>OU383775.1:13816880-14416880 GCA_910950805.1 Acrocephalus scirpaceus scirpaceus | reverse complement strand
AGTTTTACAGATGCAAGGCATATGCTGAAAAATCCTGTAGACATTTCACTAAAGCTGCACATTTTAATTAAATAAAATGTGATTGCCAGACAGTTTTATTTATTTTTTTAAAGAAAAAAATCAGGCTTATTTGAGCCTCAAAATTTCAGGCATAAGTCTTGAACTTATCTATTTTAGAAGTTTGTATTTTTTGCCTATGGCATACTTCATTTTGACATGTCCCTCATTTTTCAAATGGATGTGTGCTGCTATCCAAAATCCATTACTTGTGCTATGAATTGAATAACACTCTATTATTTACTTCTGGCATAGTATAATCAGACACATGCATCTTTGTTGGCTTTGTTACTGGCTTTCACTTTCCAATGGTGGAGCCTGAATACATTAACTTAACAATTTTAATGAATTGGTAACAGTGATGGTTGCTTAGAGTATAGATTGCTTTTGTAAAGTGCTACTGTATTGAGAAGAGCCTTGAAGTGTTGTCCAACATTTACCAAGTAGTTAAGAAAGCATAATTTATTTTGGACTAGTTTTATTAGGCAGTTATTGATAGCTATATAATGAATGATCTGTATGCAAGGAAAAGTATTCAATTGCCTCTTTCAAACCATTCTTGACACATAGTGTAGCCAAAATAAACAGCCTCCCTTCAGAGACTGCTTAAATCACAGAAGAAATCCCTACCAGCACTCAATGAAGGTTCTTTTTTTCCCCTCTTAAGGCAATTATTATTCAAGCATATTAAAAAATACTGGGTATTTTTCACTCAAATGTCCATGATTCAAATTTTTTCTGCTCATCTTGTGAAGGGGGCAACATTTGTTCCTCTTTATTCTTCTCATGTGAGTGTAGCACACTGTAGCAAGATAAAATCCACACAAACACACTCTCTTCACACAAAGAATGCAGTGGTTCAAGCTGCAATGAATCTGCATTTTTGTTTCTAGCAGTGGTAATCCTCCATCACATGTTTCTACATTGTTCAAAGCTAAAGCAAAACCACGTCTGAAACTGACTTTCAGTGAAAAGCCAGCTAGATAGTGATTTTAATCTCAACAAATGCAAGAAAAGAAAATGAAAAACAAAAAGGAAAAATAATCCTATAGTATCTGACTACCTGCTCTCACCCCAATAGCTGCTATCACCAATTAATCACTGATTTATTCAAATTCATATTTTGAACAACATCTAAGCATGTTTGTGAAATGCATCACCAAGAAGCCATCTGCGCATTTTCAATGATACCATTTATATTTCATAAAACCAAGCAGCTATTTTTGCTGTGATTTTTCTGAGCCTTTAAAATTGGCTTTCAAGGCTCCAAACGCTGAGGTTATAGAACACAAACCACAAAGCATCTATTTCTAAGTGTGCCTGGAAGGGCGATGATGAGAAAAACTTACAAGATGCAAAGAGAAATTCTTAGTGCTTTACAATCTCAATTACAATGAAAAGTACTTGTCAGGATTATTTTGACCTTCCAGCCTAATTGCCCAAATTCTCTTCTTTTATTAGATAGGAGACTAAAGGTGAGAATGCAAACCTGAACTCCTGATAAGGAAAACAATCAGACAATATGTTAAAAGTAATTATTGCGTCTAATTCCATCAGAGTGAAAAGCTTAAGTTAATGCTGAGCCTTTATAATATAGGTAAATAATTGGAAGAAAGAGCATTTTATTAGTAGAGTAATGCATTCCTAAGCACAGATGAATTACATTTACTGGAGAGCAGCTAATATTTATGTTGGAGGCAGAAAGTGAATGAGTCATTGTTCTTTATCTGAGAATTTGTTCACTGCTTCTGCCTGAACCAAAATAGTCATGTTGATTGAAATGGTAACACTTACCTCAGTACAGTATAACACATACTAAATAAAAGACTATATTCAGTGATTAGCTATTTTTTCCTAAATATGATACATTCCCTTTTGTTACAGAAAAGAAACTCTCCAATGTCTTTGTTGTTGCTTCACAGGACTGCATAGAGATGTAGCTTTTTAGAGATTAGATATGGGTAGGAAGATTAGGAGGAATAAAGAGGACTTGTATCTTCTGGTAAAATCACAAAGTCACAGAATAACTCCAGTTGGAAGAGAGCTGGAACATCTTTAGCCTAAATTCTTGCTCAAAGCTGGATAAACACTGAATTCTGAACAGGCTGCTCAGGGCTTTGACCAGTCACAGCTTGAAAGCCTTCAAGGATGGAGTCACTGTGACCCCTCTGTGCAGCCTCTTGCAGAGTTTGTCCACCTTTACAGAGCAAATGATCCTGCCCTATTGGCAGGATCCTATCCATATTGGCCACCTCCCCTAAACTTTCTCATGTTCACTGATACCTGGCAGTCCCCAGTTTGAGTGCAGTTCTCCAAATGGGGTCTAAAGAGTGCCATTTCTGACCACTTTCTCCATCAAATGGTCAAAAATGTCTTCTGGCTACTGATTCTACAGCAAAAGTTGCATTGACTTGAAAGGGAAAATTTCACTCTGGCTTTTTATAATTTTGGGCCTAATTCCAGTTGGATTAGACCATGCCATGTGTAAGTGGAGGCTATGCCATTCCCAAAAAAAAGGCTGAGGCAGAGCCAAAATCACTGAAAATAGGCAAGCAAGTTGGAGCACCCCAGGGCACAGCTCAGGGAACTTTGTCACCAGTTCCAGCACTCTCACTTCAATCACAATTTGGCAAGGTGTATGACTAACCCTGAAGTGAGAGAGTGCTCAGCTGAAATTTTTTAGAAGTACTTTGTCATTTCCTTAGCCTCATACAATGCCTAGAATGAGAGCAATACCCAGGGGCTGTACAATAACACTTAAACAATCAGGTTTATTATCTGCTTGTCTTAATTAAATGCCCTTATTTTTTCCCCAGAGGAAGAAAGTTTTTTTACATTAAACAATTTAGTTTGAAGTAAATGGGCCTCTAAAAGATGTATCGTATACTCTGATTTGATTACTCTGTGCAGAAGATTCCTGTTCATGACTATTAATGTGACTTAGTCCAATCAGATATGTTTCATTTGTGTCCTACTTCAAATCTTTAGTTTCTCCCATATGTCAAAAATGTTGAGGATGCCGAATTATAAAGCTTTGTTGCCATGGCAATAAGTTCCATTACCTAGGTGACAGTGCTGGCATAATGTCACCACTAAAGCGATATAAATCCTGAAATATTTTTAGTGTCTGTTGCAGATGAACCACAATAAAACCACCACTTATCAATGAGCCAAAATACCCACAGGTGATGGGAAGGAAGGCAAAGCTTGACCACTGTCTGTGCTACCTGGAGAAGTGCAGGTAGGCAGCAGACTGGACAAGTGGACCTCCTACATGCAGCAACACTACAAGAGAATGACAAGGAATAGGAAAGAAAACACCATGGAGAATAATAGTAACTAAAAAATATAAAAGGAATAGAGAAAAAAACTTCCTTGTTTGGGCAGCTGCTGAATGAACTATACTTCTCTACTCCCACCACATTGCCCTCTCCTAATTCTCTGGGGTAATATGAAGGCATGTGCTGTAGCTGCATGAATTTGCATATTTTAAGCCTTTGTATTATTTATTATACAATATTTAGTCACACTTTGAAATCTCATTCAGGGTTAAAGTCTCATTGTATTGGGAACTGTACAAATAAAAGCAGTGCTCGATAACCTCTGCCCTCCCAGAGCTGACAGGCTTGCAGAAGGGTTCAGGTGATGGCGAGGCAAAAAGCAGCAACTGCCATTTTCCTGGTTATCTACAATTTATGAAAGCTTTTATCTTCTAGTCTCTAGTCACACCCATTCATACAGCCCACAGCACAAATGAAGCCCACAGGTAGCAGATTTGGCAGTGATTAAAAGGACAATGATGGTAGCATCTGTTATGTTTTGGGTTTTTTCTCCTCCCTCAGCTTTGCCTCAGGTTTCTGGGGCATGCTGAAATGTGCAGGTATTGGCTGCACAGTAAGCATCAAATTGCACCTGCTTTGACCAGGGAATCTGCATAAAAGGTGGCAGGATTTTTCTCCTACTTCTTTCTCAGATTAAAATCCGCATTTTGGAAACCTGCCAGGAAATCAGTACTTAGGGGAACACCCATAGCCACGTTAAAACAGATGAAGGATTTCACCAATCTTTAAGTATTCAGACAGAATAATAAAAATGTTATTTTCACTATCACATACTCAAGGTTCTTCTTCTTCCCCCCGCCAGAATAATGTGTAAGCAACTAAATACACCTGAGCAAAGAATATGCATTGAATAACAAGGGGAAGAATTCTCTTTGCTTTTGCTGACGAAGAGCTGCTCCCAAAACAAATAAGTTTTTAGTTTATTTATTATTTAGAATTATGAGGCTATGCTTAGAGCAAGAAGTCCTTGATCCATAAATCATTGGCACACCATTAATTATCAACACTCACTGCTTGCTGGCTTGGTTAGTCATATAAATCACATGGCACCCTGAGCAGGCAAATGATAGTTGCTAAACATTATATTTGTTGCTTTTGTGCCACTTTCCCCACTTGTTCCTCCTCTAGACTTTGTCAGAAACACTGCATCCCACTTGCACACCAGTAGCCTCTCTTTGTTCATCCTTTCTCTCCAAGTATTTATTAGTACAAATCACATTTGCAGCACATTTCTGAACTTGCCTAGTTGAAGATGTAGCTCATGGTCTCCATGCTCTCTGCCTGAGCAGCTGCCATGGAGAAGTTGAAAAAACCCATAGCAATAACGCCATTGTGGAAGGAAAAAAAAATGGAAAGAGCTTCTCTGATGAAGATTCAGACTGACTTCACAGCTGTAGGGGCTGTACTGCCTCTACTCTAAACTGTCAACAAACCACCAGAGGAGTCCTACATGTAGGCACACTTCTGACATGGTCAAAGGTCACATCAGTAATTTCTCTCTCACAGGGATTAATATTTGATATTGGTTCTCTGCTGGGAGATTCAAGTAAATTAACACTGATGTTGTGCCCTTTACTTGCTCTGTGGACTTCATTAGGGCTGAAGAAGAGCACTGTTCACTATGGAAGCCACAGCAAACGTCTCTTTTACAAACCTGCCCACGCATTATTTTTTGCATTTGATCCCACAGTGACACTGCTCTCTGAACATTCACTTCCCTTGTATCTATTTTTTTCTCCCCGACAACGAACACAGAGGACAGCATCAGAAACCTACACGGCTGAGGATCCGGGCCTGCAGTTTTGCAGCACAGTTTGAGGGTCACACACAAGGCCAATCCTCTGTATATGTTGGGAGCTTACAGGGTTTTGGCTTTCTATGAACTACCAAGGAATAAACAGGGATTGTCATTTTCAGCTGAGAAAGGAGGAATATTAAAGCTCATTTGTGAACAGTCACAGTACCCAGCTGGAGTTTAGCAAATGTGAAAGAAGTTTGCTTCATCTACCTGCTGAGTTGGCAATTTTCTTACAGACACCCTCCAAATGTCATACTGCATTTTGGGCACATTACTGTTTACACAGGAAGTGACAGAGTTCTTATTCTTGTGCCCCAAGATGTGTTCACCATATCTTTTCATTCATTCTATGTAATATCCCTGTTTTGGACTCAGGACAGCCTTCACCAGATTGCATACTGGCAGACAGAGCCAAATGCCCAAGCTGGGGTTTTATACAGTACATAGAGAAGGACTTTGGCTTCCTTATAATTATCTTTCTTCTGTTCCAAGGAAGCATCTTTGGTCTGGTTGCTCTATTATGACACTCAGTTCCAAGAGTGCAACCCTGAGACAAATACTATATATGGCAAATAAAGTGAATGTCTCAATAGGTGATAACTGAAAAAAAACCCCAAAACTTTTTGCACTTCACAGGAAAGCACACAGAAACATCCAGTAGAAACTACTCAGCCAAGATTAAGGGATGAGGTGCTTCCAAGACACCCCGGATGACAACCTTTGTCCTGGTTCCAGTGCTTGGTCCTGAAAGAGCTGAGCAGCCTTCTTTGCCAGCATCTCCAGTCAAACAAGTGCATGTGCACTTTGTGAGTCAGAAGCTTTCAGATGAAAATGCTCAGACTACACCTAAGGATCATTTAACAAATGAATAACACTCAGCTACCTAAGGTGGAACCCACAGGAGCATGTTATGTTGTGCAGCAGTTTACTTTATGAGCTGAAAATTACAACTGATAATACTGTCTAGCTCCTGTCATGAGAAAGACATTGAAATTGCTGACCTTCCACAGAAGATAATCTCAATTCATTCAAAACAGTAACATGCCATAAAAAAACCAGCGTGCACCAATGGTGCCTGTGTTACAAAAATAAGTATAACTAGTTCTGTGCACTGTAATTTATACCTAATAGCTATAATATCCCATCTATACAAAAATTCAGCCTGAATGTATGAAAACAGGAATGAAGATGTTGCCCTGTAGTGGGGTAAAGACAAATCTCAATACAAAAATTTAAAAACATTATTCACTTGCTTTCAGCAATATTAAGATGAGGCAATCTTTTTAGCTTGTCCTTAGAGACGTTGTAATTTGAGCTCAGCAGTTATCATGTTAGCACAGGTACCAGCTATCAGAAGCTATGGGCTATAATATTATAGGCTTGCTCTATTTATTTTAAACTTTTATTAACATTGGAGAGAGACCCTGGGAAATGTGGTGGTATAAATCTCTCATGAGCTGTTCTTGATGTTCAAAGATGCCTAATTAACTAATTCCTGCTTCCTTTAACAAGAGAGTCTCAAAAATGGGGATTGTGCAAACAGTATGTCATCTAGTATCAATGAAGAAAATGTGAAATGACTGCAATACCAACAGAAACATCTTTAAACTCACACTTCATGTTACCCTCAATAACCAGTATCACAATCAGCTGTATCAGTGTTCAAGGCTCTTAAAAAACTGCAGCTTGGGCTATTCAGGACATACACACATGAAAACAAGCCCATTACTCTAAAAAGCACATTCCTGCCAATAGCACTTACATTTTCAGCTATTGCTATTTTATTTCTTACTTAGTTGAGAAAAAGGATTTTTCTTTAGTTAGTAGTCCTACAGGTCAGTTTATGACAACCAGCTAGAAACACGCAGACTAAATCTCACAAAAATCCCATTTTCAGCTAGAGAGTTAGGATTAAATATTTCTGTTGATAATTATCCAATTCACAGTAAGTTGTCAGCTCTGCCGTAAACATATTTTTGGTCTGTGCAAGTTGCTTTCCTAAGGACTGAGCTCCACTGTCAGTGCTGGCAGGGGTTCCAGACATTCAAGGTTTAACTTAGAGGTGCTTGCTCCAAAGGGCACCCAGAGGCCCTGTTCTTTCTTGGAGACTACATCTTTTTTGGGGTTTGTTTACAAAAATAGACTGCTTCAGCAGGGCAGAAAAAACACAGAATGGGATATAACAGGAAAAATACTCTTTTCCCTTCTCCTCCCTATGTTACTGTCCAGCAATGTGCGTGTAGATGAAGGACTACTTTTAAAGGGAAGTGAAGCCAGGGCATTTCATGGGAAGCTGACAGAGCAACATAGGTCCAACCAATTTGGTCATATCATATGTTCTCCGTTTATTGCTTCAAAATGGTGGTTTATATACAGTCTCAGATAGTTTATGTGAACAGGTGTTTTCTAATTGGTACTAGATTAAAAAAGAATGTAAACAATCTTAACTTTAAGGTCACCACGGTAAAATTACTAAAACTACATTAATTAAATCCAAGCACACCTTAATAGAATTTCTAACTGTGCCACAAGCTTGCTCACTACTAACAAGGCCCAAATCTGAGGCCTAATTCAGGCCCAGAACTGAGGCCTAGTGTAAAATAACTCAGGCTACATCCCATAGCAAATCATGCCCCTGCTCTCTAAGAAATTCCTCTACAATTCCCCCTTTTTCTTTTTGGATTACCCAAATTGAGTTAAAAGAACGGTTAATTAATTTTTTCACACACTGTAATAAACAAGGCACAATAACTAAAATAACTACAATAACAATAAAAATGATAATACCAAAATGAACTAAATCCTTAATCCATCCAGTAAAACCCCATGAACTAAGCCAATTGTCAAACGGAGTGCCAACAACTACAAGCTTTTTCATGTTATCTTTTAGCTGTGACAGCTGTTTGTAAATTGATTGAGAATGGTCTGATAGGTTCATACAACACATGCCGGCGAACTCGTCACATCCGTGCCACTGGGAGAGAAGGAGAAAGTCAATGGCAGCTCTGTTCTGGAGAACTGCATTGCGGATGTCGCTAACATCTGCAGCAAGTTCACTTAACAAGTTGGATGTTATATTTATTTGCTTTCCTGTCCAACAGGCTAAGGTTTTCAGTTGTGTGAGAGCATGTGCTGATGCAACTCCTGGGGCAAAAATTGATGCTGATATGACAGCTGCACGGCTCCATAAAACTACTTCATCAATGCAATCACTATTTAGTTGAATGACACTGCGCCTGACTCGTTGGTTTTTGTGGGACAATCCAAGAACTTGATGAATGCTGGGAGCAAACATTGTCAATTTGCCAAAATAACATGGACCACCTACAGCTCCTCGAGGTATTGCAGACCAGGCTCTGTCTCCACAAATGAGAAAGATTCCTGGTGGCAGTTTTTCTACAGCACCTTTCAACGGTGTTATAGATGCAGTCCAATTGTTGCAATATTCAGAATTATTGTAATACAATGGGGATTTTGGAGACACCCAAGTGTCACTGCCTCTGGACCATTCTTCTTTTATGATTAGTAAACTTGAATTCAAAAAAAACTGACCAAAAACCAAACAATAATTGCCTGGCACAGTACCCATGAGGTCAAGTTCTTGAGGTCCAGTACCGGTGATTCTAAGATTTTGTGCAACAGCAACAGCTTGGGTTCCCAAAGCACTTTTTGGATTAATTTTTACTTGAGTCAGAGCTTTAAAATCTGACATGGAATTTACTGGGACTCCAATCAGGCAAGTACGAAAAGGGTTAGATGGCGTGGTCAAGGACAAACAAAGTGAGTCTTGCCCAGTTCGATTGGCCCAGGTGACCCACATATTTTGTCTTGAGTCAATGTTAAACAATTCTGACACTCCTCTTGTTAAAACAATGATGTTAATTATAATGATTACTTGAAATCCCAACATTCTGTTTATCTTCTCTGGTTGTCCTTTCTAATTCTACAAAAATTACAAAAAAACCTCCTTTAATTAACTAAAAAACAACTTAACACTAAACTTAACTTTAAACTTAACAACTATGATTATATAATTATTTCTCTGCTCTTAACAAAGTTAGTTTTCAGCAGTCTGAGGGTTGTCACAAGGCTCTCCAGGTAAGGCGCCGTCGGCACTGTTGTTATCACCGTTAGCTGGTATCTCTGATTGAGGACACGCACGAGTGAATCGACTCGGCACCCAGACAGATCTTGATTTTCCTGTGGAAACACACATGTATCCACGACCATTAAACAAAACAGGACTGGGTCCCTCCCATTTACCCGTCTGCATGTTCTTATGATAGACATAAAGTCCTGGGATCGCCTGTGGTCTTCCCTCTTTCACTGTATAATGGTGTATCATGACTGCAGGTTCTTCTCTTCCTTCTGCTAAACATAAAAAGTTTAGAGTGAACAATACCTTAGACAATCGACTAGCTACATCAACTTCACCATTCTGCTTCTGCTTCGCTAGGTATTTTTTTAAGGTACGATTGGCCCTTTCTACAATGGCTTGGCCTGTAGGGGAGTGGGGGATTCCGGTGGTATGCTTCACCCCCCATGTCTGCATAAATCTGGCAATTCGCTGACCGGCATAGGCAGGACCATTGTCGGTCTTGATCTCTACAGGCACACCCATCACAGCAAAGCAGACAGATAGGTGTCTCTCAACATGCAAAGCCTTTTCTCCTGGTTGTGCCGTGGCCCTGACAAATTTAGAATAGGTATCTATTGTGACATGGACATATTTCAATCTCCCGAACTCTGGAACATGGGTTACATCCATCTGCCATAATTCTAAAGCTTTCAACCCTCTTGGGTTTGTGCCTAAACCAAGGCCTGGCCCATGATGGCTACATTGAGGGCAGGCACGCACAATCCCTTGGGCATCATTCAGGGAAATCTGAAATTGTTGGTGCAGGGCCCTAGCATTTTGGTGAAAAGTGTCATGACTGTTGCGAGCCTTCTCAAACTCATTCTGCGGGGGGACATGGACAAGGCAGCTGACGGCAGCATCTGCCCGCACGTTGCCTTCTCCTAAACCACTGTTGCATAAATGGCTCCAAATGTGCATGACACAGAAGACGTGCTGACGCTGCCTCAGCACGCTTCGCAAAAACAGGAACAATTCTCCAAGGCGCTGATTTTGAGTTGACCTGATGAGTGCATCTTCAATCTTCTGCACAATTCCAACTACATATAGAGAATCTGAAACAACATTGAGTGGTTCTTTGTCCCAGGTCTGGAATGCCCAACACACTGCTCTCAGTTCAAGGGTTTGAAGACTGTCTCCTGGTTCATTCTTGATTGTGTGTTGCTTCCATTCTCCTTGCTGTTGCCAAACACACACAGCCTTCTTTGTTTTGCGGCTGGCATCAGTAAAGACAGTTCTCCCATCAACTGGTTTCAAGGAACACAATGGTCTTTCCAGCCACTGATGACTCCGAACCAACTTCCACATCGGGCCTTTTGTTTGTCGGTTGTGGATCACACCTGTGAACCCTAACAGTGCTTCTTGCAAAGCGACAGATTGTCTTAGCTGCCATTCTAAATCTTCATTTTTCACAGGAATACTGATGTCTGCTGGCTCCTGCCCATCTATCTCTACAATTCTGTCTCTGCCTTTTCTTATCAAAGCAGCAAGAGCATCTGTTCTGGTCATGACACGAGTCTTTGGTTGCACAGGTAAAAACACCCACTCCAACAGGATTGCTGTTGAGCCAGGCTTAGATCGGTGTTCCCCCTTTTTCTTTTGCCATTGAAGAACAATGGCAAGTGGACAGGCATCAGCGTTGGAAAGAAAAAGTGACAGTGGGAGATGTAGTACACGACGAGCGCTCCAACCACGTCGCAGTTTCTCTGATACTCGGGTTAAGGCTTCTTGTTGCTCAGGGGTGCACTCTCGGGGACTGTTTGCATCACTGCCTCGAAGCCATGGTGCAAGGGGCTGTAAATCATCATTGGTGATCCCTACAATGGTACGAACCCATTGCAGGTCTCCAAAGAGTCTCTGGGCATCATACAAGGTGGAAATGTTGGCATGCAAGGTGATCTTCTGTGGCCGAATTTGTGCGTCTGTGATCAGCCAGCCTAAGTATTTCCAAGGAGCTGATCGCTGTATCTTTTCTGGTGCTACAATCAGTCCATGGCTTTTTAGCTGTGAAAACAACCAATTTAAATCTGCTTCTGCCAACGGCCGTTTGGTGGCAATGAGGATATCATCCATATAGTGATAGATCATTGCATTGGGAAAATGCTGTCTGATTGGTCGCAAAGCCCAATCAACAAACAACTGACACATTGTGGGAGAATTGCGCATGCCCTGAGGCAAAACAGTCCATTCATATCGTTTTGTTGGAGCTGCTCTATTGATGGATGGCACAGTGAAGGCAAAGCGTTGAACATCTTGTGGATGAAGCGGGATGGTAAAGAAACAGTCTTTTAGGTCAATGACAACGATGTTCCACCCTTGAGGTAACATAGTTGGTGCTGGCAGGCCAGGTTGCAAGGCACCCATTGCTTGCATTTGTTCATTGACCTTTCTTAAATCATGCAACAGTCTCCACTTTCCTGATTTTTTGGGAATTACAAAAATTGGTGTGTTCCATGGACTCACAGAGGGTTGAATGTGTCCAGCATCAAGTTGCTCTTGCACTAGTTGTTCAGCAATTTGCAGCTTTTCTTTAGTCATTGGCCACTGCTCAACCCAAACAGGAGTTTCTGTTAACCAAGTAATTTTCTGAATGGGCGGCTGCACTGCAGTGGCCGTCAGGAAAAATGCTGATCAGTGGTGAGAATCATGCCAAGTTGAGATAATATATCTCTGCCTATCAGTCCTGGAAGTGTTTCGGGCAAAGACATGACATAGGGTTGAGCCACAATAACTTGATTGTCTTCAAAAATGATGCTGATGGGATCCCTGCTTATTGAGGGAGCTTTCATTCCACCCACTCCAACAACATGGGTATGTGGAGCTTTCAGGGGCCAATCAGGCGGCCAATACATCTGATTGACAATAGAAATGTCCGCCCCTGTGTCAAGCATTGGCCCTAGTGTGATGCAATGGGAACCACGCTGCAGCTGTACCTTTTTGTGCGGACGATTTGACAGGTCTATTGTGAAGAAAACATCATGTCCTGTTGATCCGAAGCTTCCGTCTTTTCTTTGCTTTTCATTTGGTTCTCATGGCTGCTGCTGATGTGGCAGGATATTTTCAAATGGTAAAATTTGAGCAATCTTGCTCCCTTTTGGAATTGTCACGGGTGGTTGCAGGGCATAAGCCATAATTTGTACTTGTCCGGTGTAATCGGCATCGATGACTCCAGGAATCACGATTACACCTTGTTTACTTGTGGAGGATCTTCCAAGTAACAAACCTCCAAGTAAAGAAATTGTACTATACATTGGACCATAAACATTGGTTGGAATCAAGGTGACTTCTTTATGTTGCAAGGTGACATCTACTGCTGTTGCCACATCCATGCCGAGGCTTCCCCACGTGGCGGGCTTGTTTCGGACCAAAAAGCCGTTCTTGGGGTCCTCTGGGTCAAGGCATCGATTTCTGTCTCGGCGCGCTGCCTGCATGACGCGCTGGCTTTGGAGTTTCCCGACCCGCGACAAGCTTCGGTGGCATGGGTGTCCACATTGCACTTCTGACACCACACTGCTTTATGACAGGCTCGCTTAAAATGGCCTGCTTCACCACACCGATAGCAATGACGTTTTGATGATGACTTGTGACTGTTGCGAGGATGACTGGAGTGGTCTTTTGACAGAGCAGCTGCAATGATGTGTCCTTGTTTTTCCATGGCACCATGCATGGCATCATGCACAGCTGCTGTGAATGCTGCTGTTTGATTGTTTTGCTCAGCTCTTGTCGCACGCACGAGCATCTCATCAACTGCACAGCCTTGGGGGAGAGAAGCTAAAATGGCTCTGGTACGTGAATTGGCATTTTCAAAAGCCAGAGAGCGAAACAAATGCTCTTGGAGGTCTGGAGGTAAATCTTGTGCATCTTTTATGGCAGCAGACAGTCTATCAATAAATTGTCCATAAGGTTCTGTGGTTCCCTGCCTGATGTTAGAAAATGAAACAGGCTTCTTCTTGTCTGGAACCAACAGCAAGGCTTTGTGGGCTAATGTTTGAGCAATTTGATGAATCTCGATAGGAAAAGTCAGCTGCACATTGGTTCTAGCATATGGTCCTTGCCCTGTTAGCATGTCAGGCTGGAGTGCATACAAAGGATCTCCAACTGCTTGGTGTTTGTTTGCTTCTTCAAATGCTAAACATTTCCATTCTCTTTCAAAAATGAGAAATTGTGAAGGGGTTAAAAGCAAAGATGCAATGTTTGAGCAGTCAGCAGGGCAGAGGACATCTGCAGTAAAAATGTATTGTATTATGTTCTTGGCTGCTTCTGATCTAATTCCATAGGTGCTAACTGTTTGCTTTGCTTGGCTTAACACTTTCCATTCGTGAGGCTCCCATCGAGCTTGGGCATTTTCTACAATCACTGGGCAAGCAAGGGAACTTCCTATATTAAAGTTGCCATCCTTCATGGCATCTTTTACTATTTTGGACCACCTGTTTGCAATCGGATTTGGCTGGGTGACTGCCAATGCCATGCAATCCTCCTTAGAACTCAGTCGGGTAGATAGTTTCGCGAGCCTCTCAACTCTGTGCTGCAGCCCATGCGCGTGTTGTGGTTTTTTCTTTCGCCGTGCTGGATTGCGAGAATCGGGGCTGGGACTGTCTTGGTCTGAGTCGGAAACCGAGTCAGAATCAGAGGGCAGGGGGCACTGGGCTGCTGCGCGCCAGTGTGTCTTTTTAGCAAGCCACGCCGTGGCCCCGGGATCCATGGCAGCTGCTGAGGACTCCGCGACGGAAGCGGGCATGGGCGCCGCCATGTTTGTTTTGGTCACGTGAACCCCCTGCGCCTGCGTCACCACCTTGTTTTCCGGTGAGGGGGGGAGCTGCGGGTTTTTGGTTTCGTCACCGCCCCTGTCGCCGCCCCTGTCGCCGCCCCTCTGTGTCATCTCTTGAGCCGGCCCCGCTCCGCCCTCGGTCCCGCCTGCTGTCTCATCTTTCACCACGCCCCCAGACTCTGGCGGCTGGCGTGCTTCCTGTTCTCTTCTATTTTTTCCAGACAGAGACAAAGACTTTTCCTGCGCATCCACCACGCAGTTTTCAGCAGAACTTATAACATCTTGCAGGTTAGAATAAACAGGCGCTGTGTTCCCCTTCACTGGATGGGCTGAATTGATGCCAAAAAATCTCGCTACCTTAGAGGATTTTTGCATATTTGTTAATTCTGCCGGCGTACCACTTTCCATGGCTCGGATCGCAGCCTGGGCTGCCTTTCGCTCGGCAACTAAAGTCTCTAAAGTAGTTAGAATTTTTTCCCAGACAGCGCCAAGTTCTTGAGCTATTTTTCCCTCTCATCCTCCAGCAATCGCGGACTTCCACAACAAATCACCAATTTCTCTCCACTCGGCTTCACAAAAAACGAGTGAAGAATCGCTTAACTTCCCTTTCTTCCCTTCCCTTCCCTTCCTGGCCCACAGGCCAACTGTTCTACTTCACTTTCTTTAAATTTTTTGCCTCTCTTTGAGAGCATACTCATGAGAAGGTGGCTGGCCGTGAGCATCTCAGTATCCATTTTTTGTTTTTTCCTTTCTCTCTTCCCGCGGGCCGCTTACCTTCACCTTCCACGGCATGCCGTTGTCTCACCCTGGGCAAAACGGAACGACTCACGCCTTCAGCCTCCCAGCTCCGAGTTAATTCGTCCCGCAAATCCTGCTCACCACCGGTCCAGGGTGGGGCCGCTTGGCCCCGGATCTCCGGCAGGCTTGGAGACAAGCTCAGAGACTTCTGAACTCTCGTTTTTCAAGGTTTCACCGCATTAGAGCGAAATCAAAAACGTATTTAAACAAAAAATCGTATCTAAACAAGCCAGCATCAAAGCATTAAAAAATCGTATTTAAACAAGTCAGCATTTGAGCATTAAAAAATCGTATTTAAACCAGTCAGCAGCATCTAAGCATTAACAAGTATGAATGTCCCTGGGTTCGGGCGCCATTTGAAGCCAGGGCATTTCATGGGAAGCTGACAGAGCAACATAGGTCCAACCAATTTGGTCATATCATATGTTCTCTGTTTATTGCTTCAAAATGGTGGTTTATATACAGTCTCAGATAGTTTATGTGAACAGGTGTTTTCTAATTGGTACTAGATTAAAAAAGAATGTAAACAATCTTAACTTTAAGGTCACCAGGGTAAAATTACTAAAACTACATTAATTAAATCCAAGCACACCTTAATAGAATTTCTAACTGTGCCACAAGCTTGCTCACTACTAACAAGGCCCAAATCTGAGGCCTAATTCAGGCCCAGAACTGAGGCCTAGTGTAAAATAACTCAGGCTACATCCCATAGCAAATCATGCCCCTGCTCTCTAAGAAATTCCTCTACAGGGAAGAAAACGGCTTCTTTGCTTGTTCAAGGAAAAAAAAAATGACAGCAATCTTTCCCTCTCTCTGTTTCTTCCTCTCTTTTTTTAATTTACAACACTCCTGCATGGTACAAATTGTTGTATATTTGCTTGTGCTTCCCCACTGCCCCATTGTTGCACCAATTATAAAGAGGTGAAAAAAAGACACTTTTTTCTGTTCTAGCCATAATCTTCCACAAATCTTAACTCTTCCTTCTACAAAGATCTGCCTTGGTTTCCAAGCACTTCACTCAAAACTATCTGTACACGTCCAAGGACAAAAAATTTCTTACTCAAAAGTGACCTTGTATAGCTCTCAAGTTGCAGAGAGTTTGGCTACACAGGAGATTAGTTTTCTTGCTGAGGAATATCCTATTGTGATAGCCATATTATTTCTGTCTTTTTAGAAAGTAGAAAAGCAAGAGGCACTGTATAGATTACAAACTATGCTTAAAGTCAATGAAATGTTCAATATACTAATAGTGGTTTTCCTTGTCATTTATTTTTATTTCAGTTAGTCTATAAAATTCAATATGCTTGATATTAAAGAGGAAGATGGATAAAACAGTTGATTTTGCATCTGCAAAAAGCATTTGCCACTGGCTTAGTGGAAATTACAGAAAAAACTTTACATCAGCATTCTTTGATGTATTAGTTGATCATCAGTATTCAATTATTTAAAAGAGGATTTGTGAATTCTAAGCTAGTAGTAGTGACAAAAATGACAAAATATTAGAAAAAAAAAGCTTCAGAGAGCATACAATTAAAATAGAAAAAAAGAATATAGTCTGAGCTAATAGCTGGAAAAAATCCTGCACATAGAACACCAGATTAGAAAAAAACCTGCACACAGATTAGTCAGTGACACAACTTGCTGTAGATCATTTGGTTATCTAAATAATTGACAGCATTCAGTCTTGAGTAAATAGTCTAGAATTTACAAATACATTCAATAAGAAAATAAACATCCTAAGAAAGTGATCATTCAGGTCATTGCCAATATTAACAGAGACAGCGCGGGGCTGGTCATCAGCCACAAAGTCTTTACCAGTCAGTGTGAAGCCATAGAGATTTGTCTTTTTCCACCCAAACCAGGTCTGCAGTGATGTACTGATAACCTTCAGCTGCACCTTACCTTAGACACACTGTGCTCTCCAAAGCACTTCTCAGTTTCCCTAAGCTGGCCAAAAAACACACAAGGAACACAATGAAACCAGTCTGGAATGCCCCTGCTTCCCAGACCGATTCAATTTATCTCCTTTGCCAGATTTTATACTTCCTAAATCCCTGCACCCCCCTGCCAAATGCTCGTGAATTCCCTACAAATTCCCTGTTCACAGAAAGGAGGGGATTGTAGAAACTCTAGGAAGGATATAAAAACTAGTTACACATTCAGAAAAGGAAGATGCATAAGGAAAAGGCTACAACAATACTGTCAGGGGACTTCCTTCACTGGATTTTGGTTCCTTTTGTACTTAGCAGCTCCATAAAAGTGTTCAGTTTCCCTGGAACATTCCTGTGCCCATCCAAATTCTATAATACCAGGAGGAGGAAGAGTGCTACAAACTTAATTTCCTTTGAAATAATGCAGAAATGTTTAAAATAGGGCCATAATCCTATTTTTTCTCTCACATTTTTCTCTGATATAAATGCTTTCTAAAGCAGAATAACAAAATAATGAAAAGAAGAAAACAATGAAGAATGGTTATCTTCTTTGGGGTTTTAAGAGCTGTACTAAGAGGGGAGAAGAGGGGGTTTTTGGCATGCTTTTTAGGGGGTGGGGTGGCCTTAGTGTTATTGTCCTGGGTTGGCAGGCGACTCCTGCTCTATATCCTACATCGTGGGGCTATATTGTGTCTTGGCAGTTGTTTTCTCTTCCCCTCCGGCGAGGACTGCGGCTGATAGGCGGGCCCTTGCTGGGCAGGAGGGGGAAATGGCTGCGGGCTTTTTTACTTTCACTTTTGGCTCAGCTTGCTCTTGCTTGGCATTGCTGCATGCTCGCTATTTTTCTCGCTACTCTCTGCTCGTTTTCTTCCTTCCTCTTCCTTTTTTCTTTCCCCTTCCCGAAGATTAGGACCGGCTCTGGACTGACCTGACCTGACCTGATCTGAGGAAAGTTCGGGAATTCCTGGAGCTTGACAGAGAAGATCAGCGCCTCTCCTCGCACAGTACCTGTTTCCTTCTTTTTTCCTTTTGTGTGGGGAGTGTTGTTAATAAAATAGGTTTTTCCACTTTCCCTCCAAGGAGTTTTTTCTTCCCTCCCGAACCCAGGTCTGGGAGTGGGGGAGGGGGTGGTGGAGGTTTGTTTTAGGGGTTCTCCCCCTAATCTGTTCCAAACCAGGACATTTCTTGGTGCGTTGGCCGGGAAACAAGGCCAGAGAAAAGTGGAAAAATCTAAATAATAGTATTGGTGGTGCTAATTGTTTCGTGGGTGTGCTAGGATGGGTTTCTCTGGACTTATGATGTTATACGGGATGAAAGTCTGCCAATATTTCTGGTCCCTGGGGTTTCTTGAAATCTTAATACCTTTGTGGTGCCTAGGGCTACTTCCTCACCCAGAAATAGCTCTGGTACTGTTCCTAATACGCAGTTTGTGTAGCCGTGGGGTACTAACCAGAATATTTATTGGACTGGGCTTGGTGGTGATGTTTTATAGGAAGGTAGTTAAGATGCTCGAATCTACTCCCATAATCTATGGTCCAATCTTGTGGTTGTGTACTCAGTTTGCTGGGGGGGAAGCAGGGTCAGGGTTTGTTCGGCCTCTGCTTTCTTCGTTTTCTTTTGAGTGGTTAGGAGATGTTCAGTCTCCCCTGACTGTTAAAGAAACCATCTTTCTGGTATTTAATTTGGTAAGCCTCCTCTATACAGTCCGCAGCTTCTCTAGAATATGGGCTGAGATTTCTAGAGGGGCTGATGAAACTCCTGACCCAGGCAGAGGAAATCCTGAGTGGTGTGGAGAATGGGAGAATATGGGCCAACTCCTCAGGGAATTCTCTGACCCTGTAGTGTGGGATTTTCCACAGGAACAAATTCAGAATCCAGTGGAGCTGGGGAAATACCTGAAAGAGAGATACCAGGATGGCTCTAAGGGGGAAAGGATTGTTGCCGTAAGCTGGGCTCTGGCATATGCTTATCGCACGCTGCTAGGTACTATAGGGCAGCAGACAGAGGCAGAGGGGGGGGAATACAACTCAACAGCCACCCCAGTCACTCAGGCTGCAGCCAACACCCAAGTTATGAAGCCAGCAGCTACACTGGAACCTGAGCCTGAATCAGCAGCTAAACCAGACAGTAAGCCTAAGCCCCTGGCAGTTGCTCCAGCAAAGAAACACACCCACAAAATTGATGGGCCAAGTGGACAATGATGACCCAAGGGAAGGACCTTCACCAACATCAGACGCCAAAGCTTCTAGCACAGGATCAGAGGCCAATATTGATGCCTTTTCCCTGAAGGACCTTCGGGGCCTAAGAAAGGACTATCGGCGACAACCTGATGAATCTATAATTAGTTGGTTAGTCCGTCTTTGGGATGCTGCAGGCGAGGCTACAATTCTGGACGGCACTGAAGCGAGGCATCTGGGATCCCTGTTACATGACCCAGTCATCGACCAAGAGATGATGAGAGGGGCCAGTCCGTGCAGTCTCTGGGTATGGGTCCTAGGAAGTGTGGCAGAAAGATATTTGTGTGCAGACGACCTTTATATGCAGCAAACCCCATGGAAGACTATAGAACAGGGGATTCAACGTTTGAGAGAGATGGCAGTGGCAGAGATGGTCTTTGCAGATGACCTAAACACTAGAAACCCAGACTTGATACCATGTACGTCTGTGATGTGGAGGAAACTTATACGACTTGGGCCATCTGAATATGCCACTGCTTTAGCAGTAATGAAGCGGGAGGACGTGGAGGAGACTGTGCTGGACATGGCAAAGAAGCTCCGAGCGTATGCAGATGCTGTGCATGGCCCAACACACGCCAGAATCGCAGCTGTGGAGACACGCCTACAGAAATTGGAGGATAAGATAGATGAGAACCATAGGAAACTCAGGGAGGAGATTAGAGAGGACCTTCTCCAAATCTCAGCAGTACAGATCAGAGGTCCTGGTACCCAACGTAGACGCTCCCCGGGAAGGGAGAGAGGGTACACTCCATGTGCTGAGCTGTGGTTCTTCCTGCAGGATTGCGGAGAAAATATGAACAGATGGGATGGGAAACCTACAGCTGCCCTGGCAAGACGGGTGCGTGAATTAAAGGAAGGCAAGACTGAGAGAGGGAGTTCCACCAAAAGGGAAGCGGCTCCAGTTGCCCGTAGCCAAACTGTCAGGTGTGATGATGACCCCCTTGAAGGCACCTCTAAGACATATGCTCAAGAAAAGAAAGATAACCGGGCTTAGAGGGGCCCTGCCTCTGGCCAGGCAGAGGCTAGGGAGAACCGCGTTTTTTGGACTGTGTGGATTCGTTGGCCTGGCACATCTGAACCACAAGACTATGAGGCCTTGGTCGATACTGGTGCGCAGTGCACATTAATGCCATCAAGACATGTAGGGGCAGAATCCGTCTCTATTGCTGGTGTGACAGGGGGATCACAAGATTTTACTTTGGTGGAAGCAGAGGTGAGCCTGACTGGAAAGGAGTGGAAGAAACACCCTATTGTGACTGGCCCAAAGGCCCCATGCATTTTGGCATAGATTACCTCCGAAGTGGGCATTTCAAAGACCCAAAAGGACTCAGGTGGGCGTTCGGGATAGCAGCTGTAGTGACGGAAGGCATCCGGCCATTGAACACCTTGCCTGGACTGTCTGAGAATCCATCTGCAGTAGGACTCTTGAAGGTACAAGAGCAACGGGTACCAATTGCCACTTCTATAGTGCATCACCGACAGTATAGAACAACTCGAGATGCTGTGACTCCCATCCATAAGATGATTCGAGAGTTGGAGAGCCAAGGGGTGGTTAGTAAAACCCACTCACCCTTTAACAGTCCCATCTGGCCTGTGCGTAAATCTGAAGGAGAATGGAGATTAACTGTGGACTACCGTGCATTGAATGAGGTGACACCACCACTGAGTGCTGCGGTGCCAGACATGTTGGAACTCCAGTATGAGCTGGAGTCCAAAGCAGCAAAATGGTATGCCACAATTGACATTGCAAATGCATTTTTTTCCATTCCTTTGGCAGCAGAATGCAGGCCTCAGTTTGCCTTTACATGGAGGGGAGTGCAGTACACCTGGAACCGACTGCCCCAGGGGTGGAAGCACAGTCCTACTATCTGCCACGGACTGATTCAAGCCACATTAGAAAAGGATAAGGCTCCCGAACATCTACAATATATTGATGATATCATTGTGTGGGGAGACACAGCAGCGGAAGTGTTCAAGAAAGGGGAGAAAATCATCCAAATTCTCCTGGAAGCTGGCTTTGCAGTTAAGAAAAGTAAAGTTAAGGGACCTGCTCGGGAGATCCAGTTTCTAGGAGTGAAATGGCAGGATGGACGGCGTCAGATCCCTACAGATGTCATTAATAAAATCACAGCTATGTCCCCCCCAACGAATAAAAAAGAAACACAAGCTTTCTTGGGTGCTATAGGTTTCTGGAGGATGCATATTCCGCAGTACAGTCAGATTGTGAGCCCCCTTTATCTCGTTACCCGTAAGAAAAATGACTTCTATTGGGGCCCTGAGCAGCAACAAGCTTTCCCCCAGATCAAACAGGAGATCACTCATGCGGTAGCCCTCGGCCCAGTCAGGACGGGACCAGACGTAAAGAACGTACTCTACTCTGCGGCCAGGAGCCAGGGTCTGTCCTGGAGCCTTTGGCAAAAGGTACCTGGTGAGACCCGAGGCCGACTGCTGGGATTCTGGAGTCGGAGCTACAGGGGGTCTGAAGATAATTACACCCCAACGGAAAAGGAAATCTTGGCCGCCTATGAGGGAATCCAAGCTGCTTCGGAGGTGATTGGTACGGAAGCCCAACTCCTCCTGGCACCCCAACTACCGGTGCTAGGGTGGATGTTTAGAGGAGAGGTTCCCTCCACCCACCATGCCACCAGCGCTACCTGGAGCAAGTGGATGGCCCTCATTACACAACGCGCCCGAGTTGGGAAACTGAACCGCCCTGGAATTGTGGAAATAATTACAAACTGGCCCGAAGGTGAAAGTTTCAGCGTTGCAGATGAAGAACAAGAACCAGTGACTCGGGTTGAAGAAGCTCCGCCATACAAACAGCTGCCGGCAGAGGAAGCACGTTACGCTTTATTCACCGACGGTTCCTGCCGTGTCATAGGGATGAGTCGGAGATGGAAAGCAGCTGTATGGAGCCCCACACGACAGGTCGCAGACGTCACTGAAGGGGAGGGTGGATCCAGTCAATTTGCTGAACTCAAAGCCATTCAACTAGCCCTAGATATTGCTGAGAGAGAGGGGTGGCCAAGGCTCTACCTCTATACCGATTCATGGATGGTAGCCAATGCTCTGTGGGGATGGCTGAAGAGGTGGAAAGAGGCTAATTGGCAGCATGGAGGGAAACCAATCTGGGCTGCTGAGGAGTGGAAGGACATTGCTACCAGGGTAGGAAGACTACCTGTGAAAGTCCGCCACGTAGATGCCCATGTCCCCAAGAGCAGAGCTAGTGAGGAGCATCAAAACAACGAGCAAGTAGATCGGGCAGCAAAAATAGAGGTAGCAAAGATTGATTTAGATTGGGAACACAAGGGAGAGTTGTTTTTAGCATGATGGGCCCATGATGCCTCAGGTCACCAAGGTCGAGATGCCACCTACAAGTGGGCACAAGACCGAGGGGTGGATCTCACCATGGACAGCATCTCTCAAGTTATCCGAGACTGTGAGACATGCGCTGCCATTAAGCAAGCCAAACGGATGAAGCCCCTCTGGTATGGGGGGCGGTGGTCTAAGTACAAGTATGGGGAGGCCTGGCAGATTGATTATATCACACTGCCTCAAACCCGCCAGGGCAAGCGTCATGTGCTGACCATGGTAGAAGCCACCACGGGATGGTTGGAAACCTACCCTGTGTCCCATGCTACAGCCCGCAACACCATCCTGGGCCTTGAAAAGCAGGTCCTTTGGAGGCACGGTACTCCCGAGATAATTGAGTCAGACAATGGGACTCATTTCAAAAATAATCTTATTAAAGCCTGGGCTAGGGAACATGGCATTGAGTGGGTATATCATATCCCATACCATGCACCACCTGCAGGTAAAGTAGAGAGATACAATGGGTTGTTAAAAACCACCCTGAAAGCCTTGGGTGGGGGATCCCTAAAAAACTGGGAGCAGCACCTAGCAAAGGCCACCTGGTTAGTTAACACCCGAGGTTCCACCAACCGAGCGGGCCCTGCTCAGTCTCAGTTCCTTAACATAGTAGATGGAGATAAAGCCCCAGTGGCCCATGTTAGAGGTTTGTTGGGAAAGACAGTATGGATCAACCCTGCCTCGAGTACAGACAAACCCATCCGTGGAGTTGTCTCTGCTCAAGGACCGGGCTATACGTGGTGGATAATGCAGGAAGATGGAACAATACGATGTGTACCTCAGGGAGATCTGAATGTGGGGTAAGATTCATATGTGCGTTAAATCAGTCAGATATGGAACAGAAAGAAACTTGAAAGTGTCAAGGATCTGAGCAAGTAGGACGGATGGAAATGTGTAAGTGTTGGAAGTCTGAGTAAGTGGAATGAAGTTTTATTGTGTGTCCACAATGTAGGATAAGGGGTGGAATGTCCTGGGTTGGCAGGCGACTCCTGCTCTATATCCTACATCGTGGGGCTCTATTGTGTCTGGCAGTTGTTTTCTCTTCCCCTCCGGCGAGGACTGCGGCTGATAGGCGGGCCCTTGCTGGGCGGGAGGGGGAAATGGCTGCGGGCTTTTTTACTTTCACTTTTGGCTCAGCTTGCTCTTGCTTGGCATTGCTGCATGCTCGCTATTTTTCTCGCTACTCTCTGCTCATTTTCTTCCTTCCTCTTCCTTTTTTCTTTCCCCTTCCCGAAGATTAGGACCGGCTCTGGACTGACCTGACCTGATCTGAGGAAAGTTCGGGAATTCCTGGAGCTTGACAGAGAAGATCAGCGCCTCTCCTCGCACAGTACCTGTTTCCTTCTTTTTTTCTTTTGTGTGGGGAGTGTTGTTAATAAAATAGGTTTTTCCACTTTCCCTCCAAGGAGTTTTTTCTTCCCTCCCGAACCCAGGTCTGGGAGTGGGGGAGGGGGTGGTGGAGGTTTGTTTTAGGGGTTCTCCCCCTAATCTGTTCCAAACCGGGACAGTTATTTACTGTGTTAGTTTTAAACACCCGAAGAAACTGTAGAAGTGATGAGTAAAAAAACCCAAAACAACAAAAAACAACTAGCCAGAATTATCAAAAAAAGTAGCAAATGTTAATTTAAGACAAGCTATAATATGGTCAAATTGCTGTTAAAAATTTGGAATGACCAGATAAAATTCATTGGTCTTCTATCAGAGTTCACCTTTTTTTCCTCACCCTTTACTACCCCAGCTGCAGGCTGCCCAGCACGGTTTGAGACATAATTTTCCTTAAACAATTGTTCTTCCACTCATGCTACTCCTCAGTTTTTGCTTTGCTGTGTGAAACAGGGAAAGCATTTTTACTCTCCTACCAAAGGTTCTCCATTCCCACAAGCCCTTCTTGCCTTTTCCATCATGAATGCATTTTTAACGAACACTCCTAACAAGCTTCACACGATACTCCAGATACTGCAGGTTGGAAAAGCCTCTCCTGACACATCTTTGTCACATTTGTCATTTTTGCACTCTCTCAGTGTTATTGGTGCATGGCAATCCTGTGGCCATCCAAAGGACTCATAACTGATGCCCCTGAGCTGCATTCCAAGCACCGCAGGCACATATTTGACTCGATCACTGAACAAACGGCAGAGCAGGAGGCTCCTTCTTTCATGCAGCAAGGTATCACTGTCTGATGGCTGACTGCAGAACAATCCCCAGCACAAGCAGCTTCCAAGTGAAGTTACTAATTAGTGCAGATGTTGTGAAGGTAAGAAGCCATCAGAACTTGGCAGGAATAACTTTGTCATTAAGTTACTCAATATCTGAGTGACAAAATGATTTGTAGATGACTGTGCTGTGCTGCCTTTCCATCTCACACTCCAACACTATGAACAGGAGTATAATTTGGGATATTTTCCCTCTCAATTGTGTTTCTTTCTGGTCGCCTGTCATCTTCTAGCAAGGATGGGAGTAAGAGGTTTGGATGTCACCTCTGTTCAAACATTGTGAAATGCAGCAGAAATGGAGCTGTTAATGACAGAGACAGAGCAAGGAAATGTGAAAATACAGCTCAGCTGGAAATCTGGAGACAAGGAGACAAGTCATCAAGAGTGGAGTAGAAGCTTATACTAACCTCATGCTCTTAATAAAGCCTGGTGACATGGCATAAGGCATTTTCAAGTCCTAATCTTTCAGTTTGGCTTGGTTGGGGGTGGAAGTCTATGTGTGAGTACACTGTCACTGTGGCAAAGGCAGAGACTGTAGAGAAGACAACAGAGCAGCCAGAGATCAGTCACAAAACTTTCTAAATGAGAACCTCCCCTGAACTGAGTGAAAATATTTCAGGAAAATGTGGAGGAAAGCACAGGAAAGTGTTCTCCAAATGGTGTCTTCTTATGCCTGGAATTCAAGGATCTCCTATGCATGCAGACACAAGCCACTGCTCCTGCTTCAAAATGAGCTGCAAGTATCTCTAAGACAGACACCATACCTTTTGATGTGAGCATTGTGCTTTTCATTAAACTCTGTTGCCAAAACTTCTGGGCTGACTGATGAGCACAGCTATGCTGGCACTGTGCACACACTGACATGAGGCAGAGCATCTCATGTGCAGGGAAGGAAATGTTACAGTCCTGAGCCAGAGGTTATTCAAGAAAATGATGAGCCAAAGGACAGAGTTATGAAAAACTCATATTACAACTGAAAGGGGCAAATAAAGTGTTGGTGACATCAATATTCCAAAAGTACTATTTAACCCCCCCACCCTGGTTTTTCCCCAGTGTGAAATAAAAGGGACACACCAGACAATATTCTGTTCATACAATTATGCAATATGCATAATGAGGGACTACATCCACAGCACCTCTCCTAGGGTGAGGAGAGTTTCCACCAACACACTTGCATAATTTCACTGCTGTCACACTCTTGTTAACCCCAAATGGCCATTTCTGCTCTCTTGGTGCTATGATTAATTAGTCTGCTCTGAAAAGCAAGCTGGTCTGTGCCAAAAATTTCTGAAGCTGTGTGTTAAACACACAGGGACACAGCTAGGCCTCCAGTCCTCAGCTGGATCAGGACTTCTCCAAGGCTCTGACAGCTATTTTGCCACACCCATGTGACAACGTGAATCCATGTGCCAGCACAGACTCGCCTGTTGCTGTTGCCACTACCCAACCACCGTTTCCTTCTCTAAAGGGAAAGGCCTTCCACCATTATGCTATGGCTCATCCAGATACACAAGGATCTGGAAATAAACATAGGCATCAACATCAGCAGCTTGATTTTTAGGTGTGTTAAAAATGTACAGCTCTAAGAGTTACTATACAGAGAAGGTGGATGTCTTTCTTGGCACCTAGCACCTTAGTCTCTAAATATGGATTTTTTTTTTATTAATTACTTGTCAAAATCCCATGGATTTGCAATATTATTCATCCAGTTGCATTGTAAGAGATCTCCTTCCTATCTTTTAAATGCAGATCTAGGATCAGGTGCATATGTTGATCCCTAAAGAGCCATTTCTGTAACAGATGATTCATTTTCTGCATATGATAAGGTACAATAAAAGCAGTCGCCAATAAACCACACCCCCTCACATTTTGCCTTGTGTAATTGCTACATTTAAGAGCTTTGCACATGAAAAGCTACTGGTAACTTTTTTCCACCCAGGTGCAGTCTCTGTTTCTCTGCAGGTGTGTGTAAAGATTAGCAAAATATTGCTGGTTTTAGGTTTGCTTGGATTCAAATACCACAGAGGAGCCCGTTTTCCTGTTGTAATTGATGGTGTGGGACTTTAGACAGAGGAAGAACAAAACCCTCTGTGGTCTGTGTATAGCAGGCACCAAAAAAAATAATTGGCAACAAGCTTAACTGGAGGCTACAGGTAAACTACAAATGAGTGGAAAATCCAGCGCTGCTCATAATAGTTATTTTTGTTTCTATTGGGATTTTTTGCTGCAACCGCAATCTCTTACAAATAAAGCCATTTACCAGCAACACATTGGAAAGGCATTATCAGAAAAATCAGCCAGATAGACCACTCCAGCTAGAGCAATGCATGCAACGCTGCCCCTCTTAAAGGCTCAGATTTATGAGGCAGAAACATTGCTCCAGGCGGTTTGCAAGAATAGGTACAGGAGGCGGAGATTCCAGAGAGGAGGGTGTTGTGTTGTGGCTAAAGGTTATAAAGCTGCGTTTACACTGTGCTCCTCAATAGCTATTAAATTAACTTAGCTATTTCAAGAAAGGACAAGCACAAACCCGTCAGCACTGCAGAGACAAGGGGGGAACCCCCCCTTCTTTTTCCCCTTCAGTAAAATTCCTGTCAAAATGGAAAACAGGGGATTTATGCAGAGGTATCAGGAAAAAAGTTAAAAGTTTCTTCTGCAGAGAGTTCAATTTAGAAGCAGACTGTGAGAGAGGGGGGAGAGGACAAGGTGTAGGGAATTTAACATGCTTCCCAGGCACATGCTGTGACAGTATGATTCTCACCTCCTAGAGCCTGTGAATCAAAGGTATTAGAGATTCAAGCATTTTTCTCCTGGCAGTGGGTGGCCTCATCCCAAAATCCAGCTGCCTTTCTGTATGAGATAGCTAAAATCATCTTCACATAGACTTAGATTTATGTTATTATGCAGATCATATCAAACATATATGCTCTGTTTTCTCACAGTGTAAAATTTCCTCTTTCTCCAAGCTAAGCATGTCCCATCAGAAAAGATCCAAATAGGTCTTTAGACAAACCCCCCCAAAATTAACCAAGTTATTAGGTGATTATAAATAACCATTTTCTCTTTCTTTTTACTCTTCCTCACTGACTTTCATCTACTTCAGGTTTTTTCAGTGCTGACCTGGACCTCAGCTCTTTTCAGAAGCAGAAGTGGAGGGCTAAGCCGAAGAGATCTCACACTGAGTACCTACTTGATTATTTGACAGTCAGGGCCACAGAGTGACCATACAAGCTACCAACATGGCTGGGAGCAGTTGTCCATGCAGTCAGCCACCTTATCCTCAACACTGACCAAAACAGGCCCCTTTAGGCAAAAAATCCTCACAGGCAGTTACACAAGAGCATGGAGTCTACTAAAAATCTCTCCATTTGAGCCAAGGGCCCCACGAGAAAAGATTTATATCCCTGTCCTCGATGCTTACAAAATCACAGATCTGCCGTGTACGATCCCAACGTCCCCTTATTTTCTACTCATCTTTTTCAGTGAAGAGTACCAATTATACATACAAGAGGCTTTCCACCACACTAAATATTCTATTTTTTTTTCCCTTGGAAGACCCTCAATTTCTGCTGCAACCCTTCATCATAGACCCTTTTTTCCAAGCCGAGATGTAAGCATCAGCTGTGCCTTTACCACTCAAGATATTGTCATTTTCATGAAAAGGAGAGTTTTTACACTAAAAACCTGGTGCGCCAGGATTTGGTTTTTCAAGTAATTTTTTTATCATTCACTTAATAGCACAAAAGAATCAGTGCACTGTCTCCCAGTGCTCATATGCACCTCTCTATGCAGCAGTTCTGCAGCAATTTAGTGGAAATAGCTTATTACTTAATGATAGCTGGTGTTAACCATGTTGGCTTTTATGCCATGTTAATCTAAAATGGGTATGTCTGAGTGTGGTACCTCTATCTGCAACTATATGCATGTGATTTAAAGCAGGGTATCCAAATAAGAATTTAGGAGGCTAATTGTAGATACTCACTTTCTAAAATGGCAGCATTAAAAAGCTGCCACTCCATTTTATAGTTAGCACTGGGCTTTTCAGCAACACTCTAAGTGCAGCTTAGCATTATTCTTTCAAAGATCTTCATCTTTGAATGAGCCCAGCACCTAAATATCCTGATTTAGACACCAAGGTATATGTGTGTGGTATACTTATTTGGGCATCTTGGAAAGATCAGCCTGGAAGCCATGAGAGTTTCATTTAAATGCTGAAGTAGGATCTGAGCTCATCTGAAAATCAGATGTTTAGGGGTAAAATCTATGAGTATTCAGGTCAGTAAGAATTATCATCTCTGTTGGATAGGATACATTTGTTTTACTAGATAAAGCAGCAATCATTTAGCTGTTTTTCTCACAGCAAGAAATCCCACATTTCATGAATTTATGAGTGTGCCCAAATCGTGTATGCTTTATCTTCCCTCTGAATTTGCTATATGAAGGAAACAGGTAAGATTTGCAATAGGACAGAGAACTAGCTGAGAAGCTGCTGTCAAGATTGCAGATTTGAAATAACACAGATATTTTGAAAGGCTCTACTAATTCAGCAAGAAAACTGAAGTCTGAAGACTAAAAATATCAGCCTAGGGAAGGCCCTATATAAAATCTGCGCTACTCTGCTAAACAGTTTTACTCCACTGATGCTATTAGGGTGGTACTTTAGGCGTTGCTATGAAGATCTGAAGTGTGTTGAACAGTTTCCTTGGTTAGGGAAACTTATTTGACATCTGTGAATGTGCCATTTATATACTGCATACGTAGCAAGAAAATATTGATTTATTGGTGTAGCTGGTTCCTGGGCAGAATAGATTTATATATTCAGCTCCAATTTATCTACTACTTTTTGGGAAGAGTAAGAGGGCAGAGTTTGTGCAATTGAAGAAAAGTAGTATTTGCTCCTTACTGGCTTTGGGAAAAAGCTTCCTTTTTTTATAATCTCTGCAAATAACAAAGAGAATTCCCAGCTGAAAATGTCTGATGACACAATTTCTAGGAAAAAAGCGTTAATCATACCAACCATGAAGTAGACCATGCTCTGCCCATGCATAGTACCTACCAGTCTCGTCTTTGCCAAGTTCCTCTCTATCCTATTAGGTAACACAGTTTTACTTCTTTATGCTGGTACATAATCTTCAAGGAACAAAGCTGCCAACGCTTACCATTTTATGGAGTTTGGTATGCTATTTACTGTTTCCTCTCAAGGCCACAAGCCTGAGAATATTACACACCCACACATACAAACACATCTTTCCTTTTAATTGCTTTTCCAGCCCTGGAGATTACGGATCATCCTGGAACTGCAAACTGTATTCTTCAGAAAATAATGAAACCAACCCAAGACGTGTGCAATACTTGGATCTTTTCTGCCTGGGATTTTTGGGGCGAGGGGAGGACTTCTGATTTGGGAATGTTCCTGGTAGGCCAAGTTTACCCCCTTGCAGCGTATGCAACAGCTCTGACTCACTTGCTACAACCTGTCTGCCAGGATGCATCCTGCTCCTGGCACAGCAGCGGCTCCAGTGTGGCACATGGAGAGGCTGCAAGGGGCACCCAGGCTTTTGTTGCCTGAGGATTGTGTGGCCAGGAAAGAAAAATGCATCACAGAGGCTGCAAGATTAACCTGGAAGTGGTCTGCACACACCAAGGGTGAGGAGGATCCAGAAGCTGCGTCAGAAGGACCAAGTCCTGGCAAAGATGGATCATGGGAAGCCTTTCTAGAGGGTGAATACTGAAATACCAACCCTGCTTCCTTAACACACTCACAGGGAGCATCACCTCGGGTGAATTGAGAGTTTCAAAGCTGGAAACACAGTCCACTATTTGTGATGATGGGCCAGCTGCAGTGGAGATGTCATCACAGCCAATGTCTTGGCTTGCTTCAACTGCCATTTATGTCCTAGCACAGTAAAATTGGCCTTTATTTTGCATTTATCAAAAAGTGATTTAAAAGACTTTCACACCATTTTTTTCTGTCAGCAGAACATACTTTGGAGCCTTGATAGGTTTTGTTCGTTTTGTCATTTTTTTAAAGCCAGAGCCTTTAAAAAGTCAGCAATTTCCATGAGAAAACGAATGTTTTAATACTACTTTAATAAATTCAAACCATGAAAGAAGTGAAATTATTAAACTTTCTCCCCTCTTGGAAGCTAGAGATAATTTCATATCTGTGGGAGGTGCTGACTGCCCAACTGTTTGCTTAAATATGTTATTTAAAGTATTCTTAAAAATACTGTTCCCTCACAAGAGCATCCCCATTACCTTAACCATCAAAATGATTTTCATTATGAATGCAGGGCATTCTCACTTGATTCGTGACAAGAAGGAAAATGGAAAGCAGACAGAAAATCATGAATGATTGTGCAGTGTTTCTGTGATGTCAAGTATGAATGTCCAGAAAGGCCAAGCTAATAATTTCTGTACTTCCTCCATTGTGGGCCATCCTACTTAGTTATTGTGACAATCAAAGGTTCTTCACCCTTGAAAAATGAACAAGTACCAGTAACCTCACTGTACAATTATCAGCCCTGAAGTTCTAAGCTGAGGGGAAAATAAATGCTTCAAATATAATAAAGAAGGTACGAATACATCTGCCTTTGTAAACAAAATCACACTGATGAATAAATGGCATCCATGCTAATACTGCCGGAGGCAAAACTGTGACCTGAGAAAAAACATCAATCTCTTTGTGTTGCTCTAGCCTTGCTGGGATTGCTATATTTATTAATATCCAGATTTTCCCCATACATCAGTTGCTACTACTGCTTCATATTTTCTCCTCTGCAAGGTCAAAATGTAGCTCATGGAGTCTTACTATTAAAAATAAGAAAAAAAAATAAAAGAAAGATTTGTTTCCAGTTAGCTCAAAGTCACCATGAAAGACAGACAGATCTGCACACAGAGCAGCCTAAAAAGGAGCTTCAAACTGTAGGAGCAGGGATGCTAATAGAACAACACTGAGAGGTCAATGCAGTTCTCAAATTAAAAAAAAAGATGTTCTATGCTTTCTTAGATGTTCATGTCCATGTGAGAAGGGCAGCTACAACTCAGCAGTGACACAGAAACCTGAGCAGGCTCCTGTCCCACCTGGCACATCCCACCCTGGGGTGCTGCTGCTGGAGGGGTGCAGGGTACCCTAGTAATGCATGGTCTCAGGACCCTGTCTATCCCCTCACCATCCTGGTAATTCAGTCTCCTCCACATTTATCTGGCAAGTAATTCAGCACTGCCACCTATGGAAAGCTGGCAATGACAATGATCTGCTACAGATCACACCATGGGAGCTCTCCCAGAGCCACCCATTCCCACGGGATGGTCTGGAGCAAAGTCTGGGGTGACCATAGCTTATTCTCTGCCCAAAAATATGCAGGACAGTCCCAGCCTTCATCTGTGCTTGGGAAACAGGGATCCCTCCAACTCCTCAAAAAGGTGGAGCTTGTTATTACTGAAGCCGCACTGAAGTAACACCAATCCGGCTCACAGGTGTTGTGATAAGCAAGGTTTTATCTTTCAAATTCACAACACTAACTTCTTTTGAGTGTAAATTTGCCCAAGTGGACTCAAAAAAATCCATCAGGTCTAGCAATTTCAGTCAAAGCCATCAACTAAGATTGCCTTGAAACCTTATAGAAAATAACCAAATTTAGGATTTTAACAAGGTCTAGGCAGGATGAGTTTTGATTGTTTTCAGATGTGACAGCAAAATTTGAGTACTTATAGCTTTTTTAAATTTAGGCAAGAGCTATAAATTTCTCTCTCATTTGTCAGTTCAGTTATGTTCCAATTCTGCTGCTCTACTCAAATGCTTTGCAGGATTATACTTCTGTGTTTTATTTCCTAATCTGACCATTATGGTAACTAATTTATTTCTATGTAATTTAATTATCTTTAGCCATTCTCCATCCTTGGTGCTCTCTGACAACTCCATCTCCAGCTATTTAATTTTCACTTTTCTCTTGCATTTGACTGATTGCTCTTTAGACAGATTGCTGGCATGGAAATGTTGCTTAACTTGCAGCATCTGCCAGCAGAGCCATTATTTTATTTCAGTGCATCATCTGGGATGGACTACAGAACTTTGATCTTTGGTCTTCAGGGGTTGCATTTAGAAGCCATTATTTTCTTACTGATGTTAACAAAGTTGCTCTGCTCTTTCGCTCTCTTGGCTCCTGCTCCTGTTCCACCAGCAGGTACTATTTGCTAAGCAGAGAGTTTCCTTGATCCTTGCAAGTCTGCCTTTAATTCCTCTATTTCTATTTCAAAATTCCAGCTCACTGCTGGGAGATTCAAGTTGAGGAAGAACCTACTTCCTCCCCTTTTTGGTGCCACTGATCTTAGCCCAAGTTTCACAGCTGAACTCTGTGGAATGCAGATTTCACCTCTACCTGTTATATAAATTTATTCCACCTTCAAAGTCCTCACAGAGGCCCAGCAGCTGCTTTGACTTCTCTCAGGGCAGCCTTTCTACTATCTCCAGCTCCTGGGTGTTCCCCTGCCACATACATCCCTCTTCCCAATGCATAGCAAGTGCAGGGTACAGGCATCATTTCTCTTGTTTAGCATTCTCACTGTACCACCTTTCTTAGAGATGTTCTGCCACAGCAATATTTGTAAAAGTATAATAACCTAAAATGTGGCATTTGGATAACAGAGGCATTTCACACAAACTTGCCTTCAGATTAGCCACATGTATTTGTGTCTCAGAGGGAAGCAGCATTCCTCACACCCTACTTTTCAACATTTTTCTAAATTAGTAAGCCTCAAAGTAGAATAACAGCAGATAAATTTACTTACTAGACAAATCTGCCAGAATTTGTCACTAACATGTATGCAGGACATATTTCTTCAAAGTAAATAAGAAATTCAACCTCCAAATGATTTCATTTGGCATTAAGACAGAAGTTTATTCTAAATCTATGTCAATAAGGTTTCCACACAAGTTTTACCTTTGTGGTATATTAAAAATAAAATAAAATTATTGTTTAATGGGCTGTTCTAAGAGTAGACTACAATTGCCAGATGATATCTTAAATAACACAAAACATAGTTCAATTATCTACAGATCTTTCTGAAAGCCTGCATACCTCTTCCCACTTTTTTTTTTTTACCCACTTTTCCTTCTTGTCTGGTTTCATCCTAACAGACCATGCATGTCTCTCACCTGTTTTGCTGAAAAACTAGTCACTGCCCACTCTCTGAAGTGGGTACTCAGGTGTCACTCCTCAGTTTGAAGATATTTCAAGGGTGAGAGAAAGCTGAGTATGTGGTGAGATGTCAAGATACAGGATTCAAGTTGGGTCTGGCCAGACCACCTAGCAGCATGCAAGAATATTGCCAGCTGTTCTGGCTTGCTCTGAATTTCTTTTTTTTTAAAGACATCACCCATTGATTCCTCAGTGTGAGTTTACAGAGAGAATGTGATGCCCATGCTAAGAAAACCAAAGCCAATTTAAGTCACCCAACTGAGAAATTGGTAGACTTTGAATGAAAGATGAAAGCCTGGTGGGGTTTGGTGGTGGCAGGGATCTGCGAGGTGTGCTGATTCTGCTCCCCTTGCACATCATCCCTTTGTGCCAAGCCTGCTGCTCACAAACAGCCTTCCCCAAGAGAAGATTCCAGGGACAAGCATGATTTACCCTGCAAACACTGCTCCTGCCTGCTGGAGGTGGAATTGATCCAGACCAGGGAGAATATTTTGCACATTCTCCTCAGCCTTACCTATGCAGACATGAGGATGTTAGAAACAGGAGCCAAGTGTCTGTGGATATATCAGCTAGTACCAGGAGCTGACTGCAGACAGAAAGAGCAAGAACAAGCAGGAAGGTGAGAGCATAAAAGTCTACAACTGCAGTGCAAGAGGAGCTTGAGGTCACAACAGGGACTATTATTTTCTGGCAGGAGAGAAATAGTAAATCGATGCTTCATTCTGATCTGGTGGCTGGCTGACATCTATGGCACCCTGCCACAGGTGGCTCACACAACAGCCTCCTGCAGTATGTCTTCCACACTTAGAAAAATCACAAGAAGCAGAACAGTTTCTACAAGATGTATTGTGTTTGTGCTTTTAGAAGTCCCTAGAACCTCACAATAAAACAAAACAAAACCAAACCCAAACCAACACCCCAGCATACAGGTAGCTGAGGTCTCAGAAGCAAGGAAATTCCAGAATTGGCTTCAACAGGACAACCTTAGTTTTGTTTCTTTTTAACTTTTTATATATACACTGTCTTAAATGCAGGAGAAAACATTAGACACTTTTAAACAAAATATCTAGAATTATGACATACATCTGGAATCTGTGTGGGTGGATTTGGGTGTTTGGTCTTGTTTTTCAAACAGAATCTCATGCAACCCTTCTACTATGTCTACATACTTCAAATTGCACTCATCTGTCCCAGAAGATGTTTACCTGGGAACCTTGTATTTCAACTATGTAAACAAACCCATTAGTTTATAGGCTAAAAATGCACCCCAGAAGGCATGCTCTGATTTCCTTGGCACTGCCCCTCAATCCAGCTCTGTAAATGGACCCCCAGCCAACTATCTCACTCTAATGTCAACCAAGGAGTAATTCTGCTGTGCTCCAAGTACCTGTTCTGCTTTCCTTGCCAACACCACCAGCAGCAGGGACAGAAACTGCCCTAAAACCAGGCAGTAGTCCCTGGATCCTTTAGCTTGACCCTCAGGCAGGAGAGCAGGGATGCATCAGCAGACCTGTGCTTCTGACAAGGTAAATTGTGAGCAAGCCGATGTGAAATTGCCAGGTACGAGTCACCTGCTGGTTATGACAAATATTGTTTGCTCTATTATTGCAGGCAATATAAAACCAGGGCATTGCACAGCTTCTGCACTTATATCCAGTGCAGAGAGGGATTTCTTACAGGGACATGTGCCTCCAGTATCACTGCTTATATTCCTGATTTATCCCTGGCTTCATTCACTTTCCTGCTTATAGCCCACACCCAGCAATGAAACATTGGCTCTTTTATAATTAAAAAGTGGATTTTTTCAACTCAGTTACTGATGGAGCATATGCACAATGGAAACTTTAGAAATAAAAAGTCCCACAAATTTTTTCCTCAAAGACACCCTTCTAATTACAGATCTGGATGTTACAACCCTGGGTTTTGTCAGAAGTTTTCAATGTCACTGTAAAACCATTTATGTTTTAATATACCAAATGGACACACCTATAGACTGGATTTCATTGTGGGGAGGCCATCCAAGAGAAGCAAGGTGGCATCAATTTTTTTTTTTGCCAGAGGTCAGTAGCTGTAAGATATTCCAAGTTTACTGCTTAAACGTACAAAAGGAAATTGGCACTAATCTCTACTTAGGAGTCCATTTAAACACAATGCTTGCAAGTGCTAATTTTGCATAAACTCTGGTAATGATTATTAATGAAAGAGACAATATAGTATCAATTAGGAAATGTTCAGCAGCTAGTTAATAATAGACAAAATAATCCCCTTTGGCTCCTCAGCTCTCTTTACAAATGTTTAACAATGAAGATATCCAAGCTCAAGCAGCCTAATTAAAGAGGCGTTTTCTCCTTATATACCTTTCTATCCTTAAATGCTTAGCTATATAGATCAACAGTTGAGACTTAGGAAGTTAAAGCCTAACTACACATTTCCTTTCACTTCTGCACAATCACAATATGTTGTCAGGGGCCACATAATGACGAAAGCATCTCCAGTTCAGAGGGAGACCAGGACATGCAGCCCTTGCTGTGCTGGAGATGACATTCCTTCTTGATCAGCACCTATACCTTGACTTGTGCCTGCTGCACACAGGAATATCACCCATTCTGATGGCACTTCTCTGTTTTCTCTTTTCCAGATCTACCCCTGCACAGTCCAGGCTGGGTTGGCACTCTTTTCTTACACAGACCATGAGGAATTGCAGCTCAAGGGGATGCAGGAACCCAGATGACACATGCCAAAGTCAGCCTGGTGCGTGTTCAGGATCAGCAGTTTGGGCAGGCAGTGTTTTCCCTCACTTCCTAGCAGCTCTGCTCTAACACAGCCTCCAGATCAGTTCTCAAGTACTGGGAAACACTGAAGTTGCTGCTGGGGGCTGCAAGAGACTTGAGAGCATTGGTTCAGTAGCCTGTTTCTGCTCAGCAAGGAGCTGCCCAGAGAGGGGCTTCAGATCTTTTAGCAGAGTCCTTTCTCTCCAGGAGATACAGCCTCTCCATCCTTGCTACCTCTCTCTCACATTTCAGTTAATTAACCAGCTCTTCCACAGCAAGGCTTCGTAGAACCATGCCTCCTTCAAGGCATGTTTAACTGAAATTTGCTGTCATTTACTCACACCATGGGAGGAACAATATTTCACTACAGCTGTTTTCAAAATAAGGTGAATTACAAGAAATACTAATGAATTAATATAATCATAGTATGTTATATTGTACACATTATTTATATCATGTTATAGCATAATAAATATAATGAATACTCTTCTCTCTGGTGATCAGTGAGAGGACCTGAGGGAATGGCATGAGCTGTGCCAGGGGAGTTTCAGGTTGGATGTCAGGAAAAATTTTTTTACCCAGAGGGTGGCTCGGCACTGGAACAGGCTCCCCAGGGCAGTGGGGCACCAGCCTGAGAGAGTTCAAGAAAATTTTGAACTCTTGAGCACATAGTGTGACCCTTGGGGCTGTCATGTGAAGGGCCAAGACTTGAACTTTGATGATCCTTGTGGGTCCCTTTCAACTCAGGAAAGTCCATGATTCTAGGAACTACTGAGATCTGTTCTTCTCCCTTCCTTCAAATCCATAACACTGAGATCTGCTTTTCTTTAGGGTCCTTCCCACAGACTTGCATGTCATGGAGATTAGCAAACAATGCAGAACTGTCTGAGAGCATTGCAGCAGGAAACAGTGTCAAATTAGCCAAGTTAACATGATAGATTGTGATAAATTGAGTGCCTGGGGTGCTACATGCTTGAACTGTGGTACTGTGTATCACAGCAAAAGTATTTCCTAAAAACCCCTAACTGGGCAATTTCAACCATATAAAAATGCTACTAAATATGTCTTTTCTTGTTGTCAGACACTTTCTTCTTCTCAGCAGCCATAAAACATACGGTTTACACTGCTAAGAGCCTGTGTAAATCATGCTGTAATACCTGTGGCTTATACTTAGCCATAGACATGTCTGATGTCAATTGTTGTAACAGCCCTGACGTCAGAGCTCAGATTATTCACAGCAGCTGAGCATCTGTGCTCAGCACTTACCAAGGCAGGCAAATGAGAAGAGATTTGGCTCTAGGGTCAGGGGAACTTTAAAGTAGAAGCTGGTCTGGAGAAATTAAAGCCAGCAATGACTGAAATCTTGTCTTTGTCTGCTTGAGAGCAGATCTATAGATATGAACCTGTTAATCTTGACTCTCGTGCTTGCTGCCCCTGCTGCTCTTTACCTTATACAGCATAAACCTAAAGAAACATCTCTGAAACAACATGAATACATACAAAAAAAAATTTTTAGAGATGTTTAATGTTTGTCTCACCTCTAAAAAGAGAGGGTGACTGTAGCAGTGCATTTCTATTTTTATTTATTGTTAATATTAATTTGTTCTGTAATGGTTTAGTCCATGTTTCCCCTATCCCTTCCTCCTGATGGTTTCCCTCTGCACTTGTTTGTGCAGCAGCTGTGCTTGTCAATCTCTGGGAAGGACTCTCCCCTCTTTCCAGAAAGCTCAGGAGAAGTCAGTCTCTGATTGGAGCAGGCTGAGAAATCCCCCACCCCTCGTTTCCCATTCGTTGTCTGTGTGCCATCCCCACTCCTCTGATTGGCTTTCCCTCTTGTGTCCGCCCCCTTCTCTGGTCCCTTATAAGCAATGAGCCCACCCCTTACGGCAGGACTTGTGCCTTGCCTGCATGAGGAGTAGGTGATAATAGACTCCATCTTGCCATGAAGTCTCTTTCTTCTTACCTTTGTCATAGCCTCACCGACAGCTCTTGTGTAGCTCCTGACCCACTGGGGGGTGGTGGCTGGTCCGCCTGCTACTGCCTAACCAAGTCTGAAACAATTCCCAGCCAGGGCAGCCGGGAATAGCTGGAAGCCACTTTCCAGCAGGCAAGGAATCATTCCAGGTGACAAACACCTTTCATAGGAGCAGCAAAGGCAATGCTGAATCTTAAAAGCTTCTCCATACAGGCAGGAAAAGGAACGCTTAAAGAATGCACCTCCACACTACAAGTCACCTATCAGAGAAGAGAAATGTCATCCAGCTACCTCCCAAGGATGGACAGAAATGTTTCCTGGACTGCAATCACAGCAGGACTCCAGGCCTCCTCTCAGGATAGGTTTAGTAGGAGCCTCCTTTTAAGTAAGAGTGCCACAGCAGTTAAGTAAGAGTGATACAGCTTCGGGGTAAACCTCCTTCACAGCTGGAAGGGTTTCCCAAGCCACTTCTTATACAAAGTTCTAGGCAGCCTTCTCAATATTCTAAGTTATGCATTGTTGCACTGCATATAAACCTCATAACCAAGGTTTTGGCAACTTTCACACTATAGTTTTATAATAGCACAACGTAAGAAAGAGTCAGGAAAAAAAAAAAGTAAACCACACCATAACCATCTGATAGGAAAATAACCTAAATCTTCTCTACCTGCAGGAAGCTGTAGAACTCAGAGGGTTAAAAATTATTTTTCAGTCAATCTCATTATGCATCCCACACACCAGGACTTACCTGACATGAAAGGGAATAGATGGATATAAATATAGTACATGAAGTGCAGCATTAACTTTAGTACAGACAAATTACGTTAAAGACTGTCAACATTTATTCTGGCACAACTGCTAAACTGATAGAACATTTGGGGTAAGGAAAGAGGGACTCAGGATGGTCTCACTTGTCTCCTTCCAATGGTCATTCAAAATTGAATCCTGTGTTAACCCACCCTAGGTTTTGGGGAGCCTCACTGCAAAGATGGTATTTCTGAAGGCACTTGTGAGAGCAGCTTCGTGGGCTCTGCATGGGGAAGAGGCAGCACTTTGTGCAGCTCTTTGTGGGAGTGTAATGGCTCATCTGGGACATGCCTGTACTGCAGCACCCACCAGGGGTGGCAGCTCCTCATGTAGCCCTGCTTTCTGAAGGTTTTTGCAATGCAGGGACTTCTTCGTTTTGTTTCTGTTTTAACAATCCTGAGAGCTTAACAATTTCTTTCATTTAAAGGAAGGAAATCAAAAAGAGAGCCAGAAAACCCAATTTCCTATTTATTTTTAGTGCTACTTAATGTGCATCCTGCTAAGCCAACAATCATCCCAGCATGAGCTGACTAGAAGCAGCAGCAGGTAGCTTCCTGGCTAGCTGGCAGGGATCAGAGTGGATAAAAAAGAAATAAGACTAGGTTTGCCATGCAGAGTAAACCCAAACGGGGGATTTTACTTGTGCCCTCCACCCACATTGCAAAGAGCATCTTTTTTTTATGGCAGAGGCCCTTAGCTCAAGATGTAAAACCCTAATTGCTCCCTGAAAGATTTCACAAGACCAAATAACTGCTGAGAAACCACCTCTGGTGCCAGGGCCTGCCTTCTCTTCCTCATCTCTGCTTGTTGCAGACCCATTCCAGTATCACCTGGGGGGAGCAGCAGGAGCTGCTTCTCCCAGACAGAAACAGGAGTGGAATTTTGCAGTGAAGGCCCTGTACCCCACAGAGATGCTTCCAGATTTGATTCACATCAGCTGGCTGGCCTTAGCAGCAGCTGCTCACCAACATGCAGGGCAAAGGGTTTACTACCCAATGCTCAAACACTGCCATAAAACTTCTTTTACAGACACCTGCCCAGTGGAAGAAAATTGTGCTCTATTAGCTGCACAGAGATGCATCAGCTTTGGAACTCTTAAGGTCAGATCTCTGTTTGAAGATAGGGATATAAGTATATGGAAAAGCAACAGGGGAAAAGAATCCTCAAAGGGAACATTTATGTCACAAGCAGCATTTTCAAATCTTTTCAACAAAATAAATATTTTATTATGAGCTTTGTCCACTGGGGGAGGGCCTGTTAGGAACCCCCCCCCCCCCATATTGACAAGCCTTTGTGGTATAAACAACAATTCAAACCAGGCACCTGCCAGCCAAAATAATGCACATACAAATGCCTTAGTACCCAAATCAGACTGTAGAGATGTGTGTTTGGTACAGGACTTTGGAGAAATAAATACTTAATCACTTTTTAATCCTGAACAGTGATGCTGTTCCAAGGACAAACTCCCTCCCTGCCAACTCAGGTGAGAGCAGAGGAAGAGAGACACAACAACTAAAGGCAGGACTCCCATCTCCTGCCAGGAAAAGCCATTGCACAACACTGTTCCTCTTCCATATCTAGCCTGCCATACGTTCATCACTGATTGCTAACAAGCTGTTATTTAAACACTGTCCAATAGTCCATTCATAAGTAAAATGTGTATTTGGCCTCATTTTTATCATTAGGGGAGATAATCTGGGGCTTTGGGGCAAAAAGCCAAGGCTCTATACAGAGAATCTTTAAAGGGACCACATCTTTCCCCCAGAGTTTTTGGTTTCTACTGTGCAGTCACTCATCATAGGCACAAAACAAGTGTTAGGGAAGGTAAAGCATGAAAAAACGCTGGGACAAGGGCAGTAATATCTCACAAATCTGAGCTCCTTAATGTTGAGCCAGCAGAAAGTTACAGTCGTGCATTTTTTTAGAGCAAGAGGACAGTCTCCAGACACACAATTAAGTCTTTTCACTGACAACTTGCACCCGAGGACCAACACAACGAAAGAAATCATACTGTGGAAGTGAAATTAAAAATCACAGCAATTCCTACAGAAACACACAACAGGCTTGAGGTGTGCCAAGCAAGCTGCCAGAGAGCAGTTGCCAGGACACCAAAACATGCTCTGCACTTTGGTTATAGGAGAGCACTCATAACTTTGCACCTACCTCAGAGGAGACAAGCAGCAGAAAGGCTCCTGCTCTTCCCCAAGGAATTTAAGGAGTGTCTCCTGGGAAGGCCATCAGGCAGATGCTAGCAATAAACAGCATCTCCAGTTCCACTAACACTTCGCTAAATGGGATTAGGTTCATTACAACAACTTCACTCTTACTGGTTTGCTATCCCTCTCCCTGTGGAAAAAAAACTCCCTGCCCTACCAAGACCTAAGCATGGGACTGCAGTTATCCAGGCAGGATTTCCAGCCCTTGATGATGGTATCACTCACCTCTCAGTGCATCTGGAGAAGACAGTGAAAGGCAAATGCAAGAAGTCATTTCAAATATTTTTTTTTATCTTGTCAACAAAATAACACCCAGAACTTATACTGAAAGCAAAATACAGGAGAAGGATAATCCGCCAAGACCTTTTACCTCTGTATATCAATTTAGTGTTAAGATTAGGTGACTCAGAGATAAATCCCCTGTCTCTCTTCCTCCACTTGTGAGGAAGAGTCTGCCCTCAGAAAACTCAGATTAACCCCCTAGTTCACCAGGGAGCTGAGTAATAGCACCAATGGCTTCTACCCATGCATTCTGCAAATCTGGTGACAGGACTATCAAGAGCAAGGGGACAATTCTCAGTGCCAAGGCCCACACTAGGACACAGCACACGACCCAGCAAGCTGACAGCAGCATTCACGGTGCCTGTCAGACAACCTGTTTTGCACAGCTCCACTCACAGCTTGACATCTAACATCAAGAAACATCTGATACTCTTTGTCAATCACCAGAGCCAGCTCGACTTTGAGGCATGTGCTGAGCTATAGGCAAGAAAAAGAATGGATGGAATGCTGAGCCTGTTGGGAAACTCAAGAGCATGAGATGAAGTAGGCAAAGTGCATCCCAGGATATCAGTTCAGCACTGGCATGGTGGAAGCTGTAAATACTTTATGTTTTAATTGGCTTGCTAGTGAAGTGGAGTAAATACCTCATCATAATGGGCATGTTGTTGGTCTAAATCCAGTCATGTACTGTATACCTCTCTGAGAAGATGAGTGAGCACATTCAGTTCAAAGTCTGTGCAGCAGCCCTGGATGAAAAGCATCTGGGCACACTGCTTATAAAATAGCCCATCCATGGTGTGGCAAGTCCTGATGGTCAGCAGGAAACACACAGAGTTCTGTCATTTGCTGAGCAAAGTGCTCAGAGGTGTGAACATCACAGAGCCAGCATTACACACGGCACTTGTTAGCAAAGGAAATAACCCATGCCCCCGAAGACCAAAGCAGTTCCTTCCTGGAGATCACAGTGGTGGACAAGGAAAGTGTGGGGCCCTTCACTGACCTGAGAAAGCTGGGGAGGTCTGATAGCACCTGTAGGTTCCTGCTGAGTCCATGTGGAGAAGTATCATACTGCTCCTAGAAGATGGATTACCTCATACAGGGGCAGCAACAGGAGGCAATAGCTCTTCTCTCTTCTCTGGCTTGCAGTGGAATGTCAAACACTTTTGATAGACATGCACCACTGCCTGCAGGCCAGCTCAAACTGGACTCCAAAATGCACCACACGGCTCTGTTAGGGGCAGGTTGCAAGGGTAACACATTAGAGAAAAAGGCTACAACACAACTTAAATATTCTTTTAGTTTTAATTAAGCTCAACGCACTGGAAAACTTGCTGATTCCAGGGAAACATATGTCATAGGGATTCCTGCCTCTTTTGTTTTGCTTTTCAGCTTAAAAACACCCAAATAGCAAACCAGTAAGTGGCTAAATGATCCTAGTGAGCTCCACTTCAACTTCCTGCAGTTTGCAATAAGCTCAGCAAGAGCACATCTCAGCACCGAATATTGGATATGGTTTCCATTTGGTCATGCAGGGCATCAAGACAACAAATTACCAGGACAGGAGACCTTTCAGAGCCATCCTCTGTTGCAGGACTTCACAGAAATGCCGTGTGAATTGCAAATGGGTCAAAAAGCCTGTGAGACAGCAACTCCGGACAGGATTTGTTTCTCACTGACTAACTGTGAGTTCAGCTTTTTAAAAGCCAATTTCTGTCTCTTTATATATCATGCTGCTATAGGAATTTCAAAGATAGGGAACATTTTCCCAAGCACACATTCATAACACAAAACAAAGAGGAAGCTCTAGGTACAGGAACGTAACAGAAAATGTAGGTCACGTTCAAAAATAATTATCATGAGTGTGCAGAGTATGTCATACCTTGACAATGAGCTTTGCTTTCATGAAAATTAATTAGGCACAGATTTCCAGTATTGCTTTTCATTTCTGTTGCCTCAGCTCTTTGGTGTCACATCTCAGACAGCTTGGCCCTGCTATTCATAAGCACTGATCCCCTCCAGCACAGTCACAGCGACTGGGAGTTGCTCACTGAAATGAAGCTTTTGGTCTCTCAAAGTCCACATTCTGCCTCTTGTCTTGGATGAGAAAACAGGAGACTATTGCAGGTGTGCCTGTAATCTCCAATGCAAGGGCCAGCAGAGGCACAAAAATGATTCTCTACTGGTGGTAGCAATGAAAAGCAATCACAGGAAGAGCCTAGAAAAACCACTGCAAACAGACCTATTTTTTTTTAATTTACATACTAAGTGGGATTTGACATAGGGAAACAATTTCACACATTAGTTTCAGAGCAAAAGTTTAATTTCATCTCCTGAAGTAGAATACTGATTGCTCAAACCACGTATTTTCCAATACATGGCCCAGCTACAGATCAGCTAAATGTTCGCAGGCATCACTCCAACATCTCTCAATTTTCTTTCTCATTTCTCTCCCTGTCTGCTATTTCTGCCTTCAGGAATCTCAGTAACTCTAGTATTGCTTCTAGTTTTTATCATCTATATTTGAAGATGTATTTATACAATGAAGGAGCATGTTTAGAACAAGGAATTCTCTGAAGTTTACTATGGGAGACAGGATCACAGCAGATATGAGAGTCAATTCACAATATATTTTATGTCCCTCTCAATACTGTGTACAAAAACTTGTAAAGGGAAGCTGAGCCTCTTTTGCTTCCATATTTAAATATTCTTTAGTCCAAGAGCTAGGGAAGATACTGTGTCTGGACATATGTGTATCACTGGAAAAGTAGTTCTCAAGACCAGAATGGAAGTAGAACATTTTGGTTTAAGAAATACGGGGTCAAGCATCTGTCCCAGATAAACACTAGGGGATGGGGTCGCAAAGTTCCTATAGTCCTGCATTTGTACCACTAGAGTCTTCAGTGCTGGACCTATCCAGCCACCCAGCTACTACAGATAAGTGGAGTCTCATCCAAATCCTACTGTCTTCTGTTTGATGAATATGGAAAATTTGACACCCCCCACATCTATGTTTACACCATGCAAAATCATGACTACGTAGGTAAGTAATTCATGGCCCTACGGATTATCTAACCATTGGGTTTTGCATCTCCCAGAGAATAAACAGGGTTTGAGCAGAGCCTCTGAGCTTGGTGTTCAGGGAACCTCACTTTATGTGCTGCACATGCAGAAAGGGAGTCCATCATAAAATAGTTTTTTTATTTCTGCCATATTTTCTCTTAAAATATAGGGTATACAATCATAAATGAAATCTTGCTATACCTCACTGTACCAAGTGAGACAAAAGCCCCAAAGCTCTCATAAAAATTAAACCAAGACAAACTGTGCTCCAAATCCCCAGAAAACAAGAAACATTCCAAACATTGGAACAGAGAAACATAATCCGCTTGGCTCCTTTGTTACATAAATACCTGCAGCACCAGGTATTTATGTTCTGATGGAAACTTGTGGTTCATAATGTCATAGATAACAACTCAGCAGCATGAATGGTAGCCCAGAGCAACTACATCATTGTGTGTTACTGCATGATATTCCCTGAATTTCTGCATGCTGATGCTCCTGAAAGTTTAAAAGTAATGATTTGAGTGCAGGATATATTAAATAAATATATCCTTTCAAAACTCGAAACTACACCTTTCACTCACTTTTACTTCATGAGAACTTAAGAACAGAAATGTGGTCTTAAGGAACTACCTTCTAAATACTGTGTTTTCTGACCAGAGACAGAGCTTTTTGGTGGGACTGTACTCAGATGTAAACACAGCCTCATATCATGCAAGCATCATTTCAAAGCATTTCAAGCATCCCACTTTTTCCACATACCCATTACATCAGGCTGCTCTATACTGTAAGATGAAACACTCCCTGTTATTTCTATCCTACAAAGGGATATTCTAGGGTTTGGTCACAGATACAGTTGTTGTTTCTGGAACAGAGCATGAAAAACTGCAGCACATAACTTACCTCAAGCAATTGAGGCCATTGTTCATCCTGCCCCACCACAGATAAACGGAAGCACACGTTGCGTAAGCTTGTGGATATTTTACGTCTGCTGACTCCTTTGCCCTTTCAGAACTATTTCAGCTCACTAAAACTAAAGACATTTCCCACTAAAAAGATTACACAGGCAAAGACACAGATAATGATACAGCTGCTGAGCTGTTAGTGCTGCAGCAGTAGTCATTGCTCAGCTTTAGTCGTCATATTAAAATAATTGACCGTTAATTACTTAGGCATTAAGATCAGTTTATCAGCTCTACATTATCTAGCATGAAATCCATTGGCAGCTGGGCACTTGCTGTTTTGCGGTTGTGGCATGTCATTTATTAAGGATCTTTGCCTTAGTGTCTGTTCCAATTTATGTAACTCCCTTGAATTTTTTTCCCTTTTAGCCAACTAATGGTTGATTTTACCTTCGTTATATTTTTCATACAAATGGACTTCCCTGGACCTCGTTTCATTCCCTCCTACAGCATACCTGATGAAAGATTGGAAGCAGAAAGTTTCCAAGGATGGTATGTTCTCTTGGTGTGAACAGAGCTGGAGGAGTTGCACGTGGGATAACATCCCGGACTGTTAACAAGTCCTAGCACTTGACACAAAATCAGATTGGAAAGACCTGGAGACAGTGGTGTTCCTCGGAGAGGTTCCTTGCTCTGAGTGTAGCAATGAAGAATCCCAGTTTGGTACTGACCATAGGTGGGCAAGGTGAGTGTCCAGAGAGCTTTAACATCATAGATGGTAAAACAGCTGGAGGTAGGCAGTCATTAGTATTCACTAATTACTATGTCCCTGCTGGAAAAGAAATGTATGCAAATAAAACTGCACAGCTTTTGGTTTAGCATCACAAATGTTTGTTTGGGGTTTTGTTGGTGAAATTCCCCATAGGAATTCATGACAATAAGGTATCTGGCAATTTTAAGGAGGTATGTAAATAAACTCATAAATGAAAAAAAAAATTAAAAGTCCATGTTCTCCAGCTGCTTAAAGAAATGCAGCTCTCACAATCCTTACCCAGCAGATTACAGTAGACATCCTTTCCTGACAGACAGTATTATTTAATATGGCTGCCATCCAAAATCATGGTGGGGTGTTAACTTTCCCTGCATATTTCAGTTGGAATTCACCTGAAAAAACACATAAATATAACTGCAACTCTGTAGAGTGCAGTAGAAAGCCAACACTAATACAGTGAAATCAAATAACCTGAATAAGGGCTGAAAGCTCAGCCCTAATCCTTCACACTCTCCTTTACGTCTTGTCCAGGGGGCCTCGGGCAAGCTGCAATCATTCCCTGTAAAGCAGGAGTAATTCTGTTTACTTACTTTGTGTGTAGAAGTGGATAAAACTGAAGATGCATCAACTTAGGCAAGAAGAAATATTTGAGGAAGCCAGTCAGGATGGGAGGTGGGAGAGCAAGCCCTCTGCTCTGGGGCCATGGCCACTTCTCCTCAACCACGTGCTGGTGAGCAAAAAGCACGACTTGGCTGGTGCCTTACAAGCTCCCAGTAGGGTTTGTTCAATGGGAGACCATAATCCACCCTTATGAATAACTAAAAGAAGCAGGAGTTCCACTCTTTTATCAGATGGAAAAGATTGAACAAGCTGCAGCTCTGTTGGAAACCCCTCCCCTCAAGGCTTTAACACCCAGCATCTTGAATGGCAAGTGCCAGACAGTTTCCTGCTGGGAAAGAAGAGATCCCACAACAGGGAACCCAAGAGCAGCATGGATGCTTGTTTTCTTTGGGAAAAAGTCTCCAAGGAGCTGTATGGCTGTTAGTGAGGTAACACAAATAATTTTTGCCATTTCAAATAAATTATTAGGATATCACATCACTATCACCTATTTTAAGCCATTAAATCACTCTCACTCTCCTATGTATGTGTGAGGGAAAAATATGGGAATAGATGTGTTGTTTTAGCATGACAAGCAGTTTCTTTCAAAATTGCACCACTTTTAGTTCTATCTGTAAATCTTTATAGGATTTATGAAACAACACAGTTTAAGTGACTCAGCTCTCCCATTCTCATGTTACTTCAAGAATAAACAACAACATGCTGTGTTTTGGGTGGGTATCCGTCATTGAAACAATTTGAATACAATTCAAAGATCATTTTACTTTCAGCTTCTACAGCTCTGCCCATGGACTAAGTCCAAGCACGCAAAATTTCATCCTGCAAGTATTTGCCAAAATTGTAATCAGCTTATTAAAAGGGCTTTGTTGTGGTAATGATGCAACCTACACCTATCTGTGCTATAAACAGCAAGAAAACTGAGTTAGGACTATTCACAAATTCTTTTGTAGATATATGTACACTGACAAAATGAAGACAATTAAGACAAAAAAAAGGCTGAAAATAGAAGGTGGAATTTGAACACGTTGATTTAATGGACCTGGGTGATGAGAACTGGCCATGTGCAGATGTGTGACTCAAACCTAGACAAGATACAAGCCTTGTCTTAACTTTTGGTTTGCTGTTGAATGCTTCCGAGTTGCTCCTCATGCAATGAATCAATCAGTAAGTCCTAGTCCGTTTTCACAAACACGGTGATGCCCAGCACTGAGGTGGCTGTGCCAGCGCCAAGGGCTCCATTTGAAAGCCTGCAGAGTTCCTCTGGAATACCTTCCACGGTGCTGTTGTGCACTCCCACCACTTTGGCCGCGTCATCCTGCAGCTGGGCTCTGCTCGGGGATGCACAGCAGGTCCCTGGCAAGACAGTGCTGGGGGCAGTGAGAGCTCAGTGCGGGGTACGGGCAGCCTCTCCCTCGGCCTCTCCGCCCTGCCTGCCATACTTGCAGCAGCCGACCTCACATGCTGTCCCCCCCCCACCACACCCACCCGCCTGCCCTCGGGCAACACAGAGTCACACAGCCACTGGACTGTGAAATAGCTCCTTTTACGCTTTTGTCCTCCTTGATGAGCTGTGGTACAGGTGAAGGGAAGGAGGCGAGAGGCTGTACCGGTGTTGGTAAGAGCTGTGCCTGCTGTCCTGTCTGTTCTGATGGAAGTGTTTCGCAGCAGCAATGCAGAGGAGTAGAAGGAGCAGACTATGTCCAGTCCCACTCGTACCTGAGACTAATGCAAGGACACATGAAAGAAGGACAAAACCAGGAGCTGCTGCACACTGGGTTTGTTCTGAATGCTGCTATCTGAAGGCAGGAGTCTCAAGGCCCTGGTGAGGACAGTGCTCCACATGTGGAGTCGCCTGTCCTGCTCCTTCCCATCCCATTTTCTTTGCCCACCCAGGCAGATGAGGGAAGGGGAGCAGTATCTCCCACCTCCACTCTGTATTCTGTCCTTCCTTTGGCAGCAGGAATGTGCTGTCCACGTGCCCCAACACACTGGCCATAATTATTTCTGGGCAGTGCCTTCCTCATCGGAACGAAACTCCCTTCAGAGCCGGGGTGTGGAAGAAGAACATCACCCTTAGCTGCTCTCCATTTCCTTTCCAGGGAGTTTCCCTCTCCCTGGCTCCTAGTCTGGATTACATGGCCAGGGGAGTGCAGGCAGTGCTGGCTCCATGCAAATGACTTTTCCCAGGAGGAGGATGCCAGCATTCTGGGTGGGAGAGCTCGGCCTCCTGCAGTCAGCAGGAGACAGAATTAATGACCTTTTTTACCTCATTAGTTGGACGGTTAGGCATCTGGTTTTGACAGAAGAGAAAAAACTCGAAGCTGCTGTTCAGTATCTGGTGTTGAACAGAGGTCTGATGTCTACAGGGATTTTAGCCCAGCAATTTTGATGAGGCCTACATTCACCCACAGTAAATTTATATCTGTCCTCCTGAAGAAGCCATTCTAAAAGGAACTTTGAGTAAACCTTTGATAACTCTTCCCTTGCTTAAAAACATCCCCTTTGGTTGACAGGGTGATATCAAGACTTCAAATTGGAGCTGGTGAAATGCTCAGATCAAAAAGGATGAATTTATCTTTCCAGTAATCTATAGCTGCTATGTCAGACACTGTGCTGCAGTGTGTCCTGCTGTGTGCAGTATGCCTCTTATAAAGCAATGATAAACCTTCCCAGATAGTGCCTCACACAAAGTGTTTACCAGAATATAGATTGCTCTGAGACACAGTTAAAAGTTGCTCAGAAATAAGAGATCAGGTAGGCTGACCATTTGTGAGGAGGTCAGTGATGCTTTTTTTGTTGTGCCTTGGTTTTGCCTTTTTGCCTTTTTGCCTTTTTGCTTTTTCCTTTTTGCTCCCCCCAGAAGCATCTAAGTGCAATAAAATATCTGTGAGAAGAATTGCTATAGCAACAAAGTATGTTCTCCTAATGGAGGCTGTGTGTAATAGCTGACTGCCACTAGAACTTTAAGGAGAAGGAATAAAATCCATCACTAAAGCAGGAAAATGAAAAGCATTAAAAATTAAGATTTTATTGTTCCATGATTTATGTTTACTTTCTTCACACCTACAAATGATCTAGAGAACTTTCAGTAGTTCCCTTCTCCTACTTGCTGCTTCATATGAAAATTTTCAAAAAACTCAGAAAAACAATGTTGTGTTACTATTAGCAGTAATATAATGATACAGTTTTGCATTCAACAGTAGCAGGATTGCTATGACTGTGAGGAGTTAGGAGACTATAGCAGCACTTGGAGACCACAGGTAAGACAGTAGTTAAGACAGACATGATGCCAATACAGAGCAAGAGGTCATCCTTCCTGTCAAGATCCACAAAATACAGGGTGAGGGGGAAATTACCCCATAGAAATAAATTAACAAGTTCAGCAAGCCAGTGGCAATGTCAGGACCATGTCCTCTCACTGTCCATCATCTGATAAAGCTGTTTATGAAGTTAATTTTATTTTTCTTGTGCAGTGTGATTGCCATAAACCTTAAGGTGGCCTGTGTTTGCAGAGAGGCTGGTTTGTGACAGAGTTCACTGTAACAGCTAAACTGTCCCAGGTAACAACTGTACCCATGCTCCATTCACCCTTAGTTAGGCACTAAGACCATCTTTCCCTTCCCTCCTTTCTTCTCTATGGCTCAGACTGTGGTACCAGTCACAGCAGAGAAAAGGAGAATTATAAAATGGACAAGTTTTGACCTCCAAAATTATTACAGAGGATATCTGGAGAAAGAGACGATTGGTTAAGGAATTTATCTTCAAGTGCTGGCTCTGAACACATCCTCAAATTATAATCTAGGTTGAGACAAATTCCTTCTGCAGGTGAGCAAACTGAAATGCTGCATTAAGGTCAGTGGCAAAGCAGGGCAAAGAAGCATCAAGTCCAGAAAAGTTGATTCCTACTGCCCTGGTTGAGTCTTTGCATACTCAGGTCTGGAAACTGCAGAAGGAATGTAGAAAAATCAAAAGGCTCTTTTAAAAGATTCTTCTCCCACAGCAAAAATATTTTCTGGCATGTCTTTGCAACGAACCTTGTTACATGTTTTCCTATTTATAACTCATATGTCTCCCTAACAAGCAAGCTCCTCAGAGGTAGAAAAGCGAGTGTGATTTGAATAGAGCTGTATATCACAGTTTGATATTCCCACTCTGGTTATGATTTATAACAAAAGCATAGCAGCATGGGTCAGCTAGGGAGAGACATTCTGCAGAAAAGAAAACCAAATAAGTAAAAGTTTCCTTATTTGTATGAAAGGCATTTTTTTTTTAACTGGAAGAGTGTTTTAGGCTCCCATCCTACCAGACTAAGCAGCAAGTTGTGTTCATTTTAAAATACAATTTCTTCTCATTAGTTCCACCTTTAACATTCTTAAACAAGGCATTGTATCAGATAATAGTGAGAACAAGAAACTATGAGTGACTAACTCACAACCAAGCATACAAGTGATTTCAAAAACCATATAATTGTACACTTTAGATGTTTACTATCTGTGAAAAACAGACAAAAGCAACACTGGAGTTTCCCTCAAACAGCAGAGGTCACCTTGGGTTAAAGTCCTGCCAACAAGAATCAGTGCAGGCTGACCAGACAGCAGCTCCTTGGGTGGGAGAGGGCAGAGAGGAGGCAGATGTGCCCCTTGCCATGACTGCTCTCCTCTACCTAAGGCACCAACTGCTGCATAATTTCTTGTGATGGACTGAGAGGAGACCAGCAACCTTCTAATCTGGCAATCTCAGACAACTGAAACCCAGTAGGTAAAGCTATCCCCATGTACACTGTAGTCAGTTTCACAGGCTACAGCAAAATAGTGGCACATCCAAGTGATAATGGAACCTAATTTCTCCAACATAAATGCACAAACAGGGGTGAGATCAAGGTTCAGAAAATCAAGGGCTGCCATCTCCCATATTTGCAATTGTGAATAGGAGTGCCCAGGGATTAGAGTCATGCTCTGTTTTCAGCTTTCTATGGTCCCATGAAATTTTTATTGCTTTTTCATCTGTTGCCCAGCTATTATCATCTCCTGCTGTTCTGGGTAATCATCTTAAAATGAGAATTGTGCTGCTGGGTTGTTCCGAAGAGTTTTTGCACATGCTGATTCTCTGGGAGGGTATTCAAGGGCCTGACTGAACACAGGACTTTTTCAGAGCCCTGCTGCAGCCCTCTTTGTGATGCTCTCCCCATTTCCTGCTGGTTCCCAGCATCCTCAGTGTTTTGGGCATCATGATGAAACCCCTATTCTTCCCTAAGATAGAAGGTCAAATATGGCTAGTGAGCTCCAGTGTGAGGGCCAGACCAATAAATCATAGGCAGTCCAGCAACAATGTTTTGGGTTCAAGCTACCACAAAACAAAAATAGTTTTGAAAGAAACTCTTGAAATGGACACTTTGAAATGGACGTCCTTGCTCGTGTCCATTTACCCTAAAATGATGAAACTGGCTTTGTCTGGAAACTGAGCACACGCTGCCTTTCCTCCTGAAGGCTTAGCAAGTTTCTACCCAGTTTGGAACTGTTTCCCAATCCCAGAATACTGAACTTGCATAAATGTTTACAGATTAAGTTACATTCTGAGTAGTGGAAAAGGGGAAAGAATAAGGGGTTTAGTGAAGAGAGGAAGTGACTCTACCTGCCTCCCACCAGATGTTTCCAGTTGCCTTTGCCTACCAAGCTGCTGTCTAGCTGACACCAGGACCTGGGAAAGACAGCAAGGGCTCTAAAATTTCAATAGCTCTTGTTACAGATTCCTCATCCCCAGAGGAAGCTAACTGATCATTGTTTCATCTTTCAGTGGAATATAGCTTATGTACGTCACATTTTAGCACAGTCCTTTCCCTGGTATTCATGGTTTTGACAGATTGCTTATCCATCCACCAGTCAGTACATAGCAGGCTAAGCATGGGTTTGTACATCAGCTCTCTCTCATTTAAGAGCTTTCCTCACTGACTGATGGAAAGGTCCAGGTCTTTAAAAGGGATGTTATTTGTGTGGTGTAAAGGTGTTTGGGCTTCCTGAGTAGTACTTTTGTTATACTACCACAACAAAATTTAAACTGCAGGGACTTCTTGTATCAATGACAGAATGTTGTCACAGGCATTAGCTACATCACCTTTCAATGTTTTTCCTACCTGTTCCACGAATCAGTTATCATGACAAGTGGTCAGTCAAGTTTTTCTATCACATTTTTCCTACTAAATAAACCCCAAAACCCCTGTTTTAATTGAAGAGTTATACTATATTTTGTTTAATTTAATGTGAAGGTATAAGAGAAAAAATGAAACTAACTCCTCAAGCAGAACAGTTGCAAAACAAAGCCATAAAAGTACCACTTTCATTTACTTTGTTTGAAGATGATCTAATTTGTATTGTGGGCACAGATTTACCCTGTTCAAATCAAATTTCTATGAATAGAAAAAAAACGTAACTGTGATAAACACCCACAATTATAGCACTTGACTTTCTCTTCCATAATTTAGCACAGCTTTAGCTGGTAAACTCTCTTCTTGGAAAAGAAAATTGTAAACCCTGAATTTTTGCACAGTAGTTTGCAGGGTGTGTAGTCTGTTCCTCTGAGTCGGGTACATTGTCCAATGGTGCCTAAAGCAGACAGTACGAGTCATAGAATTATAGAATAGTTTGGAATTACAGAATATAGGGTGGGAAAGGACATTTGACAGCCATCAAGTGGACTCAAATCCACTGTCTATGTCATTGATAAAGACACTAAACAGTCCTGGTCCCAGTGTGGACCCCTGAGGGACACCACCTTTCACTGATCATTGGCTGGACATTGAGCCATTGACTGCTATCTTCTGGGTGGAACTATCCAACCAATTCTTAATTCCCTGCATCAAACACACTTCTCTCCAGTTTAGAGAAAAGGATGTTGTTAGGGAATGTGTCAAGGCCTTAGAGGAACCCACATAAATGACATCCATAGCCCTTCCTTTCTCCACTGATACAGTCAGTCCATCACAGGTCACTGAGCTGGTCAGGCAGGACTTGTCCTTGGTGAAGCTGTGCTGACCGTCCCCAGCCAGCTCCCTGTCCTCTATGAGCCTTAGCACAGCTTCCAGGAGGAGCTCTTCCATGATCACCATGAAGAGGTGAGGCTGACAGGTTGGTACCAGCCAGGGTCCTCCTTTCATCCCTTTAATAAAAATGGATGCAATGTTTCCCTTTTCCCAGTCACCAGAGACTTCACTTGACTGCCATGACTTTCCAAATGTCATGGAGAGAGTGGCTTGGATCACACACCAGCCAATTCCCTCAAGCCTCGTCAGGCTCTATAGACTTAAGACATGTTGTTTCCTCACATGGCATAATCCATCTTGAGTGCTGGAATGCATGTTTTACGAGTTATGAAGATAAATCATTCCTTTCCCTTCTTCCACCCCCTTCCTTAATTAAAGAAATTAAACAAAAAAAAAGTTAAACAAGAAAAAATTTGTTGTACATCTGTTTCCCTGTGCTATGTGAAGTTTTCCTCCCTCTCACTCACTTCTGCCTCTTCCCCAGGAAAAGTCTTTCCTAGGAGAAACCATCCTTTTCTAGGAGAAAGGTTTTTAGGAGAAATGGATGTGCATGGCACAGTCTATTCAAGGGTGGTCACAGCTGCTAAAAGCTTTCCACATCCTGGATCAGTGATTATATCTCTCCTGCCAAGACCTCTACTCTCTGTCTCTATGAAAAAGCAAAAGCCACTTAAGCCCTACACCAGTTATCTCTTGATGTTGAGATTTCCGGTATCCCAAGCCCCCAGGCTGGATCTCTCCCTCCCCCTGCTCTGCTCCCGCCTTCTACCCCAGGAAGAGAGGTGGCCTAAGCAAAATATATTTGAGTATCTCAGTCTGTAGCGGCGCGTTTTCTAGTTCTTACTTATTGTTAATAATCATTTTTTCTATAATGGTTCTTCCCAAGTTCCCCCTGTACTTCTCCCCATTTAGTACAATCTCCTGCCTGGGAAATTCCCTTTGTTCCCCTCTGTTGCAATATGTTGTCAATCATCCATTGCTCTCCTCCCAGTGCCTGCCCCCCTCCGGGAAGCCTGCCCCCCTCATTCCAGAGGCTTCGGGGAAGGGCTCGGTCCCAGATTGGAGCAGGCTGGGAATGCCCCACCCCTGGTTTCCTATTTGCTGGCTGTGTGCCCTCCCCGTTTCCCTGATTGGTTTTCCCTCTTGTGTCCACCCCCTTCCCCTAGTCCCTGATAATCACTGACCCCACCCCCAGCTCGCTCTCTGCCTCTCAGCCTCTGCCTCGGGCTGGGGCTTCGCTCAGGGCCCAGGCCCCAGGGCCCAGGCCCCTGGGCCTGGGCCTGGCTCTGGCCTTGGCCCTCTTAGCTCTCTCCTGGGACGCGTGAGTGCCTGCACCATGGGGTGCATGTGACAATAAACTCTATCTTGCCACGAGGCCTCCTTCTTCTTACCTTCGTCGAGCCTCACTAACAGCTCTCGTGCAGCTTCTGAACTACCAAGGAGGTAGTGGCCGGTCTGCTAGCCACTGCCTAACCAGACTTGAAACAATTCCCTGCCAGGGCAGCCGGGATTCGCTGGAACACCATCTCCAGCAGGCACAGGGAATTATTTCATCAGTCTTCTCATGTCTTGTTCCCTGTGTTGCTCATTTTGGGGAGGTGGGAAGCTGCTCCTTTTGACACTCTCTTTTTCTGAAAGACATATCCGTGGAAGCCTTCCCTGTCACTCCTTGCATGCCTTGCCAAGCGCAGCTCCATTCACACCCTGGCCTTCCTGACCCCATCCCTACACCACTGGACAGTGTCTCTGGATTCTTCCCAGGTCACCTGTCACTGCTTCCACTGCCTGTGCATTTCTTTCTTGCTCTTTAGTCTCAACCCAGCAGGTCTCTTGCCTTCTTTTCCTGATTCCTTACGCCTGGGGATCAAGAGCTTTTGCACCCTATGGAAAACATCCCTAAAAAAATCCTGTCCTTAAGGGCAGTTTCCCAGGGATGCCTATACCATAAACTAGTCAAATACACAAAACAGTTACTCTTTGCCTCTTTGCTATTCTGTGTAGCCTAATGTTTCCAGGTGAGAGACAGTGGCAGAAGACAAAACCTGTGGATACTTCTCTGAAAGCTTTCTCCTCCTCAGAGCACCTCAGCCAGCTGGTTGTCTGGGGACATGAGTGCATATTGCATCAGCCATGTTTTGGTGAGCTCAGCACGGGCTTGGCTCCTGGTGGTGTCTGAGGTGTGTTATGGGTACATAGGGAGCTGTTCTGCTACCCTGGCAGAAGAAAGAGAAAGCACAGGAGCAAAATGAAGCGAAGCAAGTGGGAAGAATCCAGATCAGTAGAGTCAGGAGTGCAGGTTTGGAGGGTAGAAAGGCCAGGATGGTGAGAGCAAAAAGTCCTCAAAAGGCAGAGGAAAAGAATAATCTTAGAGGTTAAAATATGGGTTGGATAGAAGAGAGCTGGAAAGTATGAAAATTGGAAAGGAGTGAGCAATGGACACAGCAGCAGAAAGCAAAAGTAGTTTGCAAGGAGCAAGCTCTGTGAACATCAGCAGTCCAAACAGAGTTTTAACAGTCCCACCAGCCCTATTTATGAACACCATTTTCTAGCCTTTCTCTAATTGCAGTGAGAAATAGGGAATGAAATCTAGGGTCATCCATATAATACAGTCCATAAAACTTCATAAAGATGAGATGTAGATCTGTAAGGGTTGCAATATAATGGAATAAATGCACATGCTATAAAATCTGGAACACCATCACAGTAATTCTCATTTTGAGGATAAACCATACATAAGGATTCTGGCCCTTGTCATTTTGTTGTGTAGGAAAGTCTGCCCATTTTAATTAGAATACTGAAGCCAAATTTAGAATCCTGGCTGAGGCTACACTCCCAGGAAAATTGTCTGTGGTCATTCAGTACACAGTAGGATTCAATACTTTTTCCTTCCTATGTGCAATCTGAATAAGAGAACTGAAATAATTTACATTTTTCGTAATGATCAGGGAGTTGAAATAATGCAAGGTAATAATGAATATTTTAATTGAAGAATAAAATGATATTAAAATAATCTTCAGATTTCTCTTATGCTTTGTCAAAAGACCAATACTATAAAGGTATTGTAATTTTTAGAAATGCATTATAGATTCAGACATTCACTATTCATAAAGTTCATTGATGCCTTTTTTCAAAGGTGCTTTAGAAAAGATTTAGAAACCTCTTTAATCTTTGAAAACATTGTAGTTTGTGATTAAATATATCCACAACAAAGATCACAATCTTTAGCTATAAAGATACGCATCTTCATCATAAAATCAAAATCAGAATATAGGACAAGATCAGTGCAATTGATAATTTCTATTGTTGCTAATGTTTTATGCAGTATCCTTCAGATGACCACATCCCCTAAGAAGTTTCTTACAGAATTCCTCTAAGGGTCGTCCTTAAGAGAGGCAGAATTCACTGCAGACAGAGGTAATGATGGAGTCTACCTCGCACCAAAATTTTGTATTTTAAGGATATCTGTTTTCTTATCAGCAAAAACCTTGCAAGTCTACAAAAAGACCATACAACTCAAAGTCAAATGCATTTGCTTTTCCTGAATATCAGCTCAAAATTATACCATCGGTTCTGTTTCTGCTATACTATTCAAGGAATTTAAGTATTACAACAAAACATGACTGTATTTATTGGTGCCTATGCAAAGTTTAAAATAATGATTTTAAACTTCATGTATTTATAAATATATATACCTCTTTAGAGGATTGCCATTATGCTTCTACAGTGTAATATCTAAAATGACTACAGGAAGCTCCAAGACTTCCTGCATTGTGTTCAAGCTGCTTGTTTTTAGCATTGCTTAATGCTATATAACCAGTAGTAATACTTCAAAACAAAAACTAATATTCAAAACATGGAATTACAGAGGGCTTGGCTTCTTGAAATGTGTATTTTTTTCCAATTCTGTGCTACTAAAAAAAATCTTCAATTTTTGATCGTTAATTATTGTAGGTTAATGAGATCCTTATGTTTCTCTTCCCTAACATTTTAAGAACATCCAAAGACACACTCCGTTTTGTCCATGAGATACAGAGAGCAGAGCAGGAAGTCTTGTCAGCAGAGCAGTTTCCACAACACTCTGATGAAAAACATGAACCATTGAGAAGCCTGTGCATGAATGTATATTCATACATACAATGTACATATTTCTCTTATTCCAGAAGGTACAGGCTTCATGAGTGCAGATCCCTTCAAATCCTAAATAATTATATTTTCAGAGAATTGGGAGACTGATATAACTTTTAAGAATGCAGCAGGATATCCACAAATAATGCTTCTTCGAAATCTTATCACAGCAGAAGAAATACTGTGGGAGTTATATCCAGCATAACTGGGGAGGTAAATCCCACTGCTCCTTGTGCCTGCCCCTGTTCAGGATGCTAGTGAACAACTGCAAGAGAGCAGCTGGTACTGCCCTCCTTGAAGGCAAAAAGCAGGGCAGGATAAATGCAAGATGGGCACTGAGGCATCAGCATTGCTTCATCTCAGAAATTACCTAAATGTCTGATGCAAAGTGGCCAGGAATTAATTTAATCTTTGGGTTGCTCACACAGATCTGATCAAAGGGTCTGTCCTTAAAAACGGGCTACTTGCAAGCAATCAGTATAATTGTGTGTCAAGGGGGAACAGGGGCTTTCCTCAGAAAGGAAGAAGAGCCTCTTATCTGAAAGGATAAACAGGCAACACAGAAGGGATTTTTGAGAATAGGACTTCACCTTCCCACAATTACTAGAAAAGCTTCTCCCAGCAGAATCATCATATCTAAACTCCTGGCTATCCAAAAAGGTACTGCTCTTTACCATCTTCAGTGGAGTCCCAGTCTGCCCTGCTCCTCACCTCAATAAAGAAGACAGCTCAGCTTTTAAGCAGTTTGCAAACATGGGGATTCATTTAAGAAGAGTGTGCTTGTGCTCACCTCACTGTATTTGTACCTGCTGCTCCACTGCCTTGCCTCAATTTCCCTGCCCTGCTCAGCATCCTCCACAATGCAACCTTATCTTCCCAAACCAGACAAACAGCTCCCTCCAGATGCCAGGCCAGTGCCACTGCTGTGGCAAGAAACTGGTGAGAGGGGAAGGATTAGAGGTATACTTACTGAAGGAAGAAGTAAATGCCTCTTCCAGGGGCTGAACACATCACATCCGTAAGGTCAGTGAATAGCAAGTTGTTTCTGAACTCCCCTCCATCTGGAAGTATGCTAGTTAATCTTAAAATGCCTTTGGCAGCAGTCATCTGGGTTTTTTTAAAAATTATCCTTAAAACTTTTCTAATGGTAAGTACACATGCAGTGAGAAATAATAGTCCTTTGTGTAACAAGTGATATATACACTTTGTCCAATCGTTTTTACAGTGTTTTTCTCCATTTCAGAAGTTATTATCAGGACAGATTGAAAGCTGAGCCATCACACCACAGCTTAAGTGTAACAGTGAAATGTTCCTTTTTTTCCTCCCTTCCTGCTCCATTTTTTTTTTTTTTATTTTTCAAACCAAATGTGTACAGGATGTTAATTGTGATCAAAATATTATTATTTCTCAAGAAACTCAGCCTAATTCCAGCAAAGCATTTGCTGCTCTACTCTCAGATCACAGCCTGTGTGGCCCTTTCTGGCTTCTGCCAGGCTCCAAAACAGCCATTATCCCCTGCCACAGACTTCTGCTGATGCCACAGGTTAAACAACAGGGAAGGACTCAGGCCCTGCATAAACAAAAAATAATGTAGTGTCTGCCACTCAGTTTTGATGCCAGGTATGTGCTGTGGACCTAAGAAGAGAGAAGCCTGCAGACTGAGACAGCTAGAGGCACTGGGAAGAGAAGCTCACTTTGAGACAAAGCACTTGACTTGCTGAGTGTTGGTCCTCAACAATTTCTCCTTGTTTTGGAGCAGGCAGGGACAGACTATTGCAGGAGAGAGCAATCCTTGAGATCTTTGTCTTGGCACTGATCTCTGACTTGCCACCCAGGGTTCTTACTGTGCTGCATTTTCCGGAAGTGCCCAAGCTGGAGAGCTCCTGTAAAAGCACTAAAATATAAAAAAAGAAAAGTAAAGTAATCCAGTGAGGAGCCACTTTTAGTACCAACATTCTCCAGTGTGAACCCTAGTGTTAAGAATGGGAAATGCTTGAGACTAACTGAACACAGGTTCAAACTCCCAGACAAAGATTGTGAAGGGCAACACTGAATCCAAAATGTGCCAAAGATAGCAACTCTACGTTCAGTGCCTCATCTATGCGTAGTGCTTGTCTCCTTTAGTCATTAAATTTTTTCTTTTTTTTTTTTTTTTCCTCTTACACTTCCTTTAGAATGCCTTATTCTTAAAATACTCACAAAATCATGAGCCAACAACTGCCCCAGGTATGATCCTGGATTAGGTCTCAGGATCTGCTGCCTTTTCTACAACCAGCCCTGGTAGGAAATGTTGGCACCTAGCTTCTTATACCTGAGTGTCCCTCCTCCTGAGGAAAAAGCAATCCATTTCCCATCAGAAATGTTATTTCAAATTCAGAAAGTATTGTTTAAAGCAAAGGTCACCATTATTTCGGGATGTGCTAATGCACTGTGCTTATAAAGGTTCTGTATCGACTCTGTAATTCAGAACATGAGGCTATAATACTTATTCCACCTAGGATTCCTAGTAGGCACTTCAAGCATGTTTTCATTAGCCTGTAGTAGCCTCTATATATTTTAACAAAACACTCAGAGGATTTCATCTTGAAGTTTTCAAAATAGTTTAATGATTTTACCTCTAGCCTATACATATAATTTGAAATTTAAAATTTTGTGTCCCTTTGGTATATTTCTTTCAGTGCCTGAAATAAATTAAAAATCCAAGTCCCAGCCTACGTTGTTGGAAGAAAAATTGAAAGCCAGATAATGTTAGGCAGCCAGAGCTACCAAATGATTAAAGAGTAGTAGGTAACTTAGCTCCAGAGAGTAGTAGGTAACTTAGCTCCAGTCTGTGGCAGGTGACTGTATTCTGCAGTTTGAACAACAGAAATCTCGCTGCCGTGCCCGAAGGAAAGTAGTTGCTTATCATATACTAAGGTTAGGCCCATGTAGGATATGTCTATATAGTCTTTTGCCGTTGACTGGCAGTCACAATACACTATTTATCAGCTGGGAATTTTTGTAGTAATCTTAAAACCGTGAAGCAATTTATAAGGTCTTCCTTTCACTCAACATGTTCTCATCAGAGAAGCAGATAATAGAATAACTTGGGACTGAAATCTAGTCTAATATTTCAGAGCTCTTGAGACTCTGATCAGACCATTGCTTTGTCTGCAGATAACCTCCTACTAACCTAAATGGATAGTGTTTTGTTTTGTCCACGTAAAAATAGCAGTAAGACTTTGTATCTGAAAAAAGAAAGAGTCTGAGCTCCCTGATGGGCTTGCAAGAAAAAAATCTTACTTAACTAACAAAAGAATGAGCTAGGAATGAAAAATGCAGATGTTAAAGCAGACTAAAAATTCATTGGCACAAAATTTTTCCTCAGGTTGTAGATATTCTGGGTAGACTGCACTCACTGGGCAGATAACTAATGACATGCTTCTCACTCTGGAGTCTTTAGACCAAATGCAGCTCTCAGTTATCCAACTTGAAATCTCAAGTAAATCTACTGATGTTACCATAGAGTTGTCAGCTTCACTGAGAGCATAGTATGATGCCTTGTTTACAAAATTAATTTCTGAAAGGTACATCTGTGTGTGTGTTTTGATTTGTCAATAAAATGATTTTATGGAGGAGAATTTATGCAAATACTTAGAATATAAATCTAAAGGAGACCTTTAGTCTTGTATTCATTAAAGATTATGCACCATTCTACAAGAAAGTACTCAAAAATACAATATAGAATACAATTAAAAGGAATAAATTCACAGAGGTTTCATATTTTACCAAGTCTTTGCTCCCTAAATGTGTATAAGTGACTGCTCCCCTAGGAGAAAAGAATATACATGCCCCAGTCTTTGTATTTGTCTACCTAAAAATACCAATACATTTCTCCTCACAACAGCTGAGGGAAAAACACAGACAGCATTACCACTCTATCTCTAATCAAGCACAGAGTCAGGAGAAATAATTAGACTTCCCAAAGGCCAGACTAGGAAGGCAACATGTAAATAAGGAAAGAAATGCAGTTTTCCTGCACCAGCTGTACTTGATCCCTTCATAGGGGATGGAACATAGTACAAGAATAGGGGGATTTGGAACAATGTCTATGTTAACTCCTAGATCAACATGTAAAAAAAGGAAGTCAGAGGAACTTCTATCTTAACCATGTAGGCATTTATTTACATTTTTAGGTACATCATACCTGAGTGTAGGCAGCTTATAGTTTATTCACTGGAGGCAGAACCATTTATAAAGGACTGCTGCTTCTTTTCCCCTGCATGGAAAAATTCAACACTGCAGGTGAGGCATTAGGGAAGTGCATTCCAGAATATAAAAATCACATCAGTCTTTCAATATGAGGATCACCTGCAGGCTTTCACACAATTTTTTATGCTTACAACAACTCTGTTTAAAAGAGAACTTAAGGGATGGCTGGTGATGAAGAAATTTGTTTTTAAAGCAGGCATTTGGAAAATGCAGTGAAGGAAGAAACACCATTCATTTTTTCTCAAAGAAAGAAGACATCAATTCCACAATGAATACATCTATAAACTATCATTTATTAACTTTAAAAAATAAGTTTTTCTAGCCTGCTTTGGCAACCCTGTAGTAATTCTCCTGCAGGTTACAGAATCGTGTTGTTGATGGTAGGATATAGCCAGTTACCAAGAAACCTGCTTTGCTGACATGTTTTTGGGATAAGGAAGGTACCATAAGCTCCATGTATTTTCTGGGGGTGCCAACACTCATACCACTTAGCTTTGAAGAATCTCTGCTTGGTTTAAATTAAAGAGTCTGCTGGGGTTTAGCGGAGTGGATGAGTCTACTGACTCATACCCAGCTCTTACAGCTTCAATGACACTGGCTGGAGCAAGGAGACAATTGCCAAAATCACTTCAAACCAGCTGGCAGACAGCTACTACTACATGAACTAGAGCAACCCTCAAGTGAAGCACTACTCAAAAAATTGATTTTGATAGGCCAGAGAATATAGGAACAGTTTAGGCTGACTGCAGGCACTGGGCAAGCCATAAATTCACCAGCAGCACCATGCAGAGATAGGAACTGGAGCAGCTGCACCCAGAGAAGGGCTTGTCAGGAGAGACAGCTTTTCACTGTACCATCAAAGGCACAACCGTGTTCCCCTATCAGGTAAAAGCTGGTCCCATCATTGAAAAACCTATCAATTTTTCTGAGACATTTTATCAACCTTTCTTCAAAAACATTGAGGCAGCCTAAAAACACCCCACAGATTTGAATGTCACTGCCAGTGGTTTAGTCTATCACTATCTCCTCACTCTCAGCTTCCAACCAGCTTTAGAGATTGACATTTGTGCACCTGAGGATGTGTGAGCTGACACTATGTACTTTTTCAGGTGGTTCCATCTCCTCCTGGGTTTAGTAACAAAAGCATTTTCAAGCTGCACTGTTCGCAGTATTTTATGTACCAAATATCGACATGACTGGGTGTCTGCTACACTGCCCAATATTTTTTTTGTTTATTTAAAATGTGAGTGATCATAGGGAAAAGTATAATGTGATCAGAATTTTTCTAACATACAAATGAACAGCAGTAAGACTGGAAGCTGCTCTTCATATACTGAATAACAAATACAATCCGTTCACACTTCTTGCAGCATTCCCCCAATTCCTACTCAGCCTCTTTCCTCTCAACACCATTCTGTACTGAATTCTGCCAAGTGGAACACATGTAAGGAAACCCAGGAATTTTTTTCTTTGACTGAGAAATGATGAACCTGTGGGCTACAGATATAAAGAGAGGAATGAAGGGATATTGAAAGACACAGGGAAAACACAATTTCATAATTCACAGTCACACTCAGTGCAGTTGATCCCTGATCTCATTTCCACAATGCAAATCATCCCTCCTATGTAGATGTGCAAAGATACAACAGGCAGTGCTTCTATAATAGTAGGCTTTCATCATTCCAGGAAAATTCTTCAGCAAGACTTTTTACATCAGGTTTGGAAAAGTAAAATCTTCAACAATAACACAAAATCCCAACCACAAACCATGCCCCTCCACAAAAGGCCCCATGATCCAGATTTTTCCTTCAAAAGGAAAAGCGAACACCCTTTCTGAACAAGACAGAATTTTTTTCATTTTCAAATGACTATGCAAGAAGTAATTAAGTCATCTTTACAAACTGGTTTTGAAGACAAACTATATAAATAGTCTCTCAATGCTGTTTCTCAGTGAAGAATCACACAGCATATTCAGGCAAGGAAGGTTTTTGGGCTTCAGCTCAGTGCGTCTCCTTCAGCACAGTGCTGTCTTTACAGAGAATTGATCAGCTGAAAGCAAATGCAATGCCATGCCCTTGATTTTTATGGAGCACAAAAGCTGAGAACTTCTGAGACCTGTGAAACCTACTTTGTGCTGACACGTCAGAGCAGAAGATACTTTTGCCACATCACTGCACCGTGAAAGAGCCAGACGTGCTTGTGGCAAGCAGTTTATATGTATACCAGGCTCCCAGGTGCTTCCCAGTATTTTCATAGCTTACATCACCGAGCTGCAGCATGGCAAACTTGCTTCAATGGGTTTCAGTGATGCCCCTGCTCATCCTGCCGTGCTGTTGTGTTAGGAGTCAGCTAGATGGTGCTCATGGGGTGGCAGCCGATGTGCAAAGTTAGCTCTGAGATTTCGCTCCGGGCCTCTTCCCCCGCCTCTGGCGTCCCACACAATCTAAACACGCTGTCACAAATGAAAAAGCAGGACCCGGAGAAACGGGATGAAGGAGGGAGGTGAGAGTAAACTGCATCTCGGATACTGTATGAGCACAGATCCTTACGCAACCACTCTGGCTTTCGAGGGCTGGGTTGCAAGGAAGAAACAGGCTGGGTTTGTGTATATGAGCCAGCTCATTTACTCCTACCTGGCAGCCTGAAAAGAGCACTGACAATTTGGGAAGGAACCACATTGTTGGAGAGACATGTCAATTTGGAAGTTGTTTCTTCCTCTGACAGATAGCAATGCTAGCTGTAAGATTCATTGTGGTCAGATGGAGTGTGTCTTTATGGGTGTTTGAAGTTAGAATTAATTAGTAGCTTTTAGCAGTCTGTGAAGTTGCCTAGTTTTGCTGGATTAATTGCATATTGCAGAAAGCGATGTAAAGAGATACTATGCTAACTCCTAGTAAATATGAAAAGTGCACAGGAATGGCTTGGTGTGGACATATTGTTCGGATCCATTGAGTGGCAAAATACTTATAAATTGTTAAATCTGATGATTCCACTTGGTCCCTTGGGCTGAAAGTTGTATGAAAATTTCATTTCAAAATGACAAGCCTATATATGCACAGGAATGGTTTTCTAAATAAAACTCTAGATCATTTTTTATTCATCTTATGTCTAAAATGCCCAGAGGCATAGCTCCATAAAAATTTAAAACTTTAAACAAAAGCTCCTTTTGAGTTGAAGGAAAACAAAACATTCTGAAAGCAACAGTTTATATTATTTATAGTGTTTACTTAGCAAGAGAAGGTGATTAGTTAATTCTCACTGGAAGCACTGAATTACTTTAGGAACAGAAGCCCAATTAATTAAGAATCATTTCCTATTGATTTCACTGTACTACAGTCCAGACTCAGAGTACCTGCTATACTCCTATATAAGATAAACATAATAAATAATAATATACTTACACCAGTTACTGCTGTCCTGATGACTTGTAATTTTCAGAGAGGAAACACTCCTAAGACTTTTATGTGAACATAACAAAAGCCAAAATGTTTCCTGAAAGACAGAGGACAGGAAAACACAGCAGAGGCACTGTATACACTCCAGATAAAAGACTATAGTCAAATGAAGAGACAGGTTTAAAAAGCAGAGAAAAGTAGAAATATATATGTTTGTATTGGAACTATCAATAGGAAAATGACAAATTTAACACCTAAAGCTGGGAATTTTTTAGAGTGCAAAAACTGAATGCATTTGGGAACACCCTATGGCTATACTTTAAGCCCACAAGTCATTATGAGCAGAAATCAAGCACCTCACAACTTCATTATGAGCAGAAATCAAGCCCTGGAAATGTCATTCTTTAACCACTATGATCACCCTGCTGCATGGCCACGAAGAACCAGGGCACAGGTTTTCTCTCTATGTGTGTGTCCTGGTTCCAGGCAAGACTGGGTTAATTTTTGCAGCAGCCAGGAGGGGCACGGCCAGGACCCTGGGGTTATTCCATACCACCTTATGCCATGGCAGGGGGAGGTAAGGTGGTGGAGTTTCCTGCTTTTCTTTGTGTGCAGTGGTGTAGAGCCAGATTCCATGCCGTGAGCAATCACCTGTGGATGGTTTGCCTGTCTGGTACACACTGTTATTTGTATTGTTGTCGTTACTGCTCTACTTCTTATCTCATTGCTGCTTCCAGTGAATTGTTCTTGTCTCAACATGGGATCTTTACTTTTTTATAGCCCCAGTTCTCCTCTCCATCCTGTTTCAGGGAAAGGCGAGGTGGAAGTGAGTCGGCAGGACATGGTCTGGGGTGTTTCAGTAGGAACACTAAATTGGCAAATACCATTCTTAAACCGTGAGAGTGAGCTTATCCATCCTGGAAACAGGCTGGAGCCCCATGTGCCCCCACTGTCAACAGCCTTTCCACTCAAAGCTAAACAGTTCCATTATGCCAGCTCTTATAAGAACATAAGAACAATTTGGGGCAAAGTTTTGACTCAATTCACAGGCAAGTTGCACCGCAAGATTACTGAAGAAAGACAGATATATTTGACTCAGTTTGGAAAATTTAGCAAACATTACGTGCATTATCAGAATCTTCTATGAAGAAATTCAGAAAGTTTAGCATTCCTTTGGTACAACCACGTGCATTTTCAAACAGTTTACATAAAATGGTGTTCTTTGAGGGACAACTACAGAAACAAGTTTTCTGGCTACAGTTTTCTGGCTGCTTTTGTTGAGTCTGACACCTGGAGCTGTGCTACCTCTGCTTCCTCTCAAAGCTAAACTTTGTCTCAGTCTGCTACCTCTCTCCACTCCCTGACTGCTTCCTGCCCCAAAGCCCACACTGCAGTATCAAGTGACTCAGCTTTTGTGTTTGTACCCAATCACTAAAAAGACCATTGGGCAATAAATATTCGATTCTTGCTAGAGGTTGTCAGGCTAACTGCTAATTACTCTCTTGGACAGCAACTTCTCTTTCAGCTCTCACTGCCTGCAGAGCCTCATTTTTTTTTTTTTTTTTCACTTAGCTTTATGAAATGACAAGAAGCACACCCATGAAGTTCAGCCAGATTCACACCTCATGATGTCCATCAATATTGTACAGAACAGCAACAACCCAGGAAATAAAATACACACCTTTACTTAGACAGTAGGACTGAACAAGTTACTTGAGCTGAGGCCCTAAACAAGGCTGCCAGTAATAAAAAATAATGCATGAAGGTATCAACTTTTAAAAGATCTCTAAGCATCTTTATTAGCTAAAGGAGAAGGTGAAATCCTATCTTGCAGTCATGGCAAGGAGAAAAGGAAGCTGGGAACAATGCTGTAGCCAGCATGCACACAGAGCAGGAGAAGTGCAGAGTGCACTGACTCACCAGGAGAGCATCCTCCAAGACCTGAGGTCAGGCTCCTCAAGAGGCAGCAGATGAATCAGCAAAGCTCCTAGATCTTCATGGCCAGGCATCAGGACTCCCAGGCAGGGCTGCAGGGAGTGGGGGTGGCAGTAATAGCATTCTTTGAAAGCCTTTAGGAAGCTGAAAAAGAAGGAGAGAAAAAGGAAGGTCTCAGAGCCTTTGACTTCTGCCCATTAAGCTCAGCGTCTTTGAGCTTAGACTCAGCAGGAGGACATGAGTTTACCACAGAAAATGGCCTTTATATTTCTTCTGCTGGTTACATTTTGGGTTTGCTTAGACAGAGGATGAACTCGAATGAGACCATTCTTTGGCCTCAGGAACAAAAGGACTCAAGGAAGTGATCAAATCCAGTTTAAAAAGAAGAAAAAAAAGAGCATTTTAAAATTATAACCAATTATTTAAAATTAGAGATTATGTGAAAATATTCCAGATCTGAGAGCATGTGTACTACATGTGAACAGGAGATAGAAGGAGCTGGGTTTTTCAGTCTGGAGAAGTGAAGGCTGAAGGGAGCCAAATTTGTCTTCAGCTACCTTTAGGGGTTGTAGATAAGGGCATCAGACTTCTCTGCATCTCACACTGAGAGAATAAGAGGTAATGACTCCAATGGAGCAAGGGCAGCTATAAGTGGATGCAATAAAAGGTGTTCTTCACCATGAAGCTCATCCACCACTGAAGCAAGTGCCCTGAGAGGCTGGAGGAGCTCTGTCCTTGGAGATTTTCAAAAAGCTTAAACTTTACTAGGGTGTGCTGCTCGTAAGTCACCATAGAAACTCAAATTGAAGTTGAGACAATTTATGGAGGAAGGTGTAGACATGTGTCCTGTTTCTGCTGCCACTGACATATTTGTCCCCTATCCTTCCCTTATTTCTTTTACCATACTTGAGGATGCCACGGATGCATCAGTGCAATTGCAAATGCAGACACTCCTCAATCCAGTTACCCAAATGAAAGGTTTTCCATGTTTCAGCCTATTTTGGGGGTTCAGTGTATGTTAAAAGGGTAACACAAAACTGGGAAAAGTACATTTCTAATGCCCTGGTTAGGAGGGCATAGGGTGCCAGACCTCCAGGACATAGACACTGGGCTAGAAACAACTAGACTCAGGGCCACAGACTGCTGCAGTTTATTTTTTTGTTGTTGTTCTTTCCTGCTGGCAGTAAATAAAAGCCCCAAAAGATATAATTCTGGATGGACACAGCAGGAGCTCACTGCCCTGAAAGCAAGGCTGAACCTTATCCACTGACATGCAATTATTGAACTCCCTTCATGCCCCCCATGCACCAGCTTCACTGCACAGAGGGAGCACAGCAGCAATATGAAAATGCTCTGATATGCAGGTGGCCATGCCTGGAATAAGGGACAGGATGTCCAGGGATAAGTGTCAGTGCAGGAGGTGAAGAGTGCACAATGAGTGCTGACTGCTTGCTGGGGTGGCCCATCCGCAAAAAAAAACATGACTAGGGCAGCACCCTCCCTTCCAGTCAGCTCATCCTGCAGTATTTTTGAACACAAACAGCATGGGTGTGAAGTCCAGGTCAGGAAGGCAAGTAAAAGTGGGAGATGGAAAAAAACAAGAAAAAGTAAGCTTCCACACAGTGTAAACTCATAATGCTGATTATTTTTATTACTATTAATTTGTTAATTGTGTTAATGGACAAAGTAAACAAACACAACAATCACAACAGTCAATTCAATGCACAAACAGCAGTTACTCAAGGTTGCTTAATAATTCATTTTAGTCAGTTTCAGAGTAACTTCTAACAGAAATAAATAATAAAAGACCGTGAAAAAAAAAATCCAAAACCCAAAACACCACAGTGTGTGCTGTGAACTCTTGTTCCTGTGGAGTCTTTAATGTTTTGGAACATGATATGCAGCAGACACAGTAATTTATAAGGTTTTCCATACTTTTGTTTTGTTTTACATGTGTTCCTGTCCAACTGAATTTCTGTCAAAGCAAGTCTTAAGCTTTTGTAAGCAAAAAATCCTCTTGGTAGCAAAAAGAGGACAACGTGATTGCAGAGTAGCTGGCATGTGCAGGGTAGACCGCAGCCAGGACACATCCGATCTGCTGGGCATGCATGCCTGCTGAGATTGGACACTGGAATCGGCACTTGAGACCCTGAGCATGAGAAACCTCTCTGCAAGTTCCAGCTGCTCTTCACCAAGATGTGGGCAAAGCCAGGACGTTCACACAAGAGCCTGCTCACCTCAGACCTCACCTGTGATGCTGCTGACCGTACAAATGCCCTCAGTATCTCTTTACCTTTTCAAATTTATACAATTGTCCATGTCTTAGGAAATAAGGTAAGGACACAAGTTAGGAAAGTCTGATGTATTTTTTTTCTTGAACACTCACCACAACCACACCTTTCATTCTCACAGCAAATCATGTTATAGTCAGGGTTTGGAATTTTCAATGAAAAAAGATGCAAATTTTAAATAATTTCAAGTTATTTTCAACCTTTCCAACAGTACCATCTGAGAGCAAAGTAGCTGTACAGCATCACATAATTTATGTAGTATTGTATTCTATCCAGTGGTGCATGTTCAGAACAAGCATGTTACCCAAAGACATGGGGAAATAAATAAGAAACAGAATAAAAAATAGTAATAGTGTGAGATGTTGATTTTCTTACCCCTCAGAGTTCAATTTAGGCACAGTGGTTGTTGATTTAATTTTACAGCACAGGCCCACATTGATAAAGGATAGCATGGTGTAATATACACATAACAAGGGAAATTATGAAAAATAAGGAAGTGGTTTCTTAAACTAATTTTATTTTGTTACTATATCATTCTTCACATTGATCCTTTTCATTTTTTAAGAAATAGTAAAACATATTTTTAAAAGAGGGAGCAAAAGAAAAAATTTGAAATTTTAACACTGTGAATGGCTGAAAAGTTTCTTCTGAAACTTCACAAGAAAACTCTCCAACTAACCCGTTCTCTTTTTGCTTTCCATGGAAGACAGTGGATGTTTTTCTAATCTGAAAAATATAAAGATGGGGAGATGAAGAAAAAAGATTATGTAAAAAAAAAAGGATTTAAGGAACATAAATTATTGCAATACCTCTTAGAAGTTGTATTTCAGGCAGTTAATATTTCTTTTCCATCTATGCCCCTGCAGTTAGGTTCCTAGTGGAATACTACATCCCATCACTCATGGGAGTTTGTGGCAGCTCCCTGGCAAGAACTCCAGTCAGAGTCCTGTAGTTCAAAGGAAAATAATGAACCACACACTAGAATTATAGCACTTCAATATACTATGGAAACCTTTCAAGGCTCGAATTTTGCTTAGCGCTACTTTATTTTTTTCTTAAATAAAAGAGACCACTGGCAAAAAAATAAGCATTTTGTAATCCTACTAGGTGCACTGAGCCTGAGTCAGTCCTGGTAATTTTTTTTCGATTTCTTTGGTAAGTGTGGAGCCCTGCAGCACAGGCAGGAAAGAGAATTTGTACCTGGAAAAGACACAGAAATTCCCAAGCCAGAAACCTGCCACAGAGCAGTCCCCTCCTTGGTCTGGCACAGATCAGCAGTTCCCCAGTGTTTGCCTGCCTACTCAGCAGCAACAGCTCCAGTACACTCCAGCAGAGAGATGAGCCACTGAGGCAGGTTGAAGCACTGTGGCAGCAGGATTGTCTTTCTGGCACCCACACAGACAACTGGATTTGGCTCGGATCCTAAAGGTTTACGTCAACATCAATTTCCAGGTTTTGAAAGATGTGCACTTTCAAGCACAGGAGCAGAAAAAGATGTTTCAGAAACCACTGCCATGCCTCAATGTAGAAAATTTTGCAAGCAAATAAGTTTAATTTAAGATATGGCCCAGGTTTTACAGTTTCGATTTAAATTGTCCATAGACCCTCCCCCTAGAAGAAGAAGGACCAATGACCCCACAGTATTTTCTGCAAAACGTTTCAAGCCTGATTTAGAAATTGTTGAATCTCTGGCACTCCAAGTAAACACTGCCATATTTTTCAAATCTTTTCCCATCCAAATTCAGTAGTATAGCATGAAATTCCCTCAAATAATAACACAGCTCCCCCAGGGTGTAGATAATACACGTAATCACCACAGTTTCTGCTTATTCTAGTTAACACTTCTTAACAACAGATGTAATCTTCAGTGAGACGCAGCTTTTACAAATTGCTGCTAATATGAATCATGCTAAACTTGTCCAAGTATCTCTTCTAAAAAGCTTATGTTTTCCCTAGAGTTATTTAAATTAGGAATCCTTAACTCCTAATTGAATATGAACTTGGACAACTGAGCAGGTCATCCTCATTTCTGAAACAGGGGATGAAAGACTGGTCTGACCAGACTAAGTGAGGTGAACCTGTCTGACTTACAGTGAATAAAACCTTCATGATATAGTAAAGGTCTGAGGGGCACAGTTGCAACAGGTCTTAGGGTGACGAGCATCAGGTGATGCTTTCAGATCTTTCCCAGCAGCTCAAGGTCACTGCCACAGAATGAATTCTGTCACTGCATTCATCTTCATTGTTTAGGTGTCTGGCAAATTAGGAAGGACTTCAGTCCAAGAGTGTTTTTTAAGTACACTAAGCATATGCTGAGTTCAAACATCATTAAGACAGTAAAATGATGTGACAAAAGACTGGGATTTATATATTGCCTATTGCAAAAGCTTTCAGAGCAAAGAAAAGCAGGCTCATTGCTTTTGGTGCACCAAATCACTGTCATATGTCAGTGCAGGTATTGAATTTGGTCTAACATTTGAGAACTCTTGCAAAGCAACAGGCCTTTACATCTTCTAAGGATTTTGCTGACAGTTCAAAATTGTACTTTGGTATTTTTATACAATGGTAATGGTTCAAAAAGTCATTTAGCAGTTTTTATTGCTTTTTATTCTGGTGTAGTAATTTTAGAAATTTATATATTTAACCAGACATAATGCTATCAGAAAACTACTTAATCAGCATATGAACATGTATTGAAACAAAAGCTGTGAGTACATTTATCCAGTTAGTTATGAATAGTGCCAAAATGGCTCAAATAGAGAGAGCTGAAATGGGACAGCAAAGAAGAGAAATCAAACCATCACTGATCCCATAAATGCAGGAAAAGGACAGACAATAAGTACAGTATTAACTTAAAACTTATAATGTTCTATTTTTCTGTGTGTGTTAAATGATAGCTTTACTGCAAAAAGCAAGTTTCTCTTCTTTAAACACAGAGATAACTGAGTGCACACTGGGGAATACTGAGGTTGTGCTTACAGCACAGTACACATTCCATTTCCACCCAGTTCAGTCTAAACCCCACCCTGTTGCCCATCAGCACCAGTTTTCCTTAAAACAGAAACTTGATTTTTTTTTTTTAGATCTATTGAAACATTTCAATGTTGCTTTTCTATAACGCAGTATGTGACATGCACATGTATGGTAATTGTGGAGTTTCTGGATATCTTTCTGGGTTTCCACCTGGAAGACACTACAATCAAGAATGATAAATACGGTATTTCCTCATGTATTTGAGACAAGAGGTGGAAGACTTCACACAAGCTACAGATGTGGTTGTTTCACAAACCCATTCCAAAATGTGGTCCTGTGGTGGAAAATGGTGGGTTTGGCAGAGGGAGAATTACTGGGGCTCAAAGATACAGAAGGAACAGAATAAGGCAAGCAGGGCTCAGTATTTCAACCCCAGCACCTTGACAGCAGCCAAAGCAAAGACCCTTGCAAAGATAAACTCTTGCTGGTAGAAAAGGGGCATCTTTTACTATGGGCTTGAATGCTCTGTACCAGACCGCAGTGGCTTTCCGAGTTGCATTCTGTTCAACTAACCTTTATTACAAGATAGGCAAAAAGGACTCACCTTGCAAAAGGTGAAGTAAAAAGGAAAACATAAGGCAACACAGAACAAGATCTGTCCTCAAGAAAACCTCTTTGCTTTTAAAGCTACTTTGTTCTCCTTTGGGGTTTTGTAAAACAAGACCTGGAAAATGCAAATATTTTCAGTGGTGCTTGCTCGAAGGGATGGTGCTTTGGCAACAGAAAATCTGTCCCAGTGCCCTGGCTGTTCAGGACTGTCCCTGGCTCAGGGTCCCACTCGGCTGCTACATTAAGCCTTCTGGCTCAAACAGCAGTAGGAACTGGGCAGTCCAGGGAGAAAATGGCTTTGGGAAATTTTTGCTTTGGGAAAAAGAGCCTGGAGGAGGGGACGAGTGAAAACTGTGAGCTCACAATGCTACATGTCTTGGATCTAGTGAAGCATTCCCCTGAGACCTAGACCTGATGAGGCCATGAGGGACTGGACAGCAGCTACAGGGAACAGGTCAGATTTCTGTTTGGCAGACAAGAGGCAAAATGAAAATACATTTTATAAGACCATTCAATATTGGGTTGGAAGAGACCTCAAGGATCATCTGGTCGAACCTTTCTTGGCATGGTCTGGACAAGATGGCACCCTGTCCAGTCATTCAAATATTCAACACTGGGGAATCCACCAATTCCCTGGGGAGATTATTCCAGTGGCTGATTTTTCTCACTGTGAAAAGTTATCCTCATTTCCGAGCAGAATCCTCTGGAGTAACTTGTACCTACTGCCCCTTGTCTCTCTCTGTAAAAAGGGAGCTTCCCTTTTCTCTGTAGCCATCCTTTAGATACTGAAATATGGTGATACTAGAACCTTTGGCTTTTTTGAACTTCTCTATCAAAAACCCCACCTTTTTGTAGAAAGACTGATCTCTTCTCTGCTTGGCAGAATTCTTTTACAAATACACAAACTCAAGAATAGACACCTGCATGATATCCCTGCCATCCCCAGAGGAGGACAGTCATGAAGGGCAGGACACACATGACAGCTTTGCACAAGTCGAAGAAAGGGAGAGCAAAACCCATATTTCCACAATTTCCTCACAAGAGTCACTTGCTTCTACCTCTCCAGTGTCTGGTTAAAAGCCATTTACATTTTTTCCCTGATAGAGACAATACAGATTCCTATGAGGCAGCTTCTCCTCACCCTCACTGAAGAGTTTTTTTTCCATAGACTTATTTAACCAGGAGATGATGAGACAATATGGAAAGTTTTTCTTTTTTTAATCCAAATATATCTGCAACAAAAAAAGAGAAATATTTTCTATTACTGATTTCCAACTCATCAGCAGTTTAAAATCATGAAGCTTCCAGAAACTGAGGGAGGGGGAGGGAAATCTGCAGCCTCATGTCACCTGTAACACCAGAGCATAATCCTCCCACGTTTGGTAACTTTGCAGACACAGAGAACTGTAGAAGGTAGCAATTTTCACTGATCAGAAAGTTTTCTGACACTGAATAACCCACAGTCATACATATCCTTGAATGCTGTTTCCAGCCACTCTGTCTATTAATAAGTTATTTAGTGCAGGCATGATTCTTAATTCTACATAATACTAAGGTTGCCTAACACTCTTCATTCTGGATGTGCTTTCAGCTGCCAATGGCTTTGCCAAACTTATGTTCTACATCACTGGCTGCCTCATGTTAATTAGCTCTGTAGAGTAAAAACAAAACACACCCTGCACCCACAGAGCTTTGCCCAGATTAGAAGAAATTGTAAATGATGAATTGAAAAATATATCAGTTATCCATGCCATGCTTTGATGAAGGGATCTCAAATATGGTAGGAGGTAGGACTTTTCTGTGTTAAAAGTGTTGTCATTGCTGTGCTAGTGAAAATCTGTACAACATCAACCACCTTAAAAGATTTTGTGTGTTTTCCCTTACTGTCCCTATCAAGATGCTTATTCTTAAACTACTTACAGTTTATCACCTCAAATCCCAGGGCTACTGTGACTTAGTCTGTGGACACGAAACTGGCAGGAGAGATTTCATCTGCTTAGATTCCTGCCAGACTGGGGCAGAGGAAAGCAAGGAACACAGAGAGATCCCAATGTCAGCAGTAACAAAGCAGATGGACAGGGACTGTTAATGGGGACATAGGCTTGCTTCTGCCATCCAGCCCTCCCAACATCTCCCTTCTCTGCCCAGATGCCTGTGTTAGATGGTTTCCTGTGGAAAGCACTTACATTGGGGAAGCTTTTTTGTTGCTTAAATGCTGGAGGTGGATTATAAAGAGGGAAGGACTGGTTAGAGTGTTTTGAGGTGTGGGAAGAAGGAAGTTGCTAAGAGAAAAGACTAATTTTGGCTCCTAAATGTCTCATTACTTGCTCATGCATATTCCTAATTTAAGGCTGAGAAAGAAGTCACTGCATATCCAGCCCTGACAGCAACTTAAACCTGGATTCTATATTCCTTCTCTCTCAGTGAAGAGGCAGAAGACCTCAGGCTGTGACTTCAGCTATGCACCCACTTGTTAGGAAAGATGCTTCTGCATGTGCTTACATTTCTGGTTTTGGAGGCACAGGAATAAGCAGATAATTCTTATGTCCTTTACCCTCTCAGGACAAATGAGAACAGCTAAAAACTGTCAGAGCCTTGAGTGCAACATTTAGTACTTAGACATCACATGTGAAAGAATATGGTAAATAGGCAAAGAGAAAAGACATAACTTGCTCAAAGAAATAACATTCTTCATTTCCCTCCCACCTCCCCCTTAGTCATCTGCTTCATGGAGCAAGTGAGTAAAAATCATGATCCAGAAGGCAATGGCTGGTGAAGACAGGGTCCCAGGTCCACTGCAGGCCTGCTATGATTCAAAACATAGCTCTTGCTTAGCACTGACAGCCGAATCCTCATCTTTGTAATCTATGGCCTGGCTGTGGAGTTCTCTGCTCTAATTATTCTGCATTTGTCTCTCCTCCCAGCCTGGAACAGATTTTCAAAGGCCTGAGACCACTGGAATGGGGAAGATTTATTGAGTCAGTCAATGCTGGTTGAATTCTGCAGAACTTTGAATAAGAACCAAAAGTTTATTTGAATCTTAGGAGGGAAGTTTCCTGCTGATTTGAGTATTACTCACTTCCTAGTGCACTGAAGTTGAAGGATTAGGTAACTTTTCCCATATATAGAATGCATCACACCCAATCACACACACACACTTGCTGCCTTCTTGAAGTGAAACATCTGAGGAGGAAAATGAGATTACAAATTTAGGAGTATGATGAGATCAAGTTAAATTCACACCATTTACCTGCCTAGGCACAATCTATGTCATTAGAAAAGATTAATTTTTTTTGTTGCAATTTCTAATCTCATTAGACCTTTTGTCACAAGAGTGATTTATCAGAATTTCAATACTTAATGCCATACATTTTGTATATTCACTTGGCTTCTCCAGTATTTTACATTTTCATTAGTGGGTATCCACTCACTCATGCCATACCCCTCAGCACAGCTATAAATAGAGAGACCAACCAACCAAATCACACAATATTGGAAAGGTCAAAGTAGTATATTACATTACTATAACTTAGAGAATACTATTCACAAGGTATTAAAACTTTGACTCCTTATTTATGTGACAACGAAAGTAAAGAAAATAGGAGGCATTGTGAAATGATCACATCATTACCAGACATCCTTGGGAAACTGAGAGATTGTAAACCCCTCAACATTATCTTTATAGCCTATTATAAATTCATGTTATTCTTTAGGTACTTTATGTCTTATGCTAAGACAATGATCTGTTCACAACCACTTTTTAAGTTTTTAAATACAAATATATAAGAAGCTCTTAAGGAGTACTTATAAGGATTTTTTTTTAAGGCAGAAACCTCTTTTAGCTAACTTGTAAAGAAATTAAGCCAGAAAATAAAAACTTGTGAAACTTAAGACAAGGATTATTATTATTGACTCTTTCCCTCCACGAAGACAATAAGAGAATTATGGCCTTTCTCCCAAAGTCTGTGGAAAGGACCTGTTTGAGCTCAGTGGCTGTGTCATCAGAAAGTACTTTTAAGGTGGCTGTGTGCACAGGCTGTTCTGCAATACATCCACCATCCTGTTCCCCTTAAAGACACCCTTGTCTGCATGGTGAAATGTGTATCTCACCTCTTTCCTCCCAGCTCAGGATTCCTAAGAGATCAAGTACACACTTCAGAAACACCTGAAAATCCTCAGTTACCTTCCCAGGCCCAGGTTCAGTCAGGTGGCTGATGAGTCCCTTGCATCACTGCCCCTGCATCCAGTGCTTTTTGATCCTGCAGAAGTCCTTGGTTCGCATGAAAGTCTCTTTGCTAAGTCATCTACAGACATGAGGTTTTACCTGAAGAACAAAAGTTCTTCTAGGATGCTCAGGACTAGAAAAGCTGTCCCAGACACAGCAGTCATGACCCACAGGAGACAATACTCATAGCTTTTAAGATCCACAGAGCAAAAGTAGATGTTTTCAAAACTGGGAAAAAATAAAAGTGAAATGAACAATGTTAAAGGGACAAAGAGAGATGGTATCAGCTGGGCTTTTTGAGATAACTACAGGAGAACTGAGCTTACACAACACCCAGGGCACTTTCAGTATGTTCCAGGCCACCCTTAACCCCCGGGCAAGTTTAGGTATACACAACCCAACATGCTGTGAAAGAGGTTCTGGAGGCTGCCCTGCTTTCTCCCAATAAGACAGGGGGCAATCTGTATTTAGCCAGCACCTGTTTGATTAGATCCTGGCATTATACAGTACTGTAGATTTGGGGAATCAATAATGGTGCCATTACAGGGGACTTAATTCACGGAATTCCAATTAACATAACAGATAACTGAGAAGTAAGTTCAGCGATATTAAAACAGCCATCAGTGACCTAATTTCTATCTTCTGAGCCTCACTATCTTCCATGAGAGAATACACAATTCCCAGTCAGTGAGAGGGGATGCCAGAATAACTCTTTGAGGACTACTCACGATTTCCAGTTTAGAACACCACAGTTGCAATAATGCATGGCCAGATTTCCTGATGGAGAGCTGGAATTGCTCTGGCATCTCTTCCTCTCTCCCACTGAGTCCCTGTTAGGAGATCAGAGAGGCTCAACAACAGCAAAGCTGCAGTGTCTGCAGGCAGTACAGCTGAATAGCCACATTTACCTGCTGATGCCACTTAGGTGCTTATATGGCAAATATGGCTTCTATTCTTCATACATAAGACTTGAAGAGTGGGCATGGCTTGGGGTTTTTTGGAGAAGGGGGATGCTTTGGGGGCCTTTTGGTGAGCCTCTTGGTGAGTTATTTTTGGTGGGGTGGGTTGTTTTCTGTTCAATGCCATTTGTGGCTTGGTTTCTTTTTTCCAGAAAGAACCTGATAAGACTTTGCTTAAAGCCTTGTCTACATAAAAATTATGTCCTAGTAGAAGCAATGAAGCCTCCTCCTGAAGGAGGAGCCTCACTGACAGTGACACCTCCAATACAGATGCTATTATTTTAATAGCAAGGTTGTGCACACACTGCTAAATAGTTTACTGAAAAGGCGATTATACTCTACCTGTGCCACACAATTTTCAGATTAGAAAACGAAGTCCATAAAGGAAAAACGAACAAGTAATTTGCCATGAAGGAGACTTAAAAAATAAAAAAAAAACCTGCCAAAATTAAAAAGCAACACCAGGCTTTATCTTTGCTACCAAAGGTTATCAAGGGATAGTAGTGCATCTTCTGGCTGATCCATGTCTCCTGAAGATTCCCATCCTGAGCTGGTGCCTCGGCACTGTTTTGGCATGGCTCTGGGCCCTCTGGCAGACCAGGTGGCTGTGGGTGGCTGCTCCACCATCCTCCCACTCCCAGCAGACTTACTGGTGCTGGAGGCATGGAGAGAGAGCTCCACCTGAGTGAGCAAAAGGAGCCCCTCCATGTTTGGGAGGATGGCTGGAGGGATGCAGAGCATGCCTTATGGGATTTTGCTTTGAATCCTGCAGCATATGGAAATTGGTCTGCAAGAAAAATGAGAAATATTTAAAAACAGTTGGAAAGGCTGTCATTGAAATTTATCCTGGCTATGTCTAAACATGGAAAAGGACAACAGAAACCAATGTTAACTTCAGAAAAATGTAAAGAGAACTGACTATGCAACAAGCAGAAGGCTTATTTCTTTTTAAGTATAAACAATCTGGTGAGGAGGAAGAAAGGCAGAACTACAAAAATAAGCCAAGGCAAGTAAAAACTAATGAGGGTAAAAATTAATAATACTCTGCATCAGTTTGCAGAGGTTTTTTTCTTGTACAGCAGTCTCCAAATATAACTTTAAGGGAGAAACCAGACAAAACATTTCTGTTCTAAACTCTCACAGTGGAAAATGACTTAAAGGAAAATTGTGCCGGGGGAAAAGGGATAGCCTTCAGCTATGGACAAGCTTTTTAGACCCCTTCCTTGGGAGACTAATCTTTCTATACTCCTTAAACAGTCAATAGCAAGAGACACCAACCTCCACAGGACAGTTCAATGCTCCTAAATGCAGGTGACATGGACACCTTATGTACAGTAAGGACAAAGGCTGTAATAAATCCCAAAACTTGGACCATATTCTTCCAGCTTTGCCCGTTTGAAGGCCTGAGCTGAATTACAGGTGGAATGAACAATGATGCCTTCAGGGGTAGTTAAGGAAATGGGTGTGAAGACACAGAACCCTCATTTGACCCTTCCCCATTTTTCTGTCCTCTAGGTGCATCACTGTGCATTAGACCCCTGACTTCCCACTTGTCTTTTGTTTCTTTTTTCCTCCCCTCAGCTCCGTAATAATTATTTTCACTTCTATGCCATGAGCAGTCACAGGCAATGGGAGCTTCAAGGCTGCAAGCTTCCAAAGGTGCAGAGCACGCCCTCTGAATCCAGATTTCCTCTCCCACCCAGATTTTGTACTGGCAGAGAGGTCCTAGCCACAGCAAGCAACTCTTTCTCCAGAACAATAATGCAGCAGCAGCATCCCTTGTGCAGTGTGTCTAGTTCCCAGGCAGAGACTTTGTTGCCAGGGAACTTGCAACAAAATATTATAAAGACAGTAGGAAAAAATTAGTGTGGAAGCAGTCTAACAAAATGTTTGAAATACCAAGATTAACAATGACAGTAAATAAGGCCAAGGACAGAAGTAGAGAATGTAATTGCTTCTAATGTGAACACCATAGCATTTACCACTTTCCATAGATGCCAAACAGACAAGATTATCTAGATTTTCAAGTGAGTTTATCTATGACAAATTGGCTGAATGGATTGAGAAAAATAATGAAAGCTGCTGAATGTGAAGCATATTTAGTACAGAAACACCATGACAAAAAATGCTGTAATTATGGTATGCAGTTGCTGAATCTAACAATATAAATTCAATGCAAAGCATGAGTTTCTTTCCCACAGCTTTAGAGAATCAGAGCAGCCTAAATGTCCCTCTATTTCTTTTAAAAAGAAACTTCATTTTTAAAGCATGTACACATATAAATTCCAGAAAAATTACAGGATTCTTCTGTTCTCTTTTCTTCCCATACTCTATCTGAGAACACCAATTTTTTTCATTTGTTTCAATTTCCCTTGTAGGAGTCTGACAGAAATGCAATTTGGCTTAGGAGACCAACTCATTGCATTTACCTGTTCTAAGCCTATTACCCAATAACTTCGCATTGTGCAACTACTGGGAAGAGCTAAAGAGAAAAATCATCATACTCATATTTGCAGAAGTATATAAACAATCCTTTACTCAATATACATCCATGATTTTCAGCTGATAATTTATGTTCAGATCCTAAATTTCAAATTCACTGGTTACTCATAATCCTTTCCAACAGATGACAGGAACCACATCACATCCTGTGTTTTTCCATCGTCTGCAATTCACAATTTCTGGACATGACAGTAAGCAGTGGGTAAACGGCAGTTTCATTTTGGTAAAAAATTTCTCAGTAACACTTAGTTGTTTGCACATTTCTGCAAAAATTAATTGAAGAATTTGGATAAATAACATATTGACTTGCTAATAATATATGGCATGGTTTAGGAATTCCTGGAGGAAATGAAAAATTGAAAATCAGAAATATTCACTGAAAAATGTATAATTTCTCAGATCTTCCTGACTCATAATAGAACAAGCACACCTAATGTTGTAGAAGTGTGGCATTTCCTGGCCTTCATTGCACACATGCTGAAGCACCATCCTGAGTTAGGCTATTCCATTACAAATGGGAAAAAATGTACCTGACATAGCAGGAAAACACCAAATTTGGACTGAAAATGCAGCACATCTGTATAGCAGGACATGAGACTATATCACACTAGAGCTGACAGAGGGGAAAAAGGAAAAGAGGTGGAACCCAGTTAAAGTACAAATGAAACTCTTCATGGCTGAGGCAAGTGCAACCAATGATAACTCCTATAATTTTTCATTGTTTGTACAGGGAACATTTAAATAATTGCATGATGTTTCCCTCCCATCATTCTCATCCCTTCCTTCCTCCACTTACAAGTTGTCTTACATCATACCTTTTATTGGTTTGTTAAGGTCAGTTGTGACACATCTTCATTACACATGAATACCATGCACTAAAATATGAAACAATAACCTGTTTCCTATAAATATTTTGACCAGCTAGCACAAGGAAAGCAAGGGAGAACTCTTTAACTTTGCAAGTAGGGGTACGTGGCAAGGTCACACATTTTTCTTTTTTTTAGTGAAATTTACTCGTTATTTACATGAAATCCTCCTGCTACAACATCCTACATGCCCAATAGGACCATACAGTTAAAACATAGAAAACCCACATTATTGTGCCTTTCCATGCTGTGATATGTTAAAAAAAAGATTTTAGGACTGGGCTGTCAGACATGCACAATAGACGAATTGCAGGTCAGCATGTGCAGACAGTGCACTACAATCCCTGAAAGGACACCGTTACCATAGAGCAACACAAGTGGACATAAAAAAGGTCAACATTTAACCCCGGATTTCAGCCCTTACCATATTTTTTAATCTTTCAGAAACTAAATTCTTTGGTGCTAGCGACAACAAGCTACGTTAAAAACAAAAATTCCACCTGTGAATTAGTGGCCCATTTTTTTTCAAGTGCCTAAAAGGAATTCAGAACCATCTATAGGAGCAGACATACTCAATGCACAAGTGAAACCTTGTTTTCTCTGGAAAGACTGGATAATTGCCAAAGTTAGCTGCTCATCTACTTGACCACAGATGTAGAAGGTCACAGTGCATGACTTGTATAGACGCTGGGGGAAATAGAGAATTATTTCAGTGTTTCTAATATTCAAAAGCAAAAGGAATAAAAATGTTTTTAAAAATCTGTGCTTACCCCCTGCACTCAAATCTTCCATATATTGAGACTTTGTGCTATATGGCATTTGCACCAGTAAGAATAATGTTTAGGGGAGAAAGATGACACCATCCACGTAGTAGGAGGAAAATAAAAAGCACTGTTAGGGGCTTGGCAGCAATATGTACAGATATATTTCCTTCTAATGGCAAATACATATTGGATCTACCAGCCATATACACATATCTCAGTAGGTATGGCTACATTTTCCTCTAGATTTTGCTGCCAAAGTGTTTCTTTATCACATTTATGTGCCCCTCAAAAATATACACAGAGAAGCAAAAGATCTTTTTGATCAGATGAGAGATTCCTTTGCAAGTTATTTTTGCCCATTTATCTAAAAGCCATATAAAAACTGTCTCAAGATGTTCCCAAATTGCTTTTTTACTTGTTTTGCTGAATTCCTGTTACTTCTTGTTTAACTGCATGTCTTGCTGTTGTCATTTACACACCTTCTACATTGCAGGATGCTGCAGGACATATCATGCTTGCTTACATACTTTTTGTAAAGAAAATCCTTGCAATCAGCTGTCCAGCTGTTATAAATAAAGAGTTTGACTCGGCCAATATATCAAGCAGCAATCAATTTATTAATTAGTACAGAATGGTAAAGTGTGAGCAAACAGCGCTGGGTACAGTGGGGGTTTCCCCTCCAACTGCACACCGACCGTTGATTTTTTGCTGGTATTTATTGAGGTTTTCCATAATCACTTCTCAGCAACCTTTTTTTCTAGTTTCCTCCTAATTTCTATTTTTGAAATATAATTTCTATACCTATTGTGATCAATTTCTATTGGTGATGTTAAATTTTCTATACTTCAAAAGGTATGAAATCAGTGAGGTCAGAAAGAACATCTTGTGATGATGAGGTTCCCAGGACATAAATTAGTGGTGGTGGCATCTAGATTTCCTTTTTCTGAAGAAAAACACCAAAGATGAGAGATTCGGTCTTCCTCTTCAAGTCTATAAATCAGTCTTGTTGGTGCCGTCCAGCTTGCAGGTGGTGGTCCATCTCCTCTTCCCAGGATCATTAATTTTAGTTTGGAATAGCTCACTTCCTTCTATTCTGGGTGATTACAATTCTTTCTATATATATGCTAAAGCTATAGTTCAAACCTTCTATTAGAAACTTTATGGGCTCACATGATTCACTTATAAGCAAGCAAAAATATTACTTCAAAAGCCCCTTTCCATGCTTTTTCCGTTTTGTTCATTAAACAGATGTTTTTATGATTACCCTATGGCCTTTTCCACACATTTCATAACCATAACTACAAAGGCCATCTTTTTCTACCTGACACGAAACACAACCCCACATTTCACACAACATATGAAGCTACATTTGACCACAGGGCATAGAATGAGGGAACTGTTTTTATGACCAAAGAAATCAAACCTGTTCCTCCATAAGGTTCTGGTATGAAAGGGGGGAAGAGGAAAAGAAGTACAACCCCCTACATCCCTAAGAACATAATGGAAAGAAAAAGAAATCCTTTCTAAAGGCCTGAGATTGAAAAGCACTAAGCTCCAAAATCCCAGAGGCCAATGGAAGCTGAAAGCATTTGACATCCTTTTGGCCTGATCTTGTTACTTCAGTACACTCTTCAAATCTTATTATTTGCAGCATGTATTTTCTAGCACACAGAAGAAAATGGTGCTAATTGCAACAGCAGTATTTTGGGGATAGCAGTTGTAACCACTGCTAACTGCTAAACACAAATTAGAGACAAAATGCAGAGCCTATTTAGCACACCATTTCCACTTGCAGCTTGATTAAGACAGAAAACAACTCAGTCTGTTGCAACACACTCTACAAGAACTACAGAAGCGAATTGAAAGGAAAAAGCTGAATTTAGACATACGATATTGACTTAAAAGTCCCGATTTTCTTCCTGTTTGGTTTTCTGAGCTCATACTCTGGCTCTGCTGAACAATCAGGCTTTGTCTTCTGTTGTGAAAGGGGAACATCATTGAAGCCAACAGATCACCTGCAAAGAAAATGTCGCTGTTACAAACCCAAATCAAGACCCAGTCCAAAGTGTTTTGCCTGTTTCAAAGCAGGCTGATACTCATTTACAGTAAATTTTAATAGGAATATAACACCTGCTCCCTTGACAAGAAAGAATAACAATACATACTACATAAATAGTGGTTCACAAAAAACTTAGTAACATTTAATTAAAATATCTACATAAAAGCAAATAACATCTCTGCGCTATGTAAAGTATTAAAGCACTTAAAGAAATCCTTCTTTCAGAGGACATGGCTTATCTATTGTCAGGCTTATTTTATGGTTTGTCCAGAAGTCACAATTCAGAGCATATACAACCACCTCTTTCCAAAATACTCTACTAGGAACCTTCCCTCTAAGTTTTGTGGAAATGTGCCCAGGGCCCTCCATTCACAATTTAAGAGGCTTTTCTTAGGCACTACCACACTCCTCAATGAGTAGGATTTCTGTATCCAGTCATAACAATATCCTATTGCCTTGCATGTTCACTCTGAATACCCCTTTTGGAAGTCTCCCATTTGTCAAATAATCATCAAGCTTTATGTGAGGTTCCCAAAGAAAGCAGTAATCAACCTATGAACAATAGTGTGCATGTAATAGTTCTCATTGTATGAATATTTTACCAGTTCATCTTCAAAAAAACCCACAAAAAAAGAAGTCTGAAGACTAAAGTCAGGAAGATGCTACAATATTTGGGCAACAGGAACACTGGTTTAATGTTTTTAGAGTAGATGGAAGGAACCTTGCATCTTACACATGGTTTCATTGTATGCAATCGCAGTGGGAGAAAAGGAAGTGGCAATTATTTTTTAACTGATCTTTCCATCTAGGTTAGAGGAAAATGCAGATTTAATGAAGCTACCACACATGTTAAAACAGAGAGGAGGTATCTTTTCAAACTCCCAGTCTGTGCTGTTGTGACCAAGCTGAGGCCAGAGCAAGAGTCTCTGAAAGAGTGAAGGGAATTAATTATTGTTGTACACAGTTGTAATAATGCAAAAGTGTTGGGGAAGATGAAACAGGAAAGCCTTATAAATATGACTGCTTATTTTTAAAAAATATGAAACATATAAGTGAAATAGAGTTGAAGGCAAGTTTCGATGTCTAAGATGCCAAGCTTTAGTTACTGAACAACTGGAAAATAATGGTATGGCCAGCCAAAAGTAATCTCCCCTTGATGAAACAATGCCCTTCTCCTTGCTGAGAGTCTAAGGGTCAAAACAGACCCTACTAGCTCGGCAGGAGGGGTCCAAAGAGTAGTTTTTAGAGTTTAAAATATAACATAGGATGGTAATGTAGTGATTCTTACAGGCTGTATGTAAATGCTATAGGATTTGTATCTTGTACTAGATTGGTTAGTGCAAATTAGAATATTCAGTATAGAAGAAGATTTAATGTATTGTAACGGTAACTTTGCTCTCTTGCTCCTTTTCTTCTTCGCTCTCTCTTTTCACTCTCTCAGACCTGCTCCGAGCTGCAGCTGGCAGCTTGTAGCAGGGCCCCTTCACCCATGCCCTATGCAACAAACTGCATGCTCCAAAACTAGGCTTGACTCCAGAGATCTCTCGTCTCCATTTGTCCCATCATCATCCCATCCAACCTCGTTCTCACACAAAGGTATTAAATCTCTGTGTGAACCTTTGCCATCCATTGCTTGGAACATGTTTGTATGCATAGAACTTCTCTAATGTTTAATTGTTACTGTGAAGGTGCTTCTTCATCAAAATAACAAAACAAGATATTCACTTTTCTGTGTGCTGGACAGTTAATAAAATGAAGGAGCCGGACCTCTGCTTTGGTGTCTAGCTAGGGCAGAGAGTTAACAAATTAATAGAAGGTACTGTGCAGCTCTAGGCCAACAGAGAAGCATCTCTGTCCATCTCCATAGAGCAACTGCATGTGGCAGGAAAGCAGCCTGTGCTGAAGAAGCACCACCCATTGAGACATTCCAGGTTTGGGCAGACAACTGAACAGTGGTGAGAAGGTATGGAAAAACTCAAGATGTTCTTATTCGTAGACTTTCTACCACTATTAATGCTATGTTTCAAAGCTTTCCCTATTTATAAACTTCCTGTGCCTTTGTCTGGCTCCATCAGCTGAGCTACAAAACTTCTGTACAATCTTCCTCACATCCCAGCCCTAATCTGTGCCTGCCACGGCAGCTCTAACTCAGGTCTCCTTTACTGCTGACTACAGAATTATTCTCCCAGCACTGCCATTGCTCACAGATGTCTTTTTTTAACTTGAATATTCCTTAGCATCTGCCAGCATTTTCCCCTAGCTAAATTCCTACTAAATGCACTTTACTTCTCTAAACCTCAACAGCTATTGCTTTAAATGCATCCCTTCATGAGAAAAAAAATCTCCACCTGTTTTTAATATGTGTATCAATAAAAGGAGGATTAGAAATCTGCACTTCTGGGTTGTTAAAGGAACTCTTTTCTGCCTCCATTTATTCAACCATAAAATAACTATAATATTTACTACAGTATCCCAAAGAACAGTTAAAAAGCTTAATGTTATTAATTCAATACTAGTGATTCTGTCTTGCTACAGGGAATATATAAACATTTCCATGCCAGGTCGATGTGTATTTATAAGATTTATAGTTTATGGTTTGTAGTCATTAGTATAACATTATTTGCAAGGTTAATACCCCAGTCCTATGGAGCAGAAGGTAGTATCTGCATTTTAGGCAAGATTATATTCTTACTTGTTAGCTATTCCTTTTAAGAAAGCCTGTAACACTTATTTTCTCCTATAGGGCAGTATTATTAATAAATATGTACTGCCAGTAAAATTTAATTTATGTAAAAGCCCATTGTTTCAATGAATTTCTATGGAACAAAATTAATCCTTTCTTTTTTTTCTTAGTACATAGTACAGAATCTTTTTCTTACAGCTACTTTAGCAACATTTTCACCTTAGGTCTGTATAGTATAAAAATATTTTCAAAAGAAATTAAAAAAAATAAACAAAAACAAAGTGAAGAATCAGTAATCCATAGAAGTACACAGCACATCATTGCACATCATTGTAAACTAAAGACAAGAAATACTATTTCTAAAATTACAGACCTGACATTGTTCTTTAAAAAATATATATATATGTATAAATAAAAGTAACTTCCAGGTTTGATTGTGCAGCCCATATTTACTGTAACAAGAACACGTGAGACCATCCGCTGTCTCTTGAAAAGAAAGAAGGTTGCATTTAGCTGTGCTAATCTTCTCTAGGAATTATTCTGCTCTGTACAGGGGATAACTTTCAGCCATTTCCAGCACTAATTGGACTCAAGTATGGTTCGACCTAATTTCTCAGCATATTCCGCAGAGTTTTGAGATTCCTGAATGCTTCAGCCTTTTTAGAGTACTGTTGTTTTCTATTAGCTGCAACTTCACTGTCTCCGACTGCCAGCAGAGGGAGAAAATGGAATATGAAGTAGGGAACATAATACAACACACCGTCTCTCATCCACATTGCTGAAATAAATATGATGTGGTTTCAACCATTTCTTTTCTAGGGCAGGGTACACTCATTCTAAGTTTCCCAGTCTACAAGTAATCTGATTAATTTTGTTTCTTTTGGGTTTTCCCCCCCCTCCCCCCCCCTTCTGACTTTTTCACTCCTCTCTCCCCTTTTGCCTTTCGTTCCATGCAGGTGGAATTTTTATGGGATGTACAGTGGAAGAATTATGCAGAGGGGGTTTATTATGAAACTAGAAATCATTTCATTGACATTAATGGGAAAGTCTGTCTTTTGGAGAGCTCCACATTTCTAGAAGCCATTTCCTGTTCTCAAGGTCCCTTAATGCAATGAAGCAGGGCAAGATGGGAATTGCTTTACCTCTCTTGTGCCTCAAAGATATGTGTACATGAGATGGGCTGCTGAAGGGCTACATTTTTTTTAAGTACCAGCAGTTAGTCTTCTATATAGACTGGATTCTGTTTTACTTAACAATTTGTTAAGCATATTGGCACACAAGCAGTTATTTTCACCAGAGGTGAAAACAACTTCCCCCTAAAGCTGCCCTCCCCACATGTGGGAAAGCACACACACACACCAGGCTATATAAGACACTATTTAATAGTGTCTTATATAAGACACTATTAAAATGCTCTCTCATTCCTTCCTCAGGCATAAAAGCTGTTAGCTGTAAGAGAGACAAAGGGCAGACAGCTCTGGCTGCTGCCTCATTGCCTCCCAGCTCATGGCATCCAAGCTTGGCTGGCTGGGCCAAGAGCTTGGTCCTCATTACAGGGATCCTCACGCTCCGGGTGAGGACGCAACTGTGACTGACAATCCAGGATCCCCACCTAATGCCTAGAGCTTTCACCACCTGCTTTAAATAAGAGGCTGGGGATGCATTGGTGCAGCCTAATGGTAGGGGTTCCCAGGAATGACTTTCTTATTGCTCTCATATTGCTAGAGCCTGTGTTTAGATTGCTCTGCTCTTTACACTTGTAGCATTTTACACACACAGATGATCGTGGACCTAACAGTAAGTGATGGCAGTGCTAAGTCAGACTTCCAGCTGTCTACAGGTGTCCATGAATCATCTGGTGTCTGGGGAATTCCTGTTCCAAGGCTGAATGAAAGCAAGCTAAGGAGAGATAATTGATGACCAAAAAACATTAGACACTCACTGAATCAACACCCTCATTGATAACAAAATCATTAGCAAAGGGATAAACCTGAAGTGAGATCCATGTTCTAGCAGCAATCAGAGGTGTTCGATCTGGGACTTCTGTAAACAGACCTCTGTACTTTACCTTCTGTAAACAGTTTCTTTTCCTGCAAGATTGGATTCTTTGAAACAGATATTGGGACAAACCGCTTTCTTCCCACTTATGTCTCACTAGGTTAGAAGGGACATCAGAAACCTTAAGGACAGCAGTTTCAGAGGGCAAAGGTGGTTGTGAATAGGACTTCAAAGAAGGAATAAAAGGTAGCAGCTCAAATAATAATATAGCACAGGAGAAAAAAGCAGTGGTATGCAGAGAAGCAGGGGGGTACAAGACTTAAAATTTGTGTTACATGGGTTTATTACGATAAATGAAGCCTGCTGCCATCAAGGCCATTGGAATGATGCAGACACCCCCTTCACTGGGGTACCTACAGAGGAAAAGTTTATCCAGAACATCAGAGGAGGGCTTTTGCTGAGGCACAGCGACAGGAGCAGCAAACTGAACATGCAGTCAAGGGAAAATGGGCCATAATATATTCAGGAAAGAACAAGAGCCTTGCTGACAAAGGCCACAGAGGAGAGATGCCAGCTGGCTCACATCCTGTTAAATGACAAGTGGATAGGAAAAATGTCCTAAGGTTTCTGTCCTGTCTAGCCTGGCAGTGCTGAACACAGGGCATGGGACTGTTCTGCACCTCCATCCACAGAGCGCTGCAGCTCTGCTGACTGGAGAACAATTAAAGCATAATCTGCTTTGGACTCTGGGTTGCTTGTTGTAGGGTGCTTGCAGAGCCAATTTCCTTCCCTGCCCAGCTAAGGATACAGGCTGTGTGTTGTCTCCAGGATTTCAGAATAAAAACATCTTCATCCCTGGGGCATAGATACCATGGGGTGTAGGGCAATCTCCCTGGGATGGACCCCAGTGCTGTACTAAGGCCCACACCTAGACTGAGCCTGTCTGAGCTTATGCAACCCTCTACAGCCTCTAAATCAATCAGAAGTGATTTATGAGCAGTACAAAGGACCAATAAAAGTTCAGTCAGCATGTATGTGTATCACCTCTTCCAAAAAAGCAGTAAAAGGAAAACTACCACCTGCCTTTGAAGCAGGGATGCAGGTGCCTCAGTGCTGTAGAACTACATTAATCTGACAATTGGAACTGAGCACACAGCAGTAGGCAATAAACTTCAAGGACCAGGCTGGTGCTGCTGGAGGAATGGTGCAGCTGGCTAAGCAATTTTTATCTGCATGTAAATTCTGCTGACTTAACCACAGCTTCTCCAGGGATTTCTCTAGGATCTAGATTTTCTCTTATGTCAGAAGGACTTACCTTTGCTTGATACAAAGTCAGATTCCTTCAAAAACTCTTCGCTTCCTGGTTGTTCCTGCGATGTGTTCACAGCTTCTGCACTTCAAACACTTGTCATGCAGGCAAGTCTGTTGAATTTCAATTATTTCCTAAAAGATGTCCTTTCTAGAAGCTCAACCCCATCTCAGCCAGCACCTACCCTGCAGATTTGTGCTGTATTACGGTGTATGGCTGCTCATATTGTCTTTGTTACCCATAACACCTTTGGTATGCATAAAGGCATGGATATAAAGGAGTGGCTTGGATATATCAGTGTCTACCTCTATAGTTAAATATGGTCATGGCACCAGTAGAGCTCACACACTGTATGCCAGTGACAGAACATAGGTTCTGCTACAGTGATAAGAGTTTTTAGGGATGAGTGTTCACTGACAGCTACTGGGTATGCTCTGATGTCTAAGCAGCTCCCAAATCAAACCTGGCAGGCAGCTCACTGGCAGACTTGGAGATTTATGTTCTGCAAAAACAGGCCCATGGACTTCAGTGAAGTTATTGCAGTACAGCAAAGGAAAAACCAGGCCCTTATTGTGCCACAAACGGCTTGTGAAGGATTGCAGGTGTAGGTAATTCTGCACGGCAAGGAATGTTTACCCAGATTATTTATTGCTCCTTTTCTTATAAAGCTGTGGCTTGTTTTCTCTCAAAAAGTCATGTTTCTTACTCTCATTTGTAACTTGCCAGAGGCAAGTAAAGCACAGCAAATACCCAGAAAGCAAAGGCCTACCAGAATAGTTCATTTTAGTCTTAGACTGCTAGTGGGATTTGCTGCTTGTGTCAACTTCTACAAACGGGACAGGCACAGAGAAATGGTTTCCCAAGTGGTAAGGCATATGGCATATTTAGAAAGTACTGATACACTTAGAGAATCATGAAGGCTGTGAATAAAAGCCTCACATATTGGAATCAGCACATTTCATGGCATCCACAATGCTGCAGAGGAAGCAACAGCCAGTGTTGTTGGGCTTACTGTTACCCATTCTCATCATTGGGATGAAAGCACAGGGTAATGAAAAGATTGATCTTCTGGAAATAGTACTTGAAAAAAAGAAAAAATCCCTGAAATTAATCCCACTTTTTCTAATATCATTCTCTACTTAATTTTGCCTGATTTTCTTCTAAGCAGCTACAAAATCTAAAAGTCAAACTTGTCTATAGACTTGATTCTGTTTCCAGACAGTCCAGTACAACTGTAGAGTAAATTAACTAAAGTTAATGTAGAAACAAAGCAATAAAAGTATGAATTAGACCTGATCTACTGAAAGGTGTAAGAAAAAAAAAATAGTCCAGCTTTAATTTGCTGGTTCAATCAAGCCAAGGCAAAAACAGTATTGGCAGAAACAGATACAGAAGTCATGATATATTTGTGTTCTTTGTCAGAATTTAAGTTTTTTTTAGGGAGCCATGGCACAGTACTTAAATTTTTTATTTTAGAGAGAACACGGTTGAGCTCCAATAGCACTTGCTGTTTGGATATTTTAGTTTTTTCAATACTATGTTAGATATCATATGCTGCAGACCAAATTCCCAACTAATTTAAGTGGGTGTAAGACTTTAATTTCATTTCAATTCAATTTCAATGCACTGCCATTGGCTCGTAGTATTGCTCAGAATTCGCATTTTCATGAAATGTATTAGTACAAAACAATGCAATTTAACAATATAAGCACAGCAGTATTTGGTAGAGACTGAACTAGATTCTATTGGTTAATGCTAAGACCAGAAAAGACCATTACATTATAGAGTTTAATCTGCTGAAAAAACACACCCCGTTCACTGAGACAAAACCTCTCATTAAAACAGATTAGAATTTGATCTTGAGCATGTGAGAGAAATATCATCATTCTCAGGTAGCTAAGAATTATGAAACAGTGAATGGACTGAGCAGCATGCATCCATAACCATTTCACATTTTGAGTTCAGTTCTCTTTCCAGCTCTGATTGCCTCTCCCTATTTCTGCATTTAAGGAGGAGAAAAAAAATTCAAAAATTAAAAAAAATGAAACCACACTCTTTAAGGCCTGCAGATAATTGGCTGAAGTACAAGATATGGTAACTAGCTGAACAGAGAAACAAAATACACTGATACTGAAGCTGAAAATTTTATCTTCCTCCCTAATCTACAGAGTCAGACCAGACTAAAATACTCCTTGGAATTAATTTGAACGACTCTTTGTATCCACTCACCAGGTAAACTATCTCTGCACTTAATTATCCTGTTCCTATGGAGAATCTCCTTTGTTCCTGCTCTTTCTTTGTGCCTGGAAAGCTCCCTCTTATGCAGAAAAAAAATTACCTCAACTTCACCTTCCAGCCACTGAACTGTGATGTGCCTTGTAACAGTTGCCGTCATAGCACTTTCCATGTCTCAGTCATAGCACTTTCCATGTCTCAGACTGATTTTCAGCCATGAAGTGCCCCCTATAATGTTGTTATTGAAAAGACTTGGGCATGCAAATGGTTCAGAAGTCTGTAGTAAACTGCTGCAGCCACTGGTTCCAATTTCACTGCATCATATTGCACAAGTCTCTTAAAAGGCCAATAAATAGTTAAATCCCTCTACACGCTAAACAAGCATGCACGGAACATTTCCTTTTATCATTGTTGAATCTGTCCATTGATTTCACTCCCGAAGTTTCACATCCTCTTTCAATCTCCCTTGGACATTATTCGCTCTATTACCAGTCCTCTTTTCTGAGAAACTCTGCAAGTCACAGGATTATGTCACAGCCTAGCATGTGAACAGAAACTCTGAAGAACAGCAGGCACCAGTTTTCGGGGGAAGCCACTAGAGACAGTGTCTCTTGCACTCCTGTGCCATTATCTGTGTTACCTGCAGACAAGGTAGATATTAATTTAATGTTTTATACATCTCACATAAGGCAAATTTGCTTTATTTTAAATCCTAATATGGTTTTACAGCTAAATCAGCATAAATACAAGAATGGGATGTCAAACCATCTTCTAAGATCTACAAAAAACGTGACAACCTCCACCCCACATCTCACTCTCTCAACCTCCCCCCACAAAAAAACCCTGATTAGCCTCCCACCACCACTAGTGTTTTCATTAGGTAATGCTTAAAATATTTAAAATGTCATTCCTATGACCATTCTCCCCACTCCTTGCAGGGATCAGCTCACTAGCTCACCTTTCCCCACTAATCTGAGCTGTCTTTCTGTCTGCCATATGTGGTGGGTTCACCCCCTGGTTGTGCTCTAGTTCCAAGGCACTCCTGGCTACTGCTGCCCCGGCTACACCTCTTTTTATGTTTTTAGCACTTACATCTATCAGTCACCCAAATGCCCTTCAGTATTTCCATAATTTCACTAGCTTCCCACAGGGGACCAGCACATGACTTGCAAGCTTGTGAGCACAGGGAGTTGCTTACAGAGACTTCACACCAAATGCAAACAGACATTTTCACATCATCCAAGCCAGGTTCTTCAAAATGGTAAATAATAACTATTTGCTCCACTCTTCACCAGAAGCATATGAATTATAGCTAGAAAAATAAAATGATATGGTTTAAAAGTTTCTCCTTTCTGCTTCAAGATTGACAGTTTTCTCTGGCGGTAGCTTTGGATGTAGAAAGCTCTCAGGAAAGCAAAAGCATTAAAAATAAATGCAAGATGCTTCATGCACGTTATAACATACTGAACCTTCAGAGTAAATTATTTATAACAAAGGTTGGATATGCCATAATAGCATCCACCCAGCAGCTAAAAAATGTATAGGAAATAGGAGAGCAAACCACAGAGATTAACAGAAAGAAACCTGCCAGCTTTGGCTGAAAACCTGTTGGGAAAAATAACAGTGCTTAACAGAAATTATTCAGAGAGTAAAGGGATGATCAGTTCACTTGGGTTTTGGTTCTTTTCTCTCCTGGTAGTCTACAAAAGAACACAAGGACCAGAGAACTTTGCAGAATTACAAACCTGGTGTATTTGTTTATGCTGTACATCTGTATTTCTGTGCAAATAAAAAGGGACACTGTTGTCAAGCCTCCATTTTCAAAAAGAGGTACAACTTGAGATTTCCCATGCAGTAATAATACAAAATCTGCAAACTCTTTTAATCAAATATCTTAGTTCTTACATTGCTTTTAGAATGATATTAACTAGCCCCTTACAGTAGTATGGTGTTAACAAGAATAGCTTTGTCCAGGATATTTTCTAGAATTAATTGTAACCATGCTGCAATTAAATCACCTCTCTCAGGATAGGGTAACATGGCAGAAAAAAATCCATTGCATAAGGCAGCATGTAGAGCACTAAATAACACCTTCTCAGCTCAGCACAGCACCATGTTTTATCTCCATCTCTTCGCCATTAACATAAGAGACTAAAGCATTGGAACAAAAATCCATATGCCAATCTGGGGACACAGATCTTTTCACACCATGGCACAGAAGCCAGAGATGGAAGCTATTGAGGTAGGATACTGGGAGGGATTTATCCAAACCCCTTTAGTAAATCCTTACTTCCACATTGTTGAATCCCTCTTTTACACAAACTGGCGATCACTGTATCATATGACTTTTTAAAGTTCGTTTTGTATTCTGAGACCTCCCTCCACCACCAGAGAGCTGTTAGGTCAGAAAACAAACATACCCCCTGGACAAGGAAAACCTTTCAGTCAGAAGCCTTTACTGTAAGAAGTCAGAATATTACACTTGCAGTATATCTCTGTGAAACATTTTCACCTGATGCCACCCTGACACTGTCAGAGTTTGGGGGTTCATTTTCATATAGTTTGTTCTTCCTTCAGGGAAGCTTCCTAAGCAGGAGAAACCTAGTAACCACGCACAGCAGAGTATTACAAATTCGAGAGTGCAATATTCCAGACTGCAATGCTCTTCCATAAAGCAAGGTAACGTGCTACCTATCATAACCAGACTTTTACACACACAGAGGCTCACCAGATCCCAAAATTCCATAAGCTCTTTTCTGCAGAGATCATCACTGTGAGGTTGCAGAGGGCACACCCTGCAGCCCCCTGAGAGTGGTCCATATTTTCCATGGCGCTGATCTGCAGCTGAGTGTGACACGGGCACAAGGAGCACAGCCAGGTACAGCCAGTTGTGCTTCAGGCATAAACCATCCTACAGAAGAGAATTGTCCCTGCCCCATCTTCAGGGCCATCTGCAGGCCGTACATCATGCTTGGTGAAAGCCCCTGAACTCAGTAACACACAGTTTATTGTCCAAGACTGTCACCTAAATATAATAGAGCACAAACTAATCATTTTTACTGCTGTCACAAGGCTGAGCTTAGGAGGGTAAGATGAAGCTGAGGGGCATGCTAACTTTCAATAAAGAACCTGACACAATATTTCAGTGTTTTTCAGGATGGGCAACGAAGAGGCTGCTCTTATACTGTTGCTTTGTAGGCTTCAAAGGCACGAGTGTCTACTTTGGATTTTTCATAGACCACTTTGGAAATGCAAATACTCCCCAGACAATGGGACAGTACTCCTCATTTCAGTATTCTGTGAAGATACTAAATGAAATAAACAGCATCCTTTCTCACTGTAAATAGTAGAGAGCTCACAGAGAGGCTCTGTATACAGCAACTGCTAATAGTTTCAGCTGAAATCAGAAGCACATTTAACAAGGCATAAAGCCTGGAAACAAACTTTTAAAGTTTGTTTATAAAGTTTGTTTAACTTATTTCCACAGCCAAACAAATTATTCAGACTTACACTTTGTTTCTCACCAAATATATTTGTATACAAAAGTTGGGGAGAGGGAATTTAAAATTTGCCATTGGAAAGAAAGTCCCTTTATGGTATCCTTAGATGCAATTCTATTACTAGCCCTACAGTGAGTTCTGAGTAATTCCACTGACATCAAAACTACAGTGGTGTAAAAGCATGAAAAACGTGAGGACAATTATATCCAATATCAAAACCAGAACAACAGGATGAATAATGAATGAACTGAGGCAAAGCTTTAGCTGGTGTAAAATAAGTTGCAGATTTCAGCATGGCAAGGTTAATTTACACCTGCTGTGGATGTTGGTCCATTGTCAGCAAATCCTGTTTTCTCCCACTTACATTAACAAACCTGTTAGTAACATGGGAACAAATGCAAAAGTAGGTCTAATGATTAATTTGATGAAACTCTAAATTCATTTACTTCATTAAAGTAATACGGTATGCCCTACAAGTGGACAACATTTAAGTTTTGTAAAAAACCATTAAAATCACAGTAGCTATTGAGCAAATTAGAGGCCCTGGCAATTATTCATCATTTCATTACAATTAAAAACTAATTGAAAGCCTAAGTTAATAACATTAGAGTTTTGTTCATGATAGCAGGGAAAATAGGTTTGAACAGCTTATGTTAGAGACAAAGTCTCATCCTTTCACAAATGGGCAGGATTACACTACACAATAATTTTTGCCATCACCAACATTTGTGCTGCAAAGATCAAAATGATCAGTAGCAGCACAGAAATCAGGGCAATGGCATTAATAAACCCACAGAGCCCAGTCGTCCTGTGCACCACAGGGAAATCCAGCTCTTCACAGTTGGTGTTTGGAGGCACATATGTGACATAATTAGTGTAACAAAATAAGTTTCTCCTTGCTGAAGCATTTACTGCAAATTGAGCCATTAATCTCATTTATAAAGCAGGCACGATGGCTGGCACACTGCGATTGGCCAAGGCGATTTCTTCTCATTAGTGTGTGAAAAGCTTCATCCTGTTCACTTTAAATGTGGGTCATTTTAACTAAATAGAAACACTTCAGCCCTGAGACCCTGCAAGAAGTGGTGCTATATTTATTTATATGAGCAATCAGAAGTTCCTACATGCTGGTGATGATGTGCTCTAGCACCTGCCTGGACTGCTGCTTGCATGGAGCTACTTGGCATGTGGCTCCTACTTTGTCCTAGTCATGTTTCAGAGAATTTATTTTTTTCAGGGTAAGTTCTCTGTGGCATTGGAGCCAGCCTCTGATGCCACCCATGCAAACTTGTATGAGTTTTGCAGGGTCAGGGCCAGTCCACCACAAGTAAAGGGATTCAACCAGTCCTGGAGAAATAACCTGTGCTTTCTGACAACAAAAATAACTCAGTTTCTACAGGTGTGGGCAGGGTCAACCTCTGCCTTTGATAGGTAATCTAACCCAACTCTAAAGTCACTGCCTTCCCCTCTTTCATTAGGAACTTCCTTATTTTCATAGCCCACATATTGCATGAATGGAGAACAAACCTGGGGAGGGCAAATCCCTTGAATGACTTCTAGCAAAATTCCCTTTTTCCTGCTAAGAACTTCTCCGGATTAAAAAAAAGAGGCAATGCTACAAATCTTCTGCATTCCTTTTAGGTCTTTCCTTCACAGACTTAATTTTAAAGTCTTCCTTCTCTGCATACATAACCACTTGGATGACTCATGCCACATTTACTTCAATTATATCACCTAATGTAATAAAGTGCCACTCATTCCACCTAATGTAGAGAACAGCCCATCAGATCAGCACAACGAAAATCTACAGCTCATCTCAGGAGGAGGGGAAACATTACATCACCCTCCTTCACAGCACAGGCTGTTATACTGCTTTTAACCTAAAACACACTCTCAGGCCACCTTCAGCCCCCATCCGAAGGCTGCCCCATCAGCAGGGTCACTGCAGGGTAAGGTGTGAATTCGGTACAATGCAGGATCCCTTCCTCTTGAGAATGAAATAAGCTCCAGCATGTCATGGCTTCTTTGAGACTCAATTCCTCTTTCCTTTCAAAGGGAATCTGCATCATCTGAGCAGAGCAACCAAGTGCAAAGCAGTAGTAAGATCAAAGTCTGGCCTTCTTCAAGGTATCAAAGATATCTCTTTTTTATCTGATTGGGTTTTTGTTTCAAAAAACCCTAAAACAAACCACAAAATCAGGCTGATATGCTGATGAGGCTCCCAAAGCTCACATTCTAATAAAAGCAGGTTTGTAGAGGGGCTTAAAAACCTCCTGTGAAGAAGTGGGAGGAGGTCCTTCAAAATGCCTAAAGAAGCTGCTCTTACATGCAACAACTCAGCAAAATTAAGTTACCTACTTACCCAGCTAAAAAGGCAGAGGTTAACCAAGGCTCCATAAGCCTCTTGTCTCCTTCTTATGAATATGAATAAAGATATATAAAAACTGGTGTATAGAATTTATGGTGTTTTGTCCTAGACTGATTTGTTACTATTTATAAACAAAAATAAATTTTTTGGCATTTTTTTCACATCAAAGAATTGTGTGCTGCTCAAATAGGGCTCTTCTCTGAAACATGGGCTCACAGCAGGAGCTGTAAGTGAAGGAACCTCCTTCCTGTGTGAAATCCTTTTGGATAAGTTGCAAGACTTTTGGGAAGAGATGGTCAAATGCAAAATGCTGTGTTCCAGCCCAATGGGATCCTCTACCACAGACAAGCTTCTGGATATTTCTTTGTTTAACTAATTATAACACATAATTAATCAAATAGTGAATGTTTGTTCTGAGAGTTTAAAAATATTAACATTTTGAATACTATTATTACAAATTTTCATCAGTCACTGAACTTCATCAACTGCACTGCAATTGAAAATGCTGCTACTTTTCTTGCTCCTTCCACCCTAAGTCAAAAAGGTGATGAATTTCAGAGGAAAGGATCAGATCTCACTTATATTTGCCATTAAGTGACTAGGAGATTTGGCTGAAGTCTGAATCTGGGACTTCTGAAAACAGTCCTATAACATTATAAGCAATTGTGGCATCTGAGAGTGGGATTACATTTCCTTACTATGGCTTTAGTTTTTCTGGCTGAAAGCAGGGCTTTCTCATCTGCTCTTTCACCTGGAGCTACTTAACCCTTTTCTGGCAATCCTCCTGCAGTTCTGAGGAAGGATGGGAATAACAGCATTAATCCACTGCTGAAGGTATTGGCAGGAGTTAAGGTACAGCTCTCTTTGGAGGCCTTGAATATTTACAATTGTAATCCTCTGTGGCAAGTGTTTTCACCTTGTGCTTTCATTACATTTCTAGGCAACATATTTTTTTTGTTGTTGTTGCTCAGAGTAAATACAGGGGCTCTGAACTATTAACAATCAGAATACTTGCTGTTGTTTGTGAAATATTAGCTGACCTACTTCATTGCAGTTTTAATTAGGTATTACTCCCATGCTGTTCTCGTCCCTGTGGGGATTCTACATTTGGCACTGATATAAGTGCTCCTGCAGCATGGTGATTCACCAGGAGAGAGGCAGTGCAGAAAGATATCATTCAAGGTGCAAGAGCACAACAGTGTACTGGAGCCTTACCTGAGCCATACCAACCTCCCTGCTCTCATATCAGGATTTAACAGGGCTGGACTGCAGGTGTCCAAAAAGGAGACCATCTGGAATTAGTCCTGATTCCCCCCTACTAAAGCCTACACCCAGAAAAACCCTGCTGTACTGAAAGTACTGAAAGCCTGGGACTGTGCCCAGTGATTCATCACCTGCAAGCTTTGGTGTACTGTGTTGACAACTTACAAGTCATTTTAACTGTTTCATTTCCCAAAACAGGTCTCTTTGCATCATACCTCAACAACTGAAATAATTTCAAATGAACTATTTTTAGTTTAAAAGAAGTCTGTTGAGGAACAACAAGGCAGAGGTTTTAGATTATTTTCTTTTACCCATCAGTAGAGCCATGTTAGTGCAGTTATTTAGTTGTTTCACTGTGGCAGTTCAGTTGTATGCAAAAACCATATTCCCCAGGAATTTTTAAAGATTTCTTTTTATTTTTTTACCTTTTGACAAGATAACTATGCATGCAAAATTTCACTACTCTATGTCCAAAAATAAGAAGCAATTCACTGAGCAAGAATATTATTCTATGACACATGAAACAGATAGTTTTACACACATCAAAGTAATTTCAGAAGCAATTAATGATGAAACACAAATCAGGGGAGCCTGTATTTCCATTGAAGTGTCCCAAGGGACAACAAACTCCTTAACTGCCACTCTCCTCTTATTATATGTAATGCAGCTGTATAGGATGTGAAGGAATTGAGAGCTATGGCTGCCTGCTGGCATTTGGCAACAAAAGAGAAAGTTAAAAGCTTCCTACAGCAGTGAGGTTTTGAGCTTCAAAAACATCAAGCGTATTTTTGTTAGCTTGATTCCTTTTTCCTCTCAAAGGGAGAGCTTTTCGGGTAGTGTTCCTTAATCTGTGCCTTGGATCAAGGACCTCACTAATTTTCACTAACCTACAGCAGAAACCTTTTTGCTTCTTGTTTATGAATTTTAAGAATTATTAAAATACGCCTAAATCTGCCCTTCCTATTACTAATGAAGGTTAAAGTGGCCACAGCCAAATCCACTTATAAACTGATGGCACAATCTGACCTTATGTCATTAAAATGAAGTAATTTTTTTCATAGAATCATAGAATGGCTTGGGTTGGAAAGCATCTTAAAGATCATCTACTTCCAATTTCCCTGCCATGTACAAGGACTTCTTCTACTAGATCAGGTTGTTCAGAGCCCCATCCAACCTGGCCGTGAACAATTCCAGGGATGGGGCATCCACAGCTTCTCTGGACAGCCTCTTCCAGGGCCTCACCACCCTCACAGTGAAGAATTTCTTCCAAATAGCTAATCAAAACCTACTCTTTTCCAGTTTGAATCCATTCTCCCTTGTCCTATCACTACAAGCCCTTGTCAAAAGTCTCTTTCCATCTTTCTTGTAGGCTATCTTCAGGTACTGGAAGACCACAATTAGGCCATTTTCATCAAAGAAATTCAGAACCTGGAAATAGGGACAGGGCACTGCTGTATAAGCTGGACAGCTCTTACTATGATTTACCCTAGTTAGGAACATACCTGTAATACTTTTGTTCACTCATTAGGTTTGATTTGTCACTATGGGGTTGTAGCTGCTCTACTTGTGCTGTAACAATTCATAAGGCTTGGGTGACTTAATGAAGCAGCCTTTCTCCCATTACCAATAAACACCCAGGTAAACCACAGCAGACTTCATGAAGGTGACATAAAATTAGTAAGTTTTAAATCCTCCTTTGCAGGAGGATTTTATCACATGACTTTGTAATGATGTTTATAGAACTCATGGAATCTTTCCAAGTTACATGAAACATAGCACTGTAAGATCCTGCTTCCCCAACATCTTCCCTATTCCTCCCCAGAACTAGGTTTCAGGCAGTATCATTTTGTCATGACCCAGGAAACATACAGGTCTTCCATCTTTCATCTACTTGAAAGATGGGCTCCTTTGAAATCAGTAGAAACTCAGTATTCCTCAACTAGATTCCACTCAGTGTATCTTGGCTGAGCCCAAGATACTTGTGGGACACAAGTGTTTCTAAAACTTTTGGCAGAACAGGATACCCCAGCTGTGCTATGGATCCACTTTTGAGGCCTCAGTGATGTTGCCAGCTCTGTCATAACTTCTCCTCATTTCTTTCATCATTTGCAGGATGTGGGACTGACTGCAGAAACTGCACGAGCAAGACTGAAGCCAAAACAAAAAAACAACCCAGGAATTAAGGAACAATTTTTGGTAAAGTAAAAAAACAAATAAGGTGATTATGTTGTATTTTTACTACCTGTAGCTTATACAAAGAGGTCCAAATTCTCTTCTATATATCTATATACAGTATGCTTTACAATGAACCTCAGTTCTATCTGAATGATGTGGAATTTTCTATCATAAATACACATATTTCAATGGAAAATACTCATTTACTAAAACTCCCTTTTAAACTTTTTTTTTTTTTTAAATGCTAATTGGAGACACCAAGAAGTAAAACACTGAGAAAAGTGATGAACATATTGCATTCTCAAATCACAAGAGCTGATTTAAGCCTCATTAGAGCAGGGTTTGAATGGGTGAGACGGATCTCTCAGAGTTAAACTTTTCAGAGCTTAATTCTGTGGCAAAAAGTTTGGTACATATCTACTGCATATGGAAATAATCTAAGCATCAAGTTGTGTAGCAGCCAAGCTGCTGTAGAAGGGGTGAAATTTAATCTCTGTGAGTCCTGATAATCCTGACATCTTAAACACAATGACAACAGGGCGTCTCTTATCTACCTGTAACACAGCATGGCATAGCCATCAGTCTTTTGCTGATGGAAGTTACTGAGAATTAGAAATTTGAGTCACGAAACAGGAGCAGGGAAAAACCCCAAATACTATATTTTCTGTACTTCTGGTGGGTTTTTTGTTTGTTTGTTCGTTTGGGTTTTTTTAAATATCTTAGATTTAAAAATCACTATACATAAATTTAACAATAATCTGCTATTTCTGAGCTATAAAATATGAGCCAGATCTTGGAGGAAATAGACAAGAAACAAAGCAGAGATTCTTAAAGACACTTCACTAAAGACACTTCTTCACTAAAGACACGAGAGGATTTACTGTAAATGTTCTGCTAGATCCTTATCTGCATGAAGGGCAATAACAGACCCCTCTGTGGTTACACCTACTTTCATGGTTCATGAAAGTCACATTATATTCTCTGTGTGTGGTGAGTTATCATTTTTGAATGAATATGTAAAAGAACCTAATGCTAGGATTAACTCTTCTTACAAGAATATTTATTCCTACGTTTCAATTTTATTGGCATTTCTGATGTCAGGGTTGCATCTGCTGGAATTCTAATCCTGCTGAAAATGTAAGAAAAGACAGTCATGCAACATTTCGGTCAGGCTTTGAAAAAAAAACCACCCATGAAAACATGCCTTTGGGGAGTCAGCAGCAAGTTACTGAGCATAATATGCTTGCAAAGGTAGGCTCAGCACTGAGCAAGGCCTAAGCAGGGACACGATACCTTCAGAAAAAATATGTTGTAATGAGTGAAAGATGAATATGTTTTGCTTTTGTGGAAATATGTTCAGTGACTCACACAAGTGGGCAGTTAATTTCAGTTCTCTGTCTGCAGTGCCTTAAGTTATAAATTTCTAGGTAACATTCAGAGAAAGGAGTCATTTATGAATTGCCTAATTTCTGGCGGTATTCTATATTAATACTTGCATTACTTTTCAGGCTACAAATAAATAGCTAAAGATGAGATTCAAGAAACAGGATCTGGGCTGCTGCTGTAAGGGTTGGGTAGAGTATGCAGCAGAATATCTTCATATAGGGGAAATGTCCGTATGAGGGGGAGTGACTCACGTGCATTAATGTTTCAGGAGAAAGCTCTTGGGGCGTATTATACATATTGCGTTGTGGATGTACACAAGATTATTTTATCTTTCATCCTATCCAGAACACACTGAAATCAATGTATGCCTTGCTTTGATTTTGCTGAGGTTTGAATCAAACTCATGACTGTAATTATGAAGGGCAAAGAGCCATCATAATTATTTATGATCATTTTGGTGTCTTGTAAGCTGAAATGTTGATTTACTATGTTCATAGCCAATTTCCTTTTGCTTTGTGGGGTTTGGAATGGATTCACACACATCAGTAGGAAATGAATTTAATGCTCCTTTTCTTTTCCAGTAAATTTCTCCAGAGCAAACAGCTATTTCCTGACTGGAGGGGCCCCCAGCATCTGCCATTAGCATTTGTGCCAGGTCAGGACACTAAACTGATGGTGGATGCCCTTTTTACAACTGTCACTAACAGTTGCCTAGAACTTGAGGGCACATCTTGCTGGTGGATCCCATGATGTTCCAGCATATGCTATCTGGCACCACACAAAGCACTGGGGGAGGCGAGGGAGGGTCACACTCACAATCCTGCCAGCTGGTCAATCTTGAATGTAGCACTAACTTGAAGTGATGCTAAACACCACAGGTTGGATGCCTCTGAGTGCCCTGCCAAGTTTGATGTAGTCCTGGTTAATACTTTTTATTGCTCTTTCAAACACAGGAGGTCTCTGAAGTTCCTTCTCATCTGGTTCCCTGCCACCATCATTTAGTGCTGCTCCTAGCAAGTGCCCCTAACTAACAGGAACAATTACAAATATGCCAAAAGTTAATTAGCCTAACACGAGGACAGGTTTTTCTGGCAAGTTTCCCAGGTCCTTGACTGACATATTGGCATGGGCTCATCACAAGTGCTTCTCTGGTTGGTGAATATGAAATCATACTGCAGTGTGGGCTGAGGAGGGAGAAGGCAGAGATGTTCCCCAAGTGCTATGAGGAATGGTGGCAGATAACCAGAAACTGGTTTTCATACCTCTACCATTCTACAGATGAGATTTAATTATGAGCACAAGGCACAAAGCTATCAGTGTGGGTGTGGGGAACATGGTGAACCCTTCAGAGTTGCAAATTTCCTTGAAAATGTAAGTGATGGCCATCTTTATAGAAATACAATTTTGTTCACAACCACTGAGGACTGAAAGTACAGGAATGTTATATTTCCATTAAAAAGTGTTCTAAACATTTTTCCATGTTGATGTGGCTCTATCTCTATTCTGTTCATGCCCATTTTTTATATGATCTACCCAAAAACTTTCAAATCCAGAGAAAACTAAAACTGTAGCCTGTTTCTGGATTTTACTGGATTTTCTTGCATATATGTCCTTTCACTTCTCTTTACTTAGAAATGATAGAGATTGGAGAGTCTGTATTCAGAGAGAGCCTGGATGGTATATGGTGTTCCAATGGATTAAATGCCAGATTCTGATCTCATTGGAGGCAAGAGTGTGACTTGTACCAGTTTTAATGTCTTTGTAAAGCTCTTCAGATTTGTTTCATAGCATTATAACAAACGTAGGCACAACTACAATGAAAAATATAACCTTTGAGAACAGAAAGGGATGGCCCCAGTTTCCCTAAGTATTTAAATAGAACAAGCTGACAAAGCATGAAAAATATTAGTCAAGATGTTTTGGTGTCAGGGTACTTAGTGACAACATCACTGCTTAAAAAGCAAACAAACTAGCAGAACTCCCCCCCCCACTTCATTTCCAGAGAATCCATGGTCAGTTATTTTATTCTGGCTGAGTAAAATTTTTACGACCTTTCTCTATAAATACAGTGAAAGTACAGAAAAAAATGATTTGGGAAATGTAGTGGCTTTGGGCAGTTGTTCCTTTATTGAGAATGGACTGCAAATGCCCCTCCCAGCCTTATGAGAAGGTTTTACAGTGTGTGCTTAGGAGGAAATATGGAAGTAATGAGGCTGAAGATTGAACTGAGTCCTATTCTGTCTTTACCCATACTGGGATCTACATTATGAGCAAGTATTGGAATAAATATGAATCCTTGTTTTTCCCAGTTATATGCCCAGTCTACTTCCAAATCCAGAAGTGTCTATATTGTTGCTCCATTGAGGCTAATTATTAAAAAAAAAAAAAAGTAAACTTACTCGCTGGGAGGTACCTTTCTTTATAGCACATATGCTATATGTGCTATATGCTGTTGTCTAGCATGTCATCCATATATGCTGTTGTTCAGCATGAAGATTTGAAGGAGATGAGTAAGCATTTTGAAGCTGTTTCTCCATCATTTTTTCCCACATTTTCAAACACCTTCTGATTCTGCATTTGCATTTTTCCCAGTGCCAGCCTGAAGAGTGTGTCTTTTCCCAAGGACACCACATCATTCTGTTTAGCTGAGCAAGAAATATTTCCAGGTTCAGTTTGCTCAAAAATCTGTTGTGTTATCTCCCAAAGAAGTACTGTCCTGGTTTTTGAAGATGGAATGCCTAAGAGAGAATAAAAAAACCAGTGCACGGTGCAATGGCAGTTGGATGGGCCATCACTGAACTCCATGGACATGACTTGTCCATCAGTGCTCATTCTATAATCTGTTTATTTATGGTTGGTGCTACTGGTACCAATAGTCAACACTACTACCAGTCCTTTCCTAACCTCAGCGTCCCACATCTTAACTTTCCAAGCAAATTATGCCCACAAGAGAAGAGGTCTTGTACTGTTCTGTCAATCACAGTTGGAGAATCTCATACACAGAAATATATAAGAATCAGTGACAAAATAATTACTTTCCCATCTACAAACTCTTTAAATATCTTGAAAGTAAGTCATGGTAGTGCACTGTCCAAGGATTTATGTTGGATTTAGGGAGACAATAAAGCATGATTCAAGCTCTTGCACTTAGTTTGTACAAATCCACAGTTATGGCCTAGACATATTAGTGGGCATCATCCTAGTGCAGTTGAGGAGAGATGGGAAGAAGTGTTGTGCTGATGCAGGTCATTGTAGTGTGAAAGGAACTCACCCTCACCCACTATTTGTCCATCTTAAATACTGGTCCTAAGCTTACTGGAATTTGCAGTAAGCATTCCCACTTCCTTTTCTCCATGGTAGTATTCGTCATGGCAGCACCCTAATTTCTGTTGTATTAAAAGATTTATTTGTAAAGGTTGACAACCCCATTACTAGCCAAAATATCAAGAAAAGCTGAATTTCCTTTAAGCTCTTCTCAAAGCTCAAGATTGAGGAATTGCTGATCCATAGGTTAAATCCCATAGGTACAGAATTCTCCAGTTCTAGTCAAGAAAATCACAAAGGGCTCTGAGGTTAGGACAAGAGATTTTTTTTTCCTAGTCTCCAGTAAAATTACCTGCATACTTGAAGCTGAACATCTGCCTGAGTGATCTGTTGGATTGAAACCAAAATGCTTAGCACTTTACCAGGCAGGACTCTGACAGTCTCAAGGCCAATGATTTTTACAGCAGACAGCCAAGCCATCAAAGGATTAAACAATACAGAAAGAATGCTGAAAACAAAAACTTACTGCCTTGCTCCCTCAAGGAGATGACAATGTGTACCCTTATCACAAATTAAATATGAAAAAGAGGTTGTAACCATAGCAGCTATGAAAGTCAGGCACTCTGGGCACAGGATTTATTATGCCTCTACTTCATCACAGGCTGCATTCATTTGCAAAGAAGTCCTTAACGTCAAGAACAAAAGAAACAAAATTTCTGTGAATGCTCTGAGTGTGCTGACTGCCTAATGCTTTGAGTGCCACTTCATAAGCTGAGCTGACAGGAAATAATAATATAATTAGGCAACAATGACCTTCAGGTCGGGCACTTCCTGGCAGTTAACCCAGTCTTTAACGTGGTGGCTTGGCTGCTCTTAGAAAGTGCCCAACCCTGAGGCTTTCATAGCTGTGACAACTGCAGGAGTTCTTAAAACAAATAAATTACCATTTTTATGCACTGAAAAGTTAAAAACTGAACTGCACATTGCCATGGAGACAGTGTGTTATTTAGAGCACAGAGATTTTCCAAGGAGTGAGAGTCCAGTTTAATATCCAACAGGAAAGAATGCTTCAGTCTTTATGTTTTGCTGGATTTATAATCATTGTGCTTTTCATGTAGGATGCACATAGATAATGTTAATGGATTTTCTGAAGTCATTTGTGCATTCTGGAGACAAATCTTGACTATCATACTGGAACTGTATATTCTGCTTTGGTCTGCCCCAGTTCTTACAGCATCTTCTTTCTGTGATATCTTATTGCCAGAGCTATCAGTAAGGAAAATTTAAGGAATTGCTTAAGCATCACCCAAGAGATACTGTAATAAACAGCCTTAAGTTTGCAAGCTCTATATTATGCACTGAGTACTCTAAATTCCAGGTGTCTCAACCTGGTTTAAATTCACTTTCATAAATATCTTTTCAGGGAATAGGAATGTTCCACAAGTTTGCTGGCAAACACAACTGGAGTTGCACTATTGAGATGTCAGACAAATGCTTGGTATTTGTAAAACCAGCATGTCCCAAAGCATCAAAGTTCTTTACCAAGGAATCTTATTGATTTAAAAAGTCACCAGTACTTTGCATTCCTTAATGCTTTATTTTAAATGTTTTTGTCATCTTGTCAAGGACTAGAAAGCAACACATGATTGAGCTTTTGTTGTAAATATTGATTCTAAAGAAATCTATTAGACAGAGATCCTGCATGTAACAAATGTACGAGAAGAATAGTGTGTGGGTTTCGCTCCCAATTATTGCACACAAACAGTTTGGTCAGTGCTTCAGTTTTGTATTCTTGGGCATACCCTCTGCTTGGAAGACCTGTTTTGGGTTGGTTTGGATGTTTCTTGGTTTTTTAAATAGCTTTTTAAAATTAACAATGACTTGTGGCTTACAAATGATTCAGTGCAATGTGAGGCAGAACATGATTCAGCTGCTGTCAGGATGCCTCAGAGGGGCATGTGCTTTCTTGAAGGACATTTGAAGAAAAGTCAAAATACAGAGTTACCAAGCATTCCTGCTGGATATCAAAAGATAGATCTGAAAGAAGAATGGGATGGAGGGGATGAAAATTCTGATTTATATACAAGTTGTAGAGGAAATCATAGGTAAGACCATGTGCAGAAACATATTGCAAACAGTGCAGTATAGGCTATAGTGATAAAAAATGAATCAGTATTCATTTTATCAAAACTATATGAGACTAGACATAGATGCTTGGATTTCTTTTCCTTCTCTGCAAAAATTCTTTCAAGGCCTTCTGTCTTTCTCAACACTAGAAGTATCTGGTGTATTAGATCCAAACTCATGAGCTAGACATAGGCCTCTTATTTTTTTTTCCTTTAAATGTAGAACAATAAGATGTTATACATAATAATATATTAAACCAGTCAGATCTCATGTGAACTTAATTTTTAGTGGGTTAGACTAAAGGCACTACCTATAAGCTACTTATTGATATTCTCTTAAAAATCTGTATATCAAATAGGCTATAAAACCATCACTGCAATGCCCTGTATATAAACAAAGATTAATATTTTCTCAGCTGTACTATAAACCATCAAAAATATCTCACCAAAACTAATATGACAAATCATTATCATCAATGAGTCAATTTGAGAAGAGCAGAAACTGCTCTCAAAATGCAGCTAGTGACTTCTGTATTTGGGAGTGTTGGGCTGAACTCAAGAGCACCTCAGGCTAAGGCTGTCCTCTGACTGGGAGAAAAAATCCCTTTTCAGAAGGGATCTGGGGACTGGTAGCATGCAGGTAGCATTTGGGAACTGTAGCACACAAGTATCTCAGGTTGGAAATGGGACAAGATGAATGTGGAGATAATCCATAGTCACTCCCTCCACACAAGGAGAACTGCAGTACTAAAGGAACTGATCCTGAGCACTTGAGGCTAAACTTGTGCAGCAGGTGACTTTATCTGCTCTTCACATCAAGCTGAGAACTTGTAGCCACAGCTGATATGGCACTAGTCTGAGATGATAAACTCCTTCCCTACATCAGCAGACTAATATATGGGCTTGGAGCACAGGCAAAATGAGCTCATGTCTGCCCACAAAAGACCTTTTAAATATATTTAATATTGGTATCCAAACACAGGCACACCCACAATTAGCAATCTCAATTCCTTCTTAGCGAAGGTGGCCAGTCCAGACTATGAAGAACCATCATATACCTGCAGGAGAAGTGAGAAGTTCAGGCTGACACAGCCCCAAAACAAGATACCTTGGCTTGGGACTGTGCCAAAGCTTTGTTTTATCAGCTCTCAGAGCTGTTGTCTTTGTGGAAAGGAAACAAACACCACTGAAACAGAAGAGAGACAAAATTACTCATATTCTGAACTTTCCCTCTAGTGGTGCATTTCAGACTCTCCTTAGGGCAAGTATCTGGCTAGACTTGCCAGTACCTCAAAAGAAGCAGGAGAGACTGCATATCTTTCAAAAAGATGCTGTCATTTAGCTGCCCTTTACGTTGCCTTCATTTGCTTCCATTATGTCAATAAACAATTGCTCCCTCTCTCACACACATGTGATCTTTTTTCCTGCAGAGCAGGAGATCGTACAGGACCATAAAGGCAAGAACACAGTTACCCTCTTGTATTTTAGCAGAGAAAAAGGAAATTGCAAACACATTATCTGTCCAGAAAAAGGTGGTACATGCTATTAAACAGTTATTCTTGGACACAAGGGAACGGCATGTGCTTACATGCTCTGGGAAGGGCACCAGATAATCTTAAGTGGAATCTAGCAACAAGTTCTTTTGTGGTGAGGAGGAAGAAAGAACAAATACCTTTCTTCTCCCCTCCTCTGAAAGGGAAGGTGATGACAAAGCAAGTCAAGGGGGATCACCAGTAAAACAACAACTATTTTATCAACAAGATTTGGACACAATCCATATCTTGTTGATAAAACAGTTGTCATGACAGACATCATGGTGAAAATAGTGGCAGCAACATACTCACTGAGGAATGGGGCAGAATTGGTACCAGCAAAGACAATGTGAGAGCTTTCTGCCAGCTGTAAACCATTCTCTGGTTCCAGCTGGCCCCATGTTTGACTCATGCCATGTTTGGCCCTGCCTTGGCTTGAAGCTTTGTCTCTGAGCAGAAGATGAGAACTCTGAAAGAGTAACTTAAGGAAAGATATTCTGCTTATAATGAACGTCATGTGTTGTTTCCACCTCGCATTTTTACTGGCTCATATGTACCTTCCCAGACAAGTCACAGATTCCATTAAAAGACACTGCAGTTTACCTGGAGCTTGGTCTTGAAATTTGCCCAAAGATAAAAAGCTTCACTACATTCACAGAACAGAGAGTATCAGAGACAGCAACCTGGCCCTTGAGTACAATTATACAGTAACCACTAATACTTATTGAGTGTTAATTAATACCTTTGCCACTACTAATACATGCAGGGTGACATCCTGCTATCTAATTGCCTAAGGACACTTGAAATTACACCAGCTCTATCTCTCTGGGTACTGGGAACACACAATAATCCAGAAACAGAGTGAAATTTAGACCTCCCCCACCACGTATAAATGGGTTTTTTTGAGTCATCAGATCTCCATGTCTTAGCAACAACAAAACCAAATCATATTTCCAGTGTACACAAGGTTTATCAGTGTGAACAACCGATTTTCCATGTATTCAGGAAGAGGAAGTCTGGTTTGAAAACTGTTTTTCAAGCTTCAGCTCTTAAGGAATGAAAACAAGGAGGGAAAAAGGACAGGAAGAGGGAGAGGAGCTCTTATGAAGGTGCACCTGGGTTTGTATTCATTTATGTCTGGTTCCGTCTGTTGTGTCATATGGTGCTATGAAGCACAAACTGATTTCTAAGAGAGAGAGGATCTGGCTGCTGGTAGTATATGATCCATTTGGGAGTTTTCACGCCCAAAAGAAAAAAAAAAAAAGAAAAAAAAAAAAGGAAAAAAAGAGAGCCAGAATTCAGAGGACCAGGGGTTCTTTTTCTACTGATTTAGTACAACTCAATTTCATGAAAAAATACTGTATTTGGATTCTGACACTTTCAGCATTTTAAAGGTAGGTGTTATCAGTAAAAAACTCATTGCCCAAAGGGTAAAAATTTCCTAATTTTCAGTAAAATCAGGCAGTGGTAGATGTTACCACTCTTTTAGGATTTGTGCCTCAGATCAGCTCTTTCACATGTTGATGCAGTAGTGCATAAACAGTTGAGGCAAAAAGCACATGACAGAGAAACATCAGGTTCATATATCATAAAATGCAGTTTCTCTCACTAAGGCCTTAAAGCTCTTTAGTTCTAGTAATCTCCTTTTTAATGTTTTATGCACTGTTTCTAATAGCTTGGTAGACCACAGAAGGAAAATCCTCACTTCAGAGAACATGTGAGATAAATGTTAAAGCTAATGGAGTGATTCTTGCCCATTGAAAAGGAAAAGAAGCATCTTAGTACATGTCCTTAGGCCAAGTAAATGATATTTAGTGTTACTTCTTAATCTTCAGCAGTGAAAAATCTATTGCAGGTAGCCCAGGGCTAAAATGAATCAATCAGACATGTAAAATATTGTTGACAGTGGTGAACTCAACCTGCAAAGAATCAAGAAACAGCAGTCTTTTCCTTCTGAGACTGTCGTGTTATGTCTTACAAAGTGTAAATAAATTCCAAGTCTGGAGAATACGCTGAGTCTGTAAAACCAGCCCAAATAATCCTGATTCCTGCTCACTGGCTTGGCTGATTTAGAAAGAACCTGTTCCCTGAGGCTCACCATACGTGCTCAGAGAGCTCTACTGACTGCATGCTGCAGCTTTCTCCTGATTGCACATCCTGCTCCCAGGCCTAATTCTCTTGCCTTTTCTTCCTCAAGAAGAAAAAGCTGGGCAGCCTCAAAGGTTAGCACAGCATTTTAGAAAATCTTTACTTATTAAGAGGCTACTCCCACTAGTTTGTGAGAAATATTAGATAATATGATTGCTAATGTTCAGGCACTAAATGTCAATACTTCCAGAAGCCTGATAGAAAAATCCCACCACCTTGCCTGACCTCTTCCATTTTTTATCTTGTAGTATATCCTGGTGATATCACAGCCAGTGCTTGGCAAGGCTCCAGATGGTTTTTAAAGTCACTAATTCAGGCAGACGAAGAATGGTACATTTGGGATGAAATTATGCTGGAGGGCATTGCTGCAATTAGAGAGATGAATGGCCCCTAGCTTTAATGAGAACACCGGGTACACGTTTCATGTGCTTATTCAGAGGAATCCAGCTCACTCAGCCAGGCAATGGAGTGCTGCTAAGTCAATACCTGTGGAACTGCAAACACTGTTTCTGGAGAAGGGGCCCTTTCAACTCCATGTTTACCTATAAACAAAACACATCTTAGCAGGAGAAAACATCCCAATTTTCATGAATATTCTGCCTCATTCCTTCCAGCATGATAGAGCCGCTTTTAAATGCACAGTAGAAGAGTGAACTAGAGAATGCTGGATGGGCATGAAAATCAAGATTAGGACATTTACATCGCTGTTCTAAGTACACCTATGCCAGATAGCATGCAATTACATATCTCCAATCTCATTCCAATAGTGAAATTGTTTTTGTGCTACTTGAACAGAAACCTTTTCTTTAAGCTCTGTTGCTTTCCTGTGCTTTTTCAAGCTTCATGAGATAATATTGTGTGCTACATATCTACAGCTTCATAAACACAAAAATACTAAAAGGACTATATTAAGATCATAAAGACAAACTCTCTTAGTTGACGAAAGGAAAGAATTAAGGCTGCTAAATCTGCCCTAGCTCAGTTTCCCTTTCTGTGTTGATTATGATATAATCTTTCATGATTCAAGCATATTTTTCCACAGCATTTTTCCTGTCTCTTTTTGTGTATAGAATGGACTCCGCTCACTAAATGAGCAGCAATTCAATATTTCGTTTTCTGCCTATTGTTCAAGGTATTGCCCCAGGCCCTATTTACTGCACATTTACAAATGTGATTCTGAAAACAGAATTATTAATATCCTCCTGGGTGTTTCTGTGCTGCTTATCATTAGTCTATGTGAGTGCTTCACAAAGATCATTCAATTTATCTTCCCACCATTTTTCAGAGGTGAGGAGATGGAACCATCCCTGTTTTACAACCTTCAACTGACAGCTTTCAGACTTCTTTCCCCTTCTTTTTCTTCTACCACCTCTACACTTCTAGGTTTTCTCCTTTCCCCTTGTTTCATATTGTCACCAGCACATGCCTGCCTCCTCAGCGAATTCCAGCTCTCACTCCTGTGACCAGCAGGAAAAAGCCCCAGCCGGGGCTTTTCTTCTTGGAAAAGGGAAATAACATTCTTCCTATTTGTTGCTAGCACTTACACTATATAAAACTACCAGACAGGCTTTTTCAGTCCTGTGCTAAACCATGCCCCATCCAAGTGGAAGCTTTTGAAAACTTAACAGTCAAATTTATGAACTTTGTTGAACTCCAGCAAACCAGATATTTTCAAAGGTTTGTAGCTTTTTAAACATTATAAGAACATTCTTAACAGCAATTCTATGCCCCATTCAAATTTCAAAGCCTCACTGAAAGAGTGAATAGTAGATTCTTTTGATGACTCACTCAACTTTTTTTTTTTAATGAAAATGAAACCTGCTTTATCATATTTTAGTTGTAAAAAACCAAACACTCTTGTTAAAAGTTATATATGTATGTAAATAAAATTTAGATGATCTTGTTATAGAAAAATCTGCTCTCAAATTAATGTTTTGAAGAGCTATAACACTTCTTTCAATTTCTCTTCATAAGAAGTGCTTGAACACTTTAATTATAGAAACTGTTAGCAGCCCCACCTGTAATACATGAATGGACACACATAAACTTCTTATGTCTAACTCTGTGACACAGAAAAAAAAAGAATGTAATAAGTAGACTCATGTACTTAGAGAAACATGAACATATAAAAACGTCTTTAAGCTTTCATTAGCTTAAATAAAGACACCCAGGTGATTTTTTTAAGGGAAAATACACAAAGTGGGGAAAAAAAAGAATCCCTAAATTTTCTGGGCAATTTATTGCATTTCTCCTCAAATGCATACTCCAAACATTGAGCCCTCTCACAGCTTTTGAAAAAATGAGGTAGCTCTTGTTAGTGGTGGGCAAACTATCAGCACCACAGTAGAATTTTTAAATGCAGTACTGAGAGTGTTACCTCCTGGTACTCTGTTGATAATTACAACACACATCTTAAAATCTGTCTGCACCCTCTGTGCCACTGTAACTGCATGCCTGACTCCCATAGCTCCCTCATTAATAGTAATAAAGTATTTTACAAAAATGAGACCTAAATTTGGATCAGTACTGTGAAAGACCCAGGCAGCCATGATCGCATGTCCCAAACTGCAGGACACTGTCACCAACATCCAGGGCAACACAGCACAGAGCTTGTAGCCAAGTGTTTGTTTGTTTATGTATTTAGGGAGATTTTGGGTTGTTTTCTTTTGTTTGGTGTTTTTTCTTTTCTTTTGTTTTTCTTTTGTTTCTTTTGTTTGGTCTTTTTTTTTACACAGATGAGATCAAACCCAAAACCTATCAAGCTCCCTCAGGACCCTCAGGCTTCTTCCACTGTTACATTTCAGTACAGCAGGATACTACTACCTTGGATAACAGCTGTACCCATTGGACATTTCTTCCATCCACACCCTGCATCCCAACTCACCCTATATATTGGACCTGTTACTGTTTGGTTACCTTGGAGAAATTTAGGAGAATTACTTCAGGAAAGAAACAACAAAAAACCAACCAGTATCCCAATGCCAATAAAGATCTCCCTCTAACAGAAATAGGATATCTTGATGCTAAAATTCTTGAAATCCTCAGAATACAAGGCAGATTAAAATTACTTCAAATGTAAGTATTAATACACAGAAATACAAAGCATGTAAAGACCATTTCAAAGCATGTGTGTTTTTTCCAGGAAAAAAGTCTCTTAGGTTTAGTCTCAGCTTTTTAGGTTACTGGACATTCTCTGACTTCCAGCAAGAGGCTGCAGTTCACTATTAATGCTTTACCTCTGAGTTACAGTCACAGAAGCTACAGTCACTCTTGGTCTGGGAAATTAGGCTTGGTTTTGCACTTCTAGCAGGGAGTTTCCTTGAGAATTCATCAAGTTTCTGAGTTTCAGTCTCATTTCCCTATCCTTCTTCATAGAATTATTTGACATATCTTATCAGACTATTAACTACTCTCCTCATTGGAAACATCTATACGTCTGACAGGTTGGATGCAGCCCTCTTTTGTGCTTGACTGAGCCAATTGTTAACTCCCTGAGCAGTAAAACATACTTTCTGTTCAAGGAGGCACTACCTACCTCTAAACATGGAGTATTTCAAGGCATTAAAAATACATAAAGCATGTCAACTGCTTATTATGCTTTATACAAGAATGTATTAAAATATAGATAGACAAAATTACACATGGCACAGTCACACCAGCTATGTGACTGAAATTGGATTACAAAAAATCCGCCACAGTGGAGGAGATGGGATCCTAATGAGTTTGTAGCCTTGAGTGGCCACAGCTGTCTGATGCCATGCAGGATGCCATGCAGGAGGTTGGAAGGTTTTGTGCAGCAGCTGCAAGCCAGGACCTGGATAAGTCAGTCAGGATGAGCATTTCTGTCCCCAGGGTGCTGGTTCAAACTGGAACAGAGGGGCTGGGGCCTTGACTGGCAAGAGTGTCACACACAAGAGTCCTTGAACAGAAATCTTACTGCAAAAATTGTTATCCGCTCTCTAGGTCTATTCCACCTAGTAAATATATTTTAGATTCTGTCGCTAAATGATATAATTATGTCTCTGCATCTGTTTTATCCTGTATTCCACCAGGACAACATGCCAAGCCCCATATGCTTTTCATACCAGAACAGAGCATGGCTCCTTTCTACATAACCATTCTGAGAAATTGTTTTTCAGAAGCCAAGGATACATTGCCTAACCACTGATTAACCCAGGCTCAACTACATTTCTGCAACCTTAGACTTGAACAACAAGGTACACCAGAGTGCCCACTAACAGACTTTAAACGCGTTCCTCTGAAGGCTGAAAATTACATGGCATAGCAACACACTTGGATTACAAGGATTGCCAGAGAAGTTGAATGCCAAGGATTTACTGCTTTTCACCCTCTAAGAATTTAGCGTGGGGTCCAAGCACTGTCAAATAAGGTTTGGCAAAAGGGAGAGAGTGCTGCTAATGCAGGTGCTCAGGCATCTGGAGAACAGATGTGTTCCCAAGGATGCTGCAGCTGTACCCTTCATTTTGCCTTGTCCTTTTCCTGGGGACACAGGATAAGCCACATGAGTTTCTCCCATGGAATAGGTATTAGATACTAACCTCCGTTCTGTATGAAAAAGCGTTGGAAGTAGTTCCTTCCATTGTCCCCATCAGAACTACTGTCAATGGATGAGAAGAAAGAGAAATAAGTGTGGTACCTTTGTCATCTATATGTGCAGCAGAGCAAATTTCACTATATGTCCTTTTCTCTAGCAGGGATCAGGCCCTCCATCAAGGCCAGCCAGTCCTTTGAGGGCAAAACAACCCTCTTGCTGCTGTATCCACAAACTGGCCAGAAACAAAGAACTGAAATTGTTCTTTTTGCTGCAGACTTCTTTGATACAAGCAACTAGCTGTAGTATCTTATTCATTGTATTGCTGGTTTCTGGAGAAACAGATATGAAGTTAATTAAGATCAGGGGTTAGAGCTGATAAAAATTGATATTTTCAATGCAGTTCATCTATCATGCACATTCAAATTAGTTTCCCCAACAAAACATCTATCATGGAGAAATGGTGACGTCTGAATCATTTAAGAGAATGTTAAGAAGAGCTTAAAGCTGCTAAACATGTTTTCTGTTTGTCCTGCTGAAAATACATTCCTTTGATAAATAAATAAAAACAATTTTTAAAATTTGCAGATTTTGGATTTCATCACCAGAACATTGTTTTGATCAAAAGCAATCCTCATTACAACCTGCTTGCCAATGTTCACTTCTATTAATTAATTTTCTCAAGAAGTGTGTTTTTCACAGCTTCTAGAACATTTGTCCAGGTAAAAGGTGCCCTTTCTTTACCTCAGATGTTGTTATTCTTGTCAATTCACTCTATTACATGTAACAAATGCCCTCAGAAATTCCTCATGGGGTGGTGTGCACATGGGTCATTTCAGCTCTTAGCAGGAGCCAAATGTGTCCTCACCTTTTTACCATGAAAAGATAGCTGCCAAATCCATGTTATGTTAACAAGTTGTCCGCATTTTCACAAAGCTATCCCAAAGCCACTATTAAAATAGCTGGTGGTTCTGAAATTTCCTGCTGGCTCTATATCCAAATACCGGTGCATTCAACCACTTGTACTCTTAGTGCCTTATGTTTGGAAAGATGAGTCTTCTTTATGTCTCCAACAAAAAGCAGAGAGGGAAAAGGACTCCCTGACCTGTCCACTGTATGCTGGCTCAGCTTAATCATCTTGTCAGCTCAGTGTGCCATGTTCTCTGAAGTAGAACAGGAAAAGAAAACAGAAAATCATGGATAATGTAGTACATTACACTTGAATCATGCTTTCACATTTCAGATTCACAGGGAAGGTCCTCTCCAAATGAGCTTGCAGTCAATACAATCAATTAAATCACTGTGATATTTCCACAACCTTTCAAAATGGCACCAAAGGCAGAGGCTGACACTGGTTTTTATCAGACTGAGAAGGAAATGGTAAGCTAGATCTGAATTCAGTGTTTCACTGCATTTCCCCAAAAGGGCTTTAGAAATGGGGCAGCCTCAGCTGAACTTCCCAAAGGGCTGCAGGAGCACATGTGCCACTGGGAAGGGATGTTGGTTTACCCAGGCTCTTTCCTGTCCCCAGTGCCACAGCTCATCTGATATTCTGTGAAACAGGAGGATGAACTGGCATCAAGAGTACAGGGCAGCCACTTCCACCTGGCTCTGGCACAGAGGTTCAGCTTCAGAAGGACGCCAAGGGAAGTCTAACATAGGAAAGCTGTGAAGAAGAGAAGGTGCTGATCCAGCCTGTCTGCGTGTGTCCAGCCACTGCTGGTTTATATTATGGGCAGCACTTATTGCCAGTTACAGTGCTGCATCTACAAATCCTGCTAACAAGTTAACTATGACAGAGCAGTGGCTCCTGGCTTCCCCTGAAATGTTTCTACCTCTGTTTTTTTTGTGCCAGGTAGGATTTCCCAGATGCTGACGTGCCACACAACTGTTCCTAACAAGGAACATGCACACACACGTGTAAGCTGTAAGTTACCCAGCAGAAACTCCGGAGGGAATGCAGGTAGCCAGAATGTAATTAACTTAAGCTGGAATTTAGCCAGGGCAATGGGGTTAAATTTTCTATTTGTTTGGATTAATTTAATTTCTAAATATATTGTTCCACCAGTTGCTGTAGAAATAACCTTTTTGTATTAGCCAGCAGGTTAAATAGTACTTTTATTGCAGCACTTATGGGTTTCCGTGCAGTCAGTTCTGCTTTTTATTGGAATTCCAGGCCTTTTGCATGATCCCTGTCAGCCTTGGAGCTCCTTCTCCTAAGGATAGGTACAAAAAGGATAGGACTGACTCTGCCAAATTCTGAGTATTAAGGCAACCCCCCACCCCACCCTGCCCATGCATGATTTGGTGATAATGCCACAAAGACTGTAGACTCCATTCAAAGTAGCCTTACGTATTCCCAACAAGGTTTTCCATCCTGTACTCATTTTACAATCTCCCCCAGATAATTTGGAAACTAGAGTAGAACAGAGAGAAGGGCCTACAGATTGAAAGAAAACAAACAAACAAACAAACAAATCAACTAAAACAACAACAACAACCAAACACACCCACCCCCCCCCAAAACCCCAACAAAACCAAAACAGAGGAAAACTGGAAAAAAATAGAAGGAAAATAAGGGGGGAAAATGGAAAAAAAAAGGTGGGGGGGAAATGGAAAAGAAAGGGGGGGGAAAGAGCGACAGTTTCTTATTTCCCCTTCCTTTTTACTCCTAGGTCTGTCCCCCATTTGGACAAGTTAAGCCACCAAGAACAGAGCCCACAAGGACTAACTGGGAGGTATTGTAAGAAGAGGCCCAGAGCTGAAGAAATATCATTCAGAGGTGCCTGTGCTGTCAGGACAGCACAGCAAATGCACAAAAGCCTCCCTCAACTCTAATATTAAATATGAATACAGCTGGGTAAGTAAAACCTTATTCAACGCCATTCTCTTCTTGCCTTCTTATTTCCCTCTCACTGATCTGCTATCTGAAGGGGCTTTGCTCACTTCCCTGCAGATAAGGACCCTAATACCCCTCATCAGCATTGTGACTCATTGAACAAAGCCAAGACAATCCCATGGAAAAGTTTGATAGAGAAAAGTCTGTCACATCTAGAGATGCATTTTCAGGGTACATAAAGAAAATGCCAAAAATGTTTTTTCTTCAATGTCTCCACCATCATATATTTCAAGGAGGAGACATACTGTTAAAAAAAAAAAAAAAAAAAAAAAAAAAGAGAGAGAGAAAATAATCCACACAATTTGTTGATGGAAACTCAAGAGATTTAAAAAATATATTTTGAAGCTCTTTCATACTTCTATTGCCTGCAAGAGCAGGTATGTAATTACCAACTATGGAGAGCTCAGAGGTAATCATAGAAAACCATTAAAACTGACCAAAAATAACTCTTTTATACATAAAGATGTCAGAAATGTGAAGCTTTAAGTCCTTCAAGGGCTTGAAAGAAATGCTGTCACTGAGAAGCTCGATTCCAGCCTGAAAAACACATGCTTTTTTGAGGAATCCCATTGCTTCCCAGCTGAGAGTTTATCTTTAGCTGCAGAAGCAGAAAAAGCCCCTGGGTACAGGGCTGATTCCTTTGCAACTCTGGCATAGGTGGGTGATAAGCACTGCAAGCAGCTCCCCTTATGCTGGAGGAAGGCAACAAAGAAAATTTGTCAGAAGAGAAGGGTGCTGGAATAATGGGCTTAGTGCAATGGAAGAAGGCTTAAAAATCAGAAGTGGCCAGGAAAGATAAGCACCATCCAAATAAGTGTTTCTCTAGACTCTCTAACACAAAGATCTTGAGATTTACAGAAGCAGAACTGGGGACACTTCTTGGCAATCATCCCCTTGCGCATCATCATAGTGTATAATCCTTTTCATATATTTCAGTTGCCCCCTAAAACTATGTGAAATTTGGGGAAACAGACTGGTAGAAAATCTTGCTTCTCTAAAAATCACAAACTTCTAAACTTACTCTAAACTTACCTGTGGTGGTAACACCCAGATGTGTTTCTTTACATGTATACGCAATGGTGAACTCTCCTTTGAATAACTCTTCCCAAGTATCTCATACAGACCCTGTGCACACAGAATAGCCATTCCATCATCTTTCCCTAATAAGTGGTATGATTCCTGACTGTTTTGCCTAAGCAACACTTCTCTTTCTGTACTTTCCTCTTCATACTGTTGGTAAAACTTGATAAAATAATTCAACAGTCACCTTCTCATACCTTCTGCACTGGACTAAAGCTCCCATAGCAGCAGCATAAAGCCCCAAACCTTTAGCAACTTTATTTTCCCTCCTAGACTGACCTAGATACATTCGTGGTGTCACAGTTTAGGAGCTGGCCACAGTGACCTCCTATCTGAGATACTTCCCTTTTGTGATAATACCAGAAGGAAAGAGGATGAGAATGGCTTGGGCAACAGATGTCTATATCCTTTTGATGACAGCATCTTTTGTTCCTTGTTCCAACACTGTTTCTTTTTCAGTCTTTTTTCAATGACAGGTCTAAGGACATTCTCAAACAGAATTTTGACCCAAAAAGCATTTAAACACTTTTTGCTAACCTTTCAGTTGTCAGTCATAGTATGTGGGGCATCATCACTTTAAACTTCATAGTTTGTTTGCTATAGAAAAGCTCAGGTTGACTACAGAAGGATTATTTTATATCAAGTACTTTCACTGTTTTATAGACATTTTCTTTCAGAACTAAAAAGTCTTTATTACAAGAAATGAATTTAAAATGTTCAATGACATTAAATTTCAGGTCAATATAGATTTGAAAGATTTAAGTACAATATGATCTGAAGAGAATGCTTTCTGAGGGAGGATTGTGTGACATTTTAGAAAGCATAGCTATTTTCTAAAGCTTGAACTGAAAACAAACAAAAAACACACTCTAAGCCACAGGAAAAAAAAAATAAAAAGCTAAGATATAATGACACTTTTTACAAGATTAAGCTTTCTTTCAACAAAGCCTGTCTAACGAAACATCAGTGAGCAGGCAGGAGTGTTGATAGCAGTCTTACTACATCAGGGATAAATCCCTACAACCATGAAAACCTCCTCCCTTGCTTACTGTTCTAGAGCACCATTTCCAGAGAAAGGGAAATGGCCTCTCACATGGGAGACTTTCCTCATGCCCTGCAATCTCCCAGGGCTCTAACTTGATTGATATCAGCATTATCATTGTACTTTTTCTCTAACAGGTTACTCTAATGACATCTTTGCCCTGTCCGGTAAAGAATTTTTTTTAATCATCCTGACCCGAAGATGATTAACTTATGCTGCTGTTACAAATATTTCTCACCTCAAACATTACAAAACAGCTGGTGTACCCAACATTATTTAAGTAACTACATGGTATTGTTGGGTAAATGAGTGCCACCAACACATGCAACAATGATCCAGAAGCATGTTCTGCCCATGTCATCATTAATATATTCCCTAGTCTGTGCTTGGTGCACAAATATCTGGAGCTCAGCTAGGAGAAGCCTAACAAGGGGAAGGAAGCAGAAACCCAAAGCTTTAGCATCCTGAATTTCTGTGTATTTGCAGGCCATCTCTGTAGCTCAGCTGCACATAGTTTGTATTTAATTTCCTTAGGGATTCAAGCAGTAATTAAAATAAAATATAATTAATGACTGACCAAGCTCAGAAATCTTCATGCACCTTAACAAAAACTGAAAATAGTTGATAATGTTGAAATAAACAAGTCAATATGCTTATTCATCAAGACCAGGAGCCAGAAACAAAATAATAAAATAAAATTTAGAAACCCCACTCTTAAAAGCTATTCATATGAAGTACCTTGAGGTCTGCTAGGGATAAAATGATGCAAGGTTTGTAATAAGTTAATATTCCTGAATTGCAGGTCCTTGGTGTCCTCTCCCCACAGTTCCTATTAAAGAGGTGGGATATTTCTCCTTCAGCAGCAAAGCAGCATTTGCTGGGTCTCTGCAGGTGAGTAAGAGTGCACAGCAATTGCAACTCTGGAGTGGGGTGAGGTTATCCCTCCGGATTTAACACGGAATTTACAAAGCTAGGAAAGCTGTACATGTATGACTGCCAAAGACACCTACATTAAGCCTAGTGCAGCTACTTTTGTCACCTTCCTGTGAGCTCCCAAGACCACCAGGCTTTTCAACCAGAGCTACCTCTCCTCAGCAAGCTTCCCACCTTCCAATTCCCCAGGTGTGCCAGGAGCACGGAGCCATGTGTGGTCAGGCCACTCCCTGTGACAGAAAATTGCAAGGTGGGAGGTCTGGGTGTTTGGTCCTTTAAATACTGCTCCTTTTGTAGAACCGAAGCTGTATTTCCTCATGGACTTCTCTCAATTTGTTCATAGTAAGGCCCTTAAGCTTTAGATTAAGCACTTAAGCCTAAAATGAAAGGGACACAAAGAAAACAGTAAACTGTTAATTTAGATAATACTGAGAAAGAAAACCCTGCAGATTGCATGCAATTCTAATTCCTCCCCCTCATGTCCAAAGCTAATCCTCTGTAGGTTTCTACATTCAAGAGTCCTCAATGAAATGAAAACACTATGTACCATGGACCCCCTGCTGTAGCATATAAATCCTGAAAAGTGATGGAAAGCAGAAAGCGAGGACAAGCTTATTTTTCAATCTTCAGCATGCAAAAACCTAATAGGATATCCCAGAGCTCTCAACACTAATGACTTTTGTGACATAATTGCAGACCACAATGCAGCAACATAAAACAAAGCCAGAAGTAAGTCCATTTGCCACCAGATTTCCAAAAAGAATTTCAACTCACCCATGAGAACCATGGAGGCAACGTGGCAAGCTGGCTAACTCTAGGATAAAAAGATTTTCAGCAACAGGAACATGGCTGTCTCCAGGAAATTTGCCTCTGACCTGACAGAATACATGTATCAAAGAAATTCCTGTGGAGCCAGGCTGTAGCAGCACAATGAGTGGGATACTGAAGTGGCATCTGTGCTTTCTTCGCACCTGTTTTTAGCATACTCTGAAGAACTATCAAAACAATGTGTTCCTGCTGTTACATCCACCTATACCAAAGTCCCTGCCTCCAGAAAGAGCTGGAAAGAGCAGCACTTCAAAGCCTACCCACCCTATAGGTCACTAACCCAAACCTGCTCTCTGGACACAGCTGGTGTCTTGATGGAGTTGCTGGTAAACAACCTCCTCACTTTGGTGCAGATCAGGGGATATGCACTGCCAGGGCTGTGACACCAAACATGGTTATGCAGTGGGGATGGATCTGCTTCATTTTGGAAACAGCACCCTGGACCATTCAGTATGGGAGCTTTGGCTGTGCCATGAAGTTCCTCAAGGCTGATGAAAGATATGGGTGTGCATGACTCGTTTGTGCAGGTATATGCACACCTGCAGGTACACTCCAATATGCCATCCATCCAAGTGTTTATTGCAGGCCACCTTCCAGGAAGACAAAGGTCCTCCCACAGCTCACCAGCAGCATCCCTGCTGCCTCACTGACTCCATTCCCATTGGACCTGCAGCATGTGGCAGTGTCACATTTAATAAACCAGGCCCTCCACATGCTGTAAAGGAGGGCAGAACAGTCACTGCTGCCTCACAGCATTGAGTTTCCCTGATTCTCATTCTTTGCAAAGGCCTTGCATTTTTACATGTATTCCACTGTAATTTGACAGTTGCATTAAATCCTTTTGCTCTCACTTAGAGAGAAGCAAAATGCACCCAATTTGCCTTCACTGTAGCACTGATCATTTGGCATAGGTATAGCATGGCCTCGTGTCTCTACATTAAGAAGCATTAATCTCCTCTTGCTGTCATCTTATGGAAGTCTTTCCCATGTCTCTGTTAATTTTTAGCTCTCCAGACACCTCTGTTTCTGCTGCATGCGTCAGATAAGAAAGAAAAAGACATGGTGATAATCTCTGTTTATATACTGTACAGAGAAGCTGTATCCAGCAGAATGAAAAAAGCTCAGAGGGAGGAACTACTGAAACATCACCTACTTAAAGCAATGCCACACACAGCCAGTGAAGACTTATAAAATAATGAGATTGTAGCAACGACTCTAACTGGGTATTATACACTAAAGAGAGAGTTGTTACGGCATCCTGTCCAAGAAAGAGATTTAGTGGGTATTTCAGAAAGGCTCCTGAAGCATTCAGCCTGAAATGCAGCTACATTAACAAAGGAGGCAAATAGGATGCTAGAACACCTTGCTAGAGGCACATAATGTACATCAAAAGGCTGATAGTTAAATTACTAAACAAACCACTCCACATGGGCCAAAAGTAGGATTTTTTTCCCATACTTGCATTAAGATGCAGATAGCAAATAATTACCTGCAAGTTACTACCTTTTCCCCTTCCTATTATGCTATTCTTTTTCTTCCCTATAACACTGGTACAGTGAACACACCAATCATAGCAAAGCTTGCCTGCATGACTTCCAGCCAACAACACTGGACAATGCTGGGTTTATTCCTAAGCTGTTCATTGAGTGAAACTACAACATGAATGAATCAGGGGCCTTTTTCTTCTCCCTTTTGAATTTCTCAGTTAAGCAGCTCACTGATTCACCTTAAGTTAATAAACACAAACACTCCCAGACAAGGATGTAGCTGAGTCTCTTCTTCTGTACTCCTGCAAGAAGTCATGGCCTGCTTCTCTCCAAAAATACCTTGGAAACCAGCACAGTTTGTTCCTCTGCTGAGAAAGAAATATGTATTCCTTTGCTCAAGAGAGCAGTAAATAAAACAAAGGGGTGGATGAAAACAAACACCTCAAATTGAACTGAATATAAAGCAAAGTGAGATGGTGAAGATCATGTTTAAATGCTGCCAGCATTTGAGAAAATGAAGTCCATTTTAAGGTAGAATTTTCCTCTGGGTTAATTTGCTCTAGATCAAAAGCTAGTGTGACAGATTGCTGTGTATGGGACAGATGTAATTGGAAACAACATGCAGCCTAAATATTTCCAACCCTGAATGTTAACAGGGCAAATAAATGGCCTAAAACAATAATCAGGAGCTATTTCTAAAAGAAATAATCCTGTTTAAAACAAAAACATTTGAATTCCTTTTTACTTCTGAGACCTTAGGAACTACAGCATATTTTCATAGCTTTCTCCACCAGTATGGAAAAGCAAACATACACACACACAAGCACATATATTCATATATTCAGAAAAATAATTTTGAAAACACCAGACTCCAGGAGCTGAAAACACAAGGGAAGCACTAATGTTGAAGGACGTACAATAAAAAGGGTTTACAGCAGAAGTTTCCATTCCACCAGTTAACTTTTTTCTACTAGACTTTGCTGAATATTCTTGTCTTAAATAAGTATATGAATATTGCAGTACTTCTTCAATGCTCATGCTGCTGGTTTTTAGTATAGGACAAAGCAAAAATTGTCAGTGGTGCCTTAAGTAGTTCTGGTTTTAGTTTATTACACTTACTCTCTACCTTGGTGTGTTGGTTTAGCAGGGATGGTAAAAACCAATCAGTGATCTTCTTTGAAACTGACAATCAGATTAGCCAGTTAAATACAGATGTACACCTCTAGGTAACACAGCTTAAATACAAGAGGACTTTGGGAGGCTGCACTCTTTTTCTCCTGGCCTGGCAGGAGGTAACATCCTTGCAGCAGCCAGGGCCGGCCAGGCCCCGCTGCCTGCCGGGCTTGTGGGGCCAGGCCATGGCCGAGCCCGGTGGCAGCGGGGCAGGAGAGGAAAGAGCCCCAACTATTAACAACCAGCGAGTGTTAAACTCGCCCCAGCAGCTGCTGGCTCACGGGCCAGGGCCAGGGCCAGGGGGAGATGTTGCCGCCCCCTTTCCTGGGTCCCTGAGAGCATCCCCCAGTTTAGGCCACCCCAGCTGAGACAGAGGGGTGGAGGGGGAAGGCATCCATCAGTCTACTGAACTACTGAGATCCTGACTGCTGTTTCTGGGTTGTCCTCCACCAGCATGGCTTTGGGATTTTTGCAGGTGCCGCGGGGCAGACACCACGTGACCACGGCAGGCCTGGGCAAGTGTGAACTGTTTCCTGCCAGGAGATGGAACTTCACAGCACTGGCCTTCCCGGGGTGAAGACAGACAAAGTGATTGAACTATAAGGAGACACACCATGGGACTAAAGTCAGTGAAGAGAGTAAAAAGGCTATTGGGACAAAGGAGGAGGAGTGGCTTAATTTGGCTAATAAACTATAGAGAATGGACTATTTTCCTGTAACATATGAATGCTGTTGCAGGGGATGTAAGGCTCTAATTAAAGGTGATATGAAGCCCTTTGTTCCTAGGGAAAAGGAGATCTCTAGTTTTTGAGATGAGGATGATTTTGGAGATAGAAGAAGAGAATATTTGTTTTATACTAGAAGAGGCATCCTTAAACAGTACCCCTAATAAGCAGATATGGCCCATATGTGGTGTTGGGAAAGCTGCTATTGGGAGGGACTCCACAAAGGCAGGTTCCTGAGCAGCTGTCTTTGTGAGAGTTGAGACCCACAAGAGAACTTCTATGTTGTCAGTGGGGAATCTCTGGAAGTTCTAAGAGAGACGCCTCTCCTAAAAGAACTGATGAAAGATTATTTTTAAATTGTGAAACTGAAAATTACAGGTTTTGTCTCTTTATGTTGTATGTGTGAAAGTGAACCATTGGTGGGGAGGAGGGGAGTGCTTTGAAAGCTTTTATTTTAATTCTCATTTTTTCCTTCTTTTGTTGTGTGTTAATAAATCTATTTGTTTATCTTTAGGTTAAGCCTGTTTTGCCTTCTTCCTCCTGATCCTATCTCACCGCAGAAAAATATTTAGACCACTACAGTAAATTTAGCAAACAGAAACAGAGGTAAACATGAAACCATTACATGATTTGGTGTTTCTGCCCAGTTTGAACTTAAACTATTACACTCGGTAACCATATTTGTATATTACACAATGAGAACAGAAGCAAATCCTGGCATGCAGAAAAGAAGGAAAATATTAAAAAGTGTGAGTAAAATTCCATTGTGCACATTTTGCTCATATGACATTAAAGGACATTAGTTTTCTTATTTTTCATGGGAAGATTTTACTGAACTACCTGCAATATTGAAAACTGTATAATGAACATTTTCTAGGCAATAAAAAAAATAATGGAGCTAGAACAAACAGCTGAATTTTGAGTGCTTAAAAATCCCTTTTTACACCTTCTCTTGATATCCCCCAAGGAAGGGTTTTGTCCACTCTGTTCCTTACATACTTTTACACCTACCTAAGTAGCTCATCTTTTTTCTTTTTTATCTCTAAAAGCTGATGAGTCATCAGCTGGCAGAAAAACTGCCATTTGGTAAATTTATGAAACATGCTCAAAAATTTTGTGACAACTAAAAAAAAAAAAAAAGGAAAAATATTAAATAGATATTTGCACTGTAGCTTAACAGGGTCATAAAGGATCCCTTGAGACTAAGTCCAGATAGTGGCCTACAACTAAAATAGGAAAAAAAAATATTGATAGCAGGGAGAATGCTCAAAGCTTACAAAACAGCAAAATATTAGGATGAATTTTAATTCCAGAAGAATATTTGTATTGTGGTGGAGAAAAGGCTAGATTGTTTATAAATGCAGCAATATCCTTCTAAGTGCAAATTGAATAGGTATATTTAGCTTTCTGCAGAGATTCATGAAATTAGGTTCAAATACAAGAAAACTGGCATGTGAGTGCTGTTGTTTCTTATGATAAATGAACAGTGAAACAAACACATTTTTATAAGAAAACATACACCTCATCCAGCACACTGCTGAACAAAACACTCAGCTATCCTGGGGGGGAAAAAAACCGCAGCAAAAAAACCTTCCTTCCTTTGTTTTATGGTTTATCTTCATGGCCTCTAAGAGCCAGCAACTGCATCTGTCCTGTAAGGTGTCCTGTAAGTCAAGAAGAGCTTGTCTCTTCCCTCTGGGCTCTGCAGTCTCCATTGCGATTGCCTTTGCAAAGGCTATCGAGCCTGCTCACACTGCCTTGGGCACTGTGAAAACAGCTCGTGCACCAAGGTGTTCCTGCTGGAAGGGCTTTGAATGCTGCTTTCACCCTCAGCCCTTACCCCTGCTTCTGTCTGAACTGCAGAGCAAGCTCCAAACCCAGCCCGTGGGTAGCAGAGGTGCCAGCAGAGCAGCTGACAGGTGAATTTATTCCACTCACAAACCCCTAAAAAATGGAATGGTTCCATCTCTTCCCCATCTCTGAGCTAAATTGTACTGACAACAGACTGGTTGACAAGGCCTAAAGGAAATTCCCATACAAAATCACTTTCATTAAAGTAGAGTTAAGCTTCTAAACAGCTGCTTATTGCTGAATGGAAAAACCTTAAGGTAATACTGGAGTTTTATTTAAAAACATTAAAAAATAATACTGAGAATTATAAATTCAGATTATAGAAAAAAAAAAAAGGAAGAAAACCCAGAATGCAACAACACAGCTATTTGCATAGAAATGTATATTTAAAGTCACTCAAGAACATTTACTTTGTCCTCTCATGTGTCCTATTCACCTCTTTGCAGCATCTGTGTCTTGTGCAAATGAGACAAATTTTGACTGTAAAATTTGTCTAAAGTAGTCTACGGGCTGGAACCAGACGAAACTTTAGGCCCCTTCCTTGGATCATGTTTCCCAAGGAGATAAGAAAATCTGGTGCACATAACATTGCAACTGCACAGAAACAGACCTCATAGATGTTAAGATCAAAATAAGCACAAAGTCTATACAACATGGAGACTTTACATCCACTTTACCTTGTGTCTTTGCCTCAAGATCTGCTTAAGCTGGAATATTTCCTTTAAAAATATGCTTACTTTTGGTACAAATATTTCAAATAACAGAATATCTGCGAATACCCAGCTCTGAAATTGCTCCGTGACATGTGTCCTTACAAATGGGAATCTAATTTGTGGAGAAACACATTATTTCCTTAATTGTTGTGCTCTCTTTGCAAACTACACTACTTTATGCCTTGTTCTGTCCTTATTAAGTATTTGCTCAAGCTCTACAGCTAAATGCATTTCCTGTCTTCATCTAAGTGTTTAAAATGAATTTGTTTCTTCACAGATTTCGTTTTCAGACCATCTCCAAATCATTCCAATTTCTCTGCTTCCCTCAGATTTCCTAGATGAGATTCTTGCTGGGAAAAAAGCATACCACAAAACTAACCCAACCCTGTTAAAATTGAACAAGTGACCTTTGTAGCCTTTATACACTGAAAAATTCTACTTCTCCCTCTAGACCAACCTCATGCAACCTAGTTGCAACCTCATGCTTTTAAAAGTGTGTGTCTCTAACTGCTTGATGCTTTTAATTAAAGTCCCCAGTCCTAGAATCAAAGAACAACAAAAAATCTCAGCCTCTGGAAGCGCTCTAGCCCTCATGGTGAGCAATAAAACTTGGGTATATGACCTAAACACCACAAAAATGTGGCCTCAGATGTAAAATTGTGTCATGATTTCAGACAGCTTAATCACATACTTGAATGCATGGGACTGGAAGCACATAATTGCCGACTGGGAGAAGAGGAATCTCCTCCTGCTGGAAATTGCCATCATCTCCAAAAGCACAGGAGGAGCTTCTAAGTAAACCCTGCAAACTTAGCCTTCAGCAGCCAAGTTCTGAGGCAGAAATTCCTCTTGACCTCACTTTCTAAAGAAGTAGAAATTCTAAAAGGAGAAGCTAGAGCCCCTCTCCAATTTTTATGTGAAAGGCATCTCAAGAGACCAGCTGAAAACCTCTCCAGTTTCAACAATCTCACTTCCAAAGAGCAAGACTCCAACACAGAAAACTCTATAGACAACATGAACTCAAGATGGAAAGTCTGGCCTCACCTTCCTGAGAGCACCTCACCATCTCTGGAAGGTGGACACTATTCCCAAAGAACAAAGCCCGCAAGGGGTTCCTCAGAAATGGACTCCTAGCCCAGGCATGAACAGGCACATTTGAAGCCAATCGGGTGTTCCTGAGCACAGGTTCCCAGCTCAGGACTCTGCAGATTACTAACACCTATCAGCTGCAGCTCAGAGCTGAGCTTGTTGATGCAGTTGATGCACTGTGCTCAGTAAGAAAAGGATTTTGGCTGTAAACCTTATCAGGTAAACAAGGGTCTGTGCACAGCTTGGAACACATTGCAGCTTCCTAAGTTGCCATCTAATGCCCTGTTATCCCCAGCAAAGGGAGATACAAGCCAATTCACTGGAGATTTTTCATTCAGAGCTGCCTGAAACCATTTATACAGCAACAAACAATTGAAAGCAGCCAAATAAACCTTTCCTCTGTGCCTCTACTTCACTTACACAAAGCAAATTCTTATTGCTGGTAGAAGCACAAAGCTCTGCAGGGCGTGGGGGACTGAGAGACAACTGCTGAACAGCTGGGTGAGTAGGAGATTTCACTGCTTACCAATTTCGGGTAAGCTAGGCATAACAACACCATTAGGTTTATATTATGTATCACTAAAAATACTAATTACAGAGGCCCAGGCTTGAAACAGTTTCTCAGAATAATGTGCCTACAGCTAGCATGTGGAACCAGCCTGCTTTAGAGGGGTACATATTCCCTCCTAAGTAGAAACAAACACACACATTTGTTATCATTTAGAAAAGACAAAAGCTGCCAAAGCCAAGGAACTGCCATCCGTGCTCTAAAAAGAGGCCTTTATTGTTTGCTACTAATTGCAAGGAGAGAAGAATTCACAAACATTTCAAAGCAGCTGTTGTCTTGTCCTTAAAAACTCTTTCCACTTAAAAAAGGACATTTTAATTTTAACAGCTTTCAGAAGCTTTTATGGCTTGCTACCATCCAAGGCCCTTCAGATGTGTTATTTCAGTATTGATTATATTGTGAGGTTCAGGGAAAAAGGTCTGAGAAGCTAAGAGAAAAACCTGGTGTGTCTCTAACTAGAGAAATTACTATTTAAGTCTCAGCAATTTCTGTTAATTTAAGGATTAGTTCTCCCCCACTAATACACATTGGCCAATGTGTAACACCAATACACATTGGCCTTGTTAATTTTACTGGTAAAAATCTATGCAGACTCAATTGCTCAGGAGACTGCAACTTGATCCTTTGAAGCTACAGGTTGCAGCTGCTGCAACTCATCTGTGGAGCGAATCTGATTTACATTAACTGAGAAGCTGGCCTGCTGTGCCTAAATTCTCCCCATCTGGTTTAATCAGTCCCCCTTCTGGAAAGCCCTATGGATTGTCATTTCAAGCAGTATTTGTCTCCAAGACCTTTGTAATGTTGATATTGTGCATACAGCCAGGAATATTTTACCCAGTGGTGGGCTGGGCACAGTCTCAGTGATGGGGGAATTTGCTAAATGAGGCTCAGAGGGTGTTCACTTGTTTTGCAATGTCCTGCAGAATTCTTTATTTCAGAGGTTTCCCCAGCTAAATGTCTTTTTTTTTTTTTTTTTTTTTTTTTTTTTTTTTTTTTTTTTTTTTTTTTTTTTTGAGGTGTTCATCCTGCTTTTATCAGCAAGTAAAAGTGGCAGCTGTTATTGTGTGCATCTGACTTCTGGGAGCTGCCATCATTGTATTTGTGGCATTAGATGAGAAAAACAACTAGAACATCTTCTGTGGAAAGATTTCACTTAATGTACTTTTGGATCTGTCTTATGGGGAAAAATTGGTCTGTTTTTTCTGTCTCTAGATTGCCAATTAATATTTGGCCATCAGTTTAAAATCAAGAGCAGCTCTGCTTGGGCAAGTAGTGAGTAAACTAAGGCTTCATTTAAATCAGATGGAAAAGACAGATCCAAAGATACATCATGACTTTGGAGGCTGGGTTCAGCTCTGCTCTGCCACAGATTCTGCCTGGGTACCTAAAAAAGCTACTCAAGGTCAAATCCAAAATGGGATATCGGCAACTACAGAGAGGAGGACACAGAACTGGAACCTGGAAAAAGTTTACATGCAAACAATTCACATTCCTTGTTATCAGACTTGGAGAGGCACCAAAATAACAGTCATTGAAGGACCCAACTTCCCAGGTCCAGTTCCTGCACCTGCTTAAAGGGATTAAGACATGTCTGCTATCTCATAGGAGCATCTGAACTGTCTCTGTCCAGAGGAACTGAAGAAGGGGATCTTCACAGCTGCATTGTTGTGACAAAATAATTTTGGAAATTGTGTGTTAGGAGAACATATCCATATCACTTGTAGTTGGGGAATTCATCAGGATGCACCAAAGTGGGTCCTGGTTCATATCCAGAATGCATGATATTACCCAAACATTATCCCCAGAGCTAAACTCCCTCCTGCTGCTTGTCTCGCTCTCAAATTATTTCTAATGTGGGCAACAAACTCAGTGCGGGAAGGAAGGAAAAGGGAGATTAAACTTGCCTCAGCAGACGACTAAAACATGCACTAAATGCACTGTGAAGAAGGAGAGGTCTCCTTTTATTTTTGGAAGAGCTGAGGGAAGTCTACCAAGCATTGGGAGCTCATTGGTATGCTCATCTAGAGGAGGGCATGGGCAGTGTCCTTAAGCCAAAATTCCCTGAAAACTCAGATGAGGTAATCAAGAAGTGTAGTAGTCTAACAGCTACTCTTGCTCATAACACTTCCAAGCTGGACAGCTCAGATGAGAGATACACAAGAGCAGTCATTTAAGGCAGCTTCTTTCTCAGTAAGTTGACTATTTTGGCTCCCATTTAGAGAGGATGAGCCTGTCCTATGAACAGAGGCTCCTCTAAATGGGGACTAGGTGTCTAACAGTGTTCAGCATCCCATATGGGCACCAGATGACTGAAAGGTAGATTCTGCAGCACTGTAATTCTTTATTAGATTTGGCCTTTAGTGTTTCAGCTCTCCATCTGTGAAATCAGGATAAAAGCACTTCCCTGTTTTGTAGCTCATTTTCATATCCAATTGTAATTACTACAGAAAGATATTCAACACTGCACCACTTTCCTGGAGCAGTTACCAACATAGTTAAGCAGGAACAAAGCACAATATGGGATGCTTTTAATTTGATGTTATAAACTTGACACATAACTTTTGGTATAATTCTGTAAGGAATTGGTTGCAGCTTAAATGACACTTCCATTTCACTTCTGGGGAGATAACTACATTCCTGGCTAGGTAGACATGCAGGCAGCCTTGTACTGCCAGGTACACAGCTCACAGCTTCATTGCTACTAGTGCCCAAGAGAGCCATCTTATTGGAGTTTGTGTGATTAACCCCACTGGATACCAATTAGTTCTTCCAACCACATGATATATCAGAGACTGTCAGTGACTTTGATTTTCTTGAAGCATTGCAAGTTGCAGTGGCTCAGGAGCTGTTCCCCAGGTGTTCAGGTGACTCGTAGATAAAACCACAGGTAGTAATCTTATCATCTGTCCCTGAAGATGTCACCTCTGTTCATCCAGCTGAGCCCAGATTTCATGTGACAGATGAGGATCAGATACCTGGAATGTTTCTGCTCTCAGCCCTCTTTCCTAGCAGACTACTCTTGCCTAGCAGGGACAGCTGCACAGGATGCTGATCCTCATGAGCCACCTATGTTTAACTTGGACCACCCAGCTACAGCCTCTGCAGGAGCTCCAGAGTTGGTAATAGTCTCTCAGCCAGATCTTAGGCACCCAGTCAGCTTTAAACAACTTCTAAGCCACAGCAGCAAGTCTGGGTTTAAAAGTGTGGACATGCTCACATACATTCGCCTGGGCAGCAGCTGAAATGCTTGCACTGGGCAGGCACAGTTAACATGCAGCTTTCTGTGATGGATCATGCACCGCAGAGGAGAAAGCCCTAATTGTTACTTAACTCAGCAGTTTCAGTTAATGAAAGAGCCAAGATAATTGTTTGTGGTTCTGCTGTTCTTTTGATTTCCGGACTCTTCTGATTTTGATGACTGAAGTAGACTGTTCCAAGGTGAAGTGTTCTGAGGTGCCTGAGCCACTCAAGCTGATTCTTACAACAAAGTGGAGTTCCTAGGCTTCAAGGAAATTTTTAAAATATTACCCTTGGAGTTTATTGAGGATTTGTGCATCTGTGAGCCTTTCTGTTTTATCAGTCTCCCTTGACACATACAAGAGCATGCTGTTAAAAGTAATATTACTTACAAAACAAATAATTCAGTTTCTAGGTTTTATTGTGACTCAGAAGCAATTTTCTTTTATGTCTCAGGGAAGGGGAACCACTTTCCCTCCCCTTTGACTTGGAGCACTGTGGCAGACTCAGCGTGTGATCATGGTGTGACCCCCTCCCTGTGCATGTCACCTTCATTGACATTATAATAGAACAGATTAGACCTGGAGCTGCTGCAGGCAAGGTTTGTGCCCCTCTTTTATTCAGCTACCACAGCTGCAAGAATGAGAATCCTCGTGGATAGAGGGAGCACATAGTAGGAAGCTTTAATCGCTTAAACCACGTCTGCGAGATTCACCAGAGCTCCTTCTGTCAGGAAACCCTGTGTGCAGCAAATGAAGTTTTCATGAAATTGTGAGCAAGCCTCATTACCATCTCCTCGAGAGAATGACGGCATTGGGTAGCGAGCAGTGCCTCCATTCAGGCAGCTTCTCCCACCAGCCCAAATGCTGCTCATCCCACTTCAGGCTTTTGCCACAGAACAGTTTGTTCCCTGTGAGCACAGGGCAGATCCCACCTGGCAGGCTGATACATCGTGAATGATTTGTAGTTGTTAGAGAAACACTGGTTCTGACTGAAAATACAGAGGTATTTTTAGTGTCTGTGAGAAGTTATTTGGACACCAGAACTGCATGAGCAAACAGCAAGGCTTTCTTTATCCACTGGGAACATGAATTAGGTGATGCCTGTGACTGAGGTAAAATACTCACTATTAGTTAAAAAAAGGAGGTAAGGGCATCACATGTGTAAAATTTTGTCCTTCTGCCATTTTTCCTTTCCTTGTTCTCACTTCAGAAATGAGAAATCACTTTCACAGCTGGAAGACAGAGGATTTTCACTTTAATAGTCACAGTGAAGGTCAGCAAGTTTGACTTGCTCAGGTAACAGCTGAGTACATTGGATCTCATTTCATTTTATTGCAACTGCAGAAGTGGTGCTGATCAACAGCGTCGTATTTCCTTTTCTTCAGCATAAAAGATGAAGTGATTGTTCCATGAGACAGAAGTGGGGCAAGGAAAACAGGAGAGGAGTAACACACCCAGAAATTCACTCACTACACCTGTGCCTGTGCTTTGTCCTTCCTCAGTTTAGAGGAAGTACTAAACCCCTTTTAGTGCTAGCAGTGGGGGTTACAAATAACCCCTTCTGGGGTTTAGTAGTGTTGCTACAAGGTATTTCAGAGTCCCTTATATACTCAGAAAATGCAGACACCTGTCTCATGATTGCCTTCTGAATAGGAATGCTGGTAGAAGTGGTACTTAATATTTCTATGCTGAGTGCACATATATAAGGACTCTACTGTTCAGTGTTGGACGTGTCACTGCCTGAATCTCCAGGGATAAAGCAAGAGAAATTTTCCCTCCCAGAGGCTAGAGAGGCTTTCTGAATCTTCCATGTTAAAGTAAGACAGGGAGTTCCTTTGTGAGTGAGTCCAAAGGAACAGGGATGCAGACTAGAGGGGTAAACTCTACTAATATTCTTGAGTGGCATTTATCTCCTTAAAACCTTGCAGTAGTTCTGTGTCGCAGAGAACAAGGATCCACATTTAAAAGCATGAGAGCAGAAGTAAAATGAATGAATGAGGAGTCTTAGAGGAAGCCTGCAATGTAGAAAGGGTCAAAAAACATTTCTGAAATGTGATGGTAATTCATTTTCTATTGGGACTTTTTGTTATTGGATCTCCAATAATTCTCTTAAACACTTCAGTTCTTCACTTCCATACTGTGATGCTGCTGCTAAGATAATACCGTAAGGTCCCAGTTGCTGGGACATTTTGACCACAGCTAACTGAAAAAGAGGCAAAGAGCTCAAGCAGTATCAATTATTGTCTCATTCTTGCCCAGGACAAACAAAAAAAGTGACCTCTGGAGAAGAACAATGATTGTTGACAAAATCTGGATGGGCCTCCAAGCATACTGCACTAACTTTCTTCTGTACACTCCTTAACTTTTCCTGGCATCGATTTCCTGCGTATTAACAAGACTATTAGAAACATAATAGGGATGCTGCTAATAACCCCACGCTGATGTTTGTTCAAAACTCATCAGAAAGAAATAACCCTGCCCCCAAATGCCAATGAGAGCTGAGAAAGCTGCTTCTAAGAGCAATAGGCACTCCTTCTGCCCAAAAAGGGCTGTCCAGTCTTTTCTCCTGCTGCTGCAAGAGGCTGCATGTCAATTGAAACAAGCAGCTGTAGACAAGCTGTATTTCTAAGAAGCAGCAGATTTAACATGTGGCCTTATCTAGTCCGTCCTCTTCTACCTGGGAAAAAAGAGGCATCTGGAAGTCAGGGTGCTTAAGGGATTTAAATTGCTGCTAGACACTTGTATTCAGGCTGTCCTGCTGCCCAGCAATGGGGAATTTTCAGATGTGAGTGTCCTGAGGTAATTTCATCAGTGGAAGTTCAGACTTTAAATTCTGCCTTGGTCAACTTGCTTGACAGTCTTACAGCAAAAGTTCATAAATTGAAAGAGTTAAAAAAAAAGTATTCTTAAGTATTTCTCACTTATCTGTGAGGAAACTGGAGGGGAAGGGAGAGAGGAGGCTCTTATTTAGCTTGTTTGTAAGGGAGCCTTGTCATAGCTCCAGGCCAGTGCAGGGAGGATGTTCTTGTGAGAATTCTGAGAGCTTTTGCCTCTCAGTGACCACTGCAGCAGCTGCTGCCTCAGCTGAAGAGCTCAGCTGGCGGCCTGGCTGGATAAGTTTGTTCATCAGGGAGAGCAGCAGGACTCAGTGGCCTCTATATCACCGAAGCCAGCACTTTTTAGTTATTAGCCACCTGGGAAGGAATTAAACTGTGGTCTAAAAATGAATATTTTTATACAAAATACCAAATCCGGCAGGCTTCCACTCAGCTTCCCTGCTTCTGCAAAAAATAGTGTTGGGAGCAAGCACACCAGAGCAGTTGTAACTGTGGAATAGAGAGGTTTTACATCACCAGTGGGAATTATCCTGTTGTACCATCTCCTTCAGAATCTGATTCTGTGGGTTTTTTTGTTTTGTTTTTTTTTTAGGAGTGGGAAACATTGATTATACATTTATGCTGAGTTTTGCCACTGTTAAAATGCAAACTGCAATTTTGTCACAAAATGCAGTATTTCTGAATTACTGCATTTTGAAGCCCGAAAGGAGCCCCAGAGGAGCACTTCTGAGTACTTTTTTATTTTAGATTGTTTGCATTTTTCCCCAAGACCAGCCAGATAGATCTAACACATTCCTGATAGAGCAATTTGTTTCTGTTGATTTTTTTTTGCAAATGACCTACACCCACACACAAACACCTCTAAATTTCTGAACTTTTGTTAAGATAGCCCTAACCCAAAGGATTAAATAGTGCTTTTTTTTTTTTTTTTTTTTTTTTTTTTTTACCAAAACATTACATGAAAACACCAGACTCCAGCTGTCTTTGTTATCCATGATAGGGAACAGAGAAGTTACTCGGTGCAGGTGTTCAGCAGAGACAGGAACTGCTGCTGAGAGTAGCCCCAGAGGCAATGGCTCCAGACAGAGCAGGAAGACAGGGAAAAGTGATTCTTCCCTGGCCATTTCCCCCAATTTCCTTCCCATCCCAGCCAGAACAGCCACAGAGACAGGGAAGAAATTTTGGCAGAGGCAATGTCCTGCCTCCAGGAAGCCACTGGTGTTCCCTGTTTACTGGCAAATGATCTCTGCCCTGTAGGTTCCAGGGATTTCCCCACAGCTGTGCTGCACTGCTGGGTTCTGCTCACACTGATCATCATCCAAAGCTCTCACTGAAGCCAAAAGCATTTTTCTCAGTGACTGCACAGGGTTTTGGATGTGGCTCATTACAGTCAGTAGTGCTGGCTGTGGCCAAATTCTTGGCCTGTGTTTTGCCGGCGATGGGAATAGATGATCACAGTTATTCTTTCTGACTATAAAATCAATGCAATATCTTCTTCTGATATTCCTTCCCTCCCCATAATAGGGAGCACTTGTTCTGCTCTATTTCTGACCAAGTTTTCTGGAAATATTAGGTTTCGTATTGTTTTTTCCTCACTGAAATGTTTTCACTGGGATGCTTAGACATCAACACATTTATATCCAAAGGATCCCGAAGAGGTTAGCCAGAGGTGATTACGACTCAAATGATGTTGTACTGTAATTGCTCAGGATATCAGCTTAAATGAAATAATCTGCACAGGAGAGAAGAAACAGTAAAGCTAAGGAAGGAAATTGCTGCTATAATTACTAGAGTATTTCTCTTTGAGGTATTAGAAAGAAATGTTTATAACATAAAAAGCCTGAAGAGGATGACATGAAGCAACTACAGCCTGGATGGAAGAGCCTCTCTTACATTACAAGCTTCCTGAACATTACCTGCACAAAAAGGCAGGGTAGGAAAGTAGCTAGAAAATAGCCCAGGGTGATCATCTACTTCAGACTCTTTGTTAGTTACAAAGATAAAAAGATATGAGACAGTTACTCTTGTTTAGGATCTTTTGCCACTCAAGCCATTCAAGCCTTGCTATCAGCTTCAATAGAGGCACAAGCAGACCCACAGCCAGCAAGGATAAGAGGGAGAAGCTCCATACAAACAGCTGCCTGGATTTTTTCTTGGATCAATTTTTTCTCTCTCCCTGCCAGGTTGTCCTGAACAAAACCCTCTCTGAAATTCTCACAGCTAGAGCAGCCTCCCTGTGCTAAGCATAACAATGCCAAGCAAGGTTCTCATGTTTCCTCTCCAGCTCCTTTACTCTTTCTAGAAACAGGAAACTCTTTATTGAAAGCCCTTTGAAGTGCTTTAACATGCAGGTAAATAATTGTACAAACCTCAGCAGGACAACACATATGATTAAAATATATATATATATATAAAATCACCCAAGGGAACATTTCCTGGTCTAGAGCCCATCTGAACTCACTGAACCCTGCAATGGCCAGACATTGGGTCATTTTGGTCATCAAGCAGAGCCCTAAGGTATTCACTGATTCACAGACCCTCTTGCTACAAGGGATTGCAATTTATTCCTGGGGTATGTCAGTGTAACAGGATCCTGAGCACATATTTGACACAGATTTTTTTCTAACCAAAGTCTCAGTGCTAGTGATGCTCTTAAAGACATGAAAACCTCATGGGCTTGACAAGGAAGCTGCAAGTATATCTGTTTTACCCTTTTCCTTCAGATTTTGTACAATTTCTAACAGGGCAACCAGTGAAAGCAAAGAGATTGGAAATTCCTTAGTTACAGGATTAGTCCCCATTTTTGCTCAAACCACTGCAGCTTTGAAGCAGCAAATTTTTGAGGAAAAGCATGGCTTATGACACAGAACAACTACAAACAAGACACTAAAAAAAGATGAGCAACCTAGGTGAGCTGCTCCATCCACATCTCTTCAGAGCAGAGTGATTAGTGATTGCAGCCACTCTGGTCTGGTGGATGGTGCCAGGACTAGGAGGGGGTGAGTGTATACCATGTAGCAATCAGAGCTAATGAACCAAGGACACTTCCATGGACACAGGCCCGCGTTGTGCCCTGTGCTGTCCTTCCTGTGGATGAGGAGTAGCAGCATAGGCTGGTCATTGCAAAATGCAGAGAAAGCTTTGTTGTGTTTTACCTTTTTGTGAATGACCCCCACGTGCAGCTGCAGACCCTGGATGACTTTTGAGATCAGAGCAGCATCTGTGGAAGTGATGAGCCTGGACCACCTTGAAATGGAGAAGCTGGGTACTCACACCAGGTGATGAAGAGCAGTACTCCATTAGCAGGCTCCAGTGTCCTGGTTTGTTAGGTCCTGGTATATGATTCATGGTTTAAAATTCTATTTAATTATAGTAATTTGATTTGGCTGGGGTGGAGGGCAGTGTTTGGTTTGTTTCAGACACTTGCATTTGATCTCAGCAGGAAGAGCAGGCAGTGGATGGCAGGAAGGACAGAGAAATTCTCACAGCCATTCCAGTGCAAAGCCATGTACTTAAGTTCAGTGTGGAAGCACTGCAGACACTGAGGGCAGGTGCTCTCTTGAGAAACAGAGCTAGAGCAGATGTAAGAGATGGATTCATTCCTCTGTGCCAGCTCTATTTAATGCACAGATACCATCCTGCTCTCAATACACAATCTTACTTTTCTACCCGAAATCACTGGAAGCAGGAGCTTACTTTTGAAATATGCATTCCTCAACATATTTGTTTAAAATGATTATCCTGAATTGGAGCACCAAGTATATAAAAGTGGAAGTATTTTCCTTACCAGAACTTGATTTGTATAAAAATTCCTGAATATGTTTGGAGCCATGGATGTAAAGACACTGAAAGAGAATCTGTACCTGAGTGAAACAGACAGGACACAGGGGAAAGAAAAGAGGGAACTGTTACCCCACTTTACAAAGACTTGGGAAGATTAGTATGACTTGCCCAAGGTCATAGAGAAACTCTAGGGGACTGAACTGGGAGCAGCACAGTCCCAACACAAAATCTTAATTACTAAATCAAATTTTCTACTTCTCCTTTCATATGTTTTTTCTTCACACATTAAAACACTTCGCATAAGCTCTCTCATTTTTTTTCCCTTTTTGTTTTCCCCCAGGAAGAATAGGAAAAGCAAAGGCTGCAATCTGCCCTTGTTAAACTAAGTTGCACAGCCAAACAAATTTAAAATGATATCTCAGCAAGATTTTGCAACCTGTCTGCGACAAATAAAAGGACTTTCACCCTGAAAACATGTGAGTGCTCGGGAGAACTAGTTGAGAGAATTTAGTGAGGCGCCTAATGAAAGAGATGAGCTGCAATATGTATATGCATGAGTTCATGTATTATTTAAATCATTCTGATCAGAATAAGCATCGTGAGCACAGTACTGAAAGTGTCAACAGCGTTCATGCATTGAATAACTTGCCCTCGTAAAGGTATAATAATGTACTCATCAGTTTTGTTTGTACTCTCAAAGCAGTAATAGCATAAACAGAAAATAACCCTCTATATTGCACAAAGCACATAAATATAAATCTAATTATATCTTTCCTTGACATTATGACCAAGAAATGACGATGGTCACTGAAGTATAACAGATGAGATCAAGGGCCAAAAGGCCTTTGTAAAAGTATGCTTCTATGTTCAAATCTAGCCTGGGATTTTAGGGGGTTAAAACAGATATAAGGTTGGTTAGCCTGCCTCAGTAACCTGGTGATAAGTACTTTATCTGCTAGGTGACAGGTTCAGGTTATATTTTCAAGGATTCTGAAAATGACCCAGTGTTTGCTGCCACACAACAAATCCCACAGACTGGCAATGAAATCAGAATGCTGATGGCTCTCTGGGAAGATGTCCTGTCCTCAGTGGACCCAAGAACTATGGTGCTGCATGAGGTGGTGAGAAGGATGAGAAAGAAGAAAAAGATGGGGGAATGAAGTAGTTCTCAAGGCACACTAGAAGTACCCTGCCTCTGTCCACACACACCTTATTGAGCAAAAAGATGAAGTCACACAAGCTAAAATCAGGCCATAAAACAAACAGAAAGACCATCCACAGATTTCCATTATTGTACTCAAACGGTTGCCTCAGTGAGAGATTTCTATACTAAACTGACTTATGAGCTGTAATCTCAGTCTTTTGGATTTTTTTTTATGTGTTAGTGAATTGTACTTTCATGTGGGAAACTTGTGCAGCAGCCTGTTCTTGCTGGTAAAAGTGGTAAGACTCCCACTGGTTTCATTCAAAGGTTCAGGCTGTTAATGATGACTCAATCAATCAATCAGTCAAGAGACAAGAAGCTGCAGAAAGAACTGGAGCCAAAATTGGTTTCAAAATTCAGTGAGCTCATTTGTTCATCAACTGAATCAGACACACTCTCTGGAGTAGTAAGGAAAGAGGCAAATCTGTAGGAGTCTTTGGGTAGATACTTTTGGGGAGCACCACCACTCGGTGGCTTCACTGCAGTTCCTGTATGTCAAAAGTTTCAGGAGAGCGGGGGACAACAGGGTGGTGCTGGCTGGGCACTGGGACACAAGCAGATGCAGGAGGGGATACAATGACAGGAGAGGTCAAGGTGGTCAGGGCATGGAGATGACTCTAGTTTTTGGGGATCTAGAAACGGCAAATGAGCTTGAAATGGCCAGTCAGGGTAGGAGTGCTGAGAGACACAAGTATGAGCTGCCTTAGAAAGATGATCTGGTGCTCTTCAGCAGAGTGAGATCAAAGCTAGACTTGTGTAGTCTATATTTAGGAGGGGAGACCTAAGACCTTTCTCTTCCATGAAGTACTGTGTGAATTCACTTATCCCATCTGGCTTTTTATGGCTGGAAGTTTAAAGGATGCTACTAATCATCTTATGCTACCGGTAAATGCTGGATACACTTATCTTCATAGTCTACTTTATTATTGGAAGGGGTTGTAGAAAATTCTAACTCTCATCTTTCTCTGAAAAGAGCTATTTGCAACTGTCAAGATTTTTTTTTTTTTTAATACCAAGACCTTGAAAATTAGCTTATATACTAATTACATTGAAACAGCTCATAAAGTTTGAGGAAGAAATGCGCAATAAATGTTTATTTACTCTGCAACAGTATGTTTCACTAGATATGTTCCATTTTCTCTCTTTAGGAGATAAACAGTAATAGATAATGTGAAGACACAAATGAGGTATTTATAGCACAGAAAAATGCAAGATTGCTGTATAATACGGGCATGCTTAGAAAAAAACCCTAAATAATGAAAGGTACATTTAAACCACATATGCTTAAAACAGTATTTTAATAAATGGAGCAAGGTATAACTGACATAAGCATATCTACATTGTTTTGTGTCTGCAGGTTTCCTGTTATGCAGAACAGCTTGTAGTCCTTAATATTTCAAGTTCAGAAGGGAAGAAGCTTTAAAAAAGGGAGAAAAAGAGGAGAATACAAAAAGCTGTCCAGCACTCTGTATACTGCTGGGTCTTGTCTCTGCTTTTTTCCCCAGTCTCTGACATCCTAAATTTTCAAGATCAGAATGTTTAATCCAGATGCTGCCATAATCAGGTCAGCGTTACTGGGATGCACTGAACAGATACTTCTCAATGAATGAAATTATGTTTGGTCTGATCAAGGCCTTATGATCTTCTCAGTTTAAATAAATCCTGGTATTACAGGCTCTGTGTGTGCTTGCAGTTCCCATGCACAAGAAACAGACAAACAGACTTGCTTTGTTGTTGTCTCTCTACTGTCTATAAGACTGGCCATTGTTCTGTACATACGATCATTAACTGGGGAAGATTTATAGAATTAAGACTAAGGCTCAGGAAATTTGCGTGTGATGACCAACTCTGCAAAAGGCTTTTTTCAACCAGAACATGGTGACACAGTGAGGACACTTTTTCTGGGCTCTGGACTCTTTTCCCACAGCTGGTGAATGGTTTCTTTGGGTACTGACAGCAGCATCTCTAACCTCAGTCAGTACCAAGAGCTCTGTGATGAAGGACTGTGAAAGAGGAAGGATAGTTGGAGAGCAGGAGTGTCAGCAAGGGGCCAAGAACCTGGGAATGGGGGGGAGCCACAAGAACTAGTGCAGAGAGAGGCTCTAGGATCTCCATCAAATCAGGCAGTGTCCTCCAGTGAAGCACACTGGTCACACAGAGTGAAAAGGGAGCTGGGGACATTCACAGAACTGGCATTTCATTAAGGGAATGCCCCTTTGATGAATGCATCTTCAAGAAAAAAGCCTCTGTGCCTCACATAAAATAGGAGGAAATGTATTTTTCTACTTGTGCTTGTGTTATGTATTAATAATGGAAGACTTTCCAGATAGAAAATGATGAATATATGGAAAGTCTCGCCACAATTCAAGTACGGCTTTTTAATTCAAAGAAAGCAAAAAACCTGTCTGTCTAGACTCTCAAGAGAAAGTGGAGAGCAGAATTTATGTTTTTTTCACACAAATCTCTAAAACGATTTATATATTACCCTCTGAAAGGTCTTATCAGATAACTATAGAATTATCTTGATTAGACTTTTATCATGGAGATAGTTAAATATACAGTGAATTTCTGTGAAGTGAACCCTATTCTACTTTCCAAGAATCACTGTATTTTTCTCCATGTTTTTAAGGACCTTAAATTATGGAAAGGTTTAACTTGGTTAGTCCTTTGCTGCCTTAGGCTTGAAAGCTAGAGGTGTTCAACACCTGAATATTCATTTGAATGACATGCAACAGTTTGAAAGAACAAGAAAAACAGGGTTGAACTGGGATAATGGAGAGATCAGCCTCTTTACGTTTTTCTATTGTTGTTAAGAACATAAAGAATTGACCCATTTGTTTCAGTTTGGCGAGAGTCAGTATTTCAATAACATGCCGTATAATGATGAATATACCAGAGCCAGAAATCAATGACAGAGAGTGTAGAACTTTAAAAAGTTGGTGAATTATTTAGGTATCTTTCTTAATTGAGCATTTTTTCCTGGCATGTTTTTGAGTAGCCAAGTGCTTTTGGAGACCTGGCTATTATTTTTTTCTCAGTCTCTGCATTTATTTCTTGATCTGCCTGAAAGCCAGGTTAGCTGCAGCTAAGGGCACAGGCAGGATATTTAACATAGATGAGTCAGAAAGGCTTAACAAGTTACCACCAATCTCCTCAGCTGACACCATTTTCCATCATAGATTGGGTTTTTTCCCCCTCAAAGTCAAGGCAAAATGCATGAGCCTTAACTTCATTCATTATTGCTTAAACTAAGACACACAGGTCTCGAGGCAATCACCAAGCACGCATACATGTAGATACAGTGGCTTAGTTAAAACATAATAGCTTTAAAGAGCTTCTGGAATTCAATCCTATGACCCTACTTCTACACAGATTGCCATTGTTCTTCAGTAATTTAGCTCTTCAGAGCCACTCTGCTGGCTTTCATCTTGCTTTTGATGAGGCAAAACCAATGTGAAACTGTCACTCACAGCAGTATTGTTCTAGGATATGCTCCTTTCTCACCCTGTACAGAAGACGGCAGAAGAGAAGCCCCAGTATCAGCAATTGAAGCTAAATTAGATACAGTTACAACGACATAATGATTTCTGCTCATTATTTTATCCCTCATTTCTTCCTAACCTCCATTGCTACAACCAAGTTTTGCCCAGTCTAAGCAGCTTCTCTGCTAGTAAATGTGTTGGCACCATTTTTAAAGTATTTCTGCATCATAAACACTAGCATGGACTGGGTACTAGTAAATAGAACTTACAATCAGCCTTCCTAGAGAGCTCAGATCATAATGGCCCATGTCACTGTCTGCTTTTGAAAGCTGGACTGCATTAAGGTGTCTATACGGGCTCAGGGTTTGAAACAAAACTAATATTTATTGTGAATGCGCTCCAGCAAGAATAGAGATCCTGTGTCTTTCATGGAGGAAGAGGAATGAAGGGCAGGGAGGAAAAAGGAAGGTGAGATTGCCCTCTTTCCCCTCTGTGTCTGTTATACATATCCTCAAAGGAGGTGGAGAACAAAGCAGAACAGTCTGACTTGGCAGGAAACAGCTGATCCAAGATGAGGCAGTTTACACTATCTCTTACCTGGAAATTCCTGTCCTTCCCTTAGACATATCCCTTTCTGCTACTGTGAGAGTAGTTACCTGCTTAGAGATCTGCCTCAGCCCCTTAACAAGAGATGGGACAAGCCTTTGTGGAACAGTGCAAAACCCAACTAGAAGGACCGATTTGATTTCTCACACCTGTTTTGACTTGAGGGGTTGTAAAGCACTGCAGAAGATTCTTTGTAATATAAGGTGCTTTCCTATATTGTATTTATCCTGTTAACGTTTTCATCCCACCAACTTTTCATGCAGCAGATTTATTCCCACCATTTTGGTTGTGATCTTGCAAAAGGACCCAGTTCATCTATAACTTGGTCCTGTCAGTGCTGGCTGTTGCTGTAGTAACACAGTAGTGCTATACACCTTCAGGAATCAGTGCTGCAGAACTGCTGACTTTTCTAATAAGGGAAAAAAAAGAAGATAAAAGACCCTTTGATTACATCTATCATTCTTTGTGGTGCAGTTCTGTAACAATGGAACTTTAAAGTTCCCTCTGAAATAAAAAGAAAAAATAGAAAACAGGACTTTCTCCATTGTGTGAGGTTGAAGGAAGGTCTCAACTTTAAATCTGAGTGGCATGGACATATACTGCTGGGCTCAGTTTCATGTTGGTACAGGTGTAAAAAAATTGTAATGAAGTCTACAGAGTTATTCTGAGATTAAATCCTCTGAGCAAGGCTGGAATCAAGCATCTAACTTCTGTAAAGTTGCACTGGCTATTATTCCTGTGGGCTAACCTGAAGACATATTTTGGCCCACCCTGACACAGTAACTCTACCTCTGCAATGGCTCCAATGTTTGGTGGTGGCCCAGCAGTGGATAAAAACCTTTACTTGCAGCAGGAACCTTGTTAACCAAGAATATCTTCCTTTTATTCCTGCTTTTGTTTCCTACTGCACAAACTGGATAATCAAGAAGATACCTATTCCTGAACAGATTCAAACATGAAATTTAAGTAACAGCTTAAGTATTTGCTACACTGTGCTTTTCTCCTTCCTTTGTCCCACTGAACACACCAGCAGGGTTACAATTGTACTTGTATGCACAATTTGTGTCTGTACCTGGACAAACACATGCTAGTACAGGTAGCAGGATCAGACTGAGCAGTAGATGCTGCAGAAATTATAATTCCTTTCCACATTTATCCTTGCATGGGTATAGCTATATCAGAAAAACAAATGCTCTCTAAACGTACTCACTAATGGCAATATGCTGGTGAATAAAATTCAATAGACAATCATTGAATTTTAGCTAGGATAAAAAGCTTAGAAGAAGTGACTCTCTTTCCCTTTTCCCAATTTCATATGTTGCAAATACTGTTATTTTAATGAAAGCCTTGGGCTTTGCAGTCTGAGTCATGTACTTGGAGTACTTGAAATGGGCACCACTGTAGCAACAGAAAAAACGAGCGGACATTATTTATGGGTTCCTTGTTGGCTTTTGTTTTTTTTATGGGCCTTTTGTGTAATTTTTCCCAGATTATTTAAAAACCCCAATTAGAATGATTTACCATCCTAATGCTCAATTATTTGAAAACTGTTTGCATCATATAAGGGACTGAAAAGTGATTATGATTTACCTCAAAATTGATTATCATTTGATCATTCTTTCCCAGCATTAGGAAAAAAATCAAAGCATAAAAACCCCCAAAAACCAAACATACGGGAAAAGCTATGCAGTGACATAAGCAATTCTCTGATTCCAGAAATTCTTGGTGGATGATAGTGAGAGTACTAAGGAAATGTGGTTGTTCAGTGAAGGAGCTGAACAGCTGACAGCATTCAATACGCATCTGAAAGAAGTGAATGAATCAGATTCAAGTGGAGCCCTGGGATCACTCTGCAGTAGAGACTGAACACCCAGCCCAATAAAAATGAAACTGCTGGTGCTTTGCCATTGCTTCTGGAGGTGTTGTGTCTTTCTCCCTGCTGCAGAAACCAGAGCTGTGAGAAAAGCTGGACCATCCAACCTGCACTGAGCTCAGGCCACAGGTCCTAGGCTGTTTTAGCTCCCTGCCTAGCAGTCAGACCATTGCAGTTTTTTAAAACGATTTTGAAAACCAAAGTGTCCTCTTTGTACAGTCCCCATTTTATTAGTCTGCATTATTTATGGCTGCAACTTCAGGACTTTCACATCTCACCAGTCTGTGAGCCATCTCACCAAACTAAAAGCAAATTATGAAGGGCCACTAAGGGCTGCAAAAGTTATGTATCCACACTGGCCTATTGTCCATCCTAAGAAGTCAGATTGATTTTAGGGCCCTTGGATTGGCTTTTCTTTATTCAGTGTTCAGGATGTTTGTTCAGGGATGTATCCTCCCTCTCAATCTGCTCTCTGTAGCACTTTCTAATATACTGATTTATTTTAGGAGCTGTGGACTCCCAGAAAGAAGAAAATGAAGAAATCCCTCCTCCCACTGAAATGAATGGGAATTTTGGCTCAGAGCATGTATTAGTGCCAAGTTCTGCTTTTGAGCCAGGGACTTTGCTGGAGTGCAGCACGATCTGAGCAATGGGTCCCAGGGATTAGTAATTATTGAAAGTTTTCAGTGAGGAGCAGAACAGCATAAGATGCAAAGATGTGCTCATATGCAGGTCTGGCAAAGCTAACCCCCAGAAAGCACCAAACTACTGCCACAACTTCCCTCACAAGCACAGAAATCTTCACCCAGGACATGTCGTAACTGCCACCAAGAACTAGATGAAAAACAATTCAAATTTATTTTTGAAGTCTCTAAAATTCTAAATTAGGTTAGATGATAGCAAAAGCTCAATGTGCCTAAAAACTCTAAATTCATATTCCTGTAGCTGAATTGAACTGTTCTCAAACGGAACTGGTTTTGAAAAAACTTAAGTTAACAGAGAATGTTTCTTTCTATAATTATCAATCAACATTTGGCAAAATGTAATAATAAAAATAGACTTCTCAAGATGTTTTTTAGAACTTAGGCAAAACTTATGAGCAGCTACTTAGAAACAAATATGGTCATTTACAAGAAGTCAGATTTAAAAATCTTTTAGCATCAGTCTATATTGTCAGTCTTTGATGCTAATGGTTAGAAACCGAAAAGAATTAATGATGATTATTCAGAATACTCATATAAAATGTTTGTAATAATATGCAGTGTGCCAGGAGAAAGTGTAATCACTCTGTAGTTAAAAGCAGCAATGAAGTCTCAATCTTAATGGAAATGGCAGCTTTCCTGTCTGCAGAAGTTACAAGAAAAGATCTCAAAATGTAGCCCAATCTCTTGTGGTTTCCATGATATTTTTAATACTTATGACATCGGGAAGTGTATTGCAATTAATTCCCATACAGGAATGAATTTATTTTGGTGAGAACTGTGTTAGAGAAGACTGTTAAAACTTTGTTTAAATGCAGATCTGTCTTGAAAAATCTGGATGTAAAGTTTCTGAAAGACTGGATTTGTTCACTGTGGTTCCTCCTCTGAGCAGTGGCTGAATCCATTTCTGCCCCAGCCCTTTCTCCCAGTTCACCTGCTCCAGGAGCTCCAGGTATGTTTCCCCAATACTTCTACAAGTTACAATTGCATGATTACTGATCTCAATGTTGGTGACATGGCTCCTTCAGACATTGCACACCTAAAAATACTTCCATATTTACCTCAACCTGTTCAAAGGAAACAGGCCTTTTAAACTGTTATTTCTTTAGGTTTGAAGAAAAGGGTTGAGGGGGTGCTCTGTAGCACTGTGGCAGTTAAAGAGTGTTGGGGGTTAGGGTTTTCTTTGTTGTTTTTTTACCTATAGATTTTTTTCCCAAGAGTTGCTAGGAGACTGACTACTGGATACTTATAGATACTCAAGCAGGACAAAAGGGGCCAAAGGATAGGAATTGTAGCACCTGGATACACTTCTTTCTCTCTGGGAGTTTCTCTCAGAGGGGTGAGATAACGTGAGTTTTTGGGGCAGGCAAAGGACAGGGCTGGGGGCAGCTTCGCTCTCTTGGTCTCGGCATCAGAGAGAGGATGGTCAGGCTGCTGCTTGCTGTGGGAGGAGTTTTCACTGTCACCACTGGGTCCAATTCTGAGAAATCTACCATCGTTCTGCTCGTGTGCCCAGGAAACCTGAGCTCTCCTCCTCCTGCCCTGCTCGAGCTGGGCCTGCCCTGCCCCACCGCTGCTGCTTCCTCAGCACTGCTTTGGGGCTTTTTGCTACACTGTACCCTGCCCTGCTGGGACATCCCTGCCATTCCAGCTACCACGGCAGAGCTTCTGATCTCATCCACCAGCCCGGGATTTTTCACCATTCCAGCTTGGTGCTCTCGGAGTCCCAAGAGGTCAGACTGCCCTGGGCTTTGTGAAACAAAACCCCTTAAGGTCCCCGGTTGTGTTCACTATTAATGCTGTAGTTGCTGTTATTGTTTTGCCTTGTTATATACACTATTAAAGAACTGTTATTCCTATCCCTATACCTCTGCCTGAAAGCCCCTTTAATTCTCCAAATGATAATAATTTGGAGGGAGGGGATTTGAATTCTACATTTCCTAAGGAGGCCCTGCCCCTCCTTAGCAGATACCTGTCTCTCAAACCAAGACAAAGAGGAAGACGAGGACCAGAATTAAAGACACTGAGTCTTGTGAATATACAAGGCAGGCCTTTATGTCTAACAGCAATTATTATTTGGGGCTGGATACTAAAAATACCCTACTTCTCTTGCAGTGGGTTGTTACAAACAAATTCAAATATACCAATGCCCAAAGGATGTTATCAACACCAAAGTTTTATTTAAGATCAGGCATACAGTTCTGAAGCAACTCAGGTGTTCCCATTCCCTACAATTAACTTTACAGAGCACTCTGCATGAAGGACTGGACACTTTGCAGATTAAATTAACTGCATGAACAAACCTAACCACTAATTGGCACTCAGTCTATGTGACCAGGCTACAACTGGTTCAAAGAAAATCCTGAAATATAACACAGATATAGGGTCCACAGCATCAGCTACTGTGACCTACAAATTTATTCTTACTGGGCTCTGCTTGCTAATGTAGATGTACTCTAACCTATGAGTCAAATCCAGCAACCCATACTTAGACAAAGCTCTTAAAATAGTTGAGAAACTGCTATAAGTGATGATTGTTATACCTGTACTATCAACATTTTGAAAGACTTCCCTAAAAAGAGCCTGAAGACAGGTATAAATGAGCTCCCAAACAAATTTAGCTTTCAGGAAAGCTGAGCACAAACTTGTCTTTCCCAAGCACCATCCAGCAACACAACCAAGACTTAAATTAATTACCTGAAATTCCTCTGCTTGTTATATGGAGACTGGCTGGTAAGCATGAGACAAACCTTGCTCGATTTTTGGGATTTTTTTCTTAATTTCTCTCACTGGATTATGTTCTTTTCCTGCTCCCTGGGCCTGCCCATAAATCAAATATAAATCACTAAATATCCATCTCTGTACTGGTTGCCAGCAATCCTGAATCTAAAGGAAAATCTTTGTGCAACTAGCGCCCACATAGAGTGAAGGGTCTGGTAACGGTGAGCTCTGTGCTTGCTAGCAGGACAACCCTTCTGCCAGGTGGGATGATGTAACAAGCCTGCTCCCTCTCCAGGTGTAGTCAGCAAGGAATTAAACTACCTGAGATGCTGATTAGAAGACAGTGGCAGATGGGGTAGGATTTCTCAGAGGTGTCTCTTTGTATTATCGTTTTCTTCAAGATTTTTACATCTTGTGCTGAAACTTGTCTCTGTCCCTTTGGTTTAATAAAGCATGTTGCTAGATCTCATTCTGAGTCAGTTTTCTGGTCCAAACGTTTGAGACCTGGTGTCCTAGAAAGTTAGGGATCCCATATTGTTGTGGGGTGAGTTTAATGCCTGTGGGAGGTTTTCTCTGCCTGGTCTCCTTCCCCAGGCACAGGAGGCCTGAGCTTCTCCTCTCTGGTGTGAAGCACAGGCAGGGAAAGTGCTAAAGGAACACTGAAGTAACTCCTAATGAAATTCCTGAACTCTCTATGCCACCACCTCTTTGAGAAACTTTCTTTTTTTTTCCTTTGAAGCATCTGGTAACTAAGGAAAACCTGTGCCTTCTCTAGCTTTGCCAAGCCACGAGCCCTGGGGCAAGTTCCCCAAGCAGTCCTGGTTGTGAGACCCTCACAGCTGAAATTTCCCCCCTATTTCTGCAGCCCCACCAGAGCAGCACCTGCAGCTCTCATATCCTGCCCTCCTCACACCTGCCCATCCTGAGGGGGTCCCGGGGCCAAGGCAATCCTGAACAAGAGTGGAGGTTTCTCACCTGGACCTGCAGCCATGGTTTTTCTTTAAGATGATGCTGGCTGTGGTGGGACATGTTTTACGAGCCATTCGGTGTGTTTGGCAAAGCAAGCTGCTGTACTATTCCTAGAAAATGTATTTCAATTTCAAAGGGAAAAGGGAGGATTTCTGGAAACAGCTGATCATCTGTCATGCAGCAGGTGGTTGTGTGAAGCCTGCCCAGTCCCCCAGCTTGGAGAACACCTGAACAGCAATCTGGCCCCTGGTCCTGGAAAAACCAATGCAGTCCCACAGCCTGTGCCTCTGTTCTGTCAGCTGCATCCCAAACTGTGACTATAATAGAAGTATTTTGCTGTTTATCATCCAATAAATGTTTACTGGCTTGTAGTTGGACTCACTCATAAGAGTCCAGCCAGTGTGCCAACAGGTATTTTTAGCTGCCTGAATTCCATTTCCCTGTGTTATTTGCTGCAACCAAACTGACACATTCACATTTTGATAGCCTTGCTGTTGGTCCCTGTGCTTGCTGACAAACAAGCTCATGCCTTTATTGTTTACCAAAAGGATGTTTTTGAGGATTACTGACCTGGATTTCCAAATCTCTCAAGTGTATGCCAGCATGAAATTACTGTTCTTAAAGGCAATTTACTCACTGAAAATCACACAGCCTTTGAAACAACTCTACCCCTTATGTCACCTTTTTTCTTTAAAAAACCTTCAGTGTCTACCACAACCAAGCCCAACTGGAGGAGCAATGTCATATGGAAATATGTTTGTTCTGAACACAGTAGTCTAAAGCTTCCTCGGGAAGCAGGGGGGTAGACACTGATCTCTTCTCTCTGCTGACCAGAGAAAGTATCCAAGGGAATGGCATGAAGTTGTGCTAGGGGAGATTTAGGTTGGATACCAGGATGTTTTTCACCCAGAGGGTGGCTGGACATTGGAACAGACTCCCCAGGGCAGTGGTCACAGCACCAAGCCTGACAAAGTTCCAGAAGCATCTGGACAGCAATCTCAGGCACATGGTGTGACCCTTGGGCTGTTCTGTGCAAGGCCAGGAGCTGGACTTGATTGTCCTGATGGGCCTCTTCCAACTTCCCATATTCTACAGTTCTGTGAAATAAAGATATTTGTGTAGTAGCAAGTGACTGAGAAAGAAAAAGAAAGGGGCCAGACTTTGTTTTACAGAAGTTAGAGCTGGTGGCTGAAGTCTGTCAAAGACCTTCAGTAGGAATAAGCCTCCAAAGTAAGTGGGTAAAATGACTGGTTGAGTTCTGGCCCTGTGTCTGACAAAACTGAGCTCACCTGTATCTTTTCTGGAATTTTTTAGTTCAAAGCTTAACCTGTGGGGGATGCTTCTGGTTTCGTGAAGACCAACCAAATCAGTTGCAGTTTTGTCATTCCCACGCATTTATCAATTTATAAATTGAATTAAATGCAGTGTGGATTTCTCTTTCTCCCCACTCCCTCATTGAGAGCCAGAAATGTTTTAACACTGAAATACTTACAGACTTTAAAAAAAATGAGGGCTTTAAAATAAACCAAATGGCCTGCATTCCAAATAAAATTACACTGTCAAGAGTCCCTGACCCAGCACAATAATTCTAAGCACCTCTAAATGGGCCTGTGCTGAGCTTAAAAGCAAATTTCTATAATCAAAATGAAAATCAGACCCAGAAGCCCAGTTCAAAACTGTCTCATTGAACTATAAAGAAGTCACTCAGGAGGAATTAACAATCAGAGTTGCCATTTACAGCCTATGTGTGCCTTATTTCCCTTGTTCTAAGTAACATTTGGGGGCTTTGTTTAGTTTTTTCTCTTTTTCGTCATCTTGTGAAGGCTTCTTAGCTGCTTGACCACAGTGATAATTGATGATGAAGGCCACCACTTATAATGGCCAGATAATGACAAGTGATGCAAGTAGTAAGAGGCCATTAGGATTTTGGTAAAGGGGAGCACACCAGTATAGATGTAAAAAAAAAAACCCACCAAAAAAACCCCAACAACACCAAAAACCAAGAACAGATACATTGAATTTAAAAGTTATAAACAAATTTAAAAGAATTAAAAAGTTTATAATTAAATGTGAGTTGTTTTTAGTTTTGGTTGGGGGTTTTCTTTGTAGTAGTAGTAGTAGTAGAACAAAAATCACTATTGTTATAGCTCCCTCAAATGTGTATAAAGCATTTTCCTAAATGGAATATTCATATTTATTTAAGCACACTCACAAGACCTAATCTCAGTATAAAGCAGTCTAGAACTTTCAAAGTGTTTTATACCAATGGAAGATAGGGACTGTTTTTCTCTAGATATTCCTGAGCTTAAATTATCTAAAATACTTCAGTCTATATGTAATTAAGCAGAAGAATAAATCTCATTGAAGTCAAAAAGCTGCTGATGTGATTTAAGATGATACAAAATTAAATTCTATTTGGAGCTTAGATCCAAAAGCTTAAGTCCAGCCCCATTTAGCAGTACATTTAGGCAAGTTTAGACACTTGCTTAAATCAATAGGATTATATGTTTGCTTGAAGTTGCCCATGAATTTAAATGCCATGCTAAGTAGGAAAGCACTTATGTAATGGATTAGCTCCGGCTGAAATTTTATAATTATTATCTAGAAAGGTTTTTAAGGACCTGAAATACATTCACTTTCCAAGTAATTTTTAAATCATCTTCTAGACTCGAGAAAATGTTTTCACTTTTAACAAATGTTTTAACTTTTCATCCCATTACCTTATTCTCCTCCACCTCATTTCCAATACGGAAATCAAAAAGTGGCAAAAAGAGGAGTTCTTTTTTTCATACAGAGCAGGAAGAGAAAAATCAAGTTTTAATTTTTTGATTAAAAAATATTAGAAAATTTCAAATTAAGCAAATCTATGCAAAACTAATTCATTGATGTCATGAATACTTTTCTAACTGTGCCAGTTGAATGCAAGAATTGTAGAAGGTTTCCACTGAAGTGTACAAAGAGCTATTTTGTACACTTCTTCCTGACATGAATGTCTGTAACTTCTTATCAATTTACCAATTTTTTTTCACAGCCTCAAGATGAACAGATACTTAATCTAGGAAAAAGAGAAGAAGCAAGCCAAAATTTGTATTAAGAAACATTTTTATTAACAAAACAGTAAATTCCACTTGCTTAGCATTTCCAATAATGAATAAATTGGCCTTGCAACAAATAAAAAAATTGTAAATATCTATCACAGAAAGCACTATAAGGTTAGGGGCATTGGGCCTCTCTTTGATGTCTTAGGGTTGAAAGTTTCACATGTTATTTAGTGTTTTGTTAAAAAAGGCAACACAATACAGTCATAGAAATGAAGCCATCTCAGTCAAACAAATTAGGTTATTATAGAGAAAGGATCCAATTTTATGTTAGGTAGTTGGTTTATGTCTGTTTGTTTGTTGTTGCTGCTGCTTTTAAATAAAAAGAAATTTTAAATCCACTTGCTGGCATTTCTGATACATCCATAATTTTTTTTTGTCAAATTATGAAATTGAAGAGGAAAAAGGAGAACCTTCAGAAACAGTGTTAAAATCATGTTTCTTATTTTAATAGTAGCAGATTTTTTTTTTTTTTCCTTTTGATGTATGGATTTAGTTAAAGATTGATCTACTAAACTGCCTGGAAGTTGGCCTGACAATACTATTTCATTAATGCAATCAATACCAAGCAGAAAAGACCATTTCATCTCGCCCAAATCATATTCTGTCATGTCCAGTCTCCTGTCAACAGATTATTTTTATTCTTCTAGGTATCTTCAAGCACTGAAATCTGAATACCACCTGGTTTCCACTTCTTTTCCCCCTCCAGCTGAAGTCTCTTGCTTCCAGCAATGACCTCCAGTCACCCTTGCCCCTGCCATTCCCTGAGTACAGCTGTCTTGTAAAGGTGGGAGAAACTATGAGTGCCACGGGTGAAAAACAGAAATGAACATCAGATAGATTTTGTGGGTTTTGTGTTTTGGTTTTTTTTTTTTCATTTTTGCATAAATGTTAATGAAAATAAAAAGTAATTTCACAAATGCAACATGGCACACCTTGATGTGATTGGCAAACTTCAAGAGAGGCGTTTTTTCATGTCAGCTACATGTTTTTTTAAAGTGCTCTGATTCCCAGATAGATAGCTGTACCAGTTCCCAACTTTTTTTCATCAGCTACAGTGAGTAACACACAACAAAATGTTTTGTGTCTGCTGTTTAAAGCTATTTTTAAATTTCTCCTTCCTATCTGTAAAGTGTGAATATCTATACCCCTCCCAGGAGGTCTTTTGATGATTTGGTTGATTTCTGTTGAACTACCCTCTTTCTGTCCAATGTATTCCCTTTGAACTTCTGTGTAAATAAAATGTTATGTTATGATTTATTGCTGTGAAACTAATGAAATATTACTAGAAAAAAATTCCAAACTTAACGTGTAAATTACAGCATTACACTTCATGTCTTTAACTAAAATGCATTAATGTTTTATATATGCAAGATAAGCTGTGTCACTTTAAAACATAATGAACTTATATCTGTCTGGTTATGATGTCTTGCAATACTACACAATCAACTTAGCTAAAAATACTTTTTCATATGTCAAAATGCCTACCATTGAAAAATACTATTGTGCACCTCAAGACTATTTCCTTTTTGGAGAAAGGGATAAATTCTGCAATTGAATCAGCCTGGGTAATTACAATGGGTATTTTTAGATCTTTTAGCACCCAGTGCTGTAATAGCTGTTCTTCATATGAATGCCAGATAAACACTATATGATACTTCCTAAGATTCTCAAGAAACTCATCATTCTTGTAATTTCTAAGAACAAGGTTTCTGTAAGGCAAACCATGCTCTCCAATAGTGAAGCTTTGACTGGAAGCCAAAGGCCAGTTTAAGTCACTAAATATTTAGCTAATTAATGAATGTATATTTCTAGGAAAATTGGCCATTCTGATCAACTTCATTGATGCATATCAGGAGCAAGAGATGGGGATAGGAGGGAGAAGACGAATTGCAGTAGAGATATATTTTTGCTTTCTAGTCCACTTCTTTCATACAAACTACTGAAACTTAATTGCAACATAATAGAGCTGTACAGGTAAGAAAAAAATTAGCTGACTCTTATATACATTCATACACATCCCCCTTAGTATAACCACTACACTGTAAAATAAAAATTAAAAAAAAAAAAGGGGAAAAAGTCTGGGACAATTTATAATGGCTGCAAAAAAACTGAAGAATGTCTGTTGCTCCAGATGTCATAAAACGCTCTATACCTAGCAACACTTATAACATTGAATTTACCAAAAATGGCTGAAGAGCAGATATAGTTTGCATTTTCTATACAACAGGCTATAAAACATCACTTATCACAGTCCAGAAAGCACATATAGATGTGTTTTTATATAAACATATGTAATAACATATTAAGCGTGCATGAAAATTTCCCAATGATTGCATCTATGCCCTCTTGTTTTTCTTTTTTTTTTCCTTTTCTTTTTTTTTTTTTTTTTTTTGTGGAAATGTGCCTTATATTCCAGATTCTTGTTTTTGTTTTTGAAAATAAGGCCTCCATAACTATTTTCCTCACAACCAGAAAGGGGCTTTTTGAAAGTATTTCTACATAAGTCTTCAGAAAAGCCAGCACTTTGTTTCAAAATGCAAGTTTCCAATCACTGCTTCACTGCACCAGACGGCAAACTCTTTATGTTTGCTTGTTGAGTCACCATATATAATGACAGTCTTCTCTGACAATAAGACTAACTTACTTCTCAAGAAAGCGCTAGCACTTTGGCTAAATCCAGAATCATAGGTAGCTTCTTTTTCTTTTTTTTTTTCCTGTTTTGTTTTTTTAAATTTGATTTTTTTTTCATATTGTGCCTCGATGTTGTAGTAATACTCCTTGCTTTATGAATGCGTGGTGTCATCATTGTCTTTCAGAAACGTTCCAGCAACATAAAGACAGGCAGAGTAAATGAAAACACTGTGGATGTTAGGGAATTTATCAGCTCCTGTTTCTGAAAAACAAGAGCATGAAATGCTTGTTTTTAAAAACAGTCTTTCCTTTCTGATTGCATTCCCTGTCTTTTCTGTTTGTTTTTGAATGTGCTTCATAAAAAGTAAAGTAAATAAGTTTGTATTATGTCTCAGATAAAATGAAGACTATTTCTATACAAGCGTTCTTTTAGATGTTGAGATCAGACATAGTATTCCTTATCCTTATTTTTCTTGTTTTTGTTGGAACTTTTAGCGCTGTTGGGCTGTTTTTCCTTGATCACAGCCCCGTTGGATTGTGCTGAGTTACTGATGTAGTTTCGACTCTCATCCACGTGGTAGGATCCTTCGTCTCGATTCCTGTACTTGTACATGGCATACAGGAGGATGAGGATGCACAGCGCCGCTGCCGCCACGATCCCAACCACCATGCCCGTTGTGCTGCTGGATTCACGGATCACCTCGGACGAGCCGGGGTACTCCCTCCCTCCTCCTGCCCTGGTAGGGTTTGCTGTGGGTAGATAACAAAAGAAAGGAGAGGTTATCATTGAGTTTGCACATCGAGGAGTCAGCCATATCTGCTGCTACTGTCATGCGTCCCTCTAGCTGCACCCACTGGGCCAGGACAGCCTAGCAATGTACTCCCCCTCTATCAGTCCAAAACCAGTTGGGGTTCCAGCCCATCCCTTTTTCAGGCTTTTAAGCAATGAAATGGACAGTGAGGAACATCTCGTTCTAGCCTTCAGAGGTATAATTTGTCCCAGTATGTTGTTAAGCAAATAATGCCTAAATGATCTGAGATAACAGGCACGCCACAATTTAAAGGCAGGGACATGAACTTCTCAGAGGAAAGGATTTCCCCTTCTCCCTCCCCTCACTCCCTCTCTTTCTGTAAGGAACAAGAAGTGACACCATGCTATTTATTGAGAAGGCAGTGACGATAAGACAGAATGGAGGGAAAAAAAGAAGAAAATGGCTGATAGCAGCCAATAAATTCACTACAAATAAGGCATCCTCAGCTCTCCTGTACACTCACGTCACCAAGCTTCTTCGTTTCTCCTTTCCTTTTAATATTTTCTTTTCTTTTTTAAAATTAATTGTATTTACTTTTAGTACTTTTAGAGAGCTATCCAACCCTACCTCCTGTTTTCTAATTCATATTCCTTGAATATGGCTACAGTTTAGAGCACTTTTTCACTCAACTTCTCCCATTCCCTCTTTTCATCATTGATGCCATTTTCAGATGTTCCTTCAAGGATTGCTTTATGCCCCAAAAACACCTCTCAAATTGCACAGAACAAGGACTCAGCCTCCCAAGAACCTACCTCTGAGGCCAGACTCTGGCATTTTCAGCTGTGATATGAATAGAACTGACCTTTATCTTCACACTGGAAAATCTTCTTGATAGGAACTATTGTGTTGTCTGGCATATTTTGTTCCCTTGCACAGCCATGAGGAATGAAACCCTAATTCCAGGAGGAATTTCTAGTTTAAATGCTCAGAGCATGCCCAATGCTTTTATATTTTCCATGATCTCCTTTCTTCGTTGAATTTTGCAGGAGGAGGAGAGGCAGATATTTGTAACGAATCACATAAGGTAATGATAGCTGAAAAGGATCCTCTCTAACCTAACAAGTGTCATGGACAGAAATGAAGTGATCTGGGTTTATGCAGTATTCCTCTGTCTATACCAGCACTTCAAACTTCTGGGAGGCTGTGTATCCTGAGCACTGCTAGATTGGCTGAGCTCAGGAGAGCCAGGCTGGCTTAGAGAAACTGAATTTTAAATCACTATGCATGGCTAAAAAATCAATCATTAAAATAGAGATGCTAACTAAAAATACTAAATGTTACTTTTACAATATATTCATAATGTTAACATTATCAGGGTGAGCCTACGGGTAGCATTACACTGAGGTGTGTTAGAAAAGTGTCTTGCTCAAAGTCCACAAAAGCACACTATGCTCCATAGTCACTTTTTTAAGCACTGTAAAGGCATAATAGGAAGATGATGATTTAAGGATGCTACATTAAAGGTAATGCCAGCCAAACTATCAACAGTGGTCAAAAAATTGCAACAAGTTTGGACAACCAGAATTGAAAGCAGCCACCAGCTACAGACGTCTACAATTGGCCTATGAATAATAAAACATAGCAAAAAAGCCACAACCTCCCAGAAGAATAAGTTCCTTCTCCACCCTGGTATTACTCATCATTTATTTATTGGTGAATTGTGTTCTTACTGCTGAAACACCTCTTCCTGGCAGTCATTTCAAACAGGTTTAAAGAAGCTGACATTTTGTTCGGCTGAAAGAACAGAGGCAAAACTGTAAGATTCAAAAAACCCCATATCAAATAGTATTTTAACTTTTTGTATCCTTCTGAATGTTCTTACTTGTGAGTTGGTGCAATTGGTACTTGCTATGGCTACACAAGAAATCTTGAATGTTTTAAGATGTTATTGTTGTTTCAGGGCAGATGCCACACTACTAAGAAAGGTGCCCTGTTCCAAAGTAGTCAGTGACTGGTTTAGATCCTGTTTGTTCATTGTAGCTATTGTAGAAAATGGAAATTCTTTTCCACCTAGGGTGTCATTTGCTGTTTTACAAGAGACAATGTATTGTGTGCAGAACAAAGACTGAGTATTTCCATAGTGAATGAAAATGAGACAGTCTTATCTAATTGTATGTGATTTCAGGAAATTAATTTCTGTCTGAGAAATAATAGAAGCCATTGAATACATTGTCAATACCTGATGGATTAACAGCTGCTCTTTCTCTTTAAGATACATACATTTGGGCCAAATACTGTCAACTAACTTTACAATTTATGCCTGCTAAATGACACTTAACAGCTTGCTCCGAGGAAAACATTCTAATATTGCAACCTAAAAGAAACATTTAAGGTATATTTTTCAAAGTTACCTAAATTCCTGCCTCTCACCTGATGGCTTCCTTTTATTTTAAGAAAAATTTCACAATTATCTCATTTAACCCATCTGTCTGAGAAATATTCAACCACTACGTTAATGTCATTTAAACTTATAACATTTCAAAGCATCTGTTGTTGCATTTGTTTAGGCTTCCGGGAAAGGAGCAGTTCAGCAAGGAAAAGGATATTTTAGTTTTGTTCCATTTACATTAAAATATGCTTTTAACCTAGCAGGGCCTCTCCAGACAAATGAAGGAGGAGGAAATATAAAAGTTTTACTAAGTATATAGGTTTGTCTGTGAGCACTTTAGATAGGAACAGCTAATGGAGTACACAGCAAAGCAAGAGACCTATTCTGAGACAGGGAGGAAAGGGACACTGGAAAAAAACCAGCCTTAATTTCTTCTGAAATCTATATAAATAAATCAATCCACATCCATAACAGTGCTGAAACAGCTGCCTTCTATTTAAGCAGAACCATTGTTTGACTAAGACTGGAGTCAATTCCAAGGGGAATTTACCTGTATTTTTTTTCCCCTGCAAGGCAAGGAACTATTGTTGGATGGGATGGCAGATAATCTCAGAGGAGAGCAAATGAAGATTATAAATTTACAGAAATCTCTGTAAATCATGCTCTTTGCTTCCCAAATTTCCATCTTTGGGAAACACTGGTGCAGTTTTCTTTCTGGCATCTTGGTAGCTAGCCGAGGCAGAGCTATTGGTTCCTGGCATAGCAGCAGAGGTGTGTCTGCAGGCAACCTTGTCTGCTACTCAGCTGCAGTCACTCTTTTTTTCTGCAGCATGGAAAGGATATTAAATTCATCCTAGACATCTTACTGTAAATGAACATACCTTATTGGAGTATGTTGAGATTAAAAGACATAAAATATTACTCTGATTTTTAAGAGTAAACAGTTGTCTCAAAAATATACCCAAAAACCAAACCCTGAAACTATCTATTTATTAAAACAATAAATTGAGGTTGGTTTGATTAGGAACAAGAGAAAATCATAAATGCATTAAATATGCTCAAACCTTGCCATAACAGGGAGAGGAAATGATTGTCATCTTGTGCCGCAAGGATTCCTTCTTAAAAAAACTTCTCTGATGCACAGCTCTTCCTCTCAACAGCACACAACCAGCATTTTTGTACTGCCTTAAAGACCAGCTTAGAAGAAACTGGGTTCTAAAAGCCTCTTCTAGCACTTATGAAAAACTTTGCAGGAAATAGTAGCAATTGAGCACAGTTTTATATTGTGTAATAATGGATTAGAAAGTTATTATTCTTGACTGTACTTCTAAGGGGTTTAAAATTTAGAGGGGAAAAAATCTAATTATTTTCAGTGCCCAGTTTTCATTAATACTGTGAAAAGAAAATTGGAATTGCAGGTTCCCATGGTGTTTGTGAATTGAAATTAGCAGACTGAAAAACAAAACAAAACAAAAAGACAGAAGGACCCCAAACCTGTTTTCTTTACATTTACGCCTTCCCACAAACTGTGAGTAGGAAATTACTCACAAGACAGAAATGTTTAACTACTGCATTTGCAATGAGGCATGAAGGCAATTATTTACGGGACACATATTAATTTTCACTCTGTGTGCTATCATTGTAGACCTGTTTGTGGTCGATTTTCTGCAGCATTGTTGGATTCTGGTGAACTGGTTTCTGAGCTCACTGCAATTTCAGCACTTACAATGTACACTTTAACACGAATACTTCTGAAAAAAACCCCCCAGCACTTCCTCTGCAGAACCGGGGTAGATGCAGCCCAGCTTCAAAACCAGTATGAAAGTCTGCTGTGGATTTGTGTTTAAAGGAAAATTTTAAGGTATCTGTTCTACTCTTTGGTGTGCAAACCCAGGACATAATGCATTAAGATACCTTTAAAGTGACATCAATTAACTTAGCCTGTTATAAAAAGTCTAGTTATAAAAAGTAGTGAAACAGCATCCATGGCTAAAAAGGTTGCTTTGCTAAGAAGCTGAACAGCACTGAACAGAGTGCTTATTTCCAAGTGTAATGATCTGTCATATATTGGCTTTGAATTATTTACAAATCCTACCAACTCCTTAGGACTGCAGGTTTTGCAAGTAACTTCTTTTTCCCCTGTGGCTGAGAGGTGAAAGGTTGTTTTCTCAACCTTTTAAAATGTCATCATAAGTCTAAAGGGAGGTAGGTTAGTTGGTTGTACAGTGCCAATTGATGGAGCATACCAAATCAATGGGGTTTAGGAGTTACTATGTTTTTCAGAGCTGAGGGGAATATTTCACAGTTTTATAAGAAGCTTTTGTGAAAATATTTTCCACAAAACTATATTTAATTTTAGCCAAAATGGAGAATGTAAACCAATATATCACTTAATATTTTTAGCAGCCTTCATCCCTGTGGTCTTACCCTTTTTATTAGTATATTTTAACATTTCAGTTGCATTGCTTCTCTTTTAGTATTCTTTCCCTCCAAACAAGGATTTTTTCTCCATTACCAGTTCAGGTGTCCTACCTCTCCCCTCTCCTACATTTGTCATCTCTCCTTCTTTATTTTCTATGTGAAGTAATTTTCTTAGTTTTGTGCACGTTCTGAGAAATATTTGGTAATTTGATACTTTCTTTCAGAAGTTTTGACTGACTAGCAGAGTCAGTGGTTAGTCTATATTTTAAATTGAAGTATTCCATAGTGGAGGGTAAAAAAAAAGCTTTTGCAAATAAGATGACATAAGGAAGACAAAACAGAAATATTACACTACTGACAGCATGTTTTCAAGCTACCGCTAAGCCACTGCAATTGTGGGCCACCAGTTCAGACAGCTGAACTGGGATCATTTGGTTGGTGAGTTGCCTGCCGTTCTTGCTCCCTGAAGACTCAGTGCTAAAGCAAGAAAAGAGCTGGGGCACTGGAAAAATAAATTTTTGGTGGCAGCTAACTGTAAGATTGGCTGCATTGAACCAAAACTGTGACATTTGGGCTCCAATGACTTCAGGAAAAGTTTTGCTAAGAGCTTTGCCAGATCAAGGTTTCATTGCTTGCTATTTTTAGCATTGTCATCTCATTAAAAAAAAAAAAAAAAGGCATAAAAATTCCAAACCTCCTTATCTAGGAACCAGTTTTCAGCAGAATACCAAAATGTAATTGTAAAGTGTGAGGAATCTGCTGGCTTGGCCTGCAGAGCGTGGAATGATTCTTGCTCATGAAATGAGCTGGAGGTGCAGACACCCACATTCATCTCACAGCTGTGGGTGATTCCCTGATTTTCCTCCTTCACTAAGCAGCTACTACATGAAGAGATAAATATCTATGCCACAAACATTATATATATATATGGCTTGAATGTTGAAGCCAAAAGCACACCACATTCAATTTGTTCCAAATACTGTCATCAAATGAGACCCATTACTGACAAAGTTGATAATATGCCTGGGAGAAGAAGGGGCCAAGCTTTCAAGATATCCAGAATATTCTTTCACACACACTGGGAGTGCAGCTGCTATAAATACTGAACTAGTCCTGCTTCCCAAAGGCTCAGATTCAACAGTTACACTTGTTCAGCCTGAATCCTATCACTGCCTAAACCATTTATGCTTCTCTGGGAGTGGGCGGAGAGAAAGACAAATGGAATTCAGGATGGATATAAGTTACATTTGATGTAATTAATTTTTTTTTCTCCTGATAAAATTATTAAAATTAATAAGATTGCCTTGCTTTTCTTTGCTTCTCTCATCATAGTCTATAAAACAATTCTGGTGTCTCTGATGTTGGCACAAGGGAAAAAAGTTCGAGGTATCTGTAAAGCTTTGTTTCATTTCAGAATATAATTTTTGTGTCCTCACTTCTTTCATCTTTTATTTCTCCCTTTTCTGAAACTTTTAAAATTGTACATTCACAACATATGATGTATTCTAGATCTGAATCTACTGTTTAAACCAGTTCACACTTAAACCATCAAAGTCCCAGATCTAGACCATAGCCCTTAACCTCAGGAGAAGGGCTGGTTTTGAAACCTGTATAGAATAGAATGTCAGCACAGCTGAACAAGGTTTCATTCAGTTCTTTATATAGTCAGAAGGAGACTATTAGACTAAGGTTAGACTATTTCAGGTACATGTACCCTCATTATAGTTTACTTTCGCCTTGAATTTTTCCTGCTTCCATTTATGAGGAACATCCTTGGAGAATACCCAGTTCTCAAATTTGTCAGCATTCACCTGCCACTTTGCAGGCTGTCAAATTACATGACTCACGCACTACAATACCCCAATGCTTCTGCACAAGTTTAAATTAGCTGTGAGCAAGGGGTTGAAAATTAGTAGCAGCATCCTTAGTACTAGGTGGGCAAGAGCTAATGGGTGTTCACACTGTACTGACTGCTAGAAAACACCAGCAAGAAGTTTACAATCTGTTCTTGTTTCTCTTGCCTGGCAGAGGGGTCAGAAAAATGGTTCACTGCCAGCAGTCTGGTATGGTGGTTACTGGTTTGAGAACCTGCTGCTGGCAGGCACCAACTGCTCTAGAACACCATATTAATTGAATTTATCAGGTATTGGAAATTTCCTACAGAATTTGAAAGACTTGGTTTAACATCTCATTGCTCAAGTTTGGTCTGAGAAAGCCTTGTCATAGAAATTGAGCAGTACAATGCTAATTCAGGCCAGTATTTTAGCTATAAACCTTCTCCAAACTTTGCAAAATATTGCCTTTCTTCTTCTACCTTTTTCATGAAAACAAGGATGAAAAATAGTCCTGTGGAAAACTGAGTTTCCTTCACAAAAAGAAGAAATTCAATGCATATGCATTACAAAGCTACAAGAAACAGTTTCAGTATAGTGTCCACAGTATGCTAGAAAATATATGCACTAGAGGTAGCAAATCAAACCAGGCTGAAGTGTAGCTCAAGGAAAACAATGAGGTTGTATCAATCAAGACACCAGTAACACAGTCTCATTTCAAACAAACTAAAACTCATTTATTTATTCAACAGTTTATGTGCACTCTTGATCCTAAGTTTAAACTTGATTTAAAGGACAAATTTTTAGGATTATGCACTTTAATTTAGGATTTTTTTAAAGCAGATTGAATGATTGATGAAAATGAATGAAACTAGTTCAAGATTCAATCATCTCTCTATGTCATCCTCGTGTAAGTAAATCCTCTGCCTTTCCAAAATTTCTTTTTTAATTCAGGCAAAAGAGTCCTGATCATGTCAGTAAATTACTTGCCTGTTTCTGAAAACCATGGTTTTGCAATTACTAACTTACTTATTTCCTGCATTTCTCACCCAATGTCGGAGTGTGAGGTTCACCTATGGAAAATGTTTTTGAGAGTCCACATAATCTATATTTGACCTTATTTCATTGTTTTCAATAAATATATGTGTTTTACAGACTGTTTTTCAGTTCAGTGAATCTTTGGTTAGAGTTTAAAAAGATCTACACTTTTTAAAAATGGTGGAAACTTCTCATAGGAGAGGCTGTCAAAGAACACGTATCTTTATTTCTGGGCCTAACAACAGAGAAAAAAGAAAGATTTAGAACTGCCTAGAACCTATTTTCATTTACTAATGATACATGCATGGCCACTGGAGCTTAACATGTTTTATTACTGAAAATCTTGAATATCAGGCTTGAAAACCATGTCTGCTTTATTGGAGAGGGCATGGACATTTCATTTTTTCAATTTCTGACAAAGCCACTGCATTCACAGACAATTAATTTTAAGGTCTATGCAATACCTTATCTGTCAGGTTCTTGTTTCAGGAATATAAAAAAAAAATGGGTCAAGCAACTGCTCATATATAAGCAACAGTTTTTCCTGCAAATTTTTCTAGGGAAAATCAGAAAAGTAAGTCCTCAATTAACTTGAATTAAACGATGTGATACTTATGGACATTTTACTGAAATACCTAGGGAATGTTCTAGTTCCGAAAAACCTAGGGAACTCCTCCAAAATCAGTGGATTTGTGAATGAGTGATGTGGAGGACCTGGTATCTGCAGCAGTATCTTGTGCTGCAGCTTTGGAATAAAGCATGGAATAAAGATTTATGTGCTTCCACACAAATAATAACCCCAGTGTTTGCACTGGGAATGTTTGCTAGCTGGGATTAAACCACAGCAACCATTCTTATATAATTCTACATTTTATAGCAGTGAGGAGACCTAGCTTTAGCAAGGATAAGTGTGGAATATGAATGCACCCTCAAAGTTCACACCCAAGGAAAGCCATTCATCATTTATGCACCAGCAGAGAAGCTCTTGTGTGAGTTAACAGAGAGCCTGCTGTGATTTATAGCACTCTGATGTCAATATTTCTTACCAGCCACAGAGCACAGTGAGCTGCTGGTATTGGACTGCTAGGAAACCACTGTGTGCAGGAAAAAAGCCAGCTCCCCAGTATCCATCGATATTCTTCCATCTGACACAGGGAATATATGAAAATCCTATGGACTGGCTAGAAACCTCCAGTTCCACCCAATTTTCCCAAGTATTTCCCAGTATTCCCAAGTTTCAGTGGCATGGCTGGCAAGGAGTGGAGGTTGGCATTGGCACAGTGGATGAATCATGATTTTTAACCTCACTCCTTCAGATAATTTGGAAAAAAATCTATTTAATCAAATTCAAATTAAAAATGCCATATTTGTAATTCACTCTGACAAGCACTAGGACCTCAGCCTGCTGACAAAGAAATAGTTCAGTTCAAAATAAATTAATTTGGAAAAATGTAGCATTTGCTATCTGTTCCTCTGGAGAAGGCTTTGTCATTTATAATAAATAAATAAATAATTTTAACAAATACTTTAACTTCAATGGAAGGAAGATAATTCTATATCTCAATCCCCTCAGTACTATGCATAGTCACAGTAAGTGCTAACATTTGGAAAGTTTGTAAATAAAGCAGAGTTTTCACCCTGTAGTAGCTTATACAGAGATATCTGTGTGTACTGCAGCTAAACACTTTAAAAGTCTGATTCAAGACAACCCAGTGATCTTTCTGGTACTAGAAATGCATATAGAACTACAGGATAATTGAACTGAGGCACAAATATTCCCTTTATGTCTTGAGTCATAATGAACAGAGTAGCCCTATGAACTAACTGTAATTTTATTTTTCTATTTTTCAGCTTCTTGCACAATGAATTCCATGAAGAGCATTAAACAGGGCACTTGCAGTGATGTATAAATTATAGGAGTCACTTCACCTCCTACTGCAATGTTATCTTGCTGCCAGATGCACCAGGAATTCAGTGCAGTAATTCGTGACAGGAAAAGAAAGCAAGACTTCTAGTAATGAGCATAAAACACTAACAATCCAAATTTCACAGCTCTGCCTGTTAGAAAAACAGGTATCAGTGCTGGGAACCAAACTTAAACCATCATGTGGTTTAAGTGGCTGAGAATACAAAATTCTGTGCCATCTCATCTACCCAACTTGTAGAGGCACAGAGAAGAGCACATGCACGTGTAGGGAGCAGTTTGCATGCAAAGCCCCACACTATTCTGCTCACAGGACAAAGCCTTCCCCAAAGCATTGACTGCTCTCCGAGAGTCATCTTCAGCAGCGCCTTGTTCACTCTCTAGGCTAAACTGGTGCTTTGGAGATTTCTGGTTGTCACCAGTTGTTTTATGCAATGTAATTATCCTGATCAACATGCAGGAGAAATAAAAAACATGCTCAAAGATCCGTCCAGAAGTATCTATCCTATTAACCATTCTTACTTAATAATATAGGAAAATAGTTTATTTCATTTATCCCTCTGAATTAAGAATTAGGGCTAAGAAAGCTAGCCAGTGCTACCAGCTGTTATACATGGCTGAACTCTGTCCTGATTATTCCTATTTTTTTTACTCACAGAATGGTAAAGGACAAGATCTGCCACGAATCAAACACTGCCCTGGGAAGCGGAAGCCAAAAACTGACAGACAAATCATGAGATAATGGAGTATTTTCTTTGGTTGCAACATGTGGAGTTCCACTGATTGCAAGATACTTGTTTGAACCTGAAGAAAAGCCCCTCTTTCACTTTGAAGGTTACCTTCTGCTAAAATTTCCAAGACTAGTGAATATTCTGGCTTTAAGAGCACCAAAACCTCTAATTTTTCCATTTCTGCTGAGGCTGTCAGGAGAGGTTTTCAACCTAATTGCGAGCTTAAATCTCTATCGAGTCACAAACTGGAGAAAGATTTAAAATTCATTTGCAGAAAAAGAACTGTTTGTATGTTTGTCTAAAACTGTAGGACTTTTTTCCTGGTTGAGAGTTCCCTGCCATTAAACTCAGTGATTTCACTTCATTTGACCCAGCTCAGACCTCTCTGCCTTTTGGAACATTTCAATAGCTACAGAAGTGGTTAGATAATAGCTAGCAAATAAAATACCAGCCCAGAGTAACTGGAACAAATAAGCTGTATAGCACAAATGCTTACTGAAACTTAGCAGAAATCAGAGCTCTCTACAGAGCTCAGCAGCGGCTGGAACAGCAGTCCCGATGTGCAGAAAGGCAATCTGTCCACCTGGAGTTTTATAACTCCTCATGTAAAATCAGTAAATTGTCCCAGCTTCTTTTTTTTTTTTTTTTTTTTTTTGGATAGGTTACCACTAGAACTTCTTCTAACTTGTCCACAAAATGAAAAGGTTTTATTATTTCATCCATGACATGAAGTTGAGGACATATAAACTATTGTTTTTTATTACTATTATTATCATCCTCCTCAATCTTCATGTTGTTATTGGTATTTAGGGGAAGGTGAAGAGAATGTGAAAGCAATACTTGTTCCTTTATTACACAAAACGTAATGCAAAAAAAAAAAAAAGTTGACTAAGTTTTGCATGCTAATAAATTTGTTATGACTTCATCTAATTATGGCACATTTAGCAGTTTGTATACCACAATGAAATCTGCAATTATAATTTTTGTGACTTTATGTTCCAGACAAGATGATGGGATTGCTGCTCAGCAGCTCCTAATCGGGTTTACATTTTTATGTCCTATATGAAATTTGTGGCAAATTGCATCTTTCCATTTATTATTTAGCAGACAGGTGCACAGAATGCAAAGCTGGTGGTGGCAGAGTGGGACTTGTTAGCCACTATAAGCTGCAACATACTTGTACTAGGACAAAAGCCTTATTTTACGCATAAATCTCACTAATTAGTAAAATCTGGATAAGCAGTATTTTCTATGAGATATAGGCGTACCATATTCAAGTTGTTTGTTGAATAGTCTCTCATTTGGAGCTGAGAACTTTGGTTAGAAATGGGCATATTATGGGCAATCATCATGGAAATATTGAGTTATGGCTCTGTTAATGAAACTGCAGGGGCTTTGGCCATCCCTTGCCTGAATTCTTGGTAGAAAAGTGTTGACCACACAGCTCTGAGAGCATCATCTCTTGACTGGAGGTGGATTCCTTTGCTGAAGGATCCCAGATTACAGCCTCTGAAGTGAAAATATAAAAGTAAAACTGCCCTAACCATCATAGATTCAGCCTCCTAGAATTACTTGTTAGGATACATAAGTTTCACCACCTTTAGGGAGGACATTGAAGAGTAGCTGTGGAGAAGCCAATGTAGTTTGTGAAAAGGTTTAAGGGGAAAAAAGCTGAACTGAGCTATGGGGATATTTTAAATGGAGGAACATATCCTTCTGTGTCTCCTATTCCAACTGAAAAGAAAAACAATCGTTTGTCTCTCACTGCTAACAATATTGTGCTTCTCTCCTTAAATTCTAGCCTACTGTTAGGAGTAGCTCAAATCCACGTGGAGACTGCAGTATCACAGAGATTGAGCAATGCCTATCTGACTATTCATGGAGAAATGTTATTCATAACACTAAGTGACTAAGACTAAAATACCTTACAGAAAGACTGATATGCCAGAAGTTACAACTTCAGTAACCCCTTTGGTTCAGGTAGTTTCAAGTATGATAAAAGGACAAGGCCGATGAAGGCAAATTAACAGCTTTTAAAAGTTGAGAGTGGGAGGACGAGTGACATTTTGATGAGAAGAATGACAGATAAAATGATCCAGACAATTGGGATTATGCAGAACATAATTCCTGTGCCAATCCACAAGGTTTTTTTTTTTTTTAAAAAAAGCAGTAACAGTTGGGATCTGACAAATGAAACAGTAAAACCATTCTCAAATAAACAGAAATGAGAAGTGTAGCTGTGTGATAAATGCTAAGCTAAAACAGGAAAGCTGAACACCAGCATGTAAAGCTAATGACAATTTTTTGCTGAAAGACTAACATTTACATTCCTCTCCTGAACCATAGTTTGGACAGAAAAAATAAGCTGTCAGAAAATTTCATTTCACCTCTCCCATTCTTGCACCCACCAGCTAAATGATCCTGCATGGCTCAGGACTACCAAACGCTGCAGCCCCAGAGCCCAAACTATCTCAGAGAAGAACGATTCTGAAATTTCATTGGCTCTCACTGAGCTGTGAGCCTGAGAAAATACAAATACAGTTTTAATACCAAAGCTGCATTCCCAAACGATTTGGAAAATTATTTAGTGCTACATAACCAATATATTGCTTTAAAATTACCTTGTAAAATAAAATAACACCCGCCTAAATGTCAATTTATCTACTGAACAGCACTGCCTGAGTTAAGTAAAGCAAGGAAACAACTGGCATGAATAAGCTCAGAGCCATATGAACTACTGCACTGACTCATACTGGACAGGATAGTCTTGCTAAACTCAAGAATTTGTAAATGAGAAAGAAGGAATAGGAAAAAAAATTCCTGAATATCTTGATCACAATGTCTGAGACTTCTGCGAATGAAATATCTCCCTGAGAGGTACAAAACTGCGTGAGTGCACCTGTTGCTACTCAGTTTTAAGAACAATCATTCAATTTCATGGAATTTTGAAAATTACGCTGAAATCTTTTAATTGGAAAGCAAAAGAAAATAATCCTGAAGTATTGTCATCAAATCTGTAAATTGCATCCTGGAAGAGCTCAAGTGCCATCCTGCAGGTCTGTCAGACATTGAGACAAGTCAAAAAGGTCTCTGCCTTTACTTCAGTTTAAGTAAATAATTCTTCCATGTGGATATCAGGATCTGTGACTTAAAATAGAAACCACGCATTTGCATATGAAGAAAAATTTTATTTGTCTTAGGGCTATGTAGACGTTTCTCCTGCCTCAGATTTTGGCATCATACTAAGAGGGCTCTTAGTTGCTATTTGCATTAATACATTAATCTCAAATTAAATTGGTTTCTACTCGAACTAAATATGTTACTGTACAACAAATAGATCTTAATACTTTTTTCTATTAAGTGAAGTTGCAAGTACCAAAGATTACCAAATTACCTCAGACAACTAGCAGTGGGCATGCTAGCAAACAGCAGAGAATTCAAGGGAATTCTGAGGAAAATTCTAAGGAAAACTGAGATATACCTATATGGTACCATGAGCTGTTCCCTCAGGAAATATAAAACCTAAACCAAACCAACAAGGAAGCAGGAATAATTCATTGGACTATCTAGGATTATTTTAAAGGATAGAGAGTAACACAATTTTTCAGACTGATAGGAAGTTTTGCAGCCCTTTCACTTCAATGATAAACATTAGGATTTTTAGAGACGGTATGTAGTATTTAACTAAACATAACTGTGTATAATTGAACCTTCGGAACAGATTGCCCACAGAAGTTGTGGATGTTCCACCCCCTGAAGTTTCCAAGACCAGGCTGAATGGGGTTTTGAGCAAGCAGGTCTAGTGGAAGGCGTCCCTACCCATGGCAGGGGTTTGGGACTAGATATAATTAAAGGCCTCTTCCAAATCCAATCTTTCCATTATTTTACAGAGAATTATTATTACCAAATCTCCACTATTGAGTGGAGTAGGAAAGACACGGCCAAAACACTAACAAATTTTTCTTTCATGGAAAATACTAGAATGTCAAAATATCTTGTTTCTGGTTGCAACTAAAACATATACTCTGAATAGGCTTGGCTAAACAATTGCAAAAAAAAACCATAAAACAATTTGAAATTTGAGACTGTTGTATTCTATGTCTTCAGGTTTTATCTATCTATACAAAATTTCATACCACTAACAGTAATTAAAAATGAATTCCACTCTACCTTCCAGTGAATGAAGGAAGCCTATAAGAAAAAATGGAGTGGGATTTTTTACAAGAGCCGTAGTGACAGGACAAGGGGAAATGGGTTCAAACTGAAAGACACTAGGTTTATATTAGACAGTAGGAAAAAATTCTTTCCTGTGAGGGTGGTGAGACACTGGTTGCCCAGAGAAGCTATGGGTGCCCCATCCCTGGAAGTGCTCAAGGCCAGGTTGGATGGAGTTTCGAGCAACTTGGTCTAGTGAAAAGTGTCCCTGACCATATCAGGGAGATCATCTAGTTCTTTAAGGTCCCTTCCAACCCAGGCCATTCTATGATTCCATGACATAACACGACACTTTCAATATGATAGTTTTATCTTATTAAGGGCAATGCTTAAGCCACAAGCAATAGCAACACCTTCCTGCTACATGAAGCTGTACCTTCTTTATCACAATACAGTTGCAGGGGCCCTAGAATGCCCTTCCTAGTCCATCCTCAGGTCCTCAGCCAAGCCATAACTTTGCTCAGATCATGACATGTGCTCCCATCTGATGTCTTGGAGCAGACTCTTCCTCTCTGCTAACACTGTCACGCGTAGAAAGGGCTCAATTCAACCTCTCCTTGCCATGCATGAAAGGACTGTCCTGCTAGCTGGGACTCTGGGGGACTGGAGCATGCAAATATGAAAGAAAAGAAAGTAATAAAAAAAGTTGACTAACCTAACCCACCTGAGCTTGGCTCACAGGGATCGATGTCCTCGTCATCGCTAGGACATTCAGCCGAGGCCACCAGGATGTCATCTGTAGTCTGAAAAGAAAATAGGAGTCAAATAGATGTACTTGAATTGACTGAACATGTTGTAAGATTCTCACCAGCATGTCTTCTTTTTTTTTTTTTTTTGGAATTTATGCAAGGCCCAGAGCATTCCAGACTTAAAGTGTAATGGTGCAGTGACACTTTCCAACTCTGTATTAATGGAACTTTGCTTTTCAATTTGCACTTGTCAGGATTTAGAACTGTGTTAGATATCCAGCATGGGCACTTACACATTTTAATTTTTTTTTTGTAATAAGGACAGAAAGTAGAAAGACAGAATATTTATATTGAGGCTGCTGGTCTTCCCTCTTCATCTCCAATATCTCTAGTATGATATTACTGAGAATACTGAGGACATTAAAAAACAAGTCAAAATAATGAACTGCCTGCAGTGCAGCTGTTAAAACTATTATAAATGTAGTGATGTTTTCTCCATTAACTGCACTTTGTTTATCAGATGCAGAGTCAAAAAAAGAGGAAAAGAAGCAAACATGTCTCTCACTGATCTGAAAAATATTTAACGACAAGAAAGTCAAGGAAAGACAACAATAATAAATGTGTATATGCTAGAAATTATTATGTTTTTTTCTTAAATAAGTGAAAAATCTTATTTTCTTAAAGAAGTGAAGTATTGTGTGAGTGCTATGTTTAGGTCCCAGGGCCAAAATGCATTTGGACAATTTCTTGTATAAAGAAATCATATAAATCAAGACAAAGGAGACAAACCAAGGGATGTATGGTACAACACACCATAAAAGTTCAAAAAAGAACTGGGGAATTCCTATCTACTGCTTTGTACAGAGCAAGAACAAGGAGATATCCAATGAAACACTGAAGCAATCAATCAGTCAAAATGAAAAAAATTAATACCTTTTCAAGCCACCTCTGAAAAAAGTCATATAGAAATACAATAAGAACGTCTAGAGTAATTCAGGGAAATATAAACTGTCATGCACCTGGTCATTTCTCAAGAAATTACTAAAGAGGTTAGGAAGATGCTTTTCCTAGGGGCAAGATGTTTCATAACTGTCCATTCCAAACCTCTGTTCACCTCACCGAAGGAAATACATGGAGAGAATAAGATACTATATCATGTTCAAACAAGAGGCTAAGGACATAGCAGGCAGAAAGCCATTCTTGGATTCCTGAATGATAAATATGCCAACAACCTATTTCAGTGAATGCAAAACTTTCTTCCTTTATCTCTCCATGGGTATAGAGGCGGGACATAAAAAGCATGAAAGTTTTCCTTCATCAATTTAAATCTAAAGATGCAAAAATTTTATATCTATGCAGCAGGGCCAAAGGCTAACCAATGTTGTTTATCATTATTATTCTAACCAGAGTTTTAAAGCGAAGCATATTACAGTAATAGGCTTTACTTTGTCATGCTTCAAGAATATTAATGAATATAAGCTTTCAGCACTTCTGTGAAGTAGGAAAGTGCTACAGGAATATATTCATTAATATGTGAGGCACAACAAAGAAAAGCCCATAATAATAATAATAATAATAATAATAATAATAATAATAATAATAAGTTTTAGAGGTAAAAGACTGAGGCATAATAGAATTAAGTAACTTGGTGAAGGTAATCAAAAAGGCTATAGACAACAGCTATGTTTGGATGCCATAATCACAAAAATAGCTCCTTATAGCTGAGAAAATTTGTAGCTAGAGGAAACAACTATAAAGCTGAAATACTGCCAAAATTAGTTGGTAGATTTGCAAAGTTTAAAAAATACCCTAGAAAATCTTTCTAGTTGTCCTTTATTTCTACTATGTAGAAAACCAAAGTTGGAACAAAAACCAGCTGCAAACATCCTCTTGAATTTCTAATATCCATTTCTTTTCCCCAGATGACAACCATTTAAGCTTGTGTCTTAAATCTTTTTGAGGAAAATTACCTTTTTATTTAAATATAAAGAAAAAATAACCAAGTAACCAACAAAGCCTGCCCACAAGAAAATATCTCTGTACTGTAAACCCCACAACCATTAAGTATAAAAACATAATAATAAGTACATAAAGTATCCTGCATCTCCCAAAGGGTTTCAATTTGGTCAGTGAAGCCAGAGTGTCAGATTTTTCCTTTTGCCCACAACAATGGACAAGACAATACTTTTATAACCTGTAACCATAATTCTGAATGTTTATCAATGGATCACTGAGGAGCTCTACACAAATTCCATTACACAGAGAAGATCACAGTCATACCCAATAGTCACAGGAAGAAATGGTCTCAGACCTACTGGTCTAACTGGAATTTTGGTTAGAGATGCTTTGGCACATGCACAGATGAGTCACCCTTGTAACTTGAGTGACCTGAGAAGAAATGATCAGACAGATTTATGGGATTATTGCAGTGTCTCTGATTATCCTTGATACAAGACAGCATGGTAAGACTTTAGGTAACTCTAATTTTTTGTATATTTTGTTGTACATTCAAAATTCTGGTAATTCAAAATCATCAGAAAAATAATACACTTTAGGTATCTTAATGTCTTTGCTCAGATACTTAAAAGAGAGTGTCAAAACTATCTTTATAAAATGACACTAATTCTAATCTATAGAAAGAGTATTCATACTTCTACAAGAAGAAAGGGTTGCTCTTAAATGATAAAAATGTGTGCATATTATGGGTATAGAAGTGAGTAACACCTTAAATAAATGAGAATATAGAATGTTGAGAAAGACCTCATTAATGTCTCAGAATATTAAAGGAAGTAATGTGTGTTTCAAAGTCAATACTTGGTATAAAACTAATTTTCTTGCAAGCAATAAATCAAGTATCAGTAGTTGAATAAGAAGCAAAGGGATAAGATGATGTGAAAAGTGTTTTTCTTCAGAAAAATATGTGAGGAAGAATTCGAGTTTAAGTATCAATCTGCCCCTATTCTCCCCTTTCCCCAAACCCAAATACCCCTTTGCTGCCACTCATACATATTTTTATCAGAAAAAAGGGCAAAGGAGCTGTGAAAGGCAGGTGAGATGGCAGAGACCAAACCACAAATGAAAGCTATTTGTCTGCCTGACAGAATTCAAAGTGGCATTCAGAATTATCTAAAACACTAGAGAATATAAAAAATACATAAATTAAAAACTGTGGACCAGTTACTTTCTGGAGTTCTTTCTCCAGAAGAGCTCTGACTGATGGGAATCTACCTGAAGAGAGAGCAGAATTTAGACCTAAGGGTGTCAGACAGCCATGGGGTACAGATCAATAATGCAAGATAGAGTAATATGTTCTACTTACTTGACATTATCTTTTCCTCATGCTTTTTAATTTGGATGGGAAGATTTAAAACAAATCAGTTCTCCTAAGTGAATTGCCATTGCTGCTAGCACTGTGGCTAATTTACAGGACACTGCTTCAAGTATTCTCATTAGTCAAGGATTTAAAAGTCAGTGGAAAATCCCTTATTTACAGTGAGTGCCTAATAGGATAACATCCAACTGGTATCATCATCATCCACAATCGGATTAGAATGTCTCTTGGGTGAGTTGTTCAAATTCATTTAAGAGGTGATACTCGAGTTGTAAGAGATTAAAAAAAATTAAAATAGCAGGTGTACAGTGTAAAAGATCAGACAGAATTTCTTTTAATTGCTTCTTCTTTCTTTGTGTATTTTCAGAGATTTTTCAGATTCAATTTGCAGCTATGACTATACGATTTAAAATGCAGTCTGCTGTAAAATGTGGATTCTCAAAAAAAGTTGGACATCTGTACACATATCAAAAAAGCTTGCAACTAACATGACAATAAAAAAAATGGAGCCAAAAAAAGCCCACATTTAGTAAAACTAGAAGTCATTGCAGAATGTTGGTTCTGACAACTATTCAGGGGTGTGGCCCCTGCAGGAATAGGTCTTGCTTACATCAGCTACGTCTGCTTGCAAAAATAAAGAAATTGGGATTTGTCTCTCAGCCAAGAGACAGTTTAAAATATCACCAGTCTGCCACCTTGCCTGAGGAAGGAAATGGTGACTATTTCAAGACAGTTCCTGGCCAGATGAAAAAATGACGCTGTAGTCATGGCTTAAATACAGTGACAGTCTGTAGCTATGGATAAATATCAAGCTGCCTCAAAGGTTACTATCACTGTTCCAAACTAGTACTAGAAAATATGGCTGTACCCTTCTAATAGTGCTCTTTGAACAGTACTATGTCATTGAAAGAAATAATTGCAAATGAATAAACAATACAGGAAAGTAATTTTTCATTATTATCAATTTTTTTTTGCATGACTGAGATTAAATACACACCAACTTATTCTGTTTTTATGTATGAAGTCTACTATACCTGAGGGTATGAGAGAAATATGACCTAAAAATTAAATCACCAATCTAAGCTGTGCATTCATTAACAGTATAATGGATCCTGCATATTTTCTGCTGTAGTATTGCACCAGCTCTCCTTTAAATCATAGCACCCTACAGCTACTCTGAATATAGTTTATTCCTTCCTTGTTCAATAATATACTTTATCCAATGAGAACTGCAAGCAAATCCAAATTACACAATAGCTAAAAACTAGCAGTCCTAAATTATTATATGATTTATAACCGGCACAACCCTTTATGACTACTCTTTAAATTATTTTAGGTGAGAACTCCAACTGCATAATTCAGAATTACTCTTACTTATTTGTACAACTCTGGTGCTGAATGACCCCAGAGACCACTGCTGTTGTGCCTGGTGCAAAAGGCAGCTGGAAGGCAAAGGTTCTGCTCTGAGGAGGTTTGAGTTTGATTTTGGACAACAAATGAGAGGGAGAGGGCGCAGAGGATGAGAAGGGTCAGGTGAGGATGCTCTGAGAAGTGCTGGCAGTTACACAGGCTCTGATCTAGCACATTTCCCAAAATTATGCTCCCATAGAGCAGGAAGGAAGGTCAGAAAGAAAGCAGGCACAGGAAAGCCAGGCAGCAGACTGTGACTGGCCAAGGAGATGCTGGGAACAGATGGTGCCTGGCGAGCACTGTTGAGGCTGCAAAGCCCCTCCAAGGAAACTTCATGTGTTTGGAACCGTCTGGTGAGCATAAAGACTAAGACAGGCAGGGTGGCACAGAGACAGGCAGGCAGCACCCATGGCTAGCATCGAGGGCATGGTCAAGGCATGGGAAGGTAGGGCATGGTTGTGTTGGGAGGGGAAGTTACAAAGGAAGTGAAAAATTATTGGTGAGGTCATGGGAGCAAAGGAGACAAGGCAGCAAAAGGGGAGGGTCAGGGTATACAAGGGAGTTGATATCAAGAGACACGATTATGCAAAAATTAATGGGTAAGAATCCAACAACTGTTAGCAAATAACTGTCTGAAAACATACTTTCAGATGTAGGACAAGGAAATTAAATCTCTAATTCTCCTTTTCCCCTTTTCTGTAATGCTTAATTATCATCTCTCCTTGCTTCATTTTTCCTCCTGAAAACAAAGCTTATTCAAATAATTGCAATTTAGTTCAGAGAGAATCAGCTACAAGTGATTTTTAAACATAAAGGTCTGCTTCAATTTAGCAGAAGCCTATATAGCTACAGCCACGGTATAAACAAAGGTTTTGGAAACCAACAGATAAACACTACTGCCTTCCTCAATAGCTGTAGGAAACTTGCCTTGAAAAATATAGTTCATGCAACATCTACATAAAGGAGCTCAGAGCAATCCCTTTGTACTTTTGTACTGGACACATTAATTTCTGAGGCAGAGAGGGACTTTCCCAAAAACTAACCCCTTGCACATATTCCTTTTTCCCCCTTTAAATGAAGGAATAAAATAACCTAAATCGATGGGAGTACTGGCAGAAACCAACAGGATATGAAACATCACAAAAGACCATGTGGAAAAACTCAGATTTCATTTTTCAGGATGGGATTAACTGCACGATTTTCTATCAAACACTACATAATTTGAATTTAAGCCTTGGTGTATGAAGCAGAATTTTGTGACTGGTTATTGAGACAGTTGTGGAAAGAAACTCGAGTATGTCACATTAATCAGGTGTACTCCTCATCTGGTGTTAATAACCTCCCACTGCATGAGGCAGTTTGCTGGGAAAGAGGCAATAGTGATGTAACAGTAATATCAGTCTAGATGATTTGCTGTTTAGACAATTGCCTTGAACATTGTACTTAATCTGCTATAGGTCAAACAAGTACATGTGCATCAATTACTGCTCGTCCACCCATATCCAAAAAGTATTTTCTCACCACTGTGCTACTGAAAAATGTTATTTCTGGGCACGTGTATTAAAATGCTAATATTTCAAGCACATGCACATTATTTATTAAATCCTTTCCTAACTGCTGACATGTTATTACCCTCTAATGTGAAAATACAGTAACTGAAAATTGAAACACTTTCTCAAAACTGGCTCTGATCTAATTAATACTACCGTGTTATTTCTTGAATTGTCACTGTTTAATGCTGGGAGAAAGAAAAAGCCTTGATTAATAAGTTCCTCTCAGAGGAAAAAAAAAATGAAAAAGAAACCTTGAGGATATAGCAACCAAATACAATAAGACTTTTCAGTCAGTGAAATCAGTGTTGTAGAAATTAAACTCAGAGGTGTAGGTGAAAAACTAAAGACGTTGCCTCATATGCCCTGCAGGGCCCCTTCAGCCTCTGTCCTCAAATCCCAGCAGTGATGGAAACACACCTGCTCCATGCAGCAGGACAGAGTCACCTCAATTCTAGCCTCCACCTCTCTACATACAGACAGTTTATCTTTCCACACATTAACTTTAAAATCCATGGTAATTATTCTGTGCAGAAAAACTTTTGTATTATTTCTCCAGCCACCCTCCTCCACCCAAACATCTAAATTCTCGTGGGCAAAACTGCCACAAATAGCAGGAATATATCTGAGAAATGGATTTATAGTAAAATTATATCCACAAAACTGTGTGACTTTAAGCTCTGAATTTGAAGTTAATTGCTTTGGTCAAAGTCTTAGAGTCACTCTTAAGTCACAAGTCTTTACGTCTGTAAAGAAGCAGAAGCAGAGCTGAGAAAATCCACATGATGGCAAAGCTAAAACGTTTTACCCGGACAGATAGCTAGACAGCACACTTCACTAATCTTTAAAAACTAAACTATTACTAATTTAAAAATAAGAAAATATTCCAAACATTTTCCCATCAGGTCATGTTCCTTACCTCCCACAACATATGGATTGTTAGCTTCACAGATGGAGACCAAAAGCAATTTCTATATTAATTTTATTTTAAAAAATCACTTTTTTGTCCCCTTTTGAAACTTTTTTGGAATTGCTACCTGGAAAATTATCCTGCTGTTTTTCCTCTGTGTTTCTCTCCCAGCTGGTTTATAAATGAAAATGCATACATTTCCATTAATACATTTTTCACTGGCCACTCTTCCATATTTAAAGGCTTGGAAAGGAGATATATAACAGAACATTCACCGTGTAACAGCAGGGACTACTTTGGAGGTGTCTTCTTGAAACAAGCTGATCCTGTACTGGCTGTCGCTCTTGGAAGCAGAGCAAGCAGCAACAGCACAGTGACAGAGTACCAAGACTGGGAGAAGAAGGTTTATTTTTTGAGGTAATTTGATATTTGCATCAAGAAACAACTGATGTTTACCATGAATGTTGGAGTAATGCTTCAAAGCAGTGCTGGTTGCAATCAAGAGTGAATTGTCCATCTTCCACACTCTTGACATCAAGGCCGACTCGCGTCACAAAGCCCTGAGCACGAGGAATCATGTCAGCAATCATGAATATCTTTGCATTGATTAAGACCTGAATTTGTTTTGCAGTGCCAGATGAATAGACCAGGGTTTGATTTCCTTTCCAAAAAACCAGTATGGCACTGTCTTGCTTCTGTCTGATTCAGAACTATAGGTACAGTAAAAAGACAAAACTGCTTCTATCCCTCCTACTGGAAACATTGGGGATGGCTGGCTGGGAATGAGCAAGGTATGAGCTCTCTACCATGTGTTCACTGTTCCCTTAGCTCCATCTTGCCCTCTCCCTCCCTTCTGCAGTGGGGTTGATGGAAAAAAGAGCTCACTCCCTGCTCTCAGGACCCTCTCCATGCCCTTGGGAAATGCTTGCTGACCCCTCAGCTTGGTCTGACCCAGAGCCCTCAGTTTGGTCTGACCCAGAGCCCAGAAGAGTCCACATGAAGATGCAGGCACAACTACCCCAATGCTAGGTTTTCTCTCATACTGGAAGGAAAAACCCAGATGAAGAGATGTGGCACAAAACTGGACTTTATCCCTCAAAAATGGGATAAACTGGCAATGTGCCAGTTAACGAAACCACAGGCACCTAATTGCATAATGCCTATTATTAATACTGTGCCATTTGTGAAAGCAGTCATGGCTGCTTGGATAAAGAACGAATGAGTCACTGCCTTACTCCTTTCTCATCTTACTTTTAGATTCACAGTGGTGTAACATTTCTGTTTCCAGAAATAATTTTGTTGGCTAATTTTCATTCTGCGATTACAAATAGTTCTTCCAATGCACAAACTGATCAGAAGAAGCTGATCTACTTCTCAACTTACCTGTTTCATACTTATTTAACCCAGAAAATAGATTGAAAACAAGGGACAGATAATCTGTGAACTCTTTAAATGTCTCTTGTGTTTTCTTTCCAAGATCCTTTCCAGAACATTCATATTCCTCTCCCATAAACACCATAGCTCATTCCAGAGCAAGAACAACAAAAATGCAGTTTGATTTTTGATTTTTTGTTTTTACATTTGCACTGAGCCTAAAATATATGGAATAGAATGTGGTTGATGAAAAGCAATCCTATTATTTTCTCCTAGGCGAGAAAATTATTTTGCCTCTAAGTACAAGGGAAATATTTCTGGGCATTATGCTTTTATTTTCTGGTACCATTTTATTTTTAGCCATCTCTTTTGCTGAAGTGAACATTTTGGTCTCCATTAATTCTCCATTAATTCGCAAAACACAGTGGAGACTTTTTCATATTAACTCAGAAACTGTTCTTATTAAATGGCAACATTACAATAGTGATAGGAAATCTTTTAATTTATATTCCTGTGTTACCCATCACATGTACAAAGATTGTCAAATTTTTGGAATATGAGTCTTGTTGCATTTGTATTTATGTCAGAAAACTCAAGCACAGGATTATTAAAGCCTTCAAAATTGACAATTTGAGTTTTTGTCAGGGAAGTGGGGTTGCTTTTAATTGACTATTGAGCTGCTAGCATAGCCTTTTTTGTTGTTGTGGGGTTTTGGGTTTTTTGCAATTTAATCACCTTTTATGACCATCCTTAACAAAACTTAATAATGTTAGAGAAATGACTGGAATCAACATTGGACACTTTTAATACTCGGCTGGGCTGGTTGATCCTTGAAGTCCATTTCAACCTGGTATTTTGTGATTCTGTGATTCATTTAGTTATGAAAATATAGGAAAGCTAGAAAGGTACTAACTATGAACTACACTTCCATCTTTTTATACAATTTCAGTACTGCCAGTTTTCCTTAGTGTGAGTATCCCTGTCTATTAAATTGTGTCACACAAGAACATCTTGATCTACTGATATCCATGGGAATATTTTTATGGGTCTCAAAAGAGTGGAAGGCAAGGAAAGCCCTACAGAAGGAATGCTTCCTGAAACTCACATAGAGTCTATGTTCTCAGTATGTTTTCAGGGTGGAAAAGGCTTTCTTATCTTGTTTCTAAATATGTATTTTAAAGGAAATGTAGGAAACTGCTTACCCTATTAGACTGCTTTTTCACCATTTAGGTAGAGCAGCCATCTCATCTTGCTCCAGAGACAAGTGAGAGGCTGAGAAAAAAAGAGGAAACATGGGATCTTTTATTTAACACTGACCTACCCATACCATGTTCTCAAGTTCATTTGAGAATGTCTTTGGCTCCAGGCAAATTATTTTCAGTCAGTCAGATCAGGTAAGCATCTGTTAGTATCCCTCTCTCAAGCACAGTTTTCCTTTCCTGAAGAAAAACAAGCCCTAGTCCCACTTGCCTTCCTCAAGTCTTACAGTAAAGAATAAAATTTAAACTTTTTGAGGGTCCAAGAGGGCACACTGTTCCCTCTCAGATATTAGACTTTGTCACATTTTATCCCCCAGTATCACCAGTTTTCACAGGTTTACCCAAAGCAGAGAAATCAAAACTGAAGCTGTTTTCCCACAAACCTGTATTTGAAGCACAGCCTTTTCAAACATAAAGCAACCAATTCTACTACTAAAAAATTCCCACATTTCCTTATCTTAATGATTTAATTAAAAAAACTCAAACAACAATGTCAGGATCAGGGGAAGTACTGTGGAAATAACCTACTAGTTCTGCAGGGATGAGAAATGTTCAATAGAGGAGCTGCATTCTGCAAGTACAACTCGGTAATACCAACAAGAGTTAGTTAGCTACACATGCACTGGAAAAAGACAATGCCTAATTGCCTTTCAATTAAAATAAGCTTCATTAAAGCCACTGTTCCACAGATACTATTAATTACACAGTTTCTGAAAGTGTACATTTGTCACAGAGGTGTTTGGGTTTGTCAATGGCGCTTTTATTTCATAAGAGCAGTCAAAATTCAGGTGAGAATCACGCTTCAGGAAAGCAGCAGGCTTTGCACAGCTGGGAGATGCTCCAGGTGATTGCTGTGATATTATTTACAAGCAGATGTTATTTATAACCACATTGTTGACCAGGAACCTCCCTTTTTCATCACATGTATGAAAATCTATGCAGGCTAAGAAAAACTGTGTCTCACATAGGAGGTATTTGGGTTTGGGACCTGAAAATATGGTCTTGCTTTAAAGGATAGGTAGTGGTTTTCCAACACCAAAGAGAGGAACTGAGGCCTGGAAGACAATTTCTCCTCTGCTATCCATACTGCTGCTGAAGGCATTTGGGTGGTGTGGAGGAATAGGCTAGACTGAGTAGGAAGGAGGAAAAAGTCAGGCTCAGAACAATGGCAAGATGGGAGACCGAGTTGAAGGACCAGGAATATGTGAAAAGTAACTGAGTTAAGATGTTGGAGGATTTGGGAAGAGAAATGAAACATTGCTGTAAGTCTGGGGGGGACACAGACCATTACAAAGGGAAGAGAGGATGAAGGGAAAAAGAGCTACAGTAAATCAGCAAAGTGGCACCTGGAGAGCCATGGCATGGGGAAGTTTGAGATAAGGACAAAGGATGCTGGGCCAGTCATTGGAATTATTACAAACTGGAAAAATTACAGACTTGTAGCCATTGGAACTGGCACCAAGATTTCAGCTTTCCTTTCACTGTCAATGATAATCTGCTAATCACTCTAGCAAAGACTTCAATTTTCCAGCAGATATCTGGCCCATTGGGATCTATCATTTAAAAAACGTAAGCGTAAGGCAGAGATCTGCCAGGTGAATCCTCAGGCTCCAGCAGTCCATTTCAGGGTGTCAGTTCCATGGTGCATAGCGGAACAGGTTTCTGATGTTTGTTTTGAAAGGAACTCGGAAAACCACGATACAAAACATTTGATTTGGAAAAGTTTAACTGTGAAAGGGAATGAACACCCAAAAATTAGGGGATGCCAGAACCCAAGTCTGACTTGAAGCCTTAAGACACATGGCTTGTGTCTGCACAATCTGATGCCATCTTAAATAAAATGCTGGTACAGATTAATAACAACATATTTGAATGTCAGCTGGTGTAAAGCCACACAGTTCCAGGGAAACAAAATGTTCACACTTCAGTTGTGCATCTGGCCCATATTTTCTTGTGATATTGTTTAAAACTGAGAGCCCAAACCCATAGGGAATTATCTTAAACTTGAGTATGCCTAAGGCTACGTACTAATCGCTGTTCTTACTGCAGCATGGCATGCTTCTGAGTCATACTGCAAAGACAGTTTTGCCGTGAGGAAATTAAAAAAAAAAAAAAGTCAAAATTATTAAGTCACATAAAATCTGGATTTTTGACCTTCATTATTACCTTATCAGCAATAGCTAGGAATATGGCAGAGAATTTAAAACAGGATGCAAAATGAGAAGTTAACCATCTATGCATACCTCAGTTATTCAGTATAGCACTGTCTTTTCACAAGGCCTTTCCATTTCCTGGCAGGAACCTATCAGTTATGTGTTAAAATTTATTTTCATAAAACCTTATAGCTGTTGAAAGGAGAATACAAATACAAAACCAGAGAAATATCATTTGATTGGAGAGCAAACAGCAAGATAACTTAAGATTCCTCTTTAAAAATAAAAAGGATTTCGTAAGACCTAGGCTCAAATTCTGATGGGTGTCTAGAAGTTCTTGCTGGTACAACTAAAACATTCAGCTGACTCCCTAAATAGGCATGCTATGTCAGGAAAGGCTATAATTAAACTCCCTGAGTCTGTCACTCTTGTCTATACGGGAATGTTACTGTGATATAAATGAAGTTAATTAAAACTGGTATAATTCCCAGGTGCATAAATTTTGCTGGGAAAAGACCAAATGTTTTGTGCATAGCTTTGGAAGGCAGGGTAGGAACCTCCAGCCAGCCCATGTATTTGCTCTGTGCATGCATAGGAGGAGGTGGAGCTGCATGGTTTCATCTATCCCTGTCTAATGGCAGCAGTGGGATGTGTCAGACCCTTCATGGGAACAAGCTGTTACACTCACACTGACATCTCGCTGTGTCTGACTGCAGAGCAAACTCCACAACACTGCATCTCTTCAGTTTTATCTCTCTTGCCTCTAACAGCCATGTACTGGTGTCAGGAGAGCAAGCTGTGTGACCAAAACAATGCAGATGAGCATGTGAGAAAACCTGAATTCAATCAGACTATTGCAGTCCTTCTCCCACAGCTTCACCACGAGGCACCCAGGCAGTTTGTCACTGTCAGCATGCCCTGGGTTCCTCCTGTTGGACAGCAAAGGGTCACATTTAAGTCTACACTCAAGTCTCTTAAGCTTTTATGAGTCTAAGGAAACTTCAGTACTGTCTCCTTTCAGCATTGTAGCACACCAACTTAGTACCCCAAAGGTGTTTTTTTTTTTCTTTTTTCCCCTTTTTTAAAACATCTTTACAAAAATATGCAATCACTAGGCGCCCCAGATATCTTAGATTCCTCAGATTCCTTAGATCTGAACAAAGCTATAAAACTACCTTCACACATTGCCTGTTATTGATTTCTCCCGCCTTTAGTATTCTATGGTCTCAAGCAAGGGACTCAGCCTTCTCCTCCCCTGCTGTTCTCCTGAAGTCTGTCCTTTGGAGCATAGGGCCTCTCTCTTCTCCCTAGTATCTCTGCAAAATCTATCTTTTATAACCTCTGTTCACCTTTGTCTCCCTGCTGAAAGAGTTCTAATTAGCCTGCTCAGATGATCGAAGTCCTCTGTTGCTGTCAGTGCTCTCCCTTTTGCAGTCATTGTTCAGACTTCACTGCACCAGTCCGAGAGCCTGGCTGAAATTATTTCATCAGTTGCTCTCTGATCATCATAATGATTATGGAGTAACACTCTTCACTTAATGTTGCCCATGTATCATGAACTTTATTATCTGTAATAAGCTTCAACACAGAGGAACCAATTTTGAGCTGCTTGGAAGGGAGAGGAGCACAGGAGCTGCCTGCAAAGCAATGTTCCACCCCTCTCCTCCTGGATCAGCTATCAAAAAAGTAGTCCTCAGACATATATGAACATTTTTCACTATGACATCAAAGAGGCAAGTATTTCTTGGCTACTCTGCTGTGCAGCCTTTGTCATTCGGGGCATTGTTGCTACTTTTATCCAACACCACAAAGCACGAATTGGGATTCAGAATCTGGCCAAAAACCATTGCAAAAATGCAAGTTGTATTACTAGGGTCCCTAAAGGATGCTGGCATGTACACAACTCTAGTTTTAGTGCTGTAAGTCAAAAATATCCTAACATGCAGAAACACAACCTGTATTACAATGTGCAGCAATTTGAAATGAAAGAAATAATAACTCTGGAACCTTATTTTGATTGATTTTTACAGAACATAAGTGTAGAATCAAAGCACTCAGGTGAAGAAAAGAAAAAGCTCCACGAGTTAAGTGAGACCGCCCACAGTGAATTTCTTCACCTGATCACACCAATTTGCAGAGATTAATTGTATGGAAGGAGCCACATAATGCTGGATTTCATGATGAATGGACACTATGACAGCAAACGATTTCCTCTAATGTTCCATTATGCTCCTCAACATTTGAAATTTAATTACTTGAAGAAAAAAATTAAAAAGGCAATCAATAGCCTCACCATTACAACATCTTTTCAACTTGAGAAGGCATTCTCAAAGAAAATTTCATGTGCAAACCCAAGGGAGGCACATCTCAGACATTATGACAATGTTGCTATAGCAATTATTTGTGGGAACGTGCATCAGTGGCAGCTTAGCTCTCAACCTACTGCTCAGCTCATGCATGCTGTTCTTAACCAGAATATAAACTGCCTGGTGCTCATTGTATCCTAATAAGATTTGTAAATTACTTACCGTGATGTACTCCCAACAACTAGGAATGAAAGAATAGTTTTGCTACTAATACTTAATCATGCTAATAAAAACCCTTTATATCAATGCATTCAGTTAGAAATATTTCAACTGCTCTTTCTGTGAACGCAAAGTCATATAAATATACTCTAAAAGCAATCAATTACATTTCCTGAATTATTGTGCATAATATATTATTCAAATGGGGTCTGCTTTGAATAGTGGTTATTGAAGATCAGGTTAATATTTGGAAGCAATGGAAGGAAAACTTAGATTAAGGCAAAATTTTATAACAATTCAGCATAAACAAAGGGTGTGAAAATGCAATATTCAAGTATTCTCAAAAGCCCAAGCAGCAGATAAAGCAGAAAACATCTGAATCACCCTTGCATGTATTTAGTCCATTTAATAATACTTCACTGCACAGCTAAACTAAATTTTCCTGGATACATTCATTAAAAATAAATGCAATTGTGCAACACTTGTGATATTAATGGGCAGCTTCAGGCCTGAAATCAAACCCTCAGAGCCAAAGCATCCCATATGCTGGAAGGGTTTAGGTTTGAAGCTAGTTCAGTTTTGCACAGCAATCTATGAACATAAAATTCACAGACAATAGACAAACTACCTCTGCAGACCAGACTCTTTGGGGTGCTCAAGTCATATCCTCAGCCAGCTACAAACACTTTCTTCAACCTACTGTACTTTAATCCCCAATTAACTTTATTAATTGATCTTATACTTTAAAACTGCTTCAGCAGGCAGAACAGGATGGGTCCTAGGAGGGCAGGATGCTTAATTTCACAATGAAGTCTTTGGTAATGAAAGATCCATCATGCTACAAACTGAGTGCCCTACATAAAACAAGGCCACAGAGGAGCTGGCCGTGTTCTGCTTACCAAAATGACAGCCTCTCACTAAACTCCATCAGATACACAGTGAGGCAGCTCCTTGAGATTTTCTTCCCAGTATCTGCAGCCTATCAACTTAGCATACACATATTTCAGCATGTCTTAATATTTTGCTTCAGCAGACTGAAAATGTTGCAGCCTCCCTCCTTCATTCTTTACAACCTTCCATAGCAACGGCTGAATTAAAGTAGGTCTGGAATATCTACTTAAGCAAATTACACTCAGATATTTGGGAGGCTGAAAATCCTAGGAAAAAACCCTATGTGTGAGTGTTTTTTGAGCAAAGCAATCATTTATCTTTAGGGGTTTTTTTTCTGGAAATAAAATTCACAAGCTCTTTTCAACACGAGAAAGTCATACTTAACTTCATCCATCAATATGTGTAGTAAACTAGTCACTCCCTGTAGTATTTTTACAGGTACTAGAGCAAAGGTATTTTCTAAAACACACTTGACACATGCTAATTCTCAGTCTGGAAGTACCTGCTTTGTTTTCTGGGCATACAGGCTTGTCCTGTTAACCCCTTACATTTTTTTTTTTCTTTTTCAGAACTCCAGACAATAAAACAAGTGGCAATAATCAGCAGATGTGTATAGAGGTGCTCTTTAGCTTCCTTACCTGATTCTCCACATAACAAATAGATGAGGAGAAGATGGGGTTAACATTTAAATGTAAAGTTCTCTTGATGGGTGACAAACATGGACACCTACTGATGCCTTGAGAGGCTACCTAGAACAGAGGCTGGACAGTATTAAAGGCATAAAGTAGGTATTTATTAAAAAGGCCTTCATAGCATACCCCTTGAGCAGTACAAGAGCCTGGCTGAGGCTACATCCAAGATAAATAAAGGGTCAAAGATTTTCACGCTTTTATAAGTTTTGATCCATTTACATATCGAGGTTAATCGTCCAATTACAGCTTCAGGTTATGAAGTCCCATCCTCCGAGTTTGCTCTCCTCAATTCACTGTTGTTTACACTTTTTGGGTCTGAAGCTGTAATGGTGTCCTTGATTTTCAGGATGGAAAAGGATTGTTTTTTCTAACTAAACTGTGAAGAGAACTTGCTAACACTTTATATGAAGTTCAGAGTTATATACTAAAGCAATACAAAATCTGGAAAATATGAAAGCTAAAACTTAAGGCATCACTACAGTCCCAGAGGCTTTACTGACTGAGGAAACTATGTCTAGAAAACTCATCTGTAACACCCATCCTGATAATATGGGGGACACCCTGATACAGAGTGATTCTTCTTTTGCAGTCATGAAACTTGGCTCCCTTTTACTTTATTAGTCACAATCCCAGGTAACTGTAGTGCTGCAGACCCATGCAAAAGCCTGCTGTTGTGTCCTCTCCTAACCTACCATTCCCTTACAAACGCACAAAATCTCCAAATACCCCCCAATCCTAGCATTTTAAACCAACACAGAACTCAAGAAATCTGTTTTCTGTGATGGCGATGGGAAATACACATTTTCCATTAGATGGCTGCTATTTTCCTAATTCATACAGGGTTTAGCACTGGAAAAGGAAAGGAAATGAAAGCCTTCCCTGCAGCCTTAAATCCTTGTCTGGTCATGGATTTTCTTCAGGGGAAATTACTACCTAGGTGTGCATAGCTCTGCACTTGTAGCTTTATGCAACAACTTCCAGTTTAAACCGCAGGAAAAAAAGCAAACAGCTTCTTCCTCCTAAAACCTTCTGCACCCATGGCTCAGTTTTGATTGAGCAACACCAAGGTGGCTTTACAGGCAAAGCACCTCAAGGAAAAGGCAGGCACCAACTCATCATGAAGAAAGGGGTGGCTGGCAGTCTCCTAGTGGGCAATCAGGGAAGAGTGAGCATTTTGCTTCCTACAGCAGGACAAGGGGTCCAGCCAGCAGCTCCCACTTGCCTGTGGGCAGGAAGCACAACACCACCAGTCCACTGCCCCTACTGCTGTCTCTCCTCCATGCGCGGCTGCTCCCCCAGCTCAACAGGGCGCAGCAAATGCCGGCAGACAGGGTGTTTACACTCATTCTGCTCTGAAAGCTCAATGTGCCATTATAACACAATGCTAATAGCTAAATCTCAGCTGTATGTGCCAATTTGTACTTAAGGAAGGCTGTTCTCCCCTGCATCAACTTAACAGGAGCAGACTGAGCGTTAGGCAGTTCTCGTGTACATGGGAAGTGCACGTACAGCAAGTGCCAGCACTGCGCGATGCCGCAGAGCAGGAGTTCTGGAAACGCCGGAGCAAAGTCTCCAACAGGGAATTATAATCCTCAAATACTGACTTGGAGATGGCAGGCTTCTCTCCACGGCATATGCCGTCCTAGTGAACATTTGCAATATTTATTCTCCATTAAACATGTAGTGTAAGTATCAATAAAGATTGTTTCCTTTTACTACCAATCTGACCTCGTTGTTAATAAAAGTAAGGACTAGCTTTTTTCATCAATATAGGAACACATGTAGATTGATATTTATCACTACATGGCTTAGAGTCCTTCTAGTTTTCTTTGAAGGATCACAAATTATTCACAACACTGTGGGGTTTCTAAAATGATAACATCTGATACATTTTATATAACATCCTTGTTTTTGTATCCGATATCAAACCCTATAAACCACATCATTTTATGGGGAACCTGAAATTGGATTCCTCTGCAACAGAACATTTTCTCCCTTGACTGTCTGCAGCACTTTATAAAATATTTATTGCTAGGATGCCTAAAAATATACATAGCCGAGCACAGCTTTAAAATGGAGAACTATTTAGCAGTCACAGACTAGATTTCATACCACAGGGCTCTTGTTAGGCATAGTTGCCTAGAAATCACACTTATTTTCTGAAACATGATTATAAAATATTTTAATTTCAAATGAATAATTCAGCTCACTGAACAGACAAAATTATGTAATTTTTTACTTCTTCAAGGTTCCACAGCAAAAGCTGTGCTCCAAAAATATTCAGAGACTCAGGTGAACAAGCCTGTGTCTTTCTGTCTATTTATCTTTTATTTGAAAAACAATTTAATTATTCTTTTCCTGACACACATCACATACTTCTGGTCAAGCTTCAGCATGAAATGCAGATATGCTGTTTTGGGCCAGGCATCCCCCAGTGTGATTCATGGGATGCTGAAATCTCCCTGGGTTTGGCTGCCTGCATATAAATGAGCCAGGGCTCTTCTCCATAATGCAAATGGCAAGGCAGCCCTCTTTCCTGGCAAATTAAAGCAGTGACAAACATTTTCTCAGCACTACTCAGAGAGGCATGAATTCTCCAGGAAAACACGGCACAGAGTTTTGCACCAGCACCCGGGAAAGGCAGAGACACACAGAGCCAGTGTCCCACCCACCACCACTGCCAAGCTGGCCCCTGACAAAACTACACTCACTGGGTGTGTTTCCAGTGAAGCACCAAGAAATCACCCACTACTCCCACACATTTTGGTAAAACTGGATGTCCCAGTTGCAGATGGTGAACAAGAGACAGGACTTTGACACCATGAGAGGAGAGGGCACTGGCAGCACTACAACCCTTTGCTAGCAAAAGAGGGGTCACTACAATTCCCAGTTTTTATGGATGTTGAGGAGTTCAAAAAAGCCTTATCTTTCCACTATTATACCATATTTGTGGGTTTTTTTAGAAGAATGAATTCCAGCGTGATACATGAATCTTCTCCCAGCACTCAGGTTTTTCACTCCCAGGGGAGTTTGTGTGAACACATCAAGGTATCAGCTGTTACTGCATCCCCACTGCGGGAGGTTGGGCCTGGCTCTCGCCCCTTCCTCAGGCTGTACTTCCCAGAAAACATGCTCCCTATACTTAGGACACACCTTGACTTTACACAACACACCTAACCTGAGCAGGCCTGCAAGTAATTCAGAATAATATTTTATTCACAAGCACATCTGTTGCAGTGTATTTCACCGTGTTCAAGGTACCATAAAAGCCCATTGTCCACTATCTGTAGGTATAGAATGCATCCATCTCTCTCAAAACAACAGCTTTGTTTTCCCAAAAGCATTAGAACTGAATACAACAGAGAATTTCTGCTTGATGAGTATAGCAATCTTAATTGAGATTTAATGTTTGCTTTACCTAGCAAAGCACAGAGCAAGCACCAGAGAAATTATTGTTTAAAAAAAAAAAAAAAAAAGATAATTAACAGTGGCTGAAACTTGCTTGGTTCAAACAATAGCCCGCCCCAATGACAGGGTCTGCCTGCACAGAAAAGGCTTAGCCTTGCAGATAAAACTTTGAACCCACAGGTGCCCTTTTTTTCCAGCACCTGAACCACTAATTAAAAGAGAATTCTTTAAAAGAAAGCATAATCTTACCTACAGACAAGGAAACGATTAAATATTTAATTCTTCTCCTGCACAGACTGAACTGGAAAATGGGCAGAGTGAGCATGTGTGTGTTTGGAGGAGATTCTGTTTAATCCCTGCAGTTCATAATTCTTAGAGAGATACAATCACCATTTCACAGCTGCTTTCATGTAGGTCTCTGCCGTATGACTCCAAACCACATTAAATGTCAGTTCTAAGACTGACAAATAGTTATATTCAGCTTCAGGCCCTCAGAGTTTGCACTGCCCTTCACATCAAGAAGGTTCTAGCTCTGGAGGTGCCATGCCCTGCATGCAATGGTTTTAACCTTCTCACTTTCACTTGCAAAGAACTATACATGTTTAAAAGCTCTAGAGATTCAGGGAAGTCACCACTTCTGTCCCAAGTCCAAGCACTTAGATCAATTCCCCTCCCACCTATGCATCCTTATGCTTTGCAAAATAAAACTGAGTTACAACTCCCTCCCTGCTTCTTTTTCCACAGGCAGACACCCATGACCTCCAAGAGCCTTTCTTTTAGCCCCTACTGCTCTGCCTGATGGTGGTAGATGGTGGTAAGAGAGCCACTTTAGCCTGGAGAAGCAAGAGCTCCAATGCCCCAGAGCACAGCTCAGAGCTGGGGCTGGTACTGGGAATACCCAAGAGTAAAACACTATTTCAGTGACAGCAGCAGCTGCTCAGTACTAAAACATAGAACTGTGCAAGCAACAAATAGCCCTAATTGCTCTAGATAAGAAAATTATCTGCAAAGTGGAATGACAGAATCTCTGAAGAACATGAACAGAACCTTATCAGACATGGTACCACATTTTCTTAATCAGGACTTCTTTTGAAGACTCATTCTGTTTCTCATGGTGGTTGCTCTACTTTTCTCTTTTCAAATGTTTTTAGCTACTGGGGATGATAAAAAAGGATTAATGACTGATTTTAATGTCATGTAACACTGGTAACATACATATAATGCAATAATTATATAAGCAACTGTCTCTATAATCGCTCTTCAAGGAATCACTGTCTACATATCTGCCACTTTGCCTTTAAAACTACAGCCCTAACCTGTCAAAATCAAATTGGATTTTCATTAGAATACTACAGAAGTTAAGCAAATAAGCTACAGAACCATGTCTTGCAACAAATCAATATTTCATGCCATAATATATACTGTAGAGAGCCAAAGTATAGAGACACTTAGGTAAAACAGAAACTTTCATTTTTTGGTGGTTTTTTGACTTCTTCACCTCTGCCACTGAAGTCCAGTGATGCTTTAGAAGTGCCAACACCTACTGCCATCCCTGTTGGAAGCTAAGCTATATTGGGCATTGAAGAGTTTATGGATGTCAAATAGGAATTCCTGAATCTAACCTACACCACTTTTGCTATTCCTTACAGAGAAATATGAAAGCACAAGGACATTTAAGAAAGAAATGAGACGAAGGAATGAAATACGTAAGTGCTCACAAATGCAAGAACCTCTCTAGTCAACTCCTTGAAAGACAAAAGTGGCTTCAGCATTGTTCACCAACTCCTACGTCAGTCTGCTCTCTGTCATGAGTGCAAGTTCCCTCTAATGGCAGCATCTAATTTTTTGTTTTCATTAAAGGTTCCACTTTCTTAAATAAAAGATAATTAAAATAATTCCAAAATCAAACAGCAAAAGACAGGATTGCTTTACAAGGAAATTCTTTCCCTAACTGCTCTTTAAATCATCTCCTACTTCTGTTCCGCTGCCATAATGTCAGCTGGATTTAAGCATTAGTTTTCATAAGCAAGGATGAATTCCTCTGGTGTAATTCCACTAACAGTGTGTTTAGGTCTTACAGGCCATTACCCCCACTGCTGCTAGAGGGAATTTTCCTGGGATGAAGACCAATGTATCTACCAGCCTCTATGTCTTTAACACACACTTCTGCAGAAGTTCAGATCATTATGAGAGAAGCCCCTGGATCAGGATTATTTGGCCAGTTGTTCCACTATTACTGAGACGTCTTCTTAAATAAATGTGCTGCTGCTAACAGGCTACTTTGGTTCATACACAGAAATATTTCTCAGCTAATGGATGTCTTCCTTAGGATGACTGTGAAAGGCCAGCCCAGAAACCATGAGACATTGCCAGGGTCAAGCAATCTTTGTAAACATTTTGAAACACGGATATGTAGAATCAGAACGCATCACAAACCGCCCCCCCCCCCGATGTTTTATTCTTGTTATTGTAATAACCACAAAATGGTGATGACTTTTAAAAACCACCAATGTTGAAGAAGAATCAGCAACCTGAAAACTGCTGGTGTCAGGAAAGAAGCATCTGAAGAATGTCCAATAAAAATAATCTAGTTTAGGCTCAGTCAGGAACTAGTAATGCAAGTTCTCATTACAGTAATATAACTATGTTTATGCTTATGTTTCGGATTTGTAATTTGTTTGGGTCTTTCTGCATGAAAACAATGCCTAGTGAAATGACAGCAAAATAAAACAAAAAAATGTGTCCACTGTTCAGCAGTTCTAAACAACTAATTTAAAGGTCCAAATTTGCAGTGCTGGGCATTTTTTTCTGCCTGAAGCCGTCTAATACATTTTCACTGCTAGAAAGGTCCATCTAAAACTGTAATGCTGGGGAACTTTGGGAACAAACTGGACTTTATGACCCAGAAATTCTTTTTCAGTCTTATGTTCTCTTAGGTAACTATGAGTAAGTTCCTGTGTGGGTGAATGAACAACTATGAGTTTTCTGTAAAATTTGTGTCTTCCTGACTTCTTCCAGGCTTTCCTGCCTTCAGTCAGAGATGTCTCTTAACTGAACTGAATTTTTTGCTAGAAAAACTCTGACATTTCTCCCATGCCAGTGATGGGTGGACACTCTTCCTACATATGGGGAGATTCAATAAAGTAATTTCTTTCTGGTTTAGAAATAGCAAGGCTAAATTTGTTTGATGTCCAGTATTTGTACCCAATAAGACTGTCTCTCTCCCCAAAAGCAAACAGACAATAAAAAATGCAACCACTGACTTAGGTGAGCAAATGCTCACACCTAAATTCCCTAAGGTGGAGGTGGAATGAGGTTTTTTTCTCCTCAGCACAGGATTTTGGTGTGTGGCACCACATTGATAGTGCATAGCCCTTCAGCCTGCACCAGCACCTCCCTCCCATTTAAACCTGAATCCTGCTGCTGGTTTAGCATGGAGGCAGATGTCAGAACACGTGCAAAGACAACTCCTCTTTTTGGCAGCTGCTTTTTTTGTGACATTGTGCCTGACCATCTTATCAAACCACATCTCAAAATGTGACCTCCCCCAGGGACTCTCACAGATGTGCAGTTTCCAGACACTGTTCTGACCACAAATTTGTTTGCAGGTGACGGTCTGAAGAAAATCTTGCCTCGACCTCATTCTCTTTCAGTTTCCTCCTTTCCTTTTCAGGCAACACTTGAAAAGTGCTCTTTAGTCACAGAATGTCAGACAGATTTTGCAACCATTCCAACCTGCTGTCCTCCTTCACATTCCAGAAAACCTAATACTCACAGTGATGAGCTTTTCGCCCCATTTTTTCTCTTTCCACAAAGTTTCATGTCCAAAAAGTTTGAAGACCTTGCTAAGCTACACATGTCCCATTTCACCAAGCATCATTGTCTTTGCAGTATTACTTTAGACACGTAACGTTTATGATAATATTCTCTCCAACAGTTTAGTTGCACATTTCAGGTTTTACTACATAATTTTCACACTTAGTGAAAATTATGTCACATCTCTCTCCTAGTGGCTACCTTGAGTGAGTGAAGTGGAAGGGATATCTATTTTATTAAACTTTGCTAAAACCTAACTTCATTTTAAAATCCCCAAACTCTTTCCCAATGTCTTATGTTAACTGATGCATCTCAAGAGCCACACACAGAAAAGGGTTTCTCATGTACCTTCTGAAGATTGGCTGAAATCTACAGAAAAAAGACACCCTTCTGAATGAAAGCCATTTTTTCACTTCTCTGGTTGAATGGATCTATTGCTATTGGAAAATTGGGATCTCAGGTGCTTTGAGCTTGATATTCCTCACACTTTTTAATGCTCAGCTGTGATAGCAAACTCTCCTCTTCTGCTGCCCATTTGTTCAGAGGAGAGAAACTTCCATTTTGTGAAATACCCCATTGGGCATTGTTACCACCTGACTGCTTCCAGCAGCACAACAGCACCTGACAGATAAACGCCAGATGCATCACAAGCATCAGCTGAAACAATCCCACCCTGCCTTGCCTTTGTGTTCTCTGGTGAACTTTGGCATCAACCAACTGCAGATTCAGGCTGCTTTCATTCCTTCCCAGACCAGCCCAACTCACACCTGCTTATGTTCTCTCTTGTTACGGCTTTGGGAAAACACAAACAGATTTTAACAGCCTTCTTCAGCATCACTACAGCCCTTTCTGGGGATAAACACGCTACTGTGAGACTTTGCAGATTGCCACAAACTGCTTCTCTGTTTAATACCTCATTTTGGAAAAACTCATTGTGATACAAAGATGGACAGTAAATGTCAAGGAATGTGTGCTGTAATCCATGGAGTCAATGTCTGCCAGCATCTACTCTCTATTCAGGTCTTGCTGGAATTGAATTTTTCATAAATGTAAAACACAAAGAAAATAGAACTTCCCTGTTGCCTGCTGCAGCCTGAATCCTCTTGCTGTGCATCCATGTGTTACCTTCACTCTTTGGCAATGGCATTTAGATATCCTTTTCATGTCCCAGAATACCACAAAAATAAACTGTAAAGTTTCTGAAGAGATTTCTCTTTCTGTAAAGTTAAGATGTCTTAGTCTTCTTAGGTAGTTTTTTTTAAAGGGGCTACAGGATTTTTTTCAAGACTGGTTTCTCAATCACCAGCTCATATAATAAACATTATAATGTTCTACAATTTAATTAATCCTCTCTTCCATCACCTCCAATCCACTAATCAGAGTTTACTATGCTCAGGTGCTCTTGAGGTTGGTATCACTTGAGAAGTTGGGAGTAGCACATCTGTTCAAAGAAGACTCTCTGCCTGAAATCGGTTTACTCCAATACAATCTTTTCTCTTTGTATCAGGGCTGAAAGCTATCTGTGATCCCTCTCAAATGCATAAGCTATCCTCCACAGCTGAGTCACTGCAGGAAAAATGGGAGATCATGTGTCAAATATTTTTACAACTTCACCTGAGCATGGAAACATGCACACACATACTGCATGAAAGGGTCTTGTCTTGAAGGAGAAGCTGCCAATTAGCTTTCCCCACAAGGCTAAATTATAACTCTCTGTGACTTCCACAGTTGTATGCAAGATTCAAAGTACCTGCTGAGGTAGGAATCCTTTCAGAGACAGTCTTTACTTTGTTGTTCTGGACAACCCTCATCAGTTTTTTGAGCACAAAATTTGGTAGGTGACCTTGGAATGGGTGCCTTCTGCATGGGCACAGTGTGCAAAGACAGGCATCAAAACCAGCAGGCTTGTGGGATCCTGGTGGCAGGAAAATGTTTTATAGAGTATTGGCTGCTTTCTGAGCACTGAGACACCCTTCCTCTTTATACTGATATGGCTCTAAGTGGAACTACTGCATGTGAGCTCCTGACACACAACGTGCAATTCCAAAGGATCAGGTATGGAGCAGATGCAATGATGCTCAGCTGAATTTTCAGCCAGAAAGAACAGTTATAAGAATCAAGTATTGCTCCCAGAATTTTTTTTTTTTTGTGGGGGGAGAGGAGTGCTGGTTCTGAAATGAGGATACAGCACTCAGACTTCCACTGTTAAATGAGGTTAAAAAATTAAAATGAAGAAGAGACTGTGATACCAAGGGCAGGAGAGACAGTTACAAGGCTTATTTGAGATTTTAACTGGCATGAAATTGATGATAAGGAGAGCACCATTGTTTCCCCTGATTTGACCTCTGCAGTGGGAGACAAACACTGACAAAGATTTAAAATGTATCTGGTACTTAGTCAGCCACCAGCTTCATAGACAATTGAGTAAAATTAGAGATCCTTGGAATGGAGCCATGTTTTGCTCCCTTCAGCATCCAGACCTGGCTGGTTTCCTCAGACGGAGAAATCATGGATTGGGCACACACCCCACGCTGATAGCCCAAAATCAGGCCAGCAGCACAAGGGTGAGCATCAATGCTCCTCCACCTTGAAGGTGCCACCCCTGTGTAATTCCTTTTTGTTATTTAGAAACAAAGAGCATCTGCTGAACAGAGCATCCCTTCCAGTATTCCAGAGCCAGAACACCTTACATGGAAATCAGATCCAGCAATTTATGCAGCTACTAACATTTTCAATAGGTCAGCATGAATTTAAAAAGAAGGGAAAACCCCAAGCTTCTTTTGGCTGCTGAGCTCACCATTTGAGCACCACATTTGGCACCCATGTCTAAGTTATAGTACCTCTGAGGGCAGAGACAAACCCCAGCATATGTAGGAACATGTGATAGTTTCTCTAACTCCCACTCCCAATTATTTTGCAGGGCTCACAGGTTATTCCTGCCTTTTCCTTTTTCCAAGAATATCGTTTCCCCTCCTAGTTATTAGCATTAATACAATTAAGCATACATGCATGCAAAACCATTCCCAGGAGGAAGAAATGTCATCTTAAAATTAATAAAGAGTCACTAGAGGAAGAAGTGCAGCAGACAAAAAAGAAGTAGCTCAATGACTTGTTGGCTAATTTCAGTCCATACACTTCATACAAAACACTGAATTGAGAGTAACTCAAATGGCACCTGGAAAATGCAAACATAATTACACTTTTTCTAACATACTTATCATTAGGCAGACAGCTTTAACATTCAGGATATTATCAACTGAAAACACAATTTATTTGTCATTCCCAGTGCCATCCATTAGGTAGGTGTCCTGTTCTGAGATGCTGATACTGGAGGAAATGCACAGAAGAGAATATCCACGGGAAAGGAAAATTACTTTTAATACCTGAAAATAATGGCAGTAATGTTTTACTATAAGACCACATGAAATAAAAGGGAGTTTGAAAAGCTCACCATGAATTGAATGGGTGTTAGTTTAACAATGACACAAATTTTCTCAGAAATGGCAGAATAATGGGATTAATAACTGTTTTGTCCAATTTTTTCTTCGATCGTCAAATTCAATTACAATCAAGAAATTATCTGGCATATCCATAAATGAATAAGGAAAATGAAGCTCCCAGAAATACATGAAGGATCAGGATTTTCTACAGTCAAAGTAGAAATAGAGATAATCCCACACTTGCAGACTGGTTGGACAAGAAAGTGGAACCAGAAAGAAGGGGACCCACTGTGCCAATTCCTCATCTAAGAGAGATGCAGATTCTAGTCAGGCTCTGAATAACACCACCATGAGAACATTGTTTAATTAACATTTTTCACAGCTTCATCTGCTCCGTACTCTGGTTATCAATGCGACTAAGGCAACATCCTTCCATTTTGCTCTCCACAGCTCTGTAGGAGTCCAGGCATATGCCATGCACTGATAGTCTGAGAAACTATGGAAGCTGATTATGGTTCATTCAAGGAGAAAAACATTTTTTTCTGTAGTTGTCTTACTATTTAGTGATCTCAAGGTGGTTCTGTCTAATTAATCACAAATAAGTGAGAATCTTCTCTTGAAACTGAAATGAATTACAGTTGAGGTAGGCTTCCAAAAGGAATTAGTCACTTCCTCACAATATTTTTAGATTATTTACTCAGGTTGCTTTCAGTTTTCCTATTTCCAAGTACAACAATACCTGAAGTTGAAAAGCTGACTTAAATCCTTGAAGCCATCTGGATACCTGGCTATAAAAAGAGTAAAACAAAGTCTACTAGAGCAGTCCAGTCAATCTCAGCACAATGCAAGGCAAGAGAAGGGGTCACAGATAAGCTGCCGGAGGTCCTCATCCTGCAGCGGCTACACACTGGAAGAATGCTCCCACTGTCATAAATGCTGCTGCTCACTCCTGGTTCAGATAAGTCACCTAAATAGCAATGGGGAACAGATAGTACAGACAGTTTGGACAAAAGAAAATTGTCTGAGACTTTTTCAGGACCAGGTTACCATCTCAGTCACCTATTTTAGGCTGCCAGAAAGCAAAGACTGGACAAAGTGACAGATGCATTCTTAAGAGCTTAAAAGTTGCTATTATTTCCTTTGTAACCCTCTGGTGCACAAAACCAACGAGACTTGAATGTCACACGTCCTCCCCAGTAACACTGAAGGAGTATTTTGCAAAAGTCACCTTTGCAGCCTATTCAAATATCTCTGCTACCACTTTACTTTATTCCCTAGATATCCCCACTAGAAAGGGGAAATATGTAGCAATAGAAATTTGCTGCACAGGTAAAGCTGCAAAAGGAAGATTCAGGGCTGGTAAAGCTGACAACTGTCAATGGAGCTTACAGAAGAACTGGGGTCTTACATGCCTCTAGACATGCTTGTTCATGCCTCTAGGTAAAAATGGTGCATTTGGCAACCTGGCACTTAAGATATTGGCAGAAAAAAAAACAAATTATGCTGATTCTCTCTTAGCTGTTTCATGCACCCTGACCCCTGCAGGAGTTAGCAGAAACATCCTACTGTCTGTTAAGTTAGTTAAAATGGCTAAAAGCAAATAGAAAGAGGAGTAACAGAAATGCTCTCCTGTAAAGTCTCTTCCTAGCCGAAACCAAACAAGGCTGAACAACCATCATTCAACATGCCCTGAAAACATCCTGAAAGGGGACTCCCATTGGTCCAGACTGAGTTTAAACTTGTTTAAAAGATCCAAACTGTGTTTCTCAGGGTTAAGCATAGAGATGAATAAGGGTGTAGTAGCCTAGCCTTGTGCCCTTTATGCCCAGGACGAGAGGAGAGCTATTCCTGGCACTGCTGTAGCCGTGCTGGAGCCCGGCAGGGCTGCTCACATGGGACGCGGCCGTTCCGCCGACGCAGTTGTCAGCAAGGGCCGGGGGTGCTCAGGCTGTTCGGGGCAGATGGACATCCTCTAGGAAACCACAAGCTGCACTATTCAGCTTGGCTTTGCAAACCTCCGTGAAGCTGGCATGGGCCAGGGGAAGTGAGCTTCCCCAGGACACGGTGGTTGACGTTGTCATCAACCTCACAGAACAGATTTGCATTTGGCAGTGCAGCTCACCGGAAGGGATATTTTTACTGGCCTGCTCTGATTTTGGCGGAGCGACCTCCCACCCCTTCCTTGCTGCCAGCTCACTGCTCTAAAACATTGAAGTTTGTACTTTGTCCATATATTCAACCCTCAGCTTCCCCAACTTTGGTGCATAACTGACACTTAATACCAGTATTGAATATACCTGTGTTATCTGTAAAGCAAAATCGTGACTTTTGATTCACTGTCATATCCCTTTTATTATGCAATTCTAACATCAGTTAGGAACTCAAAAACATGCTTTGCTCCCAAATGCCATATGAACTTAATTTTTTGCTTCTACCGTACAATATACCTTACACAAATAACGTATATTTGTATGTGTAGTCTCTGTGCTACTGCTTTCTTAAAGATCTTTGGGTCACGCTTGATAAAAGAGGTGAAAACCAAAAGCCATTGTCCAGCTCTTCAATGCAGTTGTGCCCCTGGTGTACGTTCTGCTTTGAGGAAGCTGTAAAAATTGGTAGCAGTCATAGTGCTAACACAGAGCCCCAGACACTCTAATCACATTTTTTCTCAATAAACTTGCTCAACAACTTTGCTAACCTAACGCATTTGTTTAACAGTTCAAATAACTCCATTAAAAAAATAAAAAGAAATTCCAACAAAACTCCTGAATAACTAAGGTGGAATAGCACTAAAAACCACCACAGAAAACCAAGGCATTCTCCTCAGCCCCCAGTATGGAAAAAATACAATAACAGCAATACAACTACATAGAGTGTAGTCTTCACAATGAGAGTGATCTAGCATGGGAATTTTGAAATAGATAGGAAAGGGAATAAGAGAAATCAAAAGAACTACAAGAAAGGAAAAATACAAAACTTGTGGAAATTTAAGGAAAATAATTTAAGTCTTCACGTAATTTAGATTTGGTTTGCAGCCATACCACAGCCAATTTAGAGAAACCAGGGAACAAGACACTAACATTATTGGAGCCAAGAAATGCAATTTACTCTGTGCTAAAGTCTACAATTTACTATATTCATTTCTGGATTTGTGCCAAAAACATATGGCCAGGCTCAAACCAGAAGGTGTTCCAAGGTCCTGGACATTACAGACTCTCAGCGTGAGAAATGCCTCACCACTTGAAAGCTTCCCAGGTCTTCACTGGCAAGGAGTCATCTTGTTCGTGGGATGGAATTTAAAATGAATCATTCTGGTGAAAATACCATCTTGCTCATTTCCCATTTAACTTCTGATTTACTTTAAGCAACAGTCAGCCAAGATGGCTGGGTTTAGAAATCAATTCCTAATATATCCTTACGTACTTAGACTTTACACTCTGTGCTCTTCAGACTTCTGCCAGGGGCAGAATGTCAGTGACAGTGAAGTCACTGACAGCATTTCCACTGACCTTAAGGATGGTAGAACTTCACCTTAATCCACGTTTTTTGGAAACCCAGCCAAACTGCTGCATTGGACTACTGGTGGGTCCACAATGCTCAGATTTCCTGCACATACAGAACACACTTTCTAATCCTTATCCTTCCACTACTTTTTTAGAGGTTGCACGCATTTTTTTTTGCTTCCTTAGTAGAGAAGGGCATTCTCTAGAATTACCATTCTCTAGTAATGCAATCAAATGCACAGAAAGTCCCAACAATTACTTTTTCAGAGGAAGTGCAAGGGTTTTGCTGGCTGCCTCCTGATGTACCCTACAATGTATCAAATAGCTGTATACATTTTGCCCTCTGCCCCTTACCTTGTCTCATCTTGATCTGGTACTTAGATTGGAGGCATTACAGAATCACAGAATCATTAGGTGAAGAGACCTCCAGGATCATCAAGTCCAACCCTAACCTCAACTAAACCATAGCACCAAGTGCCACATCTGGTCTTTTCTTAAACACATCCAGAGATGGTGAATCCACCACCTCCCCAGGTAGACTATTCCAATACTTTATTACCCTTTCTGTAAAAAACTTTTTCCTAATATCCAACCTATATTTCCCTTGGCACAGCTTAAGACCATGTCCCCTAGTTCTGTCAGTTGCTGCCTCAAGAAAGAGACCAACCCCCACCTGACTACAACCACTTTTCAGGAAGTTGTAGAGAGTGATAAGGTCACCTCTGAGTATCCTTTTGTCAGAGAAATATTACCTGAATATTACCTGAAGTTTCACCCAAAAGGGATTGAAAGATACGATCTGAAAAAAAGGAATTAGCCCTTATTAACTGCAGGTGATTATATAGCTAAATCTAATTATACATCCCAATGGCAAAAAATGAAGTACATTATAGACAGAAAGAGAAAGCCAGTGTGGAAAAGCATAACAGAAGACTAATCATACAAGCTACCCCACAAGAGGAACTTCTCATGGTTTTATCAGACTTTTCCTGGATCTGCTGGTCAGAGCAACTTGCAAGAGCAAAGCAGAATACTCTATAGATTAAAAAACCATATCAGAAATCTGAAAAAACAGATATAGCAATAAATCCAGAAATTGGAAGTCAGTACTGGCTGAATGTGCAAAACAAGTGTAAAATTATTTTTTGTGTCAGAAAAGCTGATCAATTAGTTGCTGAAAAATAGCTGACTCATAAGATTTTATAGCATGAAACAAATAGAATGACTAAACTTTGTGGTAATACACACAACTAAAAATAATTATAAAATATTTCAAGGTACTGAACATGTCAACTAAGTACAAAAATCATTTATTCTTCACCAACAAGCTCTGTCTGTCAATCTTCTCCCTGGCTAAGACTGAATTTGGTGTTTTCTTCAACTCTTTATCTTGAAAGGCTCAGAAAGGCTTTCTTGTGTGTATGTACACACAACCCAGCCAAGCTGTGACACCGTCTCTGAGTGTGAAGACAAGGAGCTCTGAGGAAACAACTCCTCTAGGCAGTGGCAACAGTATGGCCCAGGGTGGAAAGGAGTCAGAAGAGTGAGAAATCCTTTTACTACATGGAGCTGCTATAGTTGGCATGGCTGCTGAAAGAAAAACCTACCACAATTTTCAGTTGCTGTGATGAGAGAGAGGACAGATAAACAGGTAGTGGTCCAAGATTTCCTAGAGGATATATCACACTAGCATTGCAGCAGGTTAGATTGTTCCCTCATCTGTGTCACCAAACTATGGCACTTCAGTTAAATTAGCAACCTGGCACAGAAGCAAGTTTAGAAGAATGTGATTTTTCAATCTGAATTATCTGTATTCTGGTCTGTTCTGTGCACCTCTGTTTCTGGTGCTCCACATGAACCTTCTGTTATGGCGACAGAGATGCTTGAACCCCCTCTGCACTTCCCCCTTGCAGTAAAGCCATGCTGACAACTCTTAACTTTCTGTGTCATCTCAAATGCACCAGGTCAAAAAATAAATCCTCTCACACTGTGACTGGGATTTCTTGCTAAATCAGCATTACACCAAGACATAAAGCACAGCTGAGTTCTAAACACTGTCCTTAGGCTGTTTGTCTCCTCTGAATTCCTGTTGAATATTGATTTGGGATTTAAAGGTCCAACTGCCCACCTAATCAGGTTGTGTACACAAACTCTGACAGTTTAATGGCTTATTCTAAATGTGCAGCTATCTCAAGGACTGAGGAATATGGACAACATGAACTTTCCTTCTCTTGCTTTATGCCACAATGTTTTAGATCAAACTACACCTTTACAGAAATACAGGCTTTCCCTTCAAGGTACAACCACCAACCAGATTTTTCTGTGAATTTTCTTTTTCAAACACATCTAAGGCAATTTGACTAAGCGACACATCTAAGGCAATTTGGCTAAGCCTTAGTTATAGGCAATCTTAAAATACCAGAAAAATTACTTGGTATTAAACTTGAGACCACATATTGGCTTTTGAGATATTTGTAAGTCTGGCAGACCTTATATTATGGAAATGGAATTCATTTTATACACGCTATCTAGATGCATCTCTCCACAGGTGAGCTGCCATCTAGGCAGGTCTAACGGACAATGCCTCAAGCTGCCCTGGCAATTACTCCTCTGCTGACCTGGAAGGATCATTAATATTAGGGAGTTGAGATGCAATTCAATTTCCATTCTGGCTCAGCCCTAAGCTTCTCCTAAGTGGATGCTGTCAGCTATGTCAAATTATATATAATGCCTAAGTGATGTGGAGGATTATTACGAAGAGAGCTGGGAATGGTAAACTCAATTCAGAAAGTTTTCACCTGAAGTTGAAGAGTAGCCAAACAGGCCAGAGCCATTTGGCATGGTTACAACCACCCATTCTTTTTTTTTTCCTGAGGTAAGCTACTAGGGGAAGAACAAAATTAAGTATTGATTAGCCCCGAGCAGTAAGAGAAGAGCTGCTTTACAGAATGGCACATTAAGTGATTTAAATGAATACAATAAAGAAAACCCCAAAAGGCTTAATGGCAGAACTCTGAGGAAGCTCAGCGAGCAAATGCAAACAGCATTACACAATACACCCTGTATGCCAAAGGAAAGAAGGTTTGATGCTCAGCCCCAACTCTGCAGCAATAAATGAAGTCAGATAGCTCGAATCCAGTTCAGCCTTTCCACAATCATGGAAAAATACCTCTAGAACTTTAGAACCATAACTTCTCTCTCAACATAATGGCTATAACCTACAAACCAGAATAAAATTGAACCATCTCCCCTGCTTTACTATCCTCTGACTCATTTGAAAAAAAAAAAAAAAAAAAAAAAAAAAACCACACCAAAAAAAAAAGCAAGCTTTTGCCCTTGCTTTTCTAGCTACTGGGGGAAAACGAGACACTTCTGTACAGGTGGAAGCTGCTGATTCCTTGTTTTAAAAGTCCTTTAACCTCTTTTGGTAACCCTCACCCGCATCTTTGCCTTTTTCCACTATCACGATACACCTGTCCCACTTGATGTCAGCCCTGGCTTTGCCAGCAGAATTCCCATGGTGCTCACAGGCGCCAGACTGCCACAGCATTTTAACTCTTCTTGAGGAGAGTAAGGAGCTGAAGAGATCACCAACCTCCCCAGAGGAGCTGGGCACTCTCACACAAACACACACCATTCTGCTCATTTTCAGGTTATCAGGGAAAGCTTTGTAACCCACGCTCATTAAAATCAGATGCCTTGCATGTTTGTTATTTGAAAAACAAACAAATAAATAAATAAATGAAAACACCTCGATCTTCGTGTTAGAAACAAGCAAATAAACAATCAACCTCTGAGAAAATACACAAACACTTTCATTATCATAAGCATGCAGCCAGTTACCCTCCCCCAAAATATTAGAAGCAACTCATTTAAAAATGAAGCTACTTTGCATTATATATCATCACATTTTAGTCCATCAGATACAGTCATTCATTGATATGCAATTTTTCTTATCAAAGCATGCATATAACTCACAGGAATTCCCGTTGTGCAAGTGCTCACTGAAAAATAATCAAATCAAAACAAGTACACACGTACGTACACACACACGTACACACATATTCTAAGCCAAGATGAAAAGCATGCATGGTCAGGGTTTAAGCATAATTTAAGCCAAAATAATTGCTAGATTGTTAAAAAGAAAGCAGCCTGGCAACTATTTGAAGCAGGTTTTATTCATGCTTTTACTTGATTCTTCTCAATTTTCCTTTCCTTTTAGACTCATTTGTAGCAAACATGCTAAAAGAAAAAAAGACTCTATTGTTTAAGAAAAAGCAAATGAGAAAAATTAAAAAACAGCAGCATCCATGCTCTGGGTACCAAAGCATTATTTTCTTGGAGCAGAAAAGAAAAAAAAAAATACAATTTAGAAGCTTTTCTATATTTAAAACAGTTATTGTGCAGAATTTTGATCTTAATTATAATGACATGCAATCTCCAAGGAGACGTATTCTAATTTTTTTTTAGTTAAAAAAAAAAAAGTAATTTTCAGTAAATCGGTGCAAATGCCTTTTTTGGTTTGGTTTTGTTTTTTGTTGTTTTTTTTTCCTTTCTCCTCCTTGCTGTCAGCTTAAAGGTATCTTAAACCCTGCATGCGGCAGTGCTTCGCCTGTGCGCTGCATCGCCTGTGAGAGAAGAAGCTACCTGCGAGTTTTCACAGTGCCATCTCATATCCATGTCTGCCTAGCTACCCCGCGTGCTTAGGGCTTTTTTTTTTTTTTTCCTTCCTTCCTTCCTTCCTTCCTTCCCTTCCTTTCTCTCCCCCCCCCCCTCCCCCCCCCCGCGCTTAATTCTTAATGGAAATCCTAGGAAATTTAGTCCATCCTCTGAAATCAATAGTGGTGACAGGCGTGCTGCCTGCCTCCTCGGCAGCCGGGGATGATAAATTGCCTGCGCAGCCGCTCGGCCTATCAGTGCCCGGCGCTCCGCCCGCCCCTGGCCGCGCCCGCCGCCGCCGCGGGGACACCGGGGACGCCGCACGGCGCTGCGGAACGGCGCGAAGCGGGAGGCGGCGGAGCGGCGTGCGGCGGGATTGCGGCGGGATGCGGCGGAGGGAGGAGGAGCGGCGTCTCCTGCCGCGCCCGCAGGCAGTGGTGCCACACCGACCCCGGCACCTCGGTCGCGTCAGCGCTTTAAAAACAAAAAAAACCCCGCACACCCGAGACATAAAGGCGGCAGAATTCCACAAACTCTGCGGAATGGGATCGCGCGCCTCCGTGCTGGAGCCGCCGCCTCCAAACCCCCCCATCCCCACACCCCTCCCCATCCCTCCACCCCCACAACGCCTCGCTTCCCACTTGGAAACGAGCGGGCACGGGCACGGGCACGGCCGGGATGCCGCGTGGAAACCCGCCAGGCGCATCTGCTGTCTCCTGGGGCGCACACACAGAAGTCGCCCAGGGCTGCACAGGTGCTGGAGCGACCGCGACCAAGCAACTGCTGAGAACAGTTTTGTCAAGCTAGTCACCAACCCCTCAAAATCCAGCCACAGCGTCTAGCCAACAGATACCTTTTACAGCAGCACCATTTTATTTTTATTTGGCCCAGGGTGAATGTCTCCTCCCTCCCCCCCCGCCCCCCCCCCCCAACAGTTCTCATGAATCCCAACAGTTGTAAGATAGCAAGTGCCCTCCTTTAGGCTTTTCCAGAAGCCCTCAAATCTACTTTGTATAATGAATAGCTATGCTGAGGAAAAAGACAAGCGAGATACAAAAAAGTCAGGTGATACCGACTTTGCATTTCCCCTGACAGGAGCTCAGAGATGATAAAAACTTGCCCTGACATACCCTCACTACCCATTTCAGTGGCAGCGTGTTGCCTTTTTCAAAAGGCATTTTGAACTTGCAACACCATTTGATAAACTACACGTCTGTGTGGTACTGCTAATGGCCAAAGCACGTGGCAGTAAAACAAAGCTAATGGGCAGTGTCTTGATACACTTTGTAATGAAAAATAAATTGAAATGGATTGATAAGATCTTTTCTGGATGAAAAACATCTCCCTCCTCTAAACAGAGACAGGTTCTGCCCTGAGTTGTGTGGCTCAGTATATTTGGTAGATTTGCATAGTAGTGCCTAGATTTTTAATACTCATTTATTAAATTATAAGTGTGTGTAATAGGTGTCTACTGTGTCCTTTTCCTGGTGAATAAAAAATAAGCAGCCCATGGACAGCAGCAGGGCTGCTTGCTAGACACGGGGACTCTCCATGTACATTCATTTGGCTGCAACTCAGTCACAACCAAGACAGTTAATGCTGAAAGAAACACTGCATGGCTTGTTGGAAGTGGCATTCTTATTTGTTAAATGTCTGTCTGTGCCACGTGGTGCTAATTAGAGGAAAGTCATTGCCCTGAGGCTGTTACACTTGCCTCATGCTGGAACCTGACTCCTGGCCCTAAAGCTGGCAAACTTTAAGGCAGTGAGCTGGTGGATGGTGCAGAAATCACTGTGCTCTCTTGTTCCACACATTGTTTTCTAAGCGTAAGCCAGCAAAATTAAAAGGTCCCCTGGAGCTGAAAATTGTATTTTGATAGCTCTCACAGTTAGAAATCTCTCCATTTTTTCAGTCAGAGCAATTCCTGACCCTCTGAGGAGCACCCTAGAAATCCCCAACCTTAACTCTGCACCTTTCCCCTTTGGGAAGATGGCAGAAGACACCATCAAGCCAGAGTTAGGTGTTTCCTTATCCAGTGTTTTGTGGCAATGGTCAAACCTTCAAGTCTTCTTTTCACATCCCCGGTCAGGGACCAGGACAGAGGACAGGAAGGGCAATGTCCATGGTTGGCAGCTGTGCTCTCACTGCCCTTCTGGCATCAGCATCCATTTCCCTGGGTTGCCTGACAACAACTCCTGTTGGGGCTGTGTCCTCAATGAAAGGAGTTCAATTGGGGGGCAAAACAAATACAAAACACCCCTATTTTAATTAAGAAAATTATCTAAGTGAGAATAATAAATACCGTTTCAAGCGGATCAAACAATACAGTCCTTTCATATTCACTAAGTCAAACTTTCATTAACCCCAGCATGTGCCTTCCTGAAAGACAGTGCTAAATTATCTGTAATATTTTGCTTGAAGCAGTATTTTTCAGAAGTGTGATTCTACAGTAACACCACTAACAGTAATGGACTGTCATATGTACTGCGTGCTGTTATTCAGGGCACTAACTAACGCAGCAATAAAAGGAACGGTATAAAGATAGATGACAGATCCCAGCTCCCCTTAAATGTTGAGCAGATGTCTGTGGGGATGAAATGCTGTTTGAGAAGCCTTGCCTTGAAGTGCAGGGGGAAATGCAGCAGAGCACAGCTTGCTGTGAGCTGTGCTAGGTCAGAAAGCCATATCCTACAGATTCTGGCTGTCCAGCAAAAACTAGCTTGCAAGAGAATTTCTTCTGTTGGAGAACAACTCTCCATCCAACCAAGTTCAGTGGGGTTTTTTTTGCCTTTCATGGAGATGCAGCTGTCTGTGTATCATGTGTGATGGGCTATGGTGTGATATGGAAATACAATAGACAGTGTGGCTGGGATAAATTTTACCCAAAGGATGTGAAGGCACTTATGGGCTTAGCATGGCAAAGCAGTTAGAAATTATCTGACTTTACACTTAAGTACATGCAACTTTGCATTTAAGTAAACTCCTGAGTGCTTTGTTGAATCAAGTCCAAATATACAAAAAATAAAACTAAATGCAAAAATGCAATGATCCTGAATTTGCTTGACTAAACACTCTTGAGCTGTACATGAGAGTTTTGCTGAATGTATGTATTTTGCCAAATAAATATCACTTGAAAACTTGCTTGTCAATGCAGTGAGGGATAGGAAATGAGTTGGATAGCATATATTTCACATCAAGGGACACTGTAGTAAATATCACAAAGACAAATCACTATAGTTACTAAAACGTAGAAACAGCATTATGCTTAAATAACATAGACAAAAAATTATGTTAAAGTCACCATACACAACTAAAAACAGGAGAAGCCAAACTTGTGATTTGATTTAGATCTAAATATGCTACATATTTCATTAACTAGACAGGAACTGTACAGACATATCATCATTAAAATCCTTGCTAGTGCACTTAACAGGCAGTTTCATAAAATGATTGTAATTTATCCAGGAAAAACGATCCACTCAAGAGCAAAAAGCCTCCAATTATTTTATATTGTCTTTTTTAGATACCGTTTTATCAAAAAAATTTGCATCTGAAATTCAGACACAGGTGGAAGCCTTCAGTTCTTACACTTCAGCCTAAGGGCAAGCACAAATTAAGCTGCTTGAGATGAGAATGAGATATTTTTATATACTATCCACCACTTCAAATGTGCTTAATGAATGTGAAAGTTATGTGAGTTTTAAATATAAATGTCTGTGTGTCCTTAGGGATTAAATTGTCACTTCAGCTTGAGAGTCACATCTCTCTTATGGCCAAGGTGGGCCTCCACTGATGCCCTGTCACTTAACTGCAAACCCCTCAATATTGTCTTGGGAAACATATTCAACAACTTTGAGCTGTATGTGGGTTTGCTGTCACAGTGAGATTTAATTTTGTAATTGCTTGTGCACAAAGTCAATCCTGTCCAGAGAGAGCTCATATTGAGGAGGAAGCCTTAACTGTTTTCATGGGAGAACTGGGACAGTATTCAGGGTTTCATCAATGTGACAACTTCACTTTGCCCCTGGAGACTCCTGCAATACTCCACTCTGCTAAACTACCAAACTCTGGGAAATGAGTGTCAGTGTCAACACCCTGTGTCATCTTTGTAACGCTTAGTGTACTTGCACCTGTGACAAAATTACCCCCTTCTGGCAGGAAGTCTGTAATCTCCTTCCCGGAGCTCTGAACTCTCCCATCATGCTGTCAGCCAGGCTGCACCCATCAGGCTGGCTTGCAGATGCCTCCATTCCCATGGATCATAGGAAAAATAAGCTCAAGAGTGATGACAATCTTCAAGAAAACTGCCCTCTACTGCTTAAAAGGTGGTCAGGATTCTCCTCCTTCTTTAAGCAAATGGAAGCAGAAAAACTGTCACTGGAAAAAAAAATTACTCTCTCAAGAAACCATAATTTAGATCAATCCCAACTGTTTAGAACTAACAGCTGCCATCAGACTTTAGTCCCCAGTTCTGTACAGTCAAGAAACAGATTAAATGTACTTTTTTTTTTCCTGGGCACACACAGATTTTCATTTTCTGCTTCCTCTTACCTCCTACTGTGATTCCCCAACATTTTTTTTCTGGCCTTTCCAAATCCTTCTACACCTGGTTAATCAATAGTGTCATAATAATACACAGGGAAAATGATGACATGCTGCTATTATCCTAATTATATAGAGCACCTTTATTTTGTCTCAATTGTCTTCATAAATTATGTTTCTTACCCATGCAAATATTAGCACTACTTGATTGCTCATACCTATCTGGTTTAGTCATAAGTACTCATTGCCTTTTCTAGGATAGAGGGGGCAAATTGCATGGGAAGATACACAGATACAGATGTGGGAAGGGGAAAGAGGTCATCTCTTTGTATCAAAATCTTTTCCAAGGATGATGAAGAGTGAACAACTGCAAATCTCTGTTCTTGAAATGGCAAAACCAAGCATTTGTCGAAGCATGTTTAAAGCTGAATGCCTGTTAAAGAATAATTTGTTCTCCTATACTGCCACAAAAGCAGACACAAAGAAACAATGTCTGATACCCTTCTGTGGGAAAAAAAAATAATCACAGATAAGAAAAACCCAGAGTAGCACTCTGAAATTTTCAGGTATGTTGCCCATGATTTTCTAAATAAAAATAATCTGGAATTACAAAGTCTAATTAATCACAAGTTTCCAGTTTTCCTCTGTAGCTACACAAAGGATGCCAGGTGTCACATACAGAATGTATTCATCCTTGCTATGCTGTGCTGGTTGGGAAAAGGGGTTTTACACCCCTGTTTCAGTCTAGGAAGTATTGAGGCCGCCTTAACTTGCACATGAGTGTCCACTGTCTAAAAGACTTGTAAATACATCATCTGCCTTGACTTCTGCAGCAAGAGCTCCTCTGTACAGGTCACAAAGTCCTAAATAAACTAGCCCTAAATCCCCACAGGTGGTTCACATGGGACACCCCTACTTCTTTTTTGTAGGGGGCAAAGGGACCACAGAGCAACAAAGGATTGTTGACAACCTCCTTGTCAAAAAATCTCTTTGATTTGTTATTTTAGTGATATTACAGGTGTTATTTCAGTGGGTGTCAGTTCAGGCACAGGGGTTATTAGGGGACCTGAAATATCTCCAGGGGCTCAGCAGTGTCAATGAGACCCTAGCATTCAGATGAGCCTGAGGGACAGGGTCAAGCTTGGCAAAGCTAATAGAAAACTTTTAAATTACCTAAAGGTTTTTGTCCTCCTGCAAACAGCGACAGGATACAGAGAAGAGAGGAGAACAAACTCCAGTACCTGCAGCAGCACACCAACAACGTGTGTTTTGCAGGAGAAGCAGATGAAGTTGTAAACATGAAAACAGAAGCTGGGGAGGAAGTGGTATCTGAAGAGAGAGGCCCACATCTGATTTTTGCTCTTTGTTGTGAGAGAGCATGTCAGAGGTCACGCTTTCTTCCCCCAAATAAGAATAAGGAAAAGAATTAAAAATGAAAGTCTTTGTGTTCTTTCCTCCTGGGCACATAAAGCACATCTGTGTGTGCACAAATAAATAAGCTGGGAGCAACTGCAGTCAAGGATATGCTGTAAACAATAAAGTTATTTATACCATTTCATACTTCTGTCAACATTTGATGTTTCAATATGATTGTGTGTTTCACAAATTTTTAGATTCTCTCATCACCTTCAGCAGGGTCAGGAAAGGTTTTATCCCCTTGTGTCAGCCTCCTCTATGGATAACAGGGGCAACTGCCTACACCAAAATGTATACAGGATGATGAAATCTTGCTGTACCTGTAGTTAGGGGAGCAGAAAGAAAGAAAGAAAGATGAAGTCTCAGTTTTCAGTGTATTTTCTCCATGTGTAATTTTGTCCTGCTCCATCAGAGCCATTTTTAGCAGCTGGGGAATCCTTCTTGCAATTTCAACACCTATAAAAGGGTTTAAATCTAAACCCAACAGAGCGAAGAATGTAATATACTGGGTTTGATTGATCTGGATCTTTGGGTTTCTAAAACCTTGTTGGTTCAAAGAAGATTGCTAAGAATATATTGTTTGTTCTACTTCAAAATCATGTCTTTTGAGAGACACCCACATAGCTCAGAAATAGATGTGAAAATGCATTAAATTTTGGCCTTGCTACATTTTACAGAGTGGGAGTGTAAGGGGAAAAAAAAGACAATGTGAAGCCTTCCTTCTAAATTAAAGGTTTCATGTCCTAATAAATAATTTCTTGGGCTGTTAGTAACTGCTTCCATTATCCCCTCACATGGAGGAGCCCGCAGAGACTGGGTGTCTGCTTTATTCAGAAGATGTTTTGACTGTTCAGTCAGGTAAACAGTAGAGCCTGGGCCATGCCTCTTTTGAGTGCTCCACGGAAAACTAAAGCAGCTGTGAAATAACTGTGCAGATACTCACAGAAGCACACACAGTGTGATGTTGGCTGTTCTTCCCCGTGTGAAAGCAGGGTGGCTCTCCCCCTGTCACTGTGGTGCTCAGGCTTCCTTGATGCTGTGGCTGGGGTTTTTGTGGGAAGGATGCCTGACGAGGGTAACGGATTCAAAGAATAGCTGGAGGCAGCCGAACCTGCTGTAAGCTGACAAGGATGGGAACACCAAGAGAGAAATCTTCAAATGAAGAGCTAATTAATGGGTGCAGTTGTGTGCTGGTTATCAGGAGGGCTCTAATTACAGGCCTAGAGGAAGACCGTGAAACTAATGAAGAAATTCACATTTTGGAGAGAATATCTTGCTATGACATCAACCTCCAGGTGATGGGAAATTAGGAGACTGATGGGCTGACAAGATTACTTGCCTTTAAAACGCAAAGGTCTGCTTACCGGCCTCTCTCCCTGCAGCCAGGCTTAAAAGGGAAGGGTTTTTAGCAGGGAGGAAAACTAGAAGAGCCATGCAAACTATGCCACAGTCAACTCAACCCACAGACAGAACTAAAAGCAATGGGAACCACTTAATTTCTGAATGAGAAACTCATGTTCTCTAAAAGGGCATAGCAACATGAAACTGAGCCCTTGATACCTGAACAGGTCAAACAAAACAAAACAGGAATTTGAACACTTCATGAGAATTAAATGATTTTCACACTTTAATAAATTACTCTTTTGGCTCAGCCATTTTGCAATGGGCAAGAACTGCACCAAGTTGGGGGGAGTTGTGGGTAATTAGTTGTTTTTTGTCTGAAGTGAATTGCATTTAAAGAAAAAGATTAGAAAAAAAAATACACACTCTCCCCCCCCACCCAAACAAGGCAAACATGCAGAGCTTCACAAGAGTTTTGTGGATCATGGAAAAGGTGTTAAAGGGCGAGTGAAAAACCCTACAGAAATCAACTGCAATTCTGCCAGGATTTCAGTCCTTATTTTTAAAAACATCCTATGGTCTGTCCTCTGCTTTCGTACTTCTTTGGGAAGCTCAGTGAGAAGCCCTTCTGCAAGCAGTGTCACTCTCACCTTGGCAGTCAGTGTGACTGAAGGAAGGGGCAGAGGATGTCAGCACTGCTGTACTCCTACACCAGACTTGTAGACCTGCCTTAAGAACATGAACTGTTAGAGAAACTGTTTTGGAGGTGGAACACACCAATCCACATATTTTTACAGAAGACCACAGGTAATTTTTATACATGGAACCAGTATAGAGGCCTGCCTTGCAATTAGAAAGGTTTCACTAATTACTGGTGTTCACCACTCAAGCTAAAACTCTGACACACTATTTATATTCATTTCTATCACTACACACCTAGTTAAAATACAAATTAGCTGTAACTTTTATTTTATGATGACAAGATATAAAATATCAAAAGCATATTGCTTATCATGATGTCATTCTTCCAGTACATACTGGAAGAAAAAAAAAATTGAGTTGTATTTTTTGTCTAATTATCTGTCAGGGAGTTTGCTTGTGCAGGTCACAGTTCTGTAAGCAGTGAAATAACCTCGTGATGATAAACTGGAAATTACAAGACTCATCCTGCATGTTGGAAACACCCTATTTGTTTTCTGCTTTGTTTACTATCAAATCTTGTTTCTCTTTCATGCTAAGAGACAACTAATTAGAAGTCTACTAATCAATAGACCATTTTATTATCCAGTTCAGCTCTGAATAATCCTCAAAATTTAACGAGCTTCTGAGCAGGCCAGCAGGGAATATACAGCAAAAACAAAGAGTCTGACAAATACCAAGGGCTAGTCAGTACAAAGCAGCTTTCAAGAAAATAAAAAAGCTACCAGAGATTAGTTTTAAGTAGTGGAATCAAAACAAGCATAATGCAAATCTGGTTTTCCTTATTTTCTTTGCAGTAAAATTCACAGCTGCTGTGCCCAGCTAAGTCCTGGAGGTCAGTCAGCTCTGATTGCTGGAGGTGGCACCTCTGCCTGAGCCAGGGAGAGCTCCATGGCCACAGGAAGGGATTCTTTTGTTCAAAGAAAGGAAGGGAAGGAGTATGTTATCCTCCCTCAGGGCTCCCTAACAAGTTTAGGCTTCTCCATGAAAACTTTGTGGAGAAGTTCCAGCACAGCTCTGCTGGACCAGCAGCATCCTTGGGCAGCAAAGCCAGGTGCTCCCCAGCTGCCATTAAAGTGCCCTTCTTTGTGCCCCTGTAGAAGTGGATTTGTAACCTTAACTCTAGTAATAAAGAACAAGGAACATCCTGTCACAGTATTCATATATTCACAGATTACAGAAACAGAGTGTTATCTGCACAAACCACCCCCCATTTCTTTTAAACAATTTCAGTGGATTTTATTTGTCATTTTAGAAGTGTATACTTATTTAATTGAAAGCAACCAGGATAATTATTCTTTGTCGATCAAAAATGTTTTCTGTGCTTTAAAGAAGACTGCAGAACAAAAAAGTAGGACAATGCAGAGTAAAACCCTTAATTAAATAGTCCTGAACATATTTTATATGCACTTTCATTTCCTTGACAGCATAGCTGTGCTACTTCCTCATTCATTGTTAATGAACTAAGTCTATCCTTGCTTGGTTCTGCCACAACATTAAAACAATAAAGACAAATAAAATCAGCCTAATGTTAAATTTAAGCTTTTAGGTACCTAAGAAATATTTACAGCTCAAATCACAGTCAAGTTTAAATCAGAAACTTCTCAATATTTAACAAAATATCTCTGTAGCAAATGCATAAATCATCAAATAAATAAGACAAAGAAGGATGGAAGAAGGCTTAGGAAAAATAAAAAATTAAACCAGGATACAGATGCAAATTCTTGTGTATATATAATAAAAAGTCAAAAGTCAGTATGTTTCTAATTGATAAACTTTTCATGTTCAGCTTATTTTACTGTGGAGTCCATGACTGATGATCCAATTAATTTAATTTATGAAATTATTTCTAAATGTTTAATTAGTGCAAAGTGTAAGCACAATGGCAGCTCTGAGGAGCCTGGGGTCTAGCAGGTCCAAAGAAAAGGCTTAGCGGCCCTTCAAGGTCAAAATTCCACTAGGAAAAACGTCTCTGAATACAGGTTACTGGCCTAAAATTTATTTATTTATTTGTAAAATATTCTTTAGATATTTTTGCCATATGTCATGCCAGGTCATTCTTGTTTGGGTTTGCCTCTCAGTAGGATCATTTTCTCTGAGCAGGAGCAGTTGGAACAGGCCCCTCCCCAAGCCTCTTCCTAGGAAGGCAGAGCTGAAGAAGTCCTCCTGGCTCAACTACATCCTTAGCATAACCAGCACAGCACCTTTTTACCAACTGACCACACCAGTTCACTTTTCACTGTTTGACACCAAGATTTTTGCTGTTCCTACTGGAACACAACTCTCTCAGTACCCTCTTATTAATCTCAACTTAATTTTGTCTGTGGATCTGTTTCGTCTCAGGTCACTTAAATACTTCGGCATAAATAGTCCTCTCCCCTTACTCATTTATTTTTATTTCTAGTCATTGTTTTCATAGAATCATAGAATGGTTTGGGTTGGAAGGGACCTTAAAGATCATCTTGTTCAAACCCTCTGCCGTGGGTGGGAACACCTTTCACTAGACCAGGTTGCTCAGTGCTCCACCCAGCCTGGTTTTAAGTGCTTCCAGGGGTGGGGCATCCACAGCTTCTCTGGGAAACCTGTTCCAGTGCCTCACCACTCTCACAGTAAAGAATTTTTTCTTAATGTCTAATTTAAACCTACCCTCTTTCAGTCTTAGGCCATTCTTGTCCTGTCACTACATGCCCTTGTAAAAAGTCCCTCTTCATCTTCCTTGTAGTCTCTCTTCAGGAATTGGAAAGCTGCAATTAGGTCACCCTGAATCCTTCTTTCCAGGCCAAACTATCCCAGCTCTCTCAGCCTTTCCTTGTAGGACAGTTGCTTCATCCCTCTAATCAGTTTAGTATCCCTCTTCTGGACTCACTCCAAGTCCATGTCCTTCCTGTGCCAGGGACCCCAGAGCTAGATGCAGAACTCCAGGTTTTGCTGTAGTAAAACAAGCTGTGTTCTTGTAGAGGATGGAAGTGTGAACAAGATCATATCAGACAAGCAGGATGTAAACCCTCAGCAATTCTTACACTCCACAGTAACTATCTTAATATTGTGTAGGTTTGAAATACAATGGGATGAAGAATGCACATTTCCAGTGGATGCAGAGTACTGGTGTGCTGCAAGTGCCACATAAAGCTGGGATGGCTGGCTAGTGCAGAAATTGAGTTTTTTTAATCTTGTAGGGCAGGATCTTTGGCAGTTCTCCGTCCCTTGAGAGGGGCCAGCAGTACAATTGCCTTTTCCATGGCCACACCACCACAGCTTACTCATCCTGCTCTTATTTAGAATGCCCCATGCTGTTGCTCCTCTTTCATTTCTAACTGATGAAAAATTAACTTGTAGCTCAGTACTTTGTTCTTGTGAAGGATGTGATTTTGCACATGATCCTGATGAATTCATATCTCTACTCCTACCCCAGTCAACAGGGTCATCCAGCTCCACACCCTCATTTTCTCCATACTAGCAATTCCTGCTTTCTTTCTGTCATACCTAATCAGGGCACCTCCACTTTCTGAAGCTACTCCTGGGTTACACTTTTACTGCTGTTCATTAGCAAGTCTCAAAAGAAGAGAAAAGACTTGCAATCAACCAGATCATCAACTAGAAGCAAAATGCTGGTTTTCTATTCCTGGTAGGTTGCATCTGAAGTCCTGGCTACCTACAGCCTTTATCCCAAATCAGAATCTGGGAGAAGGTTACATCTACTGATTTATAAAGGAAACAAGAGCTACAAGACCAGTCATGCAGAATGCTAGCAAAAAATAGAGGAAGAAAATGCCAAAATAATCTGCAATGGCACTGTCCATACTACCAGAAGGAAGAATGATAAATGTCTCAGCCCCTACAGATAAAAGGAAATATTTGGAGTCATACCATTATTCTAACCCACAATGGTACATCTTGTTGACACATAAAATTGATCCTAATAGCAAAATACATCCTCAGGAAAATGAACAACTTTTTTGTTTTGTTTTTTTTTTTTTTTTTGCAGCTGTAACAGATAATTGATTAATAGTTCACAAGCCAAAAAGAAATAGTGTGTATGACACCATATTCATATTTTTTCAGACAGATACAGTAAAGTTTTAAGGCCTCGTGTTCCTTCTTTGCAGACTGGTAAATTCCATCTGTTAAAAATGAGTTTCCAGTTGGCACATAGAAAATGACTGCACTGTTGTATAAGCATCTCGACTAAGCTTTGTCATTTATTTCCATAATTAAAACCATTTTGAGAAAGATGTAGTCAGTTCAAGCAAATTACATGTTATAATAAAACAATTCTAATAACAACCCAGAAGTTATTAATGAATACTCAAATCTATATAGGAAAGTATTAGCTGTCGTAGCTTCTGAACAGGATTATGGCTATTTTCAGGCTTTTGAATGTGTTTTCTGCACAAAATGTGGCAGTTAAATTTGCATAAGAATCATAAATCGAATCCCAAAATGTAATTTTATTTTTCTCAATAACCAGTCTGTTAATTTATCAAGGGCTCTGAATATCTGAACTGGTGGAGCAGAGGATAACGATATATCTTTTTCATGGGATTTAGTAGCTAGAAAGAAGGAGGGAACTGAAGGATGAAATTTTTAAAACAACTTGTATTGATTGCAAAAAACACTTTTTACCATTTCTTAGAGATATCTGCCTAGTGTTTTCCAGCCTCTCTTCAGCTCTCCAATACCAATAAATGCATCACAAACCTAACAAAAACGTCTTCCTATTCTGATTAATTGTTTTGAAAATACCAAAATTTTGTATCTCCCAGAGTGCTTCCTGATAGAACGTACTGTGGCTAAAAGCCTACTGGCAAATCACTCCACACAGATGCCATAAGTATGTGCTCACTCAAAGAGCCAAAAAAGCAACTTCTGACTAAGGGCTTTTGCTTTTGGAAGTGTAAGCATTGGCAGATAAACATCCTCTCTCTTCTTGCCTTCAGGGGAACAATTTCTGCTTATTAAAGACCATCCCTTCCCAGGTACCTTTAGAAGGGTTAATTCCAGCAATTAACACCCTGACCCTAGAAACATTGTGTTCCAAAGGGACCATGCAGCTTGGTCCAGAAACTCTGGAGATATTCAGCAATTTGATTCCAGTCAAGACATGCAGTAAGATGAGGCAATGGTGCAACCCACTTTGGCCAGAAAACTTCTTCCCATAACTTCATTGAGACTGATGAATGAGAAAACACCAAGGATCATGACCTCATAAATTTGTGGGAATTGTGACCTTTCAAGCACAAAATGATCATTCCAAGATCATTTATCCTCTGACAAGAACAGGCTATGAAGATAAAACCCAGCATACAATAAAATGATAAAATGATAATGCCTTTTTGACATCTTTTGAAGTCTTCTGTTGGGAAAGGGCTATACAAATCCACAGTAATGTCATTGTTGTTTTATTACATGAAAACCTGTAACTTCTGTGATAAAATAATGTTCTTTTAGAAGCACTGAACACAAAATTCAGAAATTAAACATTTTACAAATGAAATAGTCAAACTCCCTGATAGCTGGACCATAGGAGGAGAGTTGTACAAGAGGCACTGTAAACCAGTAAGCTCTTGAAGAATAAGATGAGCTATTTGCAAAGCTATGCAGCTTGTAATTGTATGTGTGATTAAACATCCTGGTCTCCAAAGAAATTCCTATCATAAAAGCCTACAAAATAGGCTTATTTCAGTCTAAGAAGCAAAAAGATGGTAATGTTATAGTGGCACACAGGGTTACATTCATGCATCTTTTCCTCTTATAAGCAGTGGCTTCTCATGAACACTTTCACAGCTGAAACCCAAGAAATACCTCAACCAATTACAGTCCCAGTGCTGAAATGTGTCCTAGGTTACAATGTAAAATTGTGCCCAAGGTTTGTATTCTATCCCCATGAGCCGTTAGAGCCAAAGTGGGGCAGTGTTTTTCTGTTAACGAGCCTAACAATGCCTTGCCACATGACTCATAGATAACTTCCTCCGGGAGTTATCTCTGTTTAATGGGCCATCAAGGACCCACTGCATGACTCATAGAATGAGATCAGCCCATTGAGAGATGCTCTGCCCAGGGGGAGGAGCCAAGCATTCCCACCTAGATAAATCCAAGGTTTGGGACAGCACAGGCAGCTTTTTATCCACTGGACTCCCAGAGGAGACAAGAGCTACCAGACCTTTCTACAGGATCACTGCTTTGACAAAATCATCTCATCTGGACTGCCGCTATCACCCTAACAGGGTGTCAGGTTGTATTCTGACTCTGTCAGTGGTTTTTTGTACTATTACTTTAATTTTACTTTCTTTTATTTCTTTTCTTTTCCTCTTATTAAATTGTGTTTCTGACTTAGAGTCTTTCACTGGTTTTGCTTTCAAACCAGCACAAAATGACAGGTGTAACACATTCTTTGGTCAAAGAAGAAAGCACCTTTCTCAGAGGCGATTACTACATCTTGCTCTGCAAAGACCACATCATGTTTTTATTTTAGGGTAGACTAGTGCCATGACCAAGTGACTGAATGGTGACCCAATAGTCTAAAATTAGCTAACTATCCCAGGTCTGAGACATGTCATTCCACCTTTGACATCAACTAGAAATAGTACCAAATGCCTTTCCTTCTTGTAACAATTAGGAACCTTGAGGGTTGGTTTTTTTAATACTAAAAAAACCCAACACCTCTCCCAAACAAAGGCTCTAAGCAAATCTGGTTCCTCTATGACAGGTGACTAAATCACAAGAAAACTCATATAAAGCCCTAACTTTACAGAAAGACAAAGGATGATCTTTGTGATTCTTTTAAATAAGTGAATATTTTATATTTGCTTTCACTCAAAAGCTTTTTAACTCCTCTGTTCTCGACCCCTTTCTCCCATATTTTTTTAACAGGGCAAAAGAAATAAAAACAAACAAATAAAAGAAGAAAGATTATATCATTTTTGGCAAAAAATAGCACTGAAGATTGGAAACTCTCTTAAAGCAGAAATATATGGAAAATTACAAAAGAAGACAGGTTCCGTATGAATTTACTTTCACTGGAAAACCACACATCCAACCACTCTGAGATCCTTCCTCCTTTCCCTGGAAGTCACAGAAGGGCTCACCAAATCAACAGCCTAACTAGGCTGGGGTTTTGGCCTAGATGAATGAGTGGTTCAGCACCAGTGGTTCACCAGGTGAACAGAGACTTCCACTGGCACTGTTAGGTTACTGGTATGGACTAGCTTCATGACACACATGATCTGCCCAGAGCAAAAAGGCCTCCTTCTGCACCCAGGCTTGCATGCACCATATAAAAGTCCATTCAAAAAGACAACTACTCATAGCATTGGCAGGAGTATCCCACTTCTACATAAGCTGACTTAGAAACTTGCTTTGAAATCTTTCACTGCTGAAATCAGTCATCTCAGTGCTCCCAGGAAGAGGGGAAATAAAAAGGCTGCAAGAGAACAACAGACCCATGGGGATACAGCAGTTGCAAGGATGCTGCTAAAGTTCAAGGAGAAATGGCAGCTTGAGAAATGTTGATGCTTCAGGAAAAAAAAAAGGGGAATAGGTTTGGAGGGGGAAAAATAGTACTGATTAAATAAGCTAAGCAAAAGGGAGGGAGGATACAGAAAGCAAGCAAAATTTTTCAGAACAGGAAAAAAATCTGGAAGTATACCAGTAATAATGAAAAATAGGACAATTAATGAAAAATACAAAGGAAACACATATGAAAAATATGATAAATGGTCTGTTGTGTGGGTGAAAGCAATCACAGAGAAAGACAACAACGTCAGATATATGATGCTACTAAAGCTTTTTATTTTCCCATGTCCCTTTGCTTTTCAAACTCTTGCAAAACATTACCTCATCTGTTTGGTTTGGGTTTTCTTTTTCCCTAGTGTGCAAACTCACATTTCTCATCATTTTCTTTTCCGCTGCAGACAACAACCCTCTTCTCCAGCCAGAGCACCATCAGAGAGGCAATACCATGCACAGCTGACTGTCTTCAAGTGCATTGTTTGTATTTATTAAATGCATTTTGAATGTGTTCTGTTCACCCACCTCTTCACAGCAGAAGCTCAGGGAGATGAAACATTGAGAAATGTCTGTTTCACAATCAGTCCCAGACACACGCACACACTCCTTGTTTCTATAAGGGGTTCTAAGTAATCAGAGGGAAATGGACACATTTCATATTGTTTAATCAGTGGAAAATGCAAAACCACAAAATGTCTTCTCTGAAAGTATTCTGTTACCTCTGAAGCCCCTAACCTACAATTGTTTTTGAAGAAGAGAAGCTTTGGATTGTTTTGGCGTAAAAATGTCACTAAAATCCTGAGTAAATTGGTTTATTTACTTAGATATATTCCTTGCAACATATATGTTTTGCCAAATAATACAGTTAGACTGATAAAAAAAAAATTCACTTATAAACTGTTGCAGTTTACTTCTTTCTAAGATCCAAAGGGTATTCTAATGGAGTCAGGCTTCTTCACTGTGTTAAAATAATCTGGACCTTCAACACTGTAAATCCAGATGTATTCACACCTTTGCTTTTCCCCCACAGAAAGATATGGCAGAGTATAGTGCAGAAAATGACCCCAGAGGTGTGCCTGTGATTTGAGGGTTAGCCACAGAGATACTTAAACCTGAACCAGAATCAGATGCAAATTTCATAGCCTTCCTATTAATACACATCTTTGAGCAAAGATCAGTCCATTTGTGATTTTTAGGCACTGTTTCTTCCACTGCTGTACCTCTCCCAGACATTCTCATCACTTTATAATAATGCCCTTCAAATTTGCTTTGTCATGTGCCTTGTGTATTTCATAAATCAAGGCTGGACTCTTAATTTCTGCAAATTACTCCTGAAAATAACCTCACTCCTCTTCTGAAGTATGATCTGCTTGCTTGATGAAATACTAAGATTTTTCCTTAATGCATCCAGGTCAAATTCATAATTATAACACATATTCCATTAAATGTTCAATGCAATAGTTAGATGATAAAAACTTGATGAGTCCCCTGAATGTGACGGAGAATAGGACCTGTGTGAAATCTCTTTCTGGTGCACTGTTGCAGGGTTGGAACCTGAGTAGTTGCATATAAATTCAGAAAATTGAACAAAGTTACAAAGCTACTTTACACCATCAGAAGAAAATTCTGAATAAACTTTACAGTGACAGGAGGTTCAGATGCAATCCAGAAAAAAACATGCTTCTTCGTGGAGAATTGTTGAAATTACTCAGACACATCTTAACTTCCCGTCTGGTTTGACAGGGAAAACTGCAAGCTCGAGAACGCTGCCACTGAGATTTCAAAGAAAAATTAATTTAGGTGCACAGAAGCTTTTGTCAAGTAGAGGAGCTTTGGATTATTTTAAAAAAAGGATAAAATTGTTGTCCGCAGTCTGTTTAACGTCTTTGCCAGTGACATGGACAGTGGGATTGAGCAAACTCTCAGCAGGTTTGCTGATGACTCTAAGCTGTGTGGTGAAGTCAACAGGCTTGGAGTGAAAGGATGCCATCCAGAGGGACCTGGAAAGACTTGAAAGGTGGGCCCAGACAAACTTCACGACGTTCAAAAAGGCCAAATGCAAGGTCCTGCCCATGGATTAGGGCAATCCTAAGCACAAATACAAGCTGGCTGGAGAATGGATTGAGAACAGCCCTGAGGAGAAGAACTTGCGATGTCGGTTGATGAGAAGCTCAGTATGACCCAGTAAACTGGGTCACACTTGCAGCCCAAAAAGCCAACCAGATTCTCGGCTGCATCCAAAGCAACATGGCCAGCAGGGTCAGGGAGGGGATTCTGCCCCTCTGCTGGTGATTCTCTTTCTGGTGAGACCCCTCCTGTGTCCAGCTCAGGGGCCCACAACATTAGAAGGACATCAACCTGTTGGACATCCAGAGGAGGGCCCCAAGGATGCCCAGAGGGCTGGAGCACCTCTCCTACAAGAAAAGGCTGAGACAGTTGGGGTTATTCAGCCTGCAGAAGGCTCCAGGGATGTCTTATCATGGCCTTTCAGTACCTAAATGGGGCCTACAAGAAAGGTGGAGAGGGACTCTTTACGAGGGCATGTAGTGAAAGGACAAGGTAGAAAAAAATTGCCTCTGCATTAAGGATAGAGAGAAGATTAAGACAAGACAAACTAGTGCATAAATAATTTCTATGAATAAATCCCACCTAATATAGTTGCAGTGATACCTGACAACTATATAAAGACTTATTCTATAAAATTTAATTTGTAAATATTTTTTGTTTTGTTTCAGTGGTGCCTCAGAAAACACCAAGCCAGAATGCTGTATCTAATTAATTTTACAGGATGGTTCAAAACCTATTGGAAGGTTATAATTTTCAAGTAAATTATAGCACTTTTCATAGTGCTTAAGGAAGCAATACTCACACTATGTATTTTTCAAATAGTACAGCACACTTTTAATTTAGGAAAATGTATGCACAAGATTTTCAGAACAATCTAAATTATTCTGCACTTGTCAAGATTTCAGGAGTCACATGTATTATTGTAATGTTCTTCCCACAGAGTGCTTGTTTTGTGTCTACACAGAAATAGTCCCTGAAATGTCAAAGAATACGGGAGCTGGGTGGTTTCTTGTTGACTTGCAAGGTTACAGGTTGCCAGACTCACATGGCAAGAACAACTGCAAGGCCAGATGACAATCAAACTCCACTCTTAATTACTTCTGCTGCCGAGTCTAAATATATGCCCAGCTTGTGCTGAAATCGTGTTGTGCCACATCTGCTGATATGTGTCAAGGGACCATGTCCTCCGTTCCCGATCAATATTCCGAAGTATCAACAAGGATAAATCCAGTGCGGGCATTGTAGCAGGTGCTGAGACCTTGCTTGATATGTGTACATATGCATGTCAACCTAGATAATATACTTGGGCATGGCAGGCAAAAAAGAACATAAATCGCTGTCAAGATAGGCTGCTGTACACTCCCTGGAAGACTCATGGTGCTGTACTTAATCCAGGTGCCATTTTTTTCCAAATGAGATTTTGATTAAGAATTATTATGCCTCAAAGTCTTTTAACCCCAAGCCCTCATCTTTTTGACTGCCTCTTCAAAACATGTGTTCTGATTAATAAGGTAACCTTACAGAGATTACAACCACACAGGCATTAGCAAAATCCCACGTGAAATGAACACAAGAAGCCAATGGTATTTATCAATCTGACTTTCTTGTGTAGTCAAGATATATTTTGTCTGTAAATGTGTTTTTAATCTGTTTGCTACTTACATATTTGTTATAAAGAACAAACATATTTTTTCTTTCATTAGGCTAAAGGTTGAAAATAATTTTGAAGAATAAATAGCATCAGACAGTAAAAATGCTAAATGGTGGGAGAGGCCCAGTAAGTGTAACTTAGGCTCATATTATTTTTCAAGTATAGAAGAATAAACTTCTTCTAAGTGCCTGGATGCTTGCCTATTAAAAATGGACCAACAGAAGAACAAAATGACAACTACTTCTGTGAGCTGCAGTCTTTCTCAGGATCAGTGCTCTGCCTGGTTTTGCCAGCCTTACACATCAATACATAATTTGCAAACAAATCAGAATCTGATGACACCATTTAGAATTTTACAGAACCATTACTTAGCATACCTCTCAAAAATGAAAAATACACTGCACCATGTGCACAAATCATTGAGTCACTTAAAAAAAAACATTAAGCAGAGAGAGGTTTATATGGTAGAAATTCTGTACAACCTTTCAAGAAAGGCAATCATATCTTCACTGTGCCTTATTTTCAAAGACCAAATGAAGCATAGCTTCTTTTCCTATCACTCAAATTGGCCATTTTCTTTCATACCTTCATGTTCTATTATTTGTGTCACCGCAGCTAGAATTGCAGGATTTATTTAGGGACAATACCTTATCAATCATGAAACACAAAGCACAGCCCAGCCTCACAGCACATATGTTTTAAACAATGTTTTACACCTCATTTTACTTACAGAAGTATCAGAACTGGTAGCCTGAATTAGGGTCTTTAATGGTAGCTATTAAACATTAAGAGCCCTTTTTCCTGTACAGTCTCAAATTTTTCATTTTCTGTTTCATTTTCAGTGTTATTTTATTACATTATTTTATAATGGGAAGACAATCACAAGACATCTTGATGATATGTGATATAGTGCTTCTCATCCAGATAGAGAAAATGAGTGAAGAATTCAGGACAATTTTCCAAAACTTCTACCAACCTTTCCTCTCAGACAAAAAAAAGGTGGAAAGTAATGTTTTCTTTGAGCTTACTTAAAAAGACTTCCTGCTCAACTAATCCTGCTTCCATCCTATTTACTTCATGTGGAGGCTAAAACTAAACCTATATGGTTACAATTTAAGGCATCAAAGAGAATACTAGCCCCAGGATATTTGAAGAGAAAAAACCCATCAATCAGACCTCAAAATCCCAAATGGATTTATTTAACATGTTCACAAAACCTTTTAAGCATCACCGACACAGAGGCATAAAAATTACATCTATTTCCCAGCTGAGGGACAAGACGCTCTAAAATGAGGTCTGTGTTCTGTGGATAATTGGCAATGGACTACATCTGCCCCCCTGCACATATGAGGGATTACAGATCTTGTGGCTAGTGGTTCATGTGGATGAACTACAGGGCAGCTCTGATCACTTGCTGACCCAGCCATGCCATCAGCATGTTGATGGCTTTGCCCCCAAGGGCCACCTCTTTGCTGTCTCCAGCACTCAAAATCTCATTACTGGTTGTGAACCAAAAAAATATAAGTCCTCTGTGAAGGCAACTCTTCTCATCCCTGTGGGATAAAAAGAGACTATTTGAGAGGTAAAGTAAAGGATAAAGACAAGGTCATTCATTAGCTGGGTTTATGCCTTGGGGTAGGAACTACTGGGAGAAATACACTGCACTGTTATGAGTCCAATGGGAAGAAAACGTGAAGAGCAAAATATGCCCAGAAATGGAAAGGTTTTGCAGCTGGGCACAGGAGAAGGAGGACGAGGCAAGTTGAAAGGTTCATGTTTCAGCTTTCTGCACAATTAACACGCCTCTCTGGGCACTAATTTTGATCCTCTTGGAGAATGTTTTTATTTTAACATTGATTGACAGCAACACTAGAAAAAAATGAAGAAATATGTTGGCTTTGACCTTACACTTGAATGTCCTGAATTACTAGAAAAAGATATAAATTGAAGGACTGTCAAGCTTCTGTACCACAGGATAGGTGTTTCTAAAAGCATCTCTGAAGCCCAACACAACTAGTTAGAAGAACAGACTTGTCAAAGAGGGGCCAGAGATAGAAAAAATTCATGATCCTGAAAGAAAAAATCTATAGTAAAAGTCAAGAAAGAGGAGTTTAAAAAAAAAGCCTTCACAAGTATCTTGTGAAGTGGCTAAAAGGACTTTAAAACTAGCTAAAAGTGGCTAGTTTATCTCTCCACATAACTAAAGAGACTGACCAAGGTTTCTACTAACATTTTTCCCATGTAGTTTTATTCTGGATGCCTACGCACATGGCTACTTAAATTTACAGCACTGTGATTCAACAGAGTCAGAATCTGGTCCCATGTGATCCTAAGAGTGTCTGCTTTCCAGGAAACAGGCATAGGAGGCATTGGAAATCAGGCTTGAGTCACAATGGCTCTTTGCAACCTCTCATATGAAAGCACTTTCAGTGTCCACAACCATTAATATCAATATACATTAATATAAATCAAACTGAGCTGGCCACATTAAAGAAAAGATGTTGATTTTCCATCTGCATTTTGTGCTGTAAATTTGAGGGCATCTGCTCATCTGGAAAAAATAAATGACAACCCCAAACCTGTAACAAAAAAAAAATTACTGCCATTTTCTTGATATTTAAACTCACTGGACTTCTCTGCCATCTGCAAAAATTGTAAGGCATTATTTAAAGGTGAAGATATTTAAATGCCTGGGGTTGCTAAATTCAAGTTTTTCTCATTTCTCCATCTGATTATTATTCAAATGCACTCTTCTTGTTTGATAAAATCAAGGCACCTCTTGGTGTTGTCTGAAAACCAAAGCCCAGAAAAATTAAATAATATCAAATATCATGAATGATATGAAAAAGATTGAGTATCAACAACATACAAACACTCAAACTGAGTACAATACAACCATAAAATATTTTGGGCAAACCTCAAAGCACTAATTGGCATACAAACTACTTCAAAACTAATAAAATACTTGGATTATTTAAAGCACAGTACATGCAGAAAAACAGTTGCAATATTTTGTACTAAATTATACAACTCAGATAAATACTGGAAATGCATTGTTGTCAAATTTATACCAAAGTTGATGCTATGGGACCGGTTCAAAGTTCAGTCATTCAGCGTGAGGTATTAAGCAGAATAAATTTAGTTCTCAACTTCAATTTACAGCTTGTAGGAGAAGTTTTCCTGTAAGGGAATAACATCTCTGCCATCAACAGTGGGTCATAACAACCTGAGTCCCTGGAACACCCATGACAGGAGAAAGATTATATCCAATAAAACAGAAGACACCAAAACTCCCCAATTCACAGCAATTGATTCATAATCTATTGAATGAGGCAAATTATTTAGAAAGGTCTTTGTTCAGACAATGAAGCTAGTCAATATCTACAGACTGAAGTGGCATGTAGTTTTTCTAGATTAGAAAGGATTACATATATTATTTACCAGCTTGGACATTATTATTCTTTTGAAGCTTCTGTTTATATCCAAAGACAAGCTATAAAACAGAGGATAGCAGAGCTGTTCAGACTCACCATTTGTCTTTAAAAAATGACCTTCTCATAGGTCTCAAAGTGTTTTGAATATGCAAACTCCATTGTACCAGGACACCTTTAGCCCCACAGGAGAGCAATAAAAATGACCTGGGAAGCCTTCTATTGCAATAATTATTCTAGATGAAAGTACCAGTCATTTCTTAAATGTATTAATGCACTAGTGCAAATTGCTAGTAAATTAGTGTATTAATAAAATGTTATGGTGATACTCCTATGAAACCCTTATTTTATTTGTTTCTGGCACATACACATGTGGCCAGTTTTCACTGAAAGACACTCAGGTCTAAATGGTATCTGGCACTGTTCTCTACACTCCAGCCTTTGCAAATGCATATATCATAATTTCACTTCAAGTTTTAAAAAGATTAATTTCCAGCTCTGGTCTGCAGTAGAACCTGAGAGTATGAATTCTGGGTTGCAAAATGAGGAAGTTAGAGTTATGGCAACACTACAAGAGTTCTGCCTAGTTTTTAATAGCACTTATCTTGAAGTATTTCTATTATTCATATTTTTGTTACATCACCTAAAAAGACAGGGACTTACTGTAGAAGAACTAGCAACAAATGTAATGCTTGGACTACTGATATATAGAGAAGGGCTGATATTTTGTCCTTTTTTTGGAAACAGCAGGAAACATCCTCACTGTTCCCACTGCACGAATCAGCACCAAGCCGACAGATAACTTTGTGTCTAGGCCACTGCAAAACAACAGGGGACAGGAGTTTTTTTCAGCACTCAAACAGAATTTCAATCTCCAGGCACATCCTGCCCTGCTTTTCATCTGCAGAGCTCTCCTTGTATTAGTAAAAGTATCAGCAGAAGTCAGGAAGAGCTATAGGGTCTGTAGGGTTCTTCCCTCCCACTCCCTATCTCCCCATCTCATGTGTCCTGGTTTCCCAAAGCTTCAGACCTGAGCAGATGAGGACAGAAATACATGGGGAAATCATTCCAGATGCTGTGGTTCTGTGTAAACATATCAATCATGACAGGCCATTTCTGATACATCATAACAGCAGCTGTTGAGTACAATAAATTATGCTTAATATGAAATATAGTTTCAATTTACAGAATAGGAAAAACTGTAAGTTCAAACCAAGAGTCTGGAATTGCATGAAGCAAAACAACCTATCCACAATGCTGCTAAGACAAGGGAAAAGTACCCTCTAAAGCACACTGTGACCTTTCAGTGAGATGATATCCAGTCAATTACATGGCTGCCATGGAATTCAGTCTCTCTCAGTGAGGTTGATGGCACATGACCTTAACAACAAGGAACCATTTGATATTATTAAAAAAAAACCCCTAAACCAAAAAAACCCAGCCAAAATCAAAACAGCTGGAGGACAGTGAAGGGCAGCATCATCTCAGTGCATAACAGCGAAGCAGAAAAAAGCATGTAAAAAATGTAATGCTTACATCAACAATGCTGTCTGATAAAGGAGGAAGAACCTAGAGAAGAGGAAAAAAATAATTTGGAATAAGGAAAGATACTGGAAGCCAAAGTCCATGCCAGTGCCAAAGCACAACAGTTTTGACATGGCTGTAATTTATTCAGAGGGCAGAGCAATGTAAGGGATCAGAGTCTGATCCTTTTTTCTGGACTTGCAGCCTTTTCCTGAGTTTATTTCCTCTGTTGCCACATCACCCATCATAAGTTCATCTCACCTATCCTTAGAAGTTATTGGGGATGTCAAAGCTGTGCCAGCAAGAGCTAAGGGCTGTGCTGAGCTGGATGGGCAAAGGATGTCACAGGCAAGCCAAGAAGCTGCAAAACAACCTGATGTGGTAGGACACAAGCTGTTGTGGGGTGGCTCTGGAGGACTCAGAGGCTACACACATGGCTGAAAACCTTGTTATGGTGCGCTCTTACCCTTTCCAAAACACCCTTTGAAAAAATGCCCATGCCAGCCACAGCGTCATAGCCACTAAACTGCCTTATGTGCCAGGTGTTCAACATTTAACCAGTGTTACAGTTTAGTGGTGTGCTAACAAACAAAGCTACACATCAACTCAGATGCTTACAGTAAACTTTATGTAGAGAGACCTTTAAAAGCAGCTTGTTTTCAAAATCTGTAGGCAAATGTGAACTGGCAATGATTAGAAATGTGTTTTTAGAGTCTGTGGGGATCTAGAGAAAGCCCTCATCTGGGAGCTGGGAACAACAGATAATGCCAGAGGGGGACAAACAAAACTATGGATGAATTTACTCTGTGCAGCTTGATACTGTGAAAGCAGGTGCAGTGACATGTCTTCATTATTACTTAATCTTTCCATCTCTTAGGTATGGGGATTGAGACAAAGATGGGGATTGGAACTGTGGTGCAGAATACTGAACTGAGATAATCTAATTTACTTTAGTGTCTGGATCGGTATTCAAACTCAGTTGTTCATGAAGCAAAACAAGAAAATACATTTTTCCCCTTTTCTAAGCCATTTTTTGGCTGTTTCAATTATTTAACTAAGCTTCTCAATGAAAGTAAATGCCAAAACAGCTTTGCGGAAACTTTCCTCTCAGGAAAAACCAAAACAACCAAACACTGAGCACAAAAACACAAAGAAAGGAAGAAAGATTAAAAACTTATTTCATTCCAACCATGGATTGACTGCATATAAATTAATCATACTACATAGGGAAGGGAAGAGCAAATCTCCCTGAGATATAATTGTGTCATGTATCACAAAACAGATTCAGGGCACACCATGGTGGAACTGAGCATGAGTGACAGCAAAGGTGCACTGCTGTGGCAAATGCATTTATGATCTTAAAAAGCAATAAATCAGCATTTGTTGATAATTACCTCTGAAAAGAAATTTTAAAAAACTGCAGGACTTCATAGCACCTGCTCTCAGTCAGTCTACAGTGGAGCACTAATGCTTATGATGAGGGAGGGGATGCTGTGCTTCCTGCAGAGATTGAAGAAATGATGATGCAACATGAGAAGAGATGCAAGAAGATGATCTGATAATCAGGAAGTCATAAAATAAGACAAAGATTTTAAACAAAAAAAGCCTTCAGGTGATTTACAGAAAACAAAATCTCTTATTTTATAATGCCAGATTTCTATTTCTTATAATTTAAATCAGAAGATGCTGCTTTATCTTTTAGGAGGACAGAACCCTGTAATGGCACTGTAAGGAATATCAAAGAAAGGAATGTTAAGGTCAATAAACATCTGTCACAGAGACAGAACTGTACACAAAGCAAGATCTCAGGGCATCTTCAGACCCTAGGACTGCTTTGCCCTAAGTTAAGAGGAGCCAGGCAGGAATTTTGCTCACAAATTAAACCAAAATCCCCAATCAAACAGAAAAAAACCCCAACACACAACAAATAAACTCCTCCAAATCCAAATAGATAAATATTCATAACTAGCTGCTGCTCCCCATACCTTTTTTTCTGGGCATGTGGTCATTCAACAACAACACACCACTTACACCCTTGGCTTACAAATCATCTCCATGGCAAACAAAACTGTTCAACCCCATAAGCAGAAATGCAGTGGATGCTATGAGTATTAGTAAAATATGTCCTAAGCATCCCTTCTCCTTTTCCTGTTCAATGACTTTTAGGGGAGATAGGCTTCCTGGACACAAAATTATGAGATTGCAACCTGAGGGTATCTTTTTTCCACCTACAAGCTTATGCACGTTTGTTTTACTTTGGAGGAAACTTTACCAACATTTAATACCCAATGACTTGACATCAAGAGAACTGCTGTTCTACATCTTATGAAGCTTTTTGGGCTAGAGGAAGGTTCCTCCACTAGATTTTTGAAGTGTTTGAAAACTGAAGCTTTTGATTAATTTGTAAAGGCAATTCTAGAATTACAGTTGTACAAGAGAAGGAAAAAGGAAAAAAACCCAATGCCTCACTCAGAGCTTGGTGTTCTCAAGATAACACCAGAGTTGAGTGGCATTTCTGACTTTAAAAAAATCCCACAAGATAATAGTCTCAGTTAAACAAGATGGACTGCAGCGGTTCCTCTGTGTAAAAGGTATAGACCTGCATAGAGGACACAATGCCTGGGTAACCAGCCAGCTTGCAGTTTGCATTTGCATTTCATCAAAACTCAGAGCTACTTTCCAGCGCAGCAGGCAGTTAGCTTGCCCTAATTACTGCCAGGGAGACCCAGATGCTTTTGTCAGCTCTTCAAGCACAGAGAAAGATTACCAGCAGGCAAGCCAGCCATAGGATCAAGGATGGCTCCTAACAGGAGGCTTGTAAAAAATCCCCTAATACTTATGTTCTCTGCTGAACGGAAGAAATCTAAACACCTTATAAATCTGAGATCAAGCCAGATTATTCATATACAGGATTATCCTCCATGCTGAAGAAACAAACATGCTCAATTAAAGAGAGAGTTATTGCAACAAACTCTTTTTTGGGTAATTTGTCCAGATACAAAGCAGTGCCTTGAGCAGATAGGAAAGCACAGCCATTCAGCAGATGTGCCTGCCTGCCAAAGAGAAATGACGTGACAAAAAGATGTGGGGTCCAGCATCTCCCACACTGTGGTGTGGGTTCAGCCTCTTCCTGACTCCAGTGGCAGAGGAGGTTGGGACCCAAAGGATTGCAGCCATTTTACCTACACAGATAGTCTGAATGAAGTGAAAGCAATTACTATTTTTCACATTTTGAAATTACATGGAGAGGATCCTCCATTCTCTTGCAAATTTAATTTCACAAGCTTTCAAAGCAATTTGGCTTAAGCTTGAGAAATAGACTCAGCAGCAGCTCTTTATCCAGCAGTAGTGGGGGAGGCCAGTGCCTCTTATCACTGATTTCAGCAGCTGGGTGAAACCAGCACAAATTCTCTGTCACCATAAAAAATACAATTACCTTTTTTACCCTCCTCATATGACAGAAGAAAAAAACCCTGTTTATTTGAAAAACTAGGACTGCGCTTAACCTGAAATACTTCCTTCTGTTCAGCTATACGATTAAAAAAAAAAAAAAAAAAAAAAAAAAAAAAAAAAAAAAAAAAAAAAAAAAAAAAAAAAAAAAGAAAAGCCTGATTCAGTTCAGGGCTGTATGCATTGTAAATATGTAACCATTTGCTGAATTATTACATATGGTGAAACTCACCTGCAACCCAAGGTCTCCCCTGCCCTCTGTTGATTGCTGAATTTGAATGGTCACTTTGGCAAAATGAGCAGAGCAATCCCTTCTCCCAAACAAAAGCCAAAGAGACACACTGATTATAAAGGAGGTGTTAAAAGTTAAATATTAGTGTTATTGCCATTATGCTGTTAGGAGTATTATCCTCTTTGGAGCAAAAGAACAGAAAATTTGAAGAGAGGGTCCTCTTGTTGCCACACAAGCAGCCAAATTGGCATTAGATGCCTCTGTAGGCAACTGTGTCGAGTCCCACATGACTGCAAGCAATGTTCAAGTACCAACAATATCTGAGTCAGAAAATTTGTTGAGCAAATAAAAGCACTGCCTGAGATGGTAGAATAGCAGTCAGGAAAAGAGAGTCTTATCCCAGCACAGATCTATTGCTCTTAATTTGGCCCGTATAAATGAACACTGACTTTGGGCCTAAATCTTTGATCATTTGCAGATGCCACAGCATACAATATTGGGGTCTACCTGAGTAGCTGGTGGTTAAAGATGAACTTCAGACCCAGGTGGTTCACTGTCTCTTTGCCTATTTTTCGTTTGAAATTCTCATCCCAAGAGGTCCATTGTTTTTTTTTTTAATGCACAACAAGAAAATTAGAATTTTGTAATTCACATTCTCCTCTCAGCTACACTGATGCCCATAACTGAAGTCAATAGAGTTGTACCACAGTGATGGAGATTTTGGCTTGGTATATGAAACAGTTATAAAACAGTTTTGTTTATTTGCCAAAGTCAAGGATCTGTTACCATTTACTTTCTATCCATGTCTGGTGCCAGGATAATACACATTTCTGATCCAACTCTCAGAGCATATTCATTTGTAAGTGTAAAAAAAAAAAAAGAAATTAGAAAATTAAGAATTAGCTATTTGGCTGCTTTCAATGGTACTAATAGCTTTTTGTTCTTCTTTGAGAAATAAATGCTCTAAGAGATACAAAAATGTAGGTGCTTTGACATACTAAGAAACTTGTCAGCACAGCCCAGGGAATTTCCTCTCTAGTCCACTATTTGCAGTTTCCTTTTGGTCAAGAGTGGCTGCAGGTTATTCCATGCAACCTTCTGTGCTTTCAATGGGTGTTTGCACTCCAGTTCCCAGAGCACGAGTGAAAACCAGCATTAAATGAGAGCTTTGCTGCCAGCCTGGGCAGAAAAGGACTGACATCATTAGCAACATCAACCACATTTATCCCAGCTCTTCTTTGTCAGAGTCAAGGATGGAAACTTGGAGAGAGCCATCAAAGTTTGTACTGGAGAAAGTTATGCTAAAATTTATATTATGCCATAATATTGACATATCTGAGGTCTGCTTTTGTTTATGGTTATGTGTATTCGTGTTTTATTTGCTAGCACCATGTATCTTCATAAGTTTCACCAAAACTGATATAACTATGGGATATTCAAAGATTAATTGCTTCTATCTAACTTCTCAGTATCTTCATTGTCCAAACTTCATCTTTACAAAAAAAGGCCTCACAGCCCTTAAGTACCTTGTATTCAAGATTCCACAGATCACTTCTCTCCTACAGGAAGTTAAATACAGGCTCTTGAGGCAAATATGACAGCAGAGTATGTAGGAAAACAATCTGTCAATTATTCATGTATTTTTAATTGTCAGTAGTGGGGTAGTAGTGGAAAGAAAAGGAGGAGAGCTGACAGAGTAATGAGCCATCTTCCCTAAAGATCACCAGTAAATGCTCTGCTGGCCACAAAGAACCACAATTAAGAGAATGCTGACATTGATAACTAATGAGCTATTTAAAATGAGCAAATCAGAGTACACTTCACATGCTCTATCACCTGTGGGTGAGATTTTGTAAAATGTAATTCACAGGTGCTCTACTTGGACAGAAATAAAACATTTCATTCATTTAAAATTTTCACTGTCACAGAACAGTGGCTCAGATATCAGAATCACACCTCATAGCACATCTTAATTAGAGAGATGAAAGAAAACAGAACTTCTTCTGTAGGGAATGAATGAGAACTGATTGAGATTTTACCTTTAGCTTAGACCTAGGTTAAGATGGCAGCAGAACAAACGTTATTATTTTTAATTTCAAGAAAGGACTTGATTCATGAAAAGACTTGAAAAGCATATGTTTAAATCCCTTCCAATCCCAGCATTTACTTAAGAGCATGTTTAAAGAAAACACTTATATTTAAATACTATCTTAACCTGGAATTCCCCTTCGTTCTGAGATGCCACATGCATCATCTGAAAAATCCCATGTGCCTTATTCACCAGCAATAGATTTTATAATATTTTCTTTTACACTACTGAAAAAAAATAAAACAATTTGAATGATTACAGCCAATACTCAAGAAATGCACCATTACTTCTATCCTACTGTTAGTATTTGTAAATAAAATTGTGCTCACACTGTGACTTTCACCCTGCCACTGCATTTTTCTCTTCTTTGACCAAAGGATCCCAGCAAGGAGTTTTACTCTAAATTCCTATTTTCTCCCATGGGCATATGGACTCTCCTTGTTACCGGACTGAAACACCTGAATACACTTTCTTTAATATTTATCTATTTTTCTTTCTTTTTGCCCCCTTTGGCTCCATATACCTACGTCATGTGAGTACAGTTTTTTACTAATAACCTTACCTTGCCAAAAAGAAAACTTGCCAATTGGTTTGGTTTGGTTTCTTAGTCACCTGAACAGCATGAACAAAATTTGCAAGTAATTCTGTGGAAAACATGTGCTTAAGCCCTGAGTATGAGGTGAAATATGAACAGCTATATATTCAGAACTGCAGGGAAAAAAAAAAATAAGAAGGCACACTGTGTTACAAAACCATTCTTGTTGGGTTATCCAGCTCATTTTACCACCAATCCAGGACTGTAGAGAGGAAACAACAATATACCTTGTCTGATGTGCAACACTAAGTTAAAATCAAACGTTGTTGCTTCTTCAACACTGCTGAAACTTCCACCTACTAAGATTAACAATGTTGCTCAGTGTTCATCATTATTATTTTAATATTGCACTAGAAAGAAGATGGAATTGCCATATGGTGGAATTATCATGTCAGACATCTGTTACCTCCTCCTTATGGAAAAAAAAAAAAAAAGCACTTCAATCTATTCACAGACTAAGCAAGCTGATAGCTATTATTAATATATAAAGCTATTTATTATACAAAGATGTTAAGTATAGGATTAAATTAATTGTAAGATTTTCTTTAGAGGCTTACCTGTATAATACTGAAAACATAGATAATGTTCTCTATTTCTGTGTGGACTGAGCGCTACAAAAACTATTGCAAAAGTTTGAATACTAAAGTGAGTTAAGATTGCAGTGGAGGCACTGTCTCAAAAGATTTGCAAAGCTTTTCAAACAGTTGACTGAAAACATTGGGCTGATCTCAGCCATTTACAGATTTATGTCTAATTAGGTTTATATAATACACAAAAACCACTTTTCAAACACTGATCTTATTTGGATTTCCATTTTGACTATTTTCTAATTTGCCTGTACTTAACAACAAGGAATAATAATTTTTTAAAAATCACACAGAAATAGGTTTGAATAGAAGTTTTTCTTTTCTTTTATTTTCGGTATGCTGCTGATAAAAATTGAAAAACTATTTTGGGTCATCAAAAATTATTCTTCCATCAATCACTGGGGAAGGCAATGACCACATCCTGACCCCTTCTCTCCTGAATATGGTTTTAACCATGACTGTAATTTCATAGGGAAATTACTAAAACTGCTTTTATGCCTCATTTAACTATAATATTTGGCCATTTTGATCACTTTAGAAAATATTATTTCTAAGACTATTCCTGTGTATGGTGGCACAGCTACCACCACTCACCCCAGGAAGAAGAAATGCTAATGTCATTATCAGGAAAATATTTTAGATGTTCATGCTATCCTAGTTGCAATTGGACATCACCTCACCATAATAATGTAGTGAAAAAAATTGTGTTTATACACTCAAATACATATGCAAATGGTTAATTTTTAGAAGGCAACACATTCTATACTGCCATTCTATACTGTGGGATATGAAGGTATTGATAATGCTTTGGTATGGATTAGATCAGTTAATTACCAAGCCCATCACACCTACAGAAAATTTATTCAGACTGTCATATTCAATACCTCTGGAGCCTGGAATTAAGCAACTAAGTCTTCGTATTAATGTAAGGAATTACCAGCTTTCCTGAATGCATTAAGTCTAGATGGATGTCCCTAAAGCATTCAGTAAAATTCCCAGACACTTAATTTTAGTGAATTTGTGGCCTTGTGAAACATGGAGACAGGATCTACAGTCCTTTTTCCAAAATATGACCTGAAATAGACATAAAGAAGGGGGAATATTTCTCCTTGGAATTTATTAATGTTAGCACATTTGTGAAGATCACAAGAGGATCTGGACAGGAAGAGAAAAGCAAATGATATATTATTAGTCAGCGGAATCAGCTATGGCTACATGAACATCAGAACCTCACTCATTCTGTTCCCAGCATCCTCACAGCGTCACTCAGCACAGATAATGATGTCCTGCTTTAAAAACCTGAAAATAATATGCAAGTGTCATTTGAGATATGTCTAAGGCCATTTGTTCTGACCTCATCCTTTTTTTTAAATTCATAAAAATGTTCAAATCTTCTCTATATTTATAGTATTATGCTGGGAGCTGAGAAAAACCTGCAAGCTGACGGCCATTTCAAAAGCTCTGTCGACCTCTTCAGCCTTTCTTCTTGACAGTATCCACCCACAAAGCCCCAAACATTTAGTCTGTGGCTGGATTTAAAGACCTAGCAAGGTAACGCAGAACATTGCAATTGAAGGTGCAGTGTTTTGTTCCCTGGGCGAGCCTCTTTCCTCCAGGACATGAAGGAATGTCAGCACCATGGAATCCCTTCACCCGGGCTTCCTCCCCCGTGGTTTCTGCTCTTTCCAGGACTACTTTTACCCGCTACATGTTCTCCCAAAACCTGGTACTTGCACCACTGCGCTTTTAGATACAGACAATCCGTAGTGATGATGTGTCTGAACACATCAAAGCCAGGAATGGATTTGATCCTCAGCCCATCATCATCTCAGAGCGGGGAAGGGCTCAGTTATTTATTAATGGAGAAGAACTGGAGGAAGACAGTATCATTTCCCCTAGGTCAGAATACAAACCTATTTGATTTCTTTTCAAGTGGTGAATATATCATCAGATATTCTGGAGTGGACTTTTAAGAAAATGGTTTCTGTTTTTCACCCCATGCACCTATGCACTTCTAGGAGAGAGTGGTATAGTTGGATCCAAGGAAAAATTTCAGTTCTTCTCTTCCTTAATGCAGATGTCCCTGCCCATTTATGTTCCCTCTTTAGAGAAATGGGCAAGTCCCTTTGGAGACTTTACTGTTCCCCTTCACATTAAAAAAAATTCCAATCTAATAACTTCATCGGGCTTTTAAAAATATGTGTGTGTGTGTTTATGAATATATGTGTGTGTGTGTGCATATAGTATGTGTGTGTGTGCGCATAATATATATTTGTGTGCTTGCAAAACCATACTGCAAAAGAAACATTTCAACAGAGATTCATTAATTGAAAGGAAAACTATGCAAAGAAATAAACACTGCACGCAAAATTATTCGTAACAGAATTGCAGATGTTCTAGGCAAAGAGCTTCAAGACATTATTAGGAAGTATCTAACTCTGAATGCCAGCATATAAACAAAACATAAGTTTCAGCTGTTTGAATCAACTGTTGATTACTAAATGAAAACACGTATTTAAAGACAGTTTAGCTAACAGATTAAATTAAATAAATCAATAAATCACAAAGTACTTATTGAGTTACTCAAGACAGACATAGGATGTTGATACTACCCACAGGGGAAAAAAAAGAGTTTTGAAGAAACCTTCTGTACTAATTTATCAACTGAAAGTCCCAAGAATTGTTTGATGAGAGAAAATGATCTGCAGTCTATGAAGCAGGCATGCCTGTGAATGAAGATTTGGTCTTAATAACTGTAAGTGAGCAGAAAGGTTTCTCACATTGCTGTCACCATTGTGTTTGGAGGAAATTTTCAGTACAAAATGTAGTTATATCACCTACATTTTAAAGAGCTCTGATACATGCTTGATGTTCAAAAAAACATCACACAACAGACTGTTGTAGTCAACCAGCCACACATAGAAGCAGGTTGTACACTGCAACTTGTAGCAATTAGCCTGATTAATTAGATACGGAAAAAAAATTCATCTCCCAGCGGCTCCATGTGCTGTGGAAACACTTGGAGTCCACTGGCTGGCTGCAGCAGCAGGACTGTCACTGCTGTGGGAGAGATGCGAAGTGGACAGGGATAGGCGCTCGGAAGATAACGGTTGTTACGGGAAGGTCACAGAACATTCCAACCCCCAAGATAAGCTTTACTCCAAGGACACAAGCCCCCCCTCTAACCAGTACTTTTCCATTCTCCCCACTAACACAGGAAGTGTAGTAAGACCCCTCTGACGTAGGGAAGAACCAGATAGTATTTAAACTGCATGCTTTAGATAATAAACGCTTTTAACTATCCACCAAACTGGTGTCTGTATGTTATTAGCCCGAGCTCCACACAAAGCATGTGGTAGCCGTGCCGTCTAACCCAAAACCAGGCCACCGCAGTTGTAGCAGCAAAGCAACAACACACTGCTGCAGTGCACTGGGCAGGCCGCAAGTGTGGCAGCACTTTGAAGCTTTATCAGGGCAGGGTGCCTGCTCTGGGCTCTCACCACTGAGAGAGGAGGGTCACACCCTGAGTCGATTTGCTTTTCTTTCCCTCGGCTCTCAGGAATCACACACAAAAGACACAGAATGTATTATTTCATGCTTTCTGAAAGGAAGTTGTGTGAGCCAAGCTTGTAAAACACACAGTACTTCAATCATAAAAATGCACCAAAGGAAGTGGTTAACGAGATCTTCAGGCTTAGCATGGCTCCACAAAAGTGATAAGGGGACCGAACGACTCTCGCTTCCTTTTCACGGGAGAACAGAAGCTCTGAGACACAATACAAGGATTTCTGTCCTTCAAGGCTACTGAGAATCAGGGACTGTAACACCAGCTTTATTCAGCCACCCCAAATGCAGGAAAATGCATTACAGCCATGTAATGGTACAGTTAAGGGTCACCAGCTCAGCAACAACCTCTTGTTCTACCTGGGTGAAACAATCCCATTTCCGTGTAATCTTAATGTTTATTTAGTGTGCTGGGAGACACAGAGAAGGAACAGTGGAAGGCAGAGAGTATGAGAGAGAACCAAGCATTGCTTCATGTGAGGACCCTTCCTAAAAAAAGAGGTTGACATAAAGAGCTGTAACTGCGAGGGGAATATTTCTCCAACAACAAATCACTGCCTAAATTTGGATGTGACTTTGCTCAACAACAGTTTGATGCTGTCCCATGTTATGCAAAGGGATGGTTTAGAAATACTACTGTCCTAACATGACATGAGCAACTTACTAGCAATAAAGAAAGGCAGCATGCTATGAGAAAACATTGGTACTAAGTTATGTTTGCTCCACTAAAATTCACTGTATTTAAAAATGATAATGTGTCAGAATTTGAGACTGGATAAGACCAATCTGGGTTAAAAAAAAAAACAACAACCACATAATAAAGTGAATTGTAATATATTAACTTAGTCATTTAAACATGAAAGAACAAAATTAAGCAGCAAGTGGCCTGAGATCCTTTTCTCTCAAATTGAACTTAAAAAGAAACTTTATTTGCAACTAGATAATCAGCAATTTATGCAAGCATCTTGCCATTCTTTGGATTACTAACACTGCTCTGATTTCATTTACAAGCAGATTTTTTTCCCTGTGTGTACACACCATAGGGGGTAGTTTCAAAGCAAGTGCTCAAGGTTTTAGACATATCCCACTGACTGAACAGAAATTCCATGGTTTGGCTTCCTTTTGGAGGGGCTGGAAATCCATCCCACCTGGATGATGCCTCTTGCAGTTAATCCACAACAGAGCTAATGCCAAACCAGAAGTCTTTTCTGGATTGTGCAGTGCAGTAGGAATGAAGTAGCATAGATCATTATGTTCATCATCGTTGTTTCTGTGTCTGTGGTTTTCCATTCAGCTGGTTAGGATTTGCCTTTGGTGCTCCACTGTGCTCCAAAGAGCCTCTAAGAACGATTACTCTCCAACAAATGCCAACAACAACAACTAACAGCAAATCTTATCCTCTGAGCTTGGCACAATTAAGGATACTGTTAGAGTATTTATATATATAAGTGTCATAGGATAAGATTTTTGAAAACATCAATGGAATATAGAAATATTAATGAGCCTGAGGAATTTCTGAGAAACTCATCCTAAGCACACACATATATTTTTTCTTTTTCATCTTTGCTTTTTAAACACAAAGCAGGGGAAGACCTGGCTCTGCAATATGCAACAAGAGACCAGAATGGGCACCAGAACTGACACAATTTAGCTTCTCTGGGGGCTTAATATTATTGAAGTCTTTATGCTGAACCAGATTTGACTGAATTGGTCAAGGAATGCAATATTTATTGAAGGACAGACAGACAACCATGAGATCCTATACGTCATACTTGAAAACAACAAACAAAATGAGCAATTGTACTGAATACTGATTTTCTAAAGCCACTCTATTTACACAACTTCAGTACTCCAACTGAAAAGCCAATATTCAAATATTTTGCAGTAGGATGGGAAAATCAAATGTGATCAGGTAGCAAATACTAAAAAAAAGTTAGAGAAGTTTAATTTTCACTGTATCCTCTCTTCATTTTTTTAGACATTTTGAGTGTCAGTGATGTTGACAATTATGTTTTAAAACAATCAATAATCACTAGAAGAATCTTAAAATTCTTAATATATTTTAAATAACAAAAAAAAAAACACAAACAAGGAAAAGTGCATGGGTTTCATGCATCTAGTTAAATTTCTGTCTGCCTGAAACTGAAATGTGTGCTCTTCGCAACTACCATTGTGCACAGAGGACCTACTCCAAATGAAATTTCTCCTGAATGCTCCAATTTCCCAGGATCTGTCATCTAAGGGACATGTACGGGTGCTGAGCACTGGGATATTGGAAGCTGTGGTATTCACTTTACACTAGTGAGCATCTGTTGAGTCAAATTCTCGTGATTTATCAGAGCGCTGGGGAAGAGCTTTGCCTCCTGGGGCTGATGAACTTTGGACAAGCTGCTATGACATCCAGGGAAAGAGGTGGAAGCAGATACATGAAAAGAACACAACACCTGTGCATAGAACAGGACTTTGCAAACCATACAGTACATAATTTTAAACCAAAATGGGTAGAAAAAACTCATCTTCCTATTAATGTTATCTTCATTGATTTAATGATCAGTGTGTCTCCATAAAACATGCTCACATTTGCTGTCCTGTGTAGAGGTCATGTGTTCAACTATCATTCTTAAAGTTGAACACTTTCTTTGGATAACACCCCTGTTTTCTCCAGTGCTTGTTTTTATTTGGCAGGTGAAGTCTCTGAGCCAAGCCTACCATTGTCCCTGCTACAATGAATGCCATTAAAATCTGCTACTTCAATATATGTAAGGAAACATATCCTTCACCTGATGTATGCCCTCCAGGGCAACTGACCAAATTTCAGTTCACTGATTTAGTTCTGCCTGACCAAAAATCGGTGCTTATTGTTCGCAAACATGTAATCATCTCACAGTATATAGCAATTTCTGGCTAAGTGGCTTAGTGTTATTGATAAGAACCCACCCTGATGAGAGCAAAAAGGACTGCCAGAATACGTTATGGAAAATAAAAGAAGCTATTTTGCACACAATTTTCAGAAACGGTTTCCAGTGCATGAGAGTAGAGGCTGCTCTGTGGATAGGCTGTCATAATCAAATCCTTAGAAAGGGATGAGAAATGAGCATATTATTCTTGATTTACTATCACTTCATTTATGATTTCCAGTTAATACAGATTCACAAAGCCGTGCCAAAGAGATACTAAAGGCCTGATTGGGCTTCCCTAATTCAAGCAAAACCCATTCTCTAAGTCCTTTTGAAGCCTTTCAGGCTTCTGCCAGCTCTTGCAATTTTTATTGCAAGCCGTGCAGTATTCTGTGTTTAGTTAACATTTCAGCTCCTGGAGTTCTACAACATGAGAATCTTTATTTTCAGTTTTAAAAGATGTTTATCACCTTCATGACTGAATAGAAAAACTTGCAAATTTTTAAAGTGTTAAAAATAAAAGACAAAAAGAAGGAAGAACTTAACTGTATCATTTTTCCAAATGACTTCATAAAAAGTGATATTCTTAGACCAAATTTATAATTTCTGACTCCAAGTGCATACCTAAGGCTCCCTAAAAGTTTGCAACGCATATTTTCACTTAACACAAGTCCTGTTCTTGCAAAAAATTAACCTGAGGGATTTCTTTCCATGTTCATAGAAGTATGCAAAATGTTGAGCCTTCTCCCATGCAGTGTGGGGGAGCAAAGGACCTCTCCTGCAATCCTCAGCTCCTGTGCCAGTGGCCAGGGCTTCCCCCAGGTGTCAGTGGCAAAGTAAGAAACAGAGGAAACATCTCACAGACCACCCAGTTGGTGCCAATTTTGCACCAACTGCTTGGCCAGGCAGCCCAGTCTTTAAATTGCCTGATCCTCTGAAAGCTCTGTGGTGATCCTACAGCTGTCTGAAAAACCTGGAATAAAAAACATCTGGGCAGTAAAGTGTCTCTCCTACAATGGCCTGTACATTTGTCAACACTGAAACAACACAATGCTTGCTCTATTTCTCTCTTCCTCCCACATCCTGATTTCCTCTTTTTTCCCTCCTGCTTACCTGATACCTTTTGTTTATTCTAAGAGATACTGGAGGCAGGGACTTCCACTTCTCTGTGGTTACACAGTGCCTTGCATGGAGGCTGACAGCTTGAATGCCATTATAATCAAAGGGGGAGTAGGGGGGAGGATTTAAGGCACTAAAGAAAATCAGGAATTCACCTACTACTGACATTCAATAAGCTCCGAGTACCTTTCTCCCCTTTGAAAATTTACATTTCCCAGTGCAATAATTAAGATGTCTGTCATGACAAAAACATCCATTGTTAAAATATTTCCAAGCTGGGAAAGCCTTCATTTAGAGTCTTCAGCGAAATCATCTCTTTCTCAGAAGCACTAAGACCTCCTTCATCTAAAATAATGCACAACAGTATTCAACATACTTTCTGGAATTCCCACGTGTATCTTGCATCATATACTGCTTTTGTTAATATCTGTGAGGGAGCAGAGACTCTGTCAATTAAATTCCGTAGGTTTTTTCAAATAACCTTTCCTATAAATAGAGATTTAAATGATCTTTAAGTATTGCAATCTTTAATTGAACTCAATACCTCTGCAAATGGAGCAAACAATCTCTGACTGATTAGATCATTTGCTTCTATTCTATTTCAGCCATACACTGGTTTGCAGTAATGTAGGATTTTTTTCATTAGCAATTGCTGTTCAGCTGCATATTTTCCTCAGTAACCTAATTAATGCTGGAGAGGTAACTTTTCTTCTTCTACATTACCATATGTCAATGTAGTTGACACCACTGCAGAGGTTATATATAAGCAAAAATCAGGAAAGAAAAGAGTAAAGAACAAAAATGAAAGACGATAAAGAAGTCAAAGGTAGATTTTTTTCATGAGATGGTGAGTGCCATCGTCTCCAGTGACATCAAAGTGGAAAGCGATTACCCTGCAGGACAGACCCATGGGAGCCCTTTGGGTCACAAGCTCAGAAGTTATTACATGCAGGTAGAATAAGAACCAGGTATGAATGAAGAGAAGAAATTATGTCCCTAAGGTGATTCAGTAGCTTCCTAGATCTTTTTTGCATGAATAGTATAGCATCCTGCAGACAAATTTCAGCTCTGATTTTGGGAGGTTATCAATTTCTTTAAATCAAACCATGGCCCTGATTTGCACTGTGTTCCAGTGCAGTCCCTGACTAATTAGGTGTACAAAATGACATTCAGAGATTCTACCAGGCAGGGCATTCAGACATAGATGGAGTCAAGAATGCTCATTTATACACTCAGGATGCCTCAAGTGCTGCAGTGACGTTACCATGGAATGCTTTCCTCATAAATGTTGATTTCAGGCTCCTAAATCAGGAGTTTCTCATCAGATGCATGAAGTGCTTGCTCCAGCCAGGCTAACAGGTCAGAGAGGCTGATCAAAACCTTCACCCTTAGAACCTGGTTTGCAGAGATGCTCTGCACCTCTGTGTGCTCCTGAAGCCTGCTGGAAGCTCCTCATTGTGAGATATTAAAGAACTCATGGTATTTTGGCATAGCCACTTCAGCCAAAAAGGGATGAGGAAAAGGCACAGCTGCCTTGAGGCCACTCAGCCCCAGTGGAGCAAGCTTCTCTAAACAATTGAGTAGATGTTCTGATAAAGTCAATAAGGGCCACATCTTATTTCAGGCACCACACTCAAGAAACAGATGAGCTTTGGAAGATCATTTTGCCCTAATTGACTTGTTTTCTCTCTTCAGAGAAACTTACACCTCACCAGAGTTGTTAACTTAAGAAAATTTTCTTCCAAAAATATCCCTTTGGAACACCTCAAAAAGAAAAGTCTTAATGGCTAAACATGCAAATAGTGTGAAAATTACACTGGAGAATACTCCCAGAATCTGAGGACAACTGGCAAAGCATTTATACCAGTAAATTCCTGCTGCCTACAGGTCATGCAAGGTGCCAACTGAGAATGGTCCCTGTGACATTTTTCCTCCAAAATTGTGCCTGGGAGTTACATGAGACAGTGGCAGAGGCAAACAGTATGCTGGTATCTGACAGAACAGCTTAACTTTGTTTAATTTTAATTTAGTAACATTAATTTAACCCAAATTATTCCACACCATGAGGGTATTCTACAGGTTTAGAGACTATCTTCACTTCGGTAAATTTGGTGAAGTCTTAGATTTCATTGCTGCAAATACTGAGGTCAGACTAGTTGGATAATAGAGTGCAAGATACTACTTAAAACAGAATTAAGAAAAAAGAAAATGTGCTGCTATTTATTAAAACTCTGTAACTTACTATGATAATTATTAAAACCTCCTGCAATCTGCAAGTCAAAATGCTTTTTTTTAAAGGACCATTTTAACTTAAATATACTGCTTCAAGTTTGTTAAATAACAATTTTTACTTTTATTTTATTGTAGTTTTTGATCCATAGTACAAACCATACAAAGATACTACAGACAGAAAAGGTGAAGTGTCAAGTTTGATGCCCCAATTCAATCTGTGACTTGAGTTTTTACACAGAAAACAGACAATTGGACCTCAGCCAATAATAACCTCAATAATAACCTCTAATCTGCATGTGCTTCATTCTTGAGAAAATGAACCTTATTCAGCACATCCTGTCCCTCCTTCATGATGCTTCCTGTGTTCCTTGTCCTACTTCTTGATCTCAGGAATGTAGCTGTCTGTCATGGCTTGGTGGCACAGTGGGCACACAAACAAGCTTGTGAACCAAAAGAGCATAAGAAAAACTTTTAGCAGTGTACCTTTTTTTCTTGGTTTGGTTGAGGGCTTTTTGTTTGTTTATTTTGTCTGTTTTTTGTTTGTTTGTTTTTAAGAATAAATATAAAAGACTCTTTCCCACCACAGGAACGTCTTGTTAAGTTTTAGGTTTTTAAAGCACAATGTCTGACTGCTGTTACTCAGGGTATACACAAGTTGAAGGTACTTAATTCACTCACCTGTTTTTCTCCTCCCCTTTCCCAATAGTCAAATTTCCCCACATATTATACAGTGATCCTGACAAAACCTGAAAGCAACTTAATATATCACCAAATTCATGAGATGCAAATAACCTCAACAAACAGTAAATAACAGCCCATGACTTGGAGGCTGAGTCTCCCATGGTGCAGAGTGCTCTTAATTCCCTCTGCTGCCACTGCCTCTTATGAGGAGTACTGCCAGAGAAGAGGGTCAATTGTGGGACTAGAGAAAGTGCTAATTCCCTCTTTTCCAGCTTTTTGCAACTTTTTGTCTTCACACTTCCTGCCTGTTCTCTCTTAAAACTGGGTCTCTTTTCTCTATCCCATGAATAAAACCACCACTTCATGTCATTAACTCCAGACATCCTGCATTCCTACACTAAAAGTAATCAATGTAAGCCATCAAAGGAGGAAAGAGTATTTAAAAATATGCACCACTATGAAGATGGATGAAAGAGCAATATAACTCAGCACCAGAACAATCTGAACTGGTAAGTTAACCTAATTTAGAAGAAAAGCAAAGCCCTTACTTTCTTTCAAAATACTGGTGAACATCACATCCATGATCATCACATACCGTGTATAGTACAGAACATTCAACTGTAACTCATGCATTTCTTTAACAGGAACAATTTCATCTGCAGAGGGAATGCGACAAAGGAAGCCATGCTCAGAGGTGTGAAGATATTTGCAAAAGGCGAGGAAGGCGACTAACCTGACCAATGGGTTCTTTGGTCGGAGCCTTTCCTCTTCTGGCAGTGCTCGTGGCCAAGGTGGTGGTTGTTTCCATGACTGACGTGGACATCTCCGACTGCATCGCGGTGGCTGTGGACTCGGTTGTCATAGAGGAAGGCACTTCACCAACAAGTCTCACGTTTCCTTCTATCACGATGTTGGCATCATTTTCTGCTGCCATATTCAGAACTTTCAAGCCATTGTAGTAAAGACCAGAGAGCTGGCCTTGGAAAGGGTGGCCACGTTCCTTGCCTCCAATTTTTATGGTTGCTTGGCTATTGAAGATTGTGAGCTGACGCCCTGTGAAGATAATATTATATACATGCAAAAATGTTGACTGTGAACTCTGTACTCTACACGAGTGATAACAGATTGTCATGGGGTGAAAAATGAGAGCAATAAACTATAAGAAAAGTATTTGACTCATAATTCATTGCTTTTTAATGAGGTGTCCATGGAATGCATAAATTTTGAGAGAGTTTGCATTTTTCTTAATTTACGACGTTTTGGGATTTATGTTTTTTGCTAAAAGGCCAATCAAATATATTTGCAAATGTGTTTGGCACTACAAGATATACCCCTCTCTCTTTTACCTGAAAGCAGTGTGTCTCAAGAACGCCAGGTTTTCTAATTCCTTAAGATAACTTTTTCTTCAAGTCTGCCAACATTTAAATGTCTTTTTTTTCCCACGCAATGCAGCATAGAGCCTATAGCTTTATGTACAAGTGAGTTTATGTATGTATACACATATAAAATATGCATATACACACAGACAAAGTTTATATATATGCCATCAAATCACTAAGGTCAGGTGAATTTTAAAGAATTTATGCAGTAATCAGTTGCATCTCTATGTAAGTGAATATTTACATTTTTAGTTAAATACTTCCTTTTTGTATTTAAATGTTTTATTTCCCTTCAACATACACAGTGAAAAGAAACACATGGTTCACACTGAATATCTCAGAGGCAGATTCAAAAATAGATGTCTGATTGGCTTTCAGCAAGGCTATCAATTAAAATAAAAGATTTTAGATGTAAAAGCGGCTTCAGAAATGATACACATACCGATGGAGAAATCATGGCACATTTCCATTAAACAGAGAAATCCTCAGCAACAGTACCACTCTTAGTAAATAGAATAGTCACTTTAGTGACTATTTGATTTCTGCTCACAAAAAGCATGCACACAACTTTAAGTTCTGTTTTAATTAGTGTTTGTTCCAAAATCCCCTTAGAAGGTTGCAAACGTTAAAGGGACTTCATTTTGGTTGGCAATTCATATTGCCCACTATTTAAGATACCTACAGTTTAAACAAATTTTTTTTTTCAGGACCATAATGAAGATATCATAACTACAGATATTTTTAGTTAATAATTTAGATGCTGGAACATGTAATATAATCTATGAATGATTTATAATTTTTGGTTAATGTTTGCTATGAGTACCTTCATAGATTGAGTTAGTGGATTATATTTAACAGTCCCTTTAACCTTAAGTTAACAGGGTAAGATTATTAAACAGCTGGTACTTCTAGAAATGTATAGAAATTATTATACAAGGTATGCAAATATTACTCTATATTTTACTTTTTAAAATTTGTTTTAATTTAGTTTTACTGAAATTTATTTTTTATGTTTATTAGTGTTACAATGAAGCACTACTGGGTTATGTTCAAATTATTTTTTTATTTGAAGTTTTAATCAATGTTTTTTACCTTTGTCGAGTAGCCATTCATCAACTACTCGACCAAGTCGATATGGAATTCGCTGTCTAGCAATCGCCAGGCGCTCGTTATCATTGTTTCCTTTAAAGTTTAAAGAGACATTTCATTGGTTAAAATCTGTAAGGTCAAAGGTTAAAAGTTAATACTTAAAGCTTGAGCTATACAGTTGCCACATGATTTTTTAAAATTTAGAATTTTAAAAAGTGCTACCTAGAACATTTCATGGTTCAGACTTTTCATTCATTCATTTATTTTATTTTAGCAAACAAAATTATTCCTATGTTAATTGAAAATTAGAAATCTGCATTTGAGCTAGGTTATTATACTTATGTTATAGACAGACCCAAAAAACAAATTTAAACATCATCGAATGGCTTTACAAAAAAATGATAGTTGACCTCAGGGTTTTGTCTTTTTTGATGTTTCTTATTAACTAGTTAAACATGTTCAGGTGAAACAGGTTTAAGTTTTCAAAAGACATCCAACCTCTCACTCCAGGTTTATCATTTAAAGAAGAAGACCACAACTCTTAATCACCATCTAAGGTACACTTACTTCTTCTGTATAATAATAGTCCTGCTGTAACTTATTCCTAAGCAGAAAAAATACACATTTCTTTGCTTCATTTGAATAAAATCCAGAGACTCAAATACATGGTACAGAACCGACCAGGGCATTCAGAGTTTGTACGTTCTCTTAGGACTCCTTGACAATGTCTTGAAGGAACACCAAGGCTTTGACAAAAGTGACTTGCTGAAAGGTAGCCTGGTTCTGAAACATGGAAGTGCTTTAAAATTTAGCAAGAGGCCATCTATGGTTGGGGTTTCATAAATTAAGAACTAACCATAATCCAGCAATGCAAAGGACAAACTTGTCATATTTGCCAACTGTATCTATTCGCAGTCAGTGCAGAGATCATTGACTTCTTTAACTAAAACAGTGAGATAAAATAAGGCTGGTACAGTCAGAAATATAGCAGATGAAGAATAATTAGCAAAACACCTTAAATATTTATTTGTCATTACAATTTTTTGTGTTTGAGTAATATAGCTGTGATCCCCCAGAATACCACTTAGAAAGCTACTTAGGAGAATGGCAAACCTAAGTATTTCCTTCAGTGTATAGGCTTTTGGTGGCAGCAGAGTTTTAGACCAACAATATCTTTTTCTTTCATTGTATTGGTTCATATTACTGAAGAATCTGAGACATAAGAAGAGCAAGATGAGTAAAAAGCAGTCATTCATAAATCACATCCAAATAAAAAGTCAGTCTTATTGGTTCAAATGTGCGTATTTTCTTTGACTTCAAAACCCACCAAACCAACCAAGAAACCAAGTCCTGTATCTGCAGTGGAAATATAAATACATGCTGCAGTAAGCCCACACAGTGCTCAGAAAGATATGTTCTTAAGCTAGAAGGATCCTACCACTGTCAAAGAGAAATATTACCCAAATTCAGGAGATCAGTGTTCCAGTTTGTCACAAAATTACAAGCCATGACAGGCTTGCAGGGGAGAATCAGTACAACAGCACTCCAAAACTGCAAATGAAATCATGGTGGTTTTATGCAGATATTTATTCTGCAGTGCTGCGAACTGCTATTTTCCATGTTTCATGCATCCCTCACTTGGTTTAGCATGGACATCATTCACCATGCCATTGCTTTTGAGGAGATGGCTTTTGCCTGTTTGTTTCCTTTCCAATATTGAATCATAAAATGGTTTGGGTTGGAAGGGACATTTGAAGATCATCTATTTCCATCCCCCTGCTATGAGTAAAGACACCTTTCACTAGACCAGGTTGCTCAAAGCACATTTGACCAGACCTTGAGCCCTTCCAATGAAGGGGCATCCACAGTTTCTTTGGCCAACCACAGAAGGTGGTTCCATAACTTCTCCAGGTAAGTACACTGTATGAACATCTAAGTGTATGTCATATTAAAAAGTACATGAACATATATGCATATATATAAATTATAAATTTTGTTTCTACATACAATTCTCTCTGTTCTCAGTGTTTAGATATATTTTCCATAAAACAGAACTGAAACTAAACATCAAACATTTTGCTGAACCTTTCCCTTTTGTACCTCTTCACAAAAGTGAAAATTTAGAATTAAACACATTGGAACACAACTACTGTGATTATGAGAGAATACAGAATTTTTTTTGCTTGTTACAATCCTTAAAATTGCTTCTCTTCATCCTAGCTTCCTTTTCGTACAGGAAACTTCCTGTGACTAAATGGAAATTTGAGAAGTACCAGAAGAAACCCCATTAAAAATGTCATGTGACCAACACAGGAACAAACAGGAAAAAAAAAAAAGATGATCCTACATGTTTTGTAGGATCTGTTCTGGATTTGTATCTTCCATCAAAATATGTGTGTATATATGTATACCTAAACCAATGAGCTAATAATTTATATTTTCTGACAGTCAGTTACTTTTAACACATTTAGCTTTTCAATAAGATGTTTTAACAGTTTTTATTGAGGCTTTATCAGTTGAGTCACTAAATAAGTGAGAGAACATCCTATTTCTAAAAGGCTTCCTTAACTTAAAGTAAATGAATCATGAGTTTTAGTTAGTGTTGTGTACCTTTTTTTTTTTTTGGTTATCTATATTTTTTAAAAAAATGGGGGAGTGGGTGAAATTTTTCTGTGAGATTTAGAAGGCTAAGTTGTTCAGAAGAGGTCTGTGGGCATAAGGAATGCATTAGCATAACAGAAATAAGTCTCATGGATAGAGATCATCATTCACTCATCAAATTCATGCATGGTTACTCACTGGATGCCTTCCATGAACAAACGAAGATCCCAAAAGAACCAGGCAGTTATTGCAGTGTTCACAACTGCCTATATTGGGAAGAGATTAAACTGTGTTGTTTATTCACCCAGTAGGTGTCAATCAGGTACATGTGGGAAGAGGACCCCCTGTAGCCCCCAGACTGGATCCTTAGTGCTATTGCAACTCTCTGCTCTAATTCCATGACTAACATGGTATCTATCCTAGGCAAGGTCCACTCTCACTGCTCTGCAGCTGCTCCAGAACATCTCTATGGTGATCCTGGAAACTCCTCGCTGAACTAATAGCATAAATTTAATTTTGGACAGCTTATACATTTCTTTGAATTATTTCATTAAAACATACAATACGTATGGTTTTTGAGACCATTAGAATGTGATTCTATCAATAAATTATGTTTTATACTAGCTGCTGCAATCCTGCACCACTGGGAGCAAAATTCAAATGAAAAGCAAGGAAATAACAATTTGATTTGTAAAGGTCACACAAAAAATAATTGCTGATTACATTAGCCCATTCCTCGTCAGAGGGAAAGTGCACTGTGAAATATATCTCAATTTGACACTGTTACATTAGCTTAAATTCTTCTAGTATAATACAAATGGAAAGGCTAGGGGAAAATGGTGTGGAACTTATCTGGATTTAGTTTCAAGGAGAACACATGGATTTAGTAATGATGAAACCAGTAGACACATAATAACTACATGAAAAAAAAATACGTAGAATTAAAAATAACAAAAATTCCATTAAAAGCAACAAAAGTCTTATTTACTACATAATGAAAAACACACATAGTTTCAAGAACTGCTTCTTCCCAAACAGCTGGTTTGGGTCATACACTCAGCTACAACGAATCTGGATGGACCCAGTAAAACTGTATGCATTTCCCTCATTGTATAATCTCATCCCCAGTGGAGAAATCATAAATACCATAGATTGTTTTCCTCAGGAGTATTCAGTTCACGTTTGTTTACCTTCCTTTATTTATGCTTGTTTTTACCAATATGGTGAACCACAAGGAACTTCTTCAGTAAAAACACTTCCAAGAAAGTTAATAAATTTTTTCATACTCTAAATAAACCTGTGGCTTTGATATTTTATTCTGTTACACATCTGAAAGATTAAGTGCTCTGGCAGGCATCCTTTCAATCGTAATTCATAAAAAACCCCTGATGTGCCTAAACTTTAATTGTAGACAGCTATGTGACTATCCAGCATTACTCTTCCAGGTTATATGGCCAAGATTTCTTTGATTAAAAAAGCTGGGTGGAAATGATTCACTCAGGATGTGCACCATGACATTGTCTAACCTGATTGAATTCTAGATGGCTCCATTCTTCTGCCAAATAGACAATATTTTGTCACAACAGAGTGTTAATTCCATACTGGCAGAAAGGCTTCAAGGAAATAACAATAATTCCAAAGAATCAAGGTGCGCAGAGAAGAGCAGCAAAGGTCAAATCTTTGAGTCAGAGTTAAATCTTGTGTCACAACTGAGAAGAAGCAGTCCAAAAAAACTTTAATCATACCTTTATATCTACAGGTCAGCTGGGACAAACCAACTATGTGAACTTCACTAATATGTATTTTATCCCTCCTGATTTATTATATTGTCAGGGCTGGAGTGTAATTCTATTTTGTGCTCTGAAATAAAGGTGTCAGTTATTGATGTGAAATAGCAGCATCCTTGAAAGGGAATAAGTAAGAAGGTTGAAAATCGTGAGTCTGTGAAGAGCAACCTAGACTAGAGAATATTTTCTTTGAAACAAACCCTTTAACAGAATATAAATTCACACTGTTAGTCCCAGTGATCTCTTAGGGAAATAAATAACATAGTGATGAAACCAAGGTCTATCTTCATTTATAAACAACCCTCCCCTAATTTTGCTCTGATATTTGATATTGCTCTTTCTGAATCATGACTCCCCTGACATCTGCAAGAGGAAAACAGAGACCCACATCATTCCTCCAGATGTAGTTAGGGATGAAATCTGACTGAAATGTTAGCTGCATGGCATGAAAGGAAGCCACAGCAGCTCTGGGTGGGATATGGGGGCAAACAGTCCACAAAGAGTTTCACGTGGCCAGGAAATGAAATCACCATCTCTGTAATGGCCCAGACTAAAGTTCTTTCATATCATCTATTTCCATTATTGTGCACACATTCTTGAGACTGGGTTGCATGGGGTAGAGAAGAGGTCCAAGTTCACCGCAGGAAGTCACTGTGTTAGTGGGGAACACTGCTCTGACAGCTTTTTGCTGAGTGCCTACAGACTTGTCTAGCCAGTGTTTGATCCGGAAGGGAGCTCTGGATGAATCAGATGAACGTGTATGTCCTTTTCTGTTGCTGAAAGATGTCAGCTCTACTTGTGACACTGTGTGGGGAGAGACACAGGAGGATGCAGTGGTCAGTCTTGAAGATGTTGTATGGGGAGTTACATACCCCAGAAGGCTGATTTGGGCCTCTTCCAATGCTCAGAGGGAAAGTACACACAGAGTTGCAGAATGTGAATATTTTCAACAAACCTTACTGTCAGCTCAATGAGAAGATAAAAGTGCAAAGAAACTCTTAAGTTAGAGAAAGAACCTGTAGCAAATAAGTAAGAAATCACCATGAAGTACAACCCCTCCAAACTTTGAATTGTCAAGCCTGGCAAGTTCATACCAAATGACCATAATATAATACGACCCTTTACACTCTACAGGAACTCCTAAATTCTTTATAATGAATATTAAGCATCCAAAGAGACTATTTGCCCACAGAATGACTGATGGCAGTCTTCACAGCAGAGTAAAATCTCTCACTAGGGGCTTATAACACTGCTGAAAACAAAGCAAAACTTAGGCTTGCCTTTAAGAATACAATTACTACATCTATTGAAAGATGTCCATTTATCCTACAGACTGTGCCAAAACATCTAATATTCACCTGTAAGCTCCTTATTTCATGCTTGCATATTAAATAAAGCAAATAATATTTTTACAACTTTCTACAGGATTAAACTGAGAACTCTCATTAGCCTCTCAGGGAGAGCTGAACCTTCACTTCAAATACCTTCTGCCCTGTTTTGTTGTTGAATATTTTTCACTGGATTAATTAGTAATTAAATGAAAATGTGCTCTTCCTGACTCTCACTTCCTACTATAATGCAGTATCTTAGCTTGTGCAGTGCTGGATAGCTCATTTTGAGAGATTGGTGTATTATATCAAAAACAAGCAAGAGAAGATGAAAAGCAACAAGAAGCAGATAAGAAAACATAAGACTTGTCTGATAAATTAAAGGCCATATTTTGTTATCTGGAGTTTTACAAAGATGTTTTTTACTGCCTGTGTTGTATTAAAGGAGTTAACATTATAGGGCTGCTGCTAAAATAGGCAGGAAAATTGATAGAAATCATTGAAGAAGAATGAATTGTTTTAAGTATGGTACCATGCCCGACATTACCCCAAGAATGACATTTTGTAGTTCTCCAATGTAAAAGGACTCTGAACTCTTTCTAAATCATATGTTACAGCATTTAAGGTTACCTTTTCTATATAAATTTAACCAGAAGTTGACTGTAAGCAGTTTCTTATTCAATAGATTTTCAACAACTGGAAAACGGAGAATGTTTAAAGCCTATTGCATTGAAAATTAGCTTGATCTGAGATAGCTGCTACTGAGGGTGTTCTACTGACTTTTGCCCAGGTAGCAATCTCAATGATCTTCATTTCATGCTAGAAAAGAGGTGCTATAGAGAATGTCTCTCGACAGAAACAATACATTATATAAATGAACAATGGCAAATGGGAAACACTCTGCTCAGCTCTCATTTTAAATTCCCACTGGGCTGTAACTCCATGAATATCCAGTTTTCAGGTAGAAGCCATCAATAAGGAAGGACTTTTTAACTGTGTGGCAAGTCTCCTAATTAAGTTTAATCACCACATAAGTTCCGAGATCGGAATAAGGACAAACTGTCCAAAGGTCATTGCTCATATCCTTGCATTTAATTGTAGTCAGTGAAAGGCTTTGGAAAAATCTATTTTTCCTATAACTTATTTGTGGACAATTGCAACATGAAAAGTTACCTGAAACAATTGGAAAAATCTTCTGGAGTTAAATCTTGCTCTTGGTTATGTGGTTGATAAGAGAAAATAGAGTATTAGCCTTCAGTTGTGATCTCCAAATTTGCTGCAATTGGACTGCTTTAGCAGACTGTTCAGGGGCAGTGCAGGGTACAGATAAAGTCATGCTCATTACATGACCAGATTTATAAACACTGTAAGAAATCCAAAGCACTCAGCATCAACCTTCATCAACAGCACACAAACTAACTTCTCTGTAGCTGTAAATTTTTTAAAAGTCGATCACATTATTTCACAAAAAATGAAGATGTTGGAGTTAACTCCTATGTCCCAAAGTCCTGGGACATACAGGTGCTTTGTCACACTTGCTGCACCTGCCCAGTCTGTATCATCTTGTTCTCCTAGGGACAAGCATAATTACACACAAGCCAACAGGAACAAAACAGAGGCCATTTTTTGGACCATAGTTTGCCAAGCAGAAAAAACCAAATGTGCCCATATGGACAGAAAATGGCATTTAGGAGATAAAAATCTGTTCTGTGTCAGCAGTGCAGGCAAAAAAAACCAACAAAAAAACCTAGCCCTCGGCCAAAACAAGCTCGAGACTTTCAGTTCTGTCTAAGAGTGGCATTTCAATTTGTGTATTTAAGCCTTGCAGACATTTTACTATAAAAGAATAATCTATTTCAAATGGAAAGGTTTAAACTTGCACATATAGGGGGGGTTTAATGCTTTTAGCAAGACATAGAAACAGAAACTGTAAATAATAGAAACAGATGCTCACTGAGATAAAAGCAGAGGAATGCTTTAGGACTGCAGAGCTATAATGAGAAGACCACCATCAGAAAGTGTAATGGCTGTGAGTAGACTCCCAGCAGAAGTTTAATTTTATCTGTTAAAAATTGAAATAATTTGATTTCCTATTTATAATATCTTTAAAAAAATCACTAAAAATTCCCCTGCAACCTAAGATATGTTGCATACCATTTTAATTTTTTATAAAATGCAGCTCATTTTCTAATAATCTGCAAGACATTTCCACAGTTAGCTAAGGTTTTTCCCCTTGTGAATGACTATGTTTTATATTTTTTTGTGTGTTTTACAGCCCAGAATATTAAGAATTGTTGTGAAACATTTGATTTTGTTTTGTGATGGCAATTTTGAAGAGAATTGAAAAGTTCAGTGCTCTGAAAAACTCTGAATTTCTATATTCAAAACTCTTCTATGTTTTCATTCTTGTATGGTTTAGGAAGTTCTCAAGGAAGGGAATGTCTGGTTACCATAATACATTTATCACCCTCTCTTGATATCTCTGCTTCATGACTTCTCCTATTCTCTGTTTAAAAAGGGGACGAAGACCCACTGCTTAGTAAAGACCCCTGTGTGGGGAATAGGCAGGAGAACAGCTGTCAGTGTTGGCACAAACCACATCCATGGAGAGTCCATTTCAGTGCACCCTATCCTTCAAAAGTCCATAAAGACACACTGAGCATCAAGCACAGAAGCAATTCTCTGGTGCCTTCCTAAATCATGGCCTAAAGCCATCTTTGAACAGATCACTCCTGGGATGTTTTCAGATGACAGATGGTGTCAAGGTAGCCTTGCTCCTCCAGAAGAGAAAGCCAGGGACTCCAAAGGCAGTCCTAACATGTGGATCCTGCACTAGCCAAACTATCCTGATACTTTAAGCTCTTGCTCAGGACGCAACTTTCATATGAGGAGCTGCTCTGTTTTAAAAGCTAATGAGGCCGCATTTTGGATGGGCAGTGCAAAGCTGGCAGCTAACTTTTATGTAGGTCTAAATTTATTGGCTTGATTTTCAGAGTAAATCTGAGCTGCAACACCAGAATGAAGAAACTAATCAATATTGAACTATTTAAGCATATATGAATTTGCAAGGAAATAGATAATCACTACTCAGCTGTCAATGTGTTTAATTTTTCATTTTGTTTTACAAAATTCATTAGCTGATGCAATACCCACAGTGTAGACCTGACTTCTACTTTGAAACACTTATGAAATGTTAAATGGGAAAAAGATCAACTTTAGAAAGAAAATAGCTCTGCTAGCACAATTTACACATCTACTTTTTCTCAGGGAACCACTTGACCTTTTAAAAACATCCTGAAACCCACCATGTTGAAATTAAATAAGGCTATTATCATCTTTCCAGCTTTATGAACTCTTGTAGCTTCTCTAAGACAAAGTACTAATGCATTATTAAATATAATGTAATATGCTATTTAAATTATTTTTTATTTCTAAATGATGGTACTGAGCAAGGTGAAGTATTAAATAAGTATCTAATTCAAAGCAGATAATACACTAACAGCTAAAATGGGCAGATGACTTACTAATAAATTATTAATACATTTCAGTTTAATAAGCATATTTCAAGACAAAAGTCAGGCCTCTAAGCAGGAAGGACTACATCAGTCCATCAATCTACTGTCCATCATCACTGATGAAAGTACTGGCATGGACTCAATAGACGAGATGGGAAAAGGAAGCTGCCTCCTGTTCTTGCTTTTATTCATATGTTCACAGATTTACCACTGCTTCTAAAGCTGAACACTAAAACTTAGAAACAAAGTTTCACCTCTGAGGCTGAAGTATATTCAATTAACACTAAAATATGTCTAACTGCCAGGATGGATTGTTACCACCAATAAAGCACAAGGCTAAAACAGGATGCTGACAAGGGCTGGAGTAACATCCCATTTTGTTTTCTACACAGAACACCCATGGTGCTTGCATCCACAGAGCTATGACAGATAAGGGAAGTGTACAGGCAGCAGATTATTTTTGACACACTCCTGCAGCATGGCTCATCTCTCCAGCTCAGCTGGAAAAGCTGCATGCAGGCTTACTCCGTGGAATGCTCTTTAACTAAAGTCAGCTACTGCAAAAATTACATCCAACAAACCGTGAGCTATCAGATAGAATGGATAAGCAAGCAGTTAACTAAGGACCATTCCTTACAGGAATTTATCAGGATTTATGGATGTATAAATATACAAAGCTGAGAAAGAAAAGGATAAATGATGTATCAGGATTTAAATAATAGTTCCAGTATTCCTTTTCTGCTCTTTTGCAAGCACATTCTCAGTTTGATAGGACTGACAATAGTATTGACATATTTAAAGCATCACAAGGATGTTGATAGTCACAGTAATGCTTCTGGATATAGAAATGATACCTGGAAATATTTTTTTTTTCCTACTATGACTTTAATTCCTGGAAAGTTATTGCTACATCTGCATTATGAACAGAGTGGTACTGTAGCATTATTCTTATATTGATAATACACTCCTAAGACATAGGACTAATGTCAACTGCACATCAAAGGATATGACTGTTGACCCACTAAAACAGGTATTCAGCCATGAAACTATTCTCTGGTTAATTTATAAACTATAACCAGCTCAATTAGGACTTCCAGGAAACCACCTTCCCCTGATGTGATGACACACCATGAGGTAAATCTCTCAGAAGTGAATGCCAAGGCTCACTGTTGATTGAATTCTGTGCTCATTTTTCCATGAATTTCTTAGCTCTGGTTACAGCTTTCTAGGAACAGATAAAGAGCACTGTAAGCATCTACTGTTTTTTCCTCCTGAAAGCATTTAGACTGTAATCAAGTCACTGCATAGTTTTCTTTTTGACAGTATAAATCTCTTAAGATTGTGCCTCTCTGTGGATCGCATTACACACACACCAATTTTTCTTCCATAAAACCAGAGACCCCACATACAGACTTTGATACCTGTTCCAGAGCTTGTTTCAAAGTGCTGCAAAAGGTAGTAAAATCCTCCCCAATTCTTAATGCTTTAGTCTTTAGTGCCCACAAAGCCGTTTCCATAAACTCCTTTTTCACAGCCTCACTTCTTAGGCTTGTTAGATCCTGTAATTAAATTCAGATCTTGATAAAATGTGTGGCACAGTTGTCATTACTTGATCACAGAAGGTATAACACCTTTCAGCTAAATACAGCAAGGTGGCACAATGGAAGGAGAAAGAAAATGTCAAATGAGCAATAATGCTTCCTATGGAGCAACCTGAAAGACAAGACCCCCCACAAGTGTCTTCTTGGAATTCTATTTCTCCAGGACACTGTCTACATTGCCATAAGCTTTTTAGAGCCAGTAGAGAACCCCAGTGGTTGAGGGTGCTCCAGTCAGTGAGTGCCCCTCATTTGGAACCTTCGGTTGTATGCAATACTGAGCTTATTACCTCAGGCTGACTAATGAAAAATTAACTATATTCACTGCTCATGACTTGGAGGAGGAACATCCACTAACTTTGGGATTGAAAATGAGATGTATGGCTGCGATGTGCAGGCTCCCCAAAGTCACTGCCACACTGTCCTCTTCAATGTTGCTCTTCTCTGATTGTAATTTGGCTCTTGAAGGATGATTTTTATACAGGCTACCCATGACCACCAGAGAACTTAAAAAAAGGGGAGGAGGAATGCTGAAACTGAGTCTGAAACCTCTCTGCCCAAATCCTTCATATGTACTATATCCCTACCACAGCTTTCTGGGACTGATAGTGCATCCGTAACTGAGTATGTAGTTTAGTTCAGACAAAAACTCACTTGAATTTACATGAGAGAAGCTCCAGGACTGGGACCCTAAAGTGAGATGCTAAAGAATCCTTTGGTTGAAAATTGCTATGAGGTAATTGCCATGCTCTGAAAATGAGAGTAGGCTTTCAAGATGTAGCCCTGTACCCAGCTAGAGTAATATTTTAGAACCATTTGTTCTTTTGTAAAGGGCATATTGTATTATTCTCTCCCTATTGTGTAAACTGTAATTTAAAAAAATTAAACCTCTTCTCTATTAATACCCATCAGATCTGTAAAACAGGAAAATCAAAATTTTCTTTATATATACTTAACCTTGATGATAGTATGTTTCATTCATTTTTTAATGCCCACTAAACCCGATGCTGCACCAGAAAAGCCATTTTAGCTCCTTAGAAATAGTTCACTGAGGAAAATAAATCATTCACATCTCAATTAAACCAATTTGCAAAAGCATAATTTCACTGCCTTTAATTCAGTTAACTTCTGCATGTAAGGGGCTGAATTTAGGATGCCCTTTACAACATTTCATGCTTCTGATACACTGAGGGATATTAAATTTCTGCTTCAAATTTATTTGAAATGCTGTATACTATACAATCTGCCCCTTGTGAAGCTCATAAGAGTCTAGGTTATATAAATCATACGAGGTTTTCTTTTTTGACAGGTAGGATAGGCTGAAAAAAAATAAAACTATCCTCTGGCTATGCTATACCTTGCTAGGGTTAAGGCAGCTCTTTGAACACTCCTGGAACACTGAACTTAATTGTATATGCATGATATGATACAACAGTAGAATTTCTCGCAACTAAAGTGCCATTAATCTCAAATCCAAAGTATTAAAGAAGAAAAATATTTTGACAGTGTGGATGTTGCAGTTGCAAGAACTTGTTTGTTTGTTTTTTAACCAACAGGGCTTAAGACTGAAGAAATCTAATCACACCACAGGATGAAGAGATGGGTATACACCTTCTCTCCCATGTTCACAGTGCACAAAGAGGAGAAAGAGAGTCTAAAGAATGTGCATGCTCATTTGTTCCAGACAGCAATGATTTGTGTCCTTCTGGATACCTGCTTAATGCAGTTCGTTCTCTGGAAAATATATCTAGGACAGAGCAAGTTGCTGTTTTCCCTGCTGCAGTATGAATTATAGTGACTATTTCTGAATTAGTTAGTTTAATGGAAGTTCTTATCCTGCAGACATAAAGTACTACACTGCTGTCACACCTCATACCACCAGTAAAATATATTGGGGACACATGCACAAACGTGCCCAAATAAAAAAATACCTCATCTTCTGAGAGCACCTAAAACACAATAGCACTGCAGAGAAATTAATTTTGTTTTCCATATGATAGATTGTCTGGTTGGAAGGCTCAACACCACATTGATTTGTTCTGTCCCGAGAGAAGCTCCCACTGCAGACTGACTCCAGGCTTGCCCCAGAAGATAATGGAAATATAGTGCATTGCAGAAGAAGAACACAGCATTGTACTCTGCTCTTGCATGCTCAAGTAGCCACTGGGAGCTTCAGTGGGAACCTTAGAGTAGACCCATGTGTGTGCTCATCCAGTGAGGCATCTCAGGAAAGGGGCACTGTCACAAACATACCAACTTAAGAGTTATATGGAAATCATAATGGGGTGAGCAAATTATTGGTTTGGCTCAGTGAGTGACATGTTATAAAAGTCCTGTGTAATGAGATAGTTACAGTGGGGGTTGGGAGGAAACAGAAACAAAGGAATCTGTTCAAATCTCTGCACTGAAAACGCGGTCCTGCCCCTGGGAAAGAAAAGAAGAATGATGAATTTCTTTTAAATCATTGATGCTATCAGAGATACCATTCCTTATTGTTACGGAAACTATGCAGATAAAATTCCTTGGGGAAGAGTTTGAGTAAATTGTTCTCTTTTTAACTGACAAGACGTTAATCCTCCATTTCTATCTCACCCTACTAGATTGGGTAAGTATGATGCTGCAGGTTACACGGAAAACCTATGTCAAGACAAATACAAGTTCGTAAAAGAACCTCTAACTATTGGCAACACTTCATCTTTTGTGATCTGACTTTTGGGAATAATAGATAAGGGCTTTCCTGAAGGAGTGAAAGGGACCAGCTGTGACAGATTTGCCATGTCTCATTCTTAGGTCTGTTTTCATTCCCATTTTATTCCTCTAACTTGAATCCCTGGAGCTTGTTGTCTCCAGAAGTTCCATTTCCATATCACCCTGTGCCTAATTATGGTAAGCAGGTATCAGCCCATCCTCTGCCAAAAGACATGAAAAGAGCACATCTCTGTTTCTTTCAGTATTTTAAAAACGTTTTTTTCTGAATCACTGCTCATTTGACATTTTCTTTCTCCTTCCATTGTGCCACCTTGCTGTATTTAGCTGAAAGGTGTTATACCTTCTGTGATCAAGTAATGACAGCTGTGCCACACATTTTATCAAGATCTGAATTTAATTACAGGATCTAACAAGCCTAAGAGGGGATGAGCCTTTGTATTTCACCGGGATATCCAAGATGAAAAATAAAAGAGAAAAAAATTATCTGTCTGCAGACTTAGAGAAGCATTATTATATTGCATTATCTGACAGAAAGACATGATAAGCTGTCAAGTTAAAACAGATTTGGAACATTTTACTGAAGCCACTTTTTAAAAAGAGACTTACTGTAGTGCTTTGTTTGGGTTATCACCTAGTTTCTTCATTTAAAGACAGTAGCAGGATAGAACAATTTCATAATCTCTCAAAGGGCAGCAGTGCTTTTAAAACAAAAACAAAACCAACCAACCAAAAAAAAAAAAAACAAACAACCAAAAACCCAAAAAACAAAATCCTTGACTTTGGGTAAGCTGCAACAGAGGCTCACCCAAAGAGAATGGGACAATAAACTTCTATTTTTGTTAACATCAATCTTTCAAATGAACAATAAAATTATACCAAAATTGAGACCTGGGTGAGACCTGGGTGCATGCTGACAAAAGCATATAATTGTAACCAAAGAGCAGTCAGAGCTATATGAAATGAGAAAAACATGGAAGAAATCAGTTGTGCAATTACAAAGGCAAGGTAGCATACTGGCCTAGTTACATCCATCACTTAACTGCTGGTTTATGTCTCAGCAACTTAGATGAATTTTTCATGTCTTTTGATTCCTGCTTTTTCAAGAATAGTTTCTTCCATCTTTGCTCTGGAGAACTTACTGAACTGAGTTTTAAATAACTCCTTGTCTTATTTTTAGTTCTCAATGCCATTATTTTATACTCTGGTATAATGCCTTCTTTTATTCATATTATAACTGGACATAATAACATGAATATAGGTTGATATCAGCTTCCTAGAGTAGCAAATCCTGATTGAGGATTTTGTCCAGAGAAAACTAACCAAAAATAATGCAATTTTATCTTTGCTTTGGCTAAGTATTGGAGACATCATAGAAAAGTTAATTGTACGAAACATTTTTTGATTGAGTGATCAAGAGTTGACTTAAATTAATATGAGGACAACTAAAAATAAGCCTGTAAATCAGATTCTTGATTTAAAAAGAGCAAAATTTGATAAGGTGAAGGAAGTCAGATTATGCAATCAGTATAAGGGGCTAGATTCAGCCAGGAATGACACTTAGAAATTCTATAAAGTATTAAAGTAATGACATATATAGAGAGATATATTTGAGTTTGAACCTGCAAGGTTAAAATATACACTATCTATGTACACTGCACTATCACAGGTTACCTTACAGGAGGTTAAGACTCCAGACTTACTCAGTAAGGAAAGCAGTGCCTTTCAGAATTAGAAAAAAAAATAAGTACTCAAGAAAAGTTGCCAGAACTTAAGCCCAAAGAACTCCCAAAGAAAGTAAACTAAATTCAAAAGTCAGAGATTCAAAAGTGCTATAGACAAAAAGAAATCATAGAGTCAGGGAGAATTACTTTATAGGAAGGTTGACAGTGATCCAAGGGATCAGATTGAATATACTAACAGGAATGTGTCTAGTGTAGATGTCCAAAACTCAGAAAAAAACAACGTACATATTCTTACTGAACTTGTGAGGCCAGAAAGTGAGAAAGATGATCTCTATCCCAGAGTTTAAACATTAGAAGACAGGAGTTTTTAAATCCAGCTATCCAATGAGACATGTTATTTCTTGTAGTAGAGAACAAATAATGTAATAGTTTATATGTGACGAATTTAAAAACTATGCAGTTGAAATATTTAGTCTGACCTTAGCCATATATGCTGCTTTAGAACAAAATTTAAAAGAAATAATTAAAGACATGAAAGCCATTGGAAAATGAGATAAAATGCAAAACTTTAACAAATCATGTTAGGCTAGTTTAACCACTGTATTCAACAAGCCAACTAATTTTCTAGATAAAGGAAATTATTTTGATATGATGTCATGTAGCAAATCATGGATTAACTGTGGAAAAAATACAAGAGTGTAAAATTTTTATGGTAAAAAGCTAACCCAAAGGATAGCATTGAACATGGGTTTTTTCTCTCCTCCTTCCTCTGTCTCATGTAGAGACTGATATCCTGCTGTTGTAGCTATTGACGGGTTCTGAATTCAAGGGCAGATTGTCTTGCGTCACACTCGAGGCTCCCATCTTCCCAGGATGCATCTCCTTCCAGGAACCAGCACTGGAGGTGTCTCCTCTCTGCAACTCCCACTTCATTTGGTGTCTTCTTTAGCTTCTTGGTGAATCATTCACACAGATGATAAGCAGTCCTTGCTTGTCACATTCAGACCTGCCAATGTGTCAACTGTACCATATTCTGGCCCTTTTGTTCCCCGCTATATTAACTATATTTGAAAAATAAAAAGCCTCAAGAAATAGTAGGTGGGTCAGATGTACCAAAGCTCTCCACGTATTTTGGGGAACTGATGCCATCTAGTTGAACGAGTGGAAGACCTATGTGTGTCTTATTCATGGAAATGTGATAAACTCAATGTTGAGTTCTACGTGGAGCTAACAAGAGGAATATCATGGTGAGTTCCTAAACTGCACTGGACTGTGCCATAGGAGCTACCACAGAAGCCACTGCAGATATGACTGCAAGGAAAAACAATGGTTTTCTCTATCTCCGTGGAACTCCTAAGAAAGTACCCGAGATGAGTCCCACAATAAATCATCTTTTGTATTTTCTTCACTGATCTCAGTATAAAGTGCCATCCAGACAATGAAATCTGTAGATGACGTAGATATGGTAGTAATGCTGAAGTAGATATGGAGGCTAGATAGAGAGGCTGCAGATATCAGTCAAGAGGAACAGAGCCCCTCTGAATTAACAGAAGTGACACCAAAGCTTATACTACAAAGTGTAGATCACACACTTAAGATAAAGGACCAGTCACACCACTTCTTCCCCTAATCTGGGATTCTCTGATAGAGAATTCATGAGGAAAGACATTCAGCAGGCTGTCAGCTGCAGAATGACATTGGGATTTCCAGTTCTGAGCTATGAAAAAGAAAATTAAGATCTTAAAATGCAGAATTAATATCTGCATTACTGTCTTTATATATCCTTGAGGTCCTAGTGCTCTCACTACTGTCCATTTTCAAAGAAAACCAAATTAAAAAAAAAAAAAAAAAAAAAAAAAAAGCATTGAAGAAAGGTTATTATGATGAGCAGAGAAATGAGAAAACTATTCTGAAAAAGACATGTAAGAACAACGTGGGATGAACTGGAAAATGCTTGGACTGAAAGCGGAAGAAAATTTCTCAAGAAAAGTAGGATGTTTCTTCTAAGTTACCCTCTAAGAGAAACAAGTTATGCAAAGAAGCAGACTTGACCCAGTACATTTTCATTTCTAATTTCTTAATTTATTTATTTGTCCAGCAATACATTGCCTATATCTTTTTTCTCTCTGGGTTCCTCCTTTGGATAAAAGAATCCATCTTCATTCTCTCTTCTATCACTAAGCTTACTTTTAAATACACATGGGAAAAAATAAAATGAAATGGGAATGAGAAAAAAAGCCATCTAAAGCACTAATCCTTTACAGGGAAAATGGGGCATTGATTTAAATATAGTTCCATTAATATTTTCTTTAGCATTCTAAACATTCTCAGAACCTGTTTTTTGATTGATAATGAAAACAATCAATGAGCTGTGTACAGCTTTAAACCTTTGTCTTGAGCCAGTGCAATAAATTAAAAATATTTTCTATGAAAATTCAGATTATCTCACCCATGTGCATTATCTTTCTTAGATCAACTTTACTGGTACAATGCATATCCAACAGAGTCAGTTGTTTCTTTAACTCTGGGATAAGAATGAAAAATGCTTTGTTTGATTAAAATGTTTAAGCCAATGAAAATTTTGCAAAATCTCTCATTCCAGAAAAAATGCAAATATATTGCACAAACCCAATAATTTCTGAATTTCAAAAATGTAAAAATGTGGGATTATTAAATGCTTTTATTTCAGAATAGCTTTATAGATTTTTATACCTTTCATTTTTCCATTTTCTTTTTTCATTGCCTGTCAAAGGAAGTAAATTTTTTTTCAATTCTTCATTCACTAATCTTTTTCTTCTGTAGTAATCTTGAATTTGTCTCTCTTACAGCCTGTATGTATGGTTCTAATTTTTATATATTAAAAAAAATCAATGTTATTCAATATATAACAAGGTTTAAATGATCATACTTCCATTGAAAATCAATTTATTTACTCCTTTGATTTTCATTAGGTGGGACTCTGTGACCCTGTTCTCCCTAAGATAGAGTCTGACCCATCAAAGAACTCAACCTCTACCACCAGGGCTGGGTAAATTCTTCCTGAATATTTTCACATGGAACTTCAGCAAAGAATTTTTGCAAATCAAAAACCCCAATATGTTAACTCATTCATATTTATACCCCATTATCTCCTACAAAACCAGAGTAGGTTTAACTCTAACAGGTACCAGCAGACCTTCCCAGATAGAGACCTCAGCTTAAACAGTCCCCCAGGGAGATGTGACTCCATGGACACATGAAAGGCAATAAATAACACTGCTAAGTTTTGCTTTCCAAATCAGGGAAAGTGAGATCTTACTTGGTCACAAAACAACTACTGACTTAGCTGGTATTTTTCCCATTCGCTTCTTACTAATTCCATAGACTAAATATTTTAGACCCACATCTTCTACTTCTTAAACCTGATTTTATACATATGACATAAATTTATATATAAAGTGTTTACTTGCACATTCCTCTTCTACATATTCCCAGATGGAGAGCTCCTGAGAAATCCTCAAAATTTTTCCAAACACTGTTATCTCCAAGGGAAGTAAAGTCTTATGAGATCCTTATCCTTATTTTGCTGGCACTGCTGGTTTCTCACAGCAGGAAAATGCCATCCAAACCAGGAGACATGGGGCAGTCTGTGTTTCAAAGAAGCTTAATTGCTGTGAACAGAACTTAAGTCTTTTCCACTGGGCTTCCCTCCTGGGCATAAAGGCAGTTTTTATTTTGTGTTTGGGAACAAATAATAAGAGATTCCTCCAGGTTTGTAAACTTTGCAGCTTTATCAGATGATGGTGTTCCTCATGTCCTCTGCGTCTTAGCATCAGGACTGAGGGATGACAGATCTGATTTTAGGAGTCAAAACTCTGGCCATAGCCAAGGGACACACATGAGAGAGAATGAAGATGGATTCTTTTATCCAAAGGAGGAACCCAGAGAGAAAAAAGATACAGGCAATGTATTGCTGGACAAATAAATAGCAGTCAGAAGCTTCTGTTATTTTCCTGTGAAACACCTGTGTCCAAACAGCAGTGGCCAGAGAGGCTTGAAAATTTGCTCTATGGCACAAAGCAAGGCAAACACTGGGTGATCATTTACTTGCTGGATTCCTACATCACCTTGACCATTATAATTTTGCATGGATGTGGTGATAACACCACAGGGCTGACTGTCCCTTTTATTAGAATATTCAAAGACACTTTTGTGAAAGTGCTTGAGATGTCTCCTTACCATCACATTTACACCTGATAAACATCTTTGATCCTCTTCAGAAGTGGCTGCTATTTGGAAGCTATTTCTAAGCCAATAGTAAGCAAGTTAAGCAAATACATGGATCACTTGGGAAATGCTAATCCATTCCTGAAGAAACAAATGTACTGACACAAATGTGTCCGGTTAATTTTATAGTAAATCTGAACACAAAAAATGCAAGACAAATGGATGCTATTTATTCTAAATAGGATACATGGTAATAGGTGACTCCTATCATTTATCTTAAAGTCATGTGTATCCCATGAAAAGATGATAGACACTTTTTCTGTTTTCTAAAATACAGGGACCAAGACATGACATGTCCCCTTCCCCTAGCCCTTGGATATTCTGCAATAACAACCTTTACCTCACAGATCTACAGAGAGTCCCTAAAGACAACGCATGGGATCTCAGCTCTTTAATCAAAACCAAACCACCAAAAAACCCCAAAACCTACTAACCAAAAAAAACCCCCAAAAAACCAAAAAAACCCCCACCAACCCAACCCCAAACCCAGTGTGGAATTATTCTATATTATACCAAAGCCCTTAGAGCTGGAGACTGCCATATTGCAGAAGTACTGGCACTTTGCTTAATGTCATTTTGCTCTTCTGCCAGCATCCATGGTCTCTCACACAGGTTCTTATTTGGTGTCTGTGTCCCATCATGATTTATACTTCCCAATCACAGAAATACATCTGTTCCAGTAGTCTGGCAATGCTCTGGACAAGCTCTTTTCTGCAAGCAATGTGAGTGACATGCTCGTGCTGTCAGATTTTGATCTGTCAGACACATCCCCCTGACATGTCTTGACCCATGGGATGCGTGAGGACAGCTGGAACAAAGTTATGCTTTTCTAAGGCTAAGCAGAGATCCAGGGATGACTGGAAGGGCATCATTTTAGATATTTGCCTACATCAGACACTATCTTCCAAAGTGCTGCTGGGTGCCAAGAATGCTGAGCACTCTCAGCAGACTGAACAGCTTTGAAACCACAGAACCCTTGCTCAATATTTTACAGGTCATTTTCTAGATAGAAAATTCTACATCAGTCTGATTTACGATGGAAGTCAGGAAGAGAAAATCCTCACTGGTAAAAAGATTAGTTGTGCTGTGTGTTTTAAAAGAATCATCATTGGGCAAACTGCCTTTGACCACAGACAGCATAGTGTCAGAAAAGTGATTCTGAAATTCTTTCACAACAGGTGGTGGTTATTGTGGCTTTAAAATGTCCTCAGCCTTGTTTTGATGTACTTTCTCTGACTAGCAAAATGTACAGACTTCACTACCAAGGAACAAAAATCAGATAATTAAGAAAACTGTTTTTCATGGTAAAATTGATATGGTTATGAGCACTATTATGATGAAGATTTGGGTTTTTTTTCCCCTCGCTATTTGATCTTATTTGAAACACATTTTCTTTCAGATAAGGAAGAAACTGTTGCTTCAAATTAAATAAAATGTTTTGTTCTCAGATTATCTAAGTCTGCTATAAACACTGGGCAATTTTGACACGAAAGGTCAGAACATTTTATTCAGAAAATACTAAAATTAATATTTTGATATTACTAAAACATATTTCCCTTTTTTTAATTTGACCATAATTCTTAGTTAGGTTTACACATATTAGCAACTTCTTTGTTTTATGCATCTGTAGGAAACCTACACCTCAGTATAGAATTATTACCTAACTGAAGTTACAAGGGCAGTCTCTTCACAGAAGCAGCTGGAGTTGCTATTGTGGAGCAGTCCCATCACCACATAAGCAGCCAGACCATTGGGAAGGGCAATTAAAACTAGACAGTGAAGCAGACAAGATAAGCCACACGGAGTAGAAAGGATCTGCATGGAAATGGGGATAGTCTATTGATTAGGAGCTCTGCACAGTCAGCAGTTTTCTCATTCCTGTTTAATATGATCATAAATTAGGCTGCATCCAGATAATTTAATGTGAATTCACTATCTGAAATAGAGGTCAAGATGAAATACTAAAGTTCTTTGGGAAGGTGCAGAGGGATGGTGATAATTCAGCAAAGAGACAACACTGAATTTATTTAAGACAGATAGGGAAAAATTAAAGCAAGTGAAGATATGGGCATCTTAACTATCAAAAAACGACAGTATGCCACTTACAATCACAGGACTATGCACCAGCCAGAAACACAAGAAATGGGGAAAACAGGATCGACATTTAATAAAGGGCAGAAATTGAAGTGTACATCCTCATAGCTTTAGCATTTTATTCAGAGAAGTGACAAGAAAAAAAACTTCAGAGTAAAAAAATTACTTCGATGGTAGTCTGGAAGAACATACATATGTAAATATAAACCTCTGTTTCTGATAATCATCCAGCCATTTCAGGATACTGAAATCTTCACATTTATCTAGGACTAAAACACATTTTTCCCAACTATATTTCAAAAAACAACCATCCACCTTAACTAGGATAATCATCCTCTACCACTGACCCCTGCCTTTTTTCCTTTTAGAGCTCTCTCATTTCACACCCTCTCAGATATAAATTGAAGGTGCATTGTCCCAGAGCAAACTGAAATCTAGTGGGATCAAGAATGATGTCACAGGAGAGACATGCTACATTCTATTCATCTTCCAGGGTCATTCTTCTGCATTTTATGCAGCTCTTGAGTAAAACACACAAAGCCACCGCGGAAGCTCTGTGAAGCATTGACATGTGACATTTTTTTGCAAGGTACCAGCTGTTATTGGGCCTTGGGTATCTTTATCCACAGCAGTTACATGAGGCTGGTTGAAGGCTACACAGGCAATGAAACTTGAAAATCCTGAGTCTCTGACCAGAAACTTATCTCAGAAAATCTTCAGCGTTTTAAGACACCAAACACAAAAAAGCAATGTCTGAAGCATAATTCTGAGAAAAATCTTTCCTCATAAAGAAAGACCTGATCAGGTGGTATGCTTTAGACAACCAATTATTTATCTTTGAAAGAAAATAATCCAGCATATGTAAATACAGCAACTTTACTAATTATGCTGTCTAATCTTGGCTTTATTATTTATTTAAAAGCCCCGTAACAACAAGACTGGCAAGCCTGATGAAGCAGCATAGGGAGAGGAGAGGAGAGGAGAGGAGAGGAGAGGAGAGGAGAGGAGAGGAGAGGAGAGGAGAGGAGAGGAGAGGAGAGGAGAGGAGAGGAGAGGAGAGGAGAGGAGAGGAGAGGAGAGGAGAGGAGAGGAGAGGAGAGGAGAGGAGAGGAGAGGAGAGGAGAGGAGAGGAGAGGAGAGGAGAGGAGAGGAGAGGAGAGGAGAGGAGAGGAGAGGAGAGGAGAGGAGAGGAGAGGAGAGGAGAGGAGAGGAGAGGAGAGGAGAGGAGAGGAGAGGAGAGGAGAGGAGAGGAGAGGAGAGGAGAGGAGAGGAGAGGAGAGGAGAGGAGAGGAGAGGAGAGGAGAGGAGAGGAGAGGAGAGGAGAGGAGAGGAGAGGAGAGGAGAGGAGAGGAGAGGAGAGGAGAGGAGAGGAGAGAAGAGAAGAGAAGAGAAGAGAAGAGAAGAGAAGAGAAGAGAAGAGAAGAGAAGAGAAGAGAAGAGAAGAGAAGAGAAGAGAAGAGAAGAGAAGAGAAGAGAAGAGAAGAGAAGAGAAGAGAAGAGAAGAGAAGAGAAGAGAAGAGAAGAGAAGAGAAGAGAAGAGAAGAGAAGAGAAGAGAAGAGAAGAGAAGAGAAGAGAAGAGGCTGGATGGTCTCTTTCTGGGAAGGGAGAAGAGATGGAAGGCGGGAAGGGGGAGGATAGCAGCCAAAAGCAATGCTATGGCATACAGGAGGCATAAAATATTACTGTGGGAAAATCTAAGAGAATTACAGGCCAAACTTCTTCAACCAAAACCATCCAACCTTCTTCTACTCCACCAATCCCATCACAAGGAAATCACTCTCTTTTCTAAATTGATCTTTGTTCAGTATAAACAAGTTCTACATGCCAGTAGCTTCAGAACTCATGGCTTCTTTTTTGTGTTTGAGCCTGTCCAGGAGCTCCTTGTACCCACACAGACCTCCTGGCATGTTTACCTGACTTCCTCTTTGTTGGGATGCATCATTCCTAAGCTTGGAGGCAGTGAATTCAGGCTCATCGTTTAGATAAAAACCAAAAGAAACAAAAAAAACCCTCAAGCCTATTTTTTCCCTTTGAGCCAATAGGTCTTGAACACAAACAATGACAGGTTCTCCTCAGCTTACACCTTATTTCAGCAACCATTTACTAAACATTGCAAAATCAGAAAGCCAGGACACCACAGGGGAAGAAGGAATATTTGATCACTGAGAGATGAGATCATGAGCGTATTTCATTCAGTGTCCCCCTTTCCCTCAAGAGTTTATCACCTCTCACAGATGTGTCTAACTTAGAAACCATCAATGGCTCTAATTGCCAGAGCTGTCATTCATTCATAGCATATTAGCATACAGGTGGGTTTTTAAACAACTTCTGCTGTATTTCCCAATATATACTTTCATTATTTCATATATTCTAAATTATTTTCAAGAAATTATCTGGAGGGTTATATTTCACGTGTGGATTTTTAAAAAATTACCTTTATTTTTTAAAATGTCAAGTAAATAACTGGATTACAACTGAAATGGCAACAACAGTAACAGAAAGTCCCATCATAAATACTAATAATTAGTCCAGGGAATGGCTTATGCATTCCTTACTAGTGAAACACACCCTTCCTGCTGCACTCCACCCCCAAAAATGAAGAATTTTCTACTTTTAAACTGATAAATCAGAACTGTCATTTACGCAATAGGCATTCTGGTTTGCATATTTGCCTTCATTTACACCTCCAGATTTGCTGCCTTTTGCTTTATATAAACACGCAGAGCAACTGTTAGGAGATAACATGCAGATGCATAAGTTACCATTAATGGCTCAATAGTCCTACCCAAAAAGAAAGGGATTGCGTATCTGAAAAACCTGTTGCCTTTAGAAATGAATAAAATTAGTAGCGTAGTAATCCTCAGCGCATGGAATTTGCATAAAATTAAATATGGGCTAGCTCAAGGCAACTCTGCCATCATACTAGGGGTCCTCTTCAAGTAACCAGCATCATTTGCATAAATAGTATCCTGTAGTTTGCATTGGAAGTTAAGGCACCTCAGTTTGGTTGTACGATTGATAACTGTGACGCCATTTGGTTTGTGTCTGCTGGAAGACTTCTGCTAAATTCATAAGCTTCAGATTGCTGTAATCTTGTAATCAAAAGAACACAGACAACCTTTTCCTCAGTAAATGTTTCACCCCATCACTTGGGGATAGACTTGTGAGTCACTTAAAACTGTGTAACTTTTGTCAAAGCCTTTTTTTTCCCCACCTAAACCAAAAATGCAATAAAAACAAATGATAGCAAGAAACAAAAGTACTACTTCATAACTACATTTTTCCACTTCCAGTAATAACGTGAATTTGGGCTTTTAAACTCACTTAGGGAATGCCATCATCATAAACTGTATTGCTCAGGATTCTTTTAACTACTTCTGTAGCTACAAAAACACTTCAAAGGAGTTGATATTGCATTAGGAGAGGAGCAAAACGAGGCAAATTCCAGGCATCCCCCACCCCCTTAGTGCCAGGTGTTTGCGTGAGCCCTTACCTGCTGGGTAACGCTCGATGACGGGCCAGTTGTCCACCTGCAGGGTGGCATTGCCACCACTCCTTGTGAAGCGCACCACGTGGTACTTCCCATCGTTAATGATGGCGTTCATCTCTTCGATGGCGATGTCATCCGTCCCAACATTAAATTTAACTCCAATTTTTCCCTGGTGCTGCACAGTTGGGAAAAAAAAAAAAAAAAAAGGAAAAAAAGAGAAAGAAGAAAAAGAACTAATTTAGAGTTGTTTTAGAAGAAATTGTGTGTGTCATACAGGGGAGGATTTCTAATATCTTCCCTCCTCAGATGTAACTTCTGAAGGTTTGTGTGTGGCAGTGACAAGCCTTCTGACAGCTTAGGAAGTCTGGGGCATGTTTTTGAAGGATAATTGATATTCCAAATGAGTTATTTCACCAAATTGAGGGCTCTCCTTTTCCAGGAGATTCAGATGAAGATGAGGATGGGGAAAGATGGAGGAAAGCTCAAGGTTTCTGTCTTTGGCCTCTCCCTGACCTTCATGAGGATTAAACAAAAATTTTCCTTTTAGACTTTCAAAACAGAAAGACTTACGGTGTCACTTGGAAGAGATACAAGAATTTTCTGGCCATAAAAGCCAAGTGTCATCCCTGCTTTCCCTTTTTTCAAACCTCATTCATACTTACAGCCTTCACAAATTATAACAAAGGAGGAGATTTTTTTTTCCTCTTGGGGAGATTTTTGGCATCACATTGTAGTGATTCTGAATCATTAAGCCAAGATCACACTGGCTGATTAACAAGGACTTCCCTCCCTGTTCAGAGCCAGAAAGCAGGAAAAGTCATTTGCTGACACAGGGATCTGGTAATGTTCTCACTAAGGCCAGAGACTCATTCTTTTGCTGGGATTTGCCTATAAACTCCTGTGCCTGAGTGCTCTTAGGGCTAACAGGACTTTGCATGCACATCAATACCTGGGACCAAGACAGTAGATTTTCCAAATGATTGTCATGTTGGCATGTTTTCATTTTTATTGACTTTTGGTTATTATAATGTTCACTCTAATGGGACACATATATTTTAATAAAGTCTTTTAATGTCTGTTAAAGTTAATTTAAGGGCATTGTAATTTTTTTTTCTCCTATAAAATCAATTCTACTCTTCAATAAAGGTATTTATTACACTGAGAAGAAAAGAAGAAAAGCACTGAACAGTATGAGATTAGGGACTTATTCATAATTGGTAATTCTACATGAAATTTCATGTTCCTGGAATTGGTACATCCTTCTTTAAAGTTAAAAAACTTCATGAAGTTTTTACACGACCAGATGAAACACAATGAAATATTTTACTTTGTATGTCTTGGTCATTCACATGAAACCTTCCAAGAACCAGTTTCACCTCTCTAGCAGAGCTCTTGTGTCTGCTCTCTCTTTGTCTTACTACTCTAGCACTGCATCTCAGTAAATGTATTCTGCAGCTCCTTGTCTCTGGAAGTCCCCCAAGCAACGAGCTCAAGAGTTCATCTGCTTTATTCTCTTTTTAAACATCTGACTTTGTTTTCAGCAGTGCTTGCATACTGCAGTTACACAGCTGAGCAGTTGCTGAACACCTCTGCAGTTCCTCAACATTTTGGCACAATGCTATCAGCTCCTCAGCTATGACCTTTTTTTAAACAACTGAAGGACCATTCCCTGATGAGATTTGCAGAATGAACCGGAAAAATATTTTTTGTTGGCTCAGTTGATTGAACAATGTTCTAAACATTCCTCTTCTTTTTTCCTTGTGGATTGTTTTACATTTCTCCATTCACTGGTCCTACTTTTCCACATTTACAGAGTGTCAATAATGGATCCACCTTATCCAATTCATGCTAATCTTCTTTGGCTCTGGTGGTAGTTGCATAGCAATTTACCAGATATCTTGGAAAGGTAACTGTAGCTCTTCTTAATTTCAGCTGCTTCAACTAGACTCAGAATAAATTTCACCCATTTTTTCCCCATGCTAGTAAGCAGTAGCTTATTTGTTTCACCTGTTTCATTCATATGCTTACTCTCTTTACACAGAAATATATACAAAGAAATGTAATATTGTCCTGCTTTAAAGCAATCTCCTCTTTTACTAATTTTTGAAATGCAGAAAACCAGCATGTAATGATAATGGCATATGCAATTTTTCATAGTACTTTCAAGAAATCAAAGGCTCTGAGGATTAAATAAAGCTAATTTTACTGTGATTCATAATTATACTATTCATAACTTATACATTATATACAGGTTTTCTTATTTGCTACATATATATGCATATACATATATTATTTTAGATATTTTTAAAAATGATGAAGGAAACAAAACAGCTTTAAAGTGAATAGAAATGGTGGGGGTAAAAAGGAGTGGCATACACAACACATATATTAACAGTTTTTCCAAAGTTAGAGCATGTGGGGCTGCAGCCAAGTTACCATTTGCAAATGGCCAGGTACTGGCAAGTGAAATGAATGCTTTGCAGACTTGAAAGCAGACTTTCAGCCTTCTTTTACAGATATACACCTTCTAGTGAAAAAACCCAAGTTTTCCTGACTTCCCTATGTTTGTACAGAAATACTGTGCACAGACAACAAGCATGCGGATGCAAGAGCAAATATCACTCTAAAAGCTGGTAACATATTACAGTGATTATATGAATTACAACCCCATTCTGCACAGCCCTTTAGAACCAAAAAACAAAACCTGATGCTGCAATAAGCACCTTTTATGTAGACAGGGAGTTTTCTAAGCCTTTGCATTATCATGTAGGAATTTGACTCACTGCATGCTTCACCCACTGCAAGCTAACATTATTTTTCATTTGTCTTTGTCACATTATTTTTCATCTGTCTTAGGTTAAGACCATGTGCACACAGAATTATTGTGGATCAGCTGACATACAGTAACCTGTTGAGATAACCTGATCTCAGCCCTGTTATGCCTAATCTAGTGGGACTATGACCTTTCAGAAAGAGCTGTTTTTATACTTCCTGGGTTTTTTTGGAGCAATATGGTAGTACAGAAAGGAAAGATACTAATAAAACTAAAGCCTACTAAATTACTATTTTCACTCTGCCAGCCTCAGTTGAGTAGTAAAGTGGTAGAAATTTTCCTTTATCACTTGTTCATTCAAAATAATCTTAGAAGTCATCCTTCCTGTCAGAAACAGCCTCAGACAAATGCTGAGTGAGAGGTTCCCTCTTCAGCACCCTGCTGATGGGCACTATAGAAATGTCTGTGCATCACTAAATATTTCAATAAGTCAGCACTACTGTTGGATGATGCTATCCCTGCCAACAATCCAAAATAGTACAGGCTCACATTCCCACAAGAAAAGATATTTTTTGCCCACAAGCAAAGACGATCATTACAGAGCTCCCCAGGTAAAAATCAGCTCTGTACACAGGGCCCATAGAAGTCCACTGCACTGTTTATTGTGTTTTCTTTTTGTCAGTCTCATCCAGTTGTGAGAGAACATAGTAAAGAAATCACTCGCTTTTCCTACTGCACCTTTATCTATTCCATCCGCTAAGGCCAGAATAACAGTGGAGCCGCGCAGGAGGTGAGAGAGTTTCCAAGAAAGGCCAAACCAGAGGAGGGATGTATTTCAAGAAGTAGCTTAAATGTTGTGTCTATGGAAATTATTTTGAACCTCAGATCTGAAGGTAGTATGAATAATGCTAAATCCACCACATCACCACTGCTGCTCCCTGGGACAATGCAGCACAGGGACTTTGGATTCATCTACAGACACCCCATGACACTCTGAGCCCCAGCCAGCAACTCTCCAGAAACACCAAACTTTTAGTTTGGAGGTGCTTTTCCCACTTAACTGTCCTATTTCTGGGGCCGCGGTGGCTTTTATTTCGACAGTACCTACACAGGCAGATAAGTTAATTTGTTGTTGGCCTGTACATTACTGCAACATGCAACGTAGGCTTTGTGTATACCTTAAATTCTGTCGTCCAGACTCACAGGTTAAGGCCAAATATGTTAATGGCTTCAAAACAGTTGGATAAAACCATGAGATAGCTCCAATTCTGTACTCCTAATGTGCTCTGAAATGGGAGCTTTGATTGCTCCAATAGTGTAGGATGTGTATGTGTGCACATGTACATACCAATCACTTCAAAATGTTTTGTCTTCAAAAGCTCTGGCAGCAACTGCTGTAATCTAGCAACTCCAGTGGAGTATTTTCAAGCCTGTTTTATGAATTGTGTACTCTAAATACTTAACAGATTTCTGATGAGGCACCAGGAATGCTGATGAACCTGAGAACCAAGCAAGAAAGGTGGAATGCAAATCAAGCCAGCAGCTGACATTGCAATTTGTTCCCTGTTGGACTCTAGTTCAGTGCTACCAATCTGCCAAAATGCAGTAAAACCAATGCTAGCATTATACATATATATATATATATATATATATATATATATATATATACACACTCACACTCTCTCTCTCACACACACATATACACACACATATATATTTATAATTGATGTTTCATATACCATCAGCAATGCTTCACTGCTCTCTGTAGCGATAACTCTGGAATAAGTCAAACATGAGTCCATGCAAATTTGGCACAACAATAGTTTCAGAACAGACTGCAGATCACCTAAACTCATAATACTTACAACCTTTAACCACTTCCAAGGAAAAGCAATAACACTGGGACTCCCACAGGTGGACAAACTGAGAAAAAAATTCAAGCATGCCAGCTTGCATTTTATATCATCAGCCCCTGAGGCACCACATTCTGGTGAATGCTGTAACAAAGTCTTAGAACTAACTGAAGGTATACTTTGATTTTCTTGAAGTGTAAGTTTCTTGAGTTTTATTAAGAGTGAGATCATTTTCACTCAAATGTAATCTATTTTTTCCAACATTAACCATTTTTTCCCCTTTTTAGTCAACTGCAAGTCAAGACACCACAGAAACAGGCATTCTCCTATCACACCTCATGAAAAGGTATTTCAGAGAGTCTTTCAGCATATTAGTGCTTGACATACCGCAGAAAACCCAGGAGGGGCATGTAACCTCTATCAGAGTACTGTTAAGCAAAGATACTACTTAGGGGTTGGCACTTCAGGCAAGGAAGCAAAGATTTCTGCTGATATCTGATAGGATGCATCCGGCTGGTACTCAGTCTTTTGCCATCTGACAAGTGGGAAACTATTTGGTTTTTCTTTCTTTTCCCAAAAGCTGGTAGTGCATAGCTAGAGTGGAAAAGCAAAGAAAACAAAACAAACCAACCAAACTTTCCCTTTTTCTGATTTCCTAGTGAGGACACTAAGCTATTCCCAATGTTCTTTCTTGCAAGTTCTCACCATTTATTTTCCCAATATTTATTTCTCAAATTCACATCTTTGTAGACCTTAAGTTATGAGGTAAAAGCCCCAAACCAAACCAACCAAACAAAAAAGATTAAAAAAACCCCCAAAACCCAACAAACAAACAAACAAAGAAAAAAAACAAAACCAATACCCAACACTTTTCATTTTACTCCAAGATATCAGTTCTGATAATTGTACAGAAAAACTAAAAACCAAAGCCTTGCAAGATACTGTTGGCAGACCAGGAGAAACAACTAGAAATCATCATGTTAAATCATCACTGGGCTTGAGTGGTGGCTGGAATCCAAATGTGGCCCTTGGATTCCTGCGAGAAGAGCAGTCAGATCTATGCTACCCATTTACACACACCCTTTGGAAATGTAATCCTGGCAACAAAATTCTGCCTAACACTGTGCTATGCCACCATTCAGATTATTCACAGAGGAAAAATGTCTGCAGAGCCAGAAATGTTACCCGTATTTCCTGCAGCACCTGTGCATGCTCACCTAAGCACAAACACACCTTTTTCATCTACACCAAGATCCTTCCAGAGACAGTACAAAGCAGTCGAAAAACAGATCAATAATCATAAATATACAGCAACAAAATATTTTCCCTCCTCTAGTTTTGGGATCCTCACTTAGTTGTCTCATGAATTTTGTTAAATACACATGGAGGGAAAATTTGCATCATATTTCACTCTCCTGTTTTACTCAGAATTTCAGTAAGACCCTTTAATAAACCTTTACATGACCCCAATTTCACTCCATTAAGTTATCTAGATTTTCTAAATCGATACAGAAATAATAAAAATTCATTGTTCACCAGATGTCCCTGGCTGACATATAAGAAATAGCACTGTCACTGTAACAACATTATGAATGCAAATATATACAGATGCTACCAGAGCTACTGCACTCTTAAGCATTGCTCAATAAAAATTAAGCATCTTGTAGCCTTAAACGAATGACCCTTAAAAGACATAAATGAAGTATGGGCTCAGCATCTCACTAATTTACAACTCAGGTACACTTTGAAAAAGAGCCACCTAAGTGGCTCACTAAATGGAAGGAGCAACATGTGGCATAACAATTTTTTATGTCCCAAAGTGCCATCTGTGTGACCCACAGAACAAAATTTCTGGAAAGAAGATATCATGAGAGCAATCACTCACCAACCCAGCATTTTAGGGCAGGAAGCAGCTACTCTTTACTACTATGAAAAAATGACTTGTATCACTTTTCTGCTTTAAAATAATTGTTCTCACAATCTGCTTTAAACTGTTACAGCAATTCAATTTATACGTAAAGCTCAGCAAGCAGAAAATGTAGAAATATTTGTAATTCTACAGTTCTGACACTTCAACTCTCAGTCTGCAGTCTTCCTGTTTAGTTTTAAACAGTGTCATTCTCACTGCTATGTATTATAGGTGTGTTATTTCAGGTTACCCTGATGACGAATTCCTGAGACAATACAATTACCTGAACAACCAACCCTTAAAATGCAGTAGTTATGAAAGACATATGGTCTAGAGCCCACAGCAGCAGCATACTGCATCTTATTATCCACTCAGCATCATTACTGCAGTACACAAAATTATATTTTTTCTGAGAAAACATTCACTAAAGAGCAATTTAAGTAGCCAGCCCTTAATGTGGTATTTCTTTCAAAACAAAATGTTTCACAGAAATACCTTGACCTTGCCACTCTCTCACCCAGGGGTTTCAGTCATGGTGAGATGTTATAGATGGTTTGAAGAGATGCTCTTCACCAAACAGAGCATAATTTGAAGAAAACAAAGGCTTAACTACTGACCAAGGTAGCTCACAGGGCTTTGCTTTGTACACTTATTTTCCATGTGGGCAGACATATTGAGTACCTTAATTAAAGGATGTCCAGTCTGAAGAATTCCATAGTCTTTGGAAACTCCAGCTACTCACAAATTGCAAATACTGCTTCTCCCTGCACATATATCAACACGTGTTTCTGAATGGGCACAGTGAGATTTGAAAATTAAGTATGCTTTCCAGTTTTTCATAGTGGTTTTATACAGAGATTATTAAAACAGCGTTACTGGAACTCAATACAGTCATTCAAGGATGAAAAACAAATGAGTAGCACCTTGGTGTCTGTACAATCTAATCCAAATGGAAGTTGTCCTGGCTTAAGGGCATTCATTTCTGTGTTTAGAAAGGTTTCAAAGAACTCTTCTGATAATCTGTGTGTCTGAAACAAATTTGAAGTCAGAGTGAGCAGGACATATAACTGGGACCAGAAGTGAAGAATCAGCAAATTCTCAAGCAGGCTTTCATGCTAAATGATTAATCATGATCATGATCAACACACATGCTCATGAAAACACCAGTAATTATTTTTTGAGAAACTGAGTGAAAGGACTTTTCATATTAAAAGCCTGTAGAGAATTATTAACCAAAAATGGCATTGGACAGCAAACTCCTACTGAGCTTTAATGAAAAATGAAGAACACCTATCTGAACATTCATACTTTTGATAAACTCCCCTTTAATATTAACCAGTCTTGAATATTTCCACATGCCTACTATAAACACTGGAAAAAGCACTTTTTAAAGACTTTTAAAATGCATACTTTGTATTCCTTTATTTTTCTGATTTCCTGTATGCAAATACATTTCCAGAATTGTTTCCTAAATATTGTTCTCTTTCTTTGGGGCCATCAGTTTGAAATAACATGTTTCAAATTCATCTTGGCTGCTAAGTATCCATAGTGACATGAAAGAAAAGTGAAGGGAAAAGGAAAAAAAAACAGTCCACAAAGTGATTTAAAAGGTGGGCATCTAAATAGTGGACTTAGATGACTATTTTTTGCCTCCTATCTGTAAAATAAAGAAAGCATGATATTCTCACTTCAGAAAATTGTCTATCTGAAGCAATTTATAACTGAAAAGTAGATCAGCAAAAGTAAAACAAAGAAAACACACACATACACAAATTGACTACTGGTCTATGAGACAAATGTAGAACTGAAATGAAAAGCCCTCACACAAAGAAACGTAACCTCTGCTGTTCCCAGCCAGCAGAGCTACAACATGCCACAGGTAGGACTTGGGGTGTCTGGAAGAAAGGCAAGTCCTGCCTGTTGTTCCAATTTTTGAGCAGTCCTATCATTACTGTTGCCAGCTTTCTTCCTTTTATCCTCAAGTGTAGAGCCATTCTATGGCAAACTTTAATGCCATGTATATTTTCCTCCATGGTAGTACTTTATCTTACCTTTCTTCATCTTGAGGATCTTTCAGAATCAAAACAAACTTGACAATTTATTGGTGTGCTGTGCTACATGGTGCAGAGTAGCCTGTTATCAATGCCACAACAGAGGATCTCACTTCTTTTGATCACTTAATGCTACAGAGCATGTAAAAATCCTTACACCAAATACATGTAGCAAATGAAGTGATCAAACAGTGTTCGTTGACTGGACTGTGAAATCCCTCAGGTAACTGGAAGGGGAAAGCAAAATCTGATAGCTACCTCTACGTTCTCTGCTGCTGCCGCTGCTAACAACCCTCAAGGTTTGAAAGACATTGTTTTGGCATCTTAAAAAAAACAAAACAAAACACCACCCTGTGGAAGAGAAGCGCTACAAATGAAAGGGTTCTGTACAAGAAATCATTAGTGTTTGTGAACAGCCTCTACAAGGAAGAAATCTCTGGGAGGAAGCTTAGCAAAATAGCATGAGCACCTTCGACAATATGCTCTTCAATAATGAAGACTTCCTTAATTGTATTTAAGAAGAAATCTGCTGGAAATATGGAAAAGCTGACCTCAAGAAAATCAGAAAAATATCAAAACTGAATTTTACCCATTTGAAGGGAGCTTTGCCTATAACAGAGCTCTGTACTGTCGAGCTCTGAGTGCCTCTGTGAATCAGGAAACATTCATAAATTGTTGTCCTTACTGGAATGGTCAGTATCAGGCTTGAATGATGTCCAAATATATTCATGCTCATGAACATGTTATTTTAAAAAACTCTAACAATATCTAAATATTTGCTTGCAACATGTAAAACAATAGCCAGTAACAGCCAAAATTGCAAAATGCATCATTATCTTCAAACTGCACATGGGAAGGGAATAGCACCATCCTTTTAATTACAAACTCTTTACTTAAAACAGACTTTTATTACTGCTGGAAAGCATAATTTTGGAAATGGGGCATGCTGGGCAACCAGCAATCAATGGTTTAGGGCAACATTCTAGCCTCATTGGTAGTGTACTTCTGATTTCTGCCCTTATGCAGCTACTTTCTTTGTTTATTGTTTTTTATTATTCTTTCTGAGATATTTACCTCGGAAAGTTAAAAGTCAGAAGGAACTCCACAGAATTCATGGCTACTTTAGAAATAGTAACATGCTAAAAACAGAGCATCTCTCATTAGAGTTACTTGTAACTTTTTCAGAGCTTCTGCCTCATACTGCTATTCTCACACATTTCACTGTGGAAGAGATGTGATGGTAAAATATTTGAAAGACAGCTGATGCAAATTATGTGCTTTCCATTTTTTGTTTCTTTTTAAATGCTGTCTTTACTAAGATCAAGGTTTTGCTAGAAAGAGCTTAGTAGAAACCAGACATATAACTACTTTCCTTTTCATATTTCTACAGCTTTAATGATAGTGAGGGACTATTTGAAAAACAAAAAAAGAAAGAATAATTTCACTGCTATTTGGTCAGATAAGCTTTTGCAACTATGTTAGGACGGCAGAGAAAAGAATAGGCATCTCTGAAAGGGGAAAAAAAAATCAAAAAACCTACAGAGACCCATTGGAAATGTGACTTCCTAAAATCATAGCAGGGAAAAATGTCTGCATCTTAAATAGCCTCATGAGAAGCTTATGTTTGAAATATCTTGTGGTCTGCACCATATAACCCAATGTCTTGCTGACTTTGCTGGTGCCACAGAGGTGAGGTTTCCACATGGCTGAGCAAACCACTCGAGCAATTTATTCAAAAACGTTAGACTCAAATTGGCTTTAGTACAGCACCAGGCAAGGCAGGTGTGTGTGCATGACTGTGCACACATACTGCCTTTCTGACATTCTTTTGTGCTAAATGAAATAACTTAAAGGCTATAAAAAGAAAACCCTATTTCTTTTCCTTCTTTTATTTTTTCCAAATTGTTCTTTGCCCACCAATATACTCATTAAGCAGTAACACCATTAAAGGATATCAGGCACACATTTTTTCACCTGTAGTGAAGCTCTAGCTTTTTGCCACTTCTGCTCTGCTGGTGGAGTCGCTAACAGGTTTCTTGGCTCTGCCAGTACAAAGGGCATTTGTGACTGACTGATCTCCTCAGTAAACATTCTCCCATTTCCTCTCTCAGCTCAGCACTGTGCAAGTGCTGTGCCCACCCTGCTATGAGGAAACTCCACAAATTCCATCTTACAGAACACACCACAAGTAAGGAATCCACCGGAGCTGCTCTGCCACTAAGCTCCACTTCTTATATTAGAGGACGACTTACTTTAATGCCTGGATAATTATAATTATGATTATTTTCTGTGCTGCATCCCACACTCAAACAGTAATTTTGAAGTAGAAAGGTAGGTGCTGACAATCAGCCTCTTTTCTACCTGCCCTCATTAATATAAACCCATCACGACCTGCATATTCCTGCAGATACATCCATGAATGCTCATATATCTCCATACTTGATGTATGGAAATGTACATAGGGGAGGTGTAACTCCTCCTGCCCATTCTCCATGCAGAGGGGTAAGAACAAAGATTCCTGATTAATTACTTATCAAGGAGAATCACCTTAATTAGGGCCAAATTCTATGGCAGACAGCTTAATTCATTTTTCAATTTCTGCGTGCAAATGCATTTCTTTCTACAGAACAACTGACTTGCAGCTCAACTCTCACTGCTCAATTATATTTTTATTTTTTAAGGGAAAAAGAAATTAAAATGTTATCTTTTGAAACCAGTGTATCTGTTCTGAGGAAGACCCAGGTGTCTTAAGTAATTAAAATTAATAATTAAAATAATGTTTCCTGCTTTTTTCTGCTGTTATCCTGCTGAAGCAATTCTTGCAGAGATTGCACTGCTGGTGGGATTGGGGCAGTTCTCAGCCCCTTGAACTCTTGGCTGAGGTGCTGATCCCAGTGAAAGATCAGGATGCATTCCCAGACAGAGAAGTGCCTGAGTACTTTCCTGAGTACAGGAAATCTTGTGCTGTTACAGATACTTGTCTATACCTATGTGTACTCCAAGGGAGGCTAGCTCGCTTCTATTCCTTCTCATTATCTTGTAACAATTATTTCAAAAGGCATGTTTCCTTTTAAAAAAAAGAAAAAAATCCCCCTCTGGCATATGGCTAATGTTGTTGCATTTGGAAAGGAATCACGGATTCACTGTTTCAGACTATAAAACTGCCCCTGCATACTGTATTTACCTTTATGTACTTATTAGCATTGATATTGAGTAAGGAATAGCTTGACTCTTAGTAGGTGAGATGCATAAAGATAGAAAAAAATAGATGTGAACAATTATTGTTTAGTCTGAGAAAGTAATGAAACTCAATATGAAGCCTCAGGATGTGGCTCACATGGAGATGGCCTATGATCCACTAGAGACGCTTGTTTTAAAAGCTTTAGACAAGAAAAAAAAATACATAACCAACTATAAAGCACTTAATGCTGTCATAGTTTTTTAATAAAGGAACCTAAGACATGAAGGTAAACCTTCCATACCCACGATTTAACTCATTTGTCATTCCTGTATTCATTGGACAACGGGTGTAAGGTTTGTCTCAATACAGAAGCAAACAAAAAGTGTGGGGAGCAGCACAGTAGACGCAGCCTTTAGCCTAGCAGATGTAGTTTACGATGTATAACTTCAGCATTTCTTTCCTGACAATTTATAATCTGTGGATTATAAATCCACAGTACGAACTAGATTCCAGTTACTCATGAAACCTTTTTGCATCATATTTCCAGCTGTAAAAACAAACAGAAAAGCTGTCCTTGGGCAGTCCTCAACTCAGAGGGATTTAGACCAGGTTTGGAAAACACTCTACTCTTATTCCAAATCATGTCATTGAGGGCTGGGATACTTTCCACTCCAGTGAGTGGAATACTGGGATACTTTCTACTCTGGTAAGTCCAGGCCTTCCCATCAGGCAATTCCCACCACCGCCCTCCACAACCATTCCAAAGGCAGAAATGTATCTGCTTAATGAATGTTTCTATACAGTTTCCAGCTTTCCCTCTCTGCGCTTCACTCCCACCCAAGGTTTCCTGGACAAACTGAAGTTTTCTGGATTCCTTGTGTCCCTCTCTGGGGTGCAGCCTGTCAAAGGAGTGACCCCACTCCACACCTGCCTTGGTCCTGGAGAAAAGCCATGTGAAAGGGAATTGTAATGTGTAGGGTCAGGTTAACACAGAGTGTGGGAGGGCCTTCAGGGATCTTTGAAAACACATGAGTGATTGCAATAGCAACACATTATGGTCTAGTAAGATCTTCCCAAACATAATCCTAAAGATTATGTTTGGGTTTCCTATGAATCAGTGGTAAAGAGGTTTCCTATGAATCAGTGGCATCATATTATGAAATTAAAGCTTGCCCTCTCCTTGCCCTCCTTCTTCCTTATAATATAAATATCTTGCATAATGTCCTCCTGCCCTACAAAAAAATCTAAACATATTTTCCCAGGAGAATGCTTTTCTGCTCACTTGAGCAATCCCTTAAGGGATATTTTTGTTGACAATAATTTGCTTTGCTTTAAGAAGCAAGTAAGTGCAAAATAACAAACGCAAACAGTGAAGATAATGCAGAAATACATATTGAATAATTGCACAGGCAAAAAATCATTTTATATTATGTAGACTTAGAAAAAGATTCAGTGTAGATACTGTGTGAAGAAAAAAGTATTTCATACGTTATTGCTGTCACTAGAAGTGCCTCAGCAAATAGTTCTAACCAACCCAGTGAGCCAAATCATAAAACTTCAGGCAGTCACAAAAAAACTATTGTTTGTTTTGTTGTTTTTTTTTTTTTTTGAAAAGGCTTTTTCAGCTGTAAATTCCTATTGATGTGTGACAAAAATGTGCAAGTGGCATTTGCCAGTATAGCCATTGTGGGAAAAGCCAAGATTGCAGCTTCTCTGGTTAAGCTACTCAGAAGTTTATTGTGGTCAGCCTCAACCTACTCCATCCAATCTTGGATCAAATAAAACACAGCACATATGATTCCCAATAGCAATAATCAAAACTGCGGGTTTCAGATTCTGCTGGAAACAAAATTACAGGAAGAAAGAATGAGCTGGATATTCCTTTTTATTGCTGGGAAACAGATTTCTAACAATGAACTATGTGGATTTATTTTCTATTTTTTGATGTTAGCCCATTTGTAACGTGTTGATGCATCACTGATGGATCCTTCCACCCCCTGACCAGCAACCAGGGCTAAGGGGATGGGATCCCTGCTCACCTTGCACAGTGCAGATCTCCCTTCCCTACAAGCAAAGGCATTTCAAAAGTCACAGCTAGGCCATCCTAAGAAAGGATGACATGAGACTCGTATGTAATCCCTCTCTTCTCTAAACATCCTCTCAATTTGTTTTCCCTCCTCATTACAGTGGAAAAAAAGAGCTCATTCCTATTGCAGCCTGGGGCCTCTGATCACCACCAGGAGGGACAACACATCAGTGGTGCCTTTGGGTTGACACCAACGTTTTCAGGCTGGAGGTGTGTCTGAAGAACAGGTTGGGCCACTTTCTCCTGCTAACAAAAGCTATAAAGATGTCATGATAAACTTCCAAGAGTGTCTAAGGCACTCAGATGCAAAGCTGCCAGGAGCTGGAGCTGCATAAAACACTACAACCCAGTTTTATTACTGCTTTTACTCATAGGACCTAGAATGGTTTGGTTACATCTACCCACAATATATTCACATTTCTGCCTGGATATACTGTGGTTTGCACTCAGTCTCTCACCTTAAATATGCTGTTCAGAAAACAAGAGTTGGGGAGGTCCCAGGAGTGCAAACTGATAACAGTTTTTTAAACTGTAGGGTGGGAGACACAGGTAAATATTTCTTTTGCTACATATGTAACAAAATGACCCACTGAAATTATATTATCAGCATTTCCAACAAAATGCAGCAAAACATAAAATGCCTGTGCACCTGACCAGTGCCTGATAATTCAGACATTCAATACGTGAGAATAAATCAAGTCTGAGTAGAGCCACACAGCAGCTAACAGGATAAAAACCACTCACTGCATTTCAAACGTTTGACAAAACAATTTCCTTCTGGACCTCTGTTTCAGAGTACAACACCTAAAAGAGAATAGAGATGGGAAGCACCAAAGATTTCCTGAGATTTTGTACTGCTCTCCCTGTACCAGAATAAGCTGCTTCATTTTCCAGTTACTTGCACCACTTTCTAAGGGTAGGATGGACCCATGTTTAATTTAATGTTGTAAGCTTTGGAAGCCGCTATTTGGCTGTTACCACCTTCCAGAGTCCTTCACTGGAGAGTTTCTCCAGGTTTGTTAACCAGCAGTGAACCAGCAGTGAAGGGGGCTGACAGAGGAAAGTGCCATCAATCGTCCCCTAAAATGACCTTGCTGCTTCATATTAAAATAATAAATACATAATAACATCGTGCCTTTAAAAAAATACCCAAACAAACAAGAAAAACCTTTCACAGTCTTCAGGATATGACCGCCAGCATCCCATTACGGATTCTACAGAGCAGCAAATGGCTGGTGTTTATTATTAAATACGACTGAACCTCAAACCCCCATGGAATAAACAGAGCTAGGATGTATGTGAAGTACTTGCCTGCACCTGCCAATGCTTGTCTCACTCTTGCAGAGGATACAGTAAGAAGCAAGAGAGTCTCAGGGTCTGGAGACTCCCAACTTAATACTTTCTAGTGCTGTTGGCTGCCAGAGTAATTTTACCATCTCCATTCCAGTTCATCTTTTGTACAACAGGGACAGCATCTACGATGCCGGAGAAGATGCAAGGACATTGCGCTCCTCCCGAAAATATGATAACAGAACCCACAGAGATTGGCAAGAATGTGAGGATCTTTTAATCACACATCTCGGTCAGCAAAGTGCAAGTCAGGACCCTTGAGAAAAGAGAGGATCTTTTGTGTGCCTGTGTACTTTTTTCCTTTTATGCAGCAAAATCCGAAGCCTTTTCCAAAGGAAATTTAAGCCAAGGCAAACCAGATATATATTGATTAATCGCATTCATATTATGTCTGGAAAACGTTTCTGCCATCTCCTCTTTGGGGTAGGAGTGTATTTAGATGGAAGGGAAAATACACAGAAGAAACTGCATCTGCAATCACATTTCCTGATTAGGTCTTACCAGAGTCTTAGTGCTGCCTAAACGTGGGGTAGTAAATGCCCTCAGTGCTCACTCTCATGCTCTCTGTACCTGTCTTCTCGGCAAATCAATGATTGGGTCATAGGTACAAACTGGGTTTTGTTTCTTGGGGTTTTTCTTGATTATTTTGGGGGGTTTATTTAGTTTTATTCCTCAGCTGTAAGCATAGGTCCTAACTCCAAACACAAAACTCCTTCCTGGGCAAGGGGAAAAACTGAATCAAAACCTCATTTTTTGTATAAGAACCACCTTAATAATCTCTTGAACAAATGTATGGCTTTAGGAAGATACATAAAACTGTGAACAGAGATATGCAGAAAGGTGTATTTGATTCCTTCCCTCTTGTTTATATTGAATAGAATGTAAAATTGTCTCTATCAAGAAGACATAGAGGTTATAAGAGTAAAGCATCATGAAAATCTGCAGTAATCCAAGCTTAAAAAATACTTGTTAGTAGAAATAGAATTGAAAACTTTGAGGATTTACATGCCTCAATAAGCAGTTTTATTACTTCCATACCTTAACTTATTCACAGTGTGTACTTGGACTGGTAGAAATAAACATTTAACTAGATTTTTTTTTTTTCTTTTTTTTTCCTTCTGAATAGGGGTGTGCATAAAAAAACAAAGAGGAAGGTTCAGTCTTCCAAACTTTGTAGTATTAAAAGCTTTGTTAGCAGAAAGAGAGAGGATGTGAAGAAACAACAATCAGCTTTATGACAGGCACTTCATTAACCCACATTCTTCATAATTTGCTCACTGAACTAGCTGTTTTTCCTCTTCTCTCAGCAGGAACATAAATAGCAAAGACTATCATGAGCTGTTATGCTACTGGAAGACTGTTAATCTACCAAATATACCATGGAGCATTTACTGCTACATATTTATTTATTTAGATTTAGAGCCTGATTAAAGGGAAAACAAAAACAATATATCTTGAAAATGCCTCTCAATTGATACCGAAATTGTAGCACTGCACTTGAATAAAACTCAACTGAGCTGGAGAATTTAAAGAAACCAAGTGTTTTACCCCAGCAGCAATTTCTGCAAATATTATCTAGGTATTATCAAAAATGCATCTGCATGGAAATATCAACCTGTGTTTCAAGAGAGACCAACATGCCAGGGGATGGGAAAAGAAGGAGTGGGACCAGTGGAGCTCCTTCTTGCCTTGAACTGGGCAGGACAATTTGTGTCTTTGCTTGCACAGGGAGGGATATGATGATGGAAGAGCTAATCTGAGCTTGTGTGGCACAGCTCCCACAAGAGGGGTCTGCAGGCACAAGGCGCAGGGCTTGAGGTAAGTCTTGGTTTGGGATCTGGTTGTGATTTTAACAGTCAGTTCTATCAATTGCTTCAACCACCTGCATCAAGACCCCAAATAACCTTCTTCTCTTCAAAGAGGAGCCTTGCAATATGCTGTGCTGTGATAGTAAGAACCCTTTCCACTGGAGAGAGGGGACAATTGGTGAGGGGAGTGAATGTGTGTCCACACAAGCGTTAGTGAGCTGGGAAACAAAATAATTAACACTGAAATAATGCAATTATTCAGCTGCAAGTATAAAGGACTATCAGTGGTACAATCTCTTTGCTTTTTCCCTGTATTTATTTGTTGTGAATCTGAGTGAATGTAGCTCACAGTGGGAGATTTTTGATGGCTGTTGGTAGGCTTTGATGAGGCTCATATTTGCTCATTTGCACAATGTATTTATCTGCACCACCAGCAGCGTTGATCAGCATGGAGCAGCAAAGTCCAATGAATGCTTTAAATAAACCCCCACTTGTTAAACCATCCTCAGCTCAGATTCTGGGAGCTTTATTTAGCAAACATTACCTGAGTCATTCTTCTGGGACTGAATGATGAGCAGAAATTCCCAAAAATGCTTAACTGTTATTAATGGAACTCCTAAGTCATTTAAAGTGCTTTTGAAAATCCTAAACAAAATACAGCTCAGCAATGGGAACCACCAGATGAACCTTTCCATTATACTTACTGCAAAAACAATAAGATAGAATCAAATTCAGCAGAAATGAAAGGTTTCTGCATTTACACCAGCAAACAACTGATTAAAGTATTATGCAGCAGAATTATGTCACCAGAATCATCTATTCATATGAGCTCAAACACCTCCATAAAGACCACAGCTTCCACAGCTGCAGTGTGCCAGAGGGCTTTGGTGACTCTGTTTAGACCAAGCTGCAGTTTAACAAGGGCAAGTTCCAAATTCTGTACAGAATAGCCCTGGATATACGGGCAGACTGGAGAATGAGATGGTGGAAATCATGGAAAGGGACCTGGAGGAGGTCCTGATCAATGACAAGCTGAACACGAGTCAGCAGTGCCCTGGCAGCCAGAAGGGCCACGTCCTGGGAGCATCAGGCGCAGCATGGCCGGGTGGGCAAGGGAGGAGGTTGTCCTGCTCTGCTCTACACTGGGGCAGCCTCACCTTTGAGTACTGGGGGTAGTTTTGGGTGCCACAATATAAGAAAGACATTATTGCTCTCTGCAGCTTGAAGGAGCTTGTAGCCAGGTGAGGGTCAGTCTCTTCTTTTGGGCACCCAGTGACAGGGCAAGAGGAGGTGGCCTCTAGATGCATGAGGGGAGGTTCAGGTTGGACATCAGGAAGAACTTCTTCACTAAAAGGCTGCCTATTCCCAAGGGTGTGGTGGAGTCACCATCCCTGGAAGTGTTCAAGAAATGACTGGACATGGTGCTTAGTGCTATGGTTTAGTTAGCATGGTGGTGTTTGGTTCAAAGGTTGGGCTTAATGATCTTGGAGATCTTTTCCAACTTTAATGATTCAGCGTCAGATCACAACTCCATAACAACCTAAAGGGCAGAAATATGAAGTGATGTCTGAGGATGACCTTCATATAAGCCCACTCTGAAACTGTGATGCCACCCCAGATTTCCTGTTCCACTGCTGGAGAGTTACAGACTATGAAATTCCAGTCTGTGACTGGTATGTGTGAGGCACAGCACCACTAGGATGTTGGAGATTCCATAATATAAATTTAAATAGCAGTATATCATCACACCATTCAAAATAACTTTTAGTTTTTCAATTGCCAAGTCTGGCCTTGGTTAAATACCTTCCTTGAAAAAAGAAATTGTTTCTTTCAGAACTATTTTTTCATGAAAGGGCTTTATTTCCAAGGCATATTAGTTTCTGATGTATAAGCATTTTAACCCCCTCAAAAACAGTCTGCCAGGAAATTTATGACCAACTTTTCTAATTTTTCCTCTGATTAAGCACATTTCCAGTTGGAATGCATTGAGCTGGCAATGTTAGTTTTACTTTGTTAGAAAATGTAAATCCTTTCTGCATTACCATTCACCTGGGTACAGTTTTTAAATTCCTGGTACAAGAGTCAGGCTACAGAGACGCTAAGCTTGTAGGGAGAGAAAATCTCTTCCCAATAACCAACCAAAAATGGAGGGAGGAGAGGACAAACTTTCATACTGACAAGGTCATGTTTAGGTATGAGCATCTAAAAGCAATGAAAAGAGTTGAAATTTGCTCTCCCTGTTAATCTTGCCTTTTTGTAGCTTTACATGTGCTGAATGTACCACCACTATTACAGAGCTCTTGTGAGGCCTTTTGGTTCTAAAAGTCTTTTCTTCTACTAATTCCATTAAAAAGAAAGTTTCAGGCATGAATATTTGATTGACACATTATTAGGAAAAGTATGAGGAAAAGCAGCAGTGTCGCATTAAGCTCCACTGCCACAGCCATCATCTCTCCCAGCATATCTCTGTATCTTCCCTGTACAGTGAAAAGGCAAAAGGAGAGAAAAGACTGCGCTCATTAGGAAGAAAAATGGAAGCAGTTCTTCTGAGCATCCCATCTGCTGCCATCATGTCAGAGATATCACATTTTACTGCTGTCACCAGCAGGTCCATGCAATTAGGTGACAACAAAATGAACTATGGCTTTCCAGTGACTGTTTCGAGCAGATTTCAGACTTTTGGCAAGTGTGAGATAACAGACTATGGGCATTAGCCTCTGAATAATTCCTGGAATTCACATGAAAAATGTACAGGTGATTAATTCTGGTGTGGAAGACGACTGCAAGAAGTGATAGACACAACAACTATGACAAAGCAGAGGACAACGGAGGGCATGGGCTGGGCTAATTCAGGCTATTGCAGTTATTAAGAAGACATAATAAGGCCAGTCTGTTCAATTCTGATCTCATTTACAGTAACATAGCGGGACAATCAAGCCCAAAACAAATGCATAGAAATACACCCTCAGTATGTTGAAGGACTAGAAACAGTGCTTGGATGCTTTCTTCTAATGTCAACTAAATATATTGTTACTGTTCATCACTGGTGGCTAATTAACAGAAGGGTTAATGAACATTAGAAGATCACCAACTTTCACGTGAGGCAAATGCACCACATAAGGTTGATTTATTTTGGGTTGTGGCTAGCATGCAAATCACTGACAAAGGAACAGCTGAAATGCCTGTTTTCCTGCAGTGTTGCACAGAAAAAGGAGGAAGCCCCAGTGAAGTACAGGGTGGTGTCCCCGTGGGAGCATCTCCCAGTTTCAATTCTTGGGGATGAACCTGTACTGCCAACGAGTATTCATGTACGACTCTGCCGTGCAACACAAAGATGGCAAAAATTACTGTAATACCCAAAACATTCATCCCACCTAAGGCTTCTTTCTGAGTGCTGGGTGTCTCCTTTGTACTGAATCCCCTGTGTTTACAGGGCTCTATTTGCACTTGCTGTGGATTCCTCCCTTTCTTATCTGACTACAATGACAGAAAAAAACCTTCTCTTCTGTTATCTAAGGTGATAATGGAGAATTGCAGAAACCTGTCAGGGGCAGTGCGATGCCTTCACAGCCCTTGCAGAAAATCATCACCCAAAACACGAACAAAGACTAATTTTTCCAGGTTAAAAAAAACCAAAAAACCAAAAAAACCGCCAATCTTTGGGGACTTAAAGAGCAAAGCAATGTAAAACATTTGCCTGTATTTGTGAGCTTCATCTGACTCTTAAGACTTTTACCTCCTGGTAGGCAATTTCCAAGAAGAACAGCCTTGCTCTGAACAGTAAGCTGGTGTTCACCCCTTATGGCAGAACTTCTGCATTTCAATTCAGTAACCATGAGTGGCAAAGCCATTTTTACCATGTCTGGTATAAACCACCTCAATGGGATAATTACAGGACTGCAACGTGCCTGGGCAACTTGCTTTAATTCAAGCCAGTATATAAACCTTATAGTAGCAGAGGATTTTATTTCAGAAGTCACAGCTTATTTTAGGAATGATATATCTACAGAGATTGTCCTCTTTCTCCAGTCAAAAGTGCTAATGTAACACTCAAGCAAAATTGTTCTCCATGCAGATGTTTTCTCCTTAAGGCTAAAGGAATACAGCTTTTGAAATTGTACTGTATCCCATAATTGTACTGAGAAAGTCAGGGAAACTGGGCCATTTTCTAATACGGTAACTATGGTGGAGCAGCTCCTTAAAGCACATCATAAGAAGGATGTAAAAATTATACTCTAAAGTAACAACAGCAGTTTCCAAAGCAAACAACTTGATAGGTTATGTTTCTGACCCCTATTACCTTATTGTGTGTCTCATAATAGCCGTTCTTTTATTTTAAGAATTTAACTATCAGAGTCATGCTATGCAGAAATTTCTATGCTGTCTCCAACTATGAAAAACACAGCTTAAAGTTCAAGCCAGCTGAGGAGCTTAAAAGGGTCAAGTTTACTTTTTTTTGTAGATTCACATAATGTAATGATGCAAATGTCATAGTTCACAATGCTGAAAGGCAATAAAGCATGTGCTGCTTGAGAAAAAAATCCCAACTGAATTAGCTATAAAGAAAAACTTGCACTAATACGCATCTGAATTCACACCACTAATTTCTGTAGAATGTAAACCACCATTTCCAATAAGCAGAAATGAGTACAATTATTTTTTATAATTAAATGTAGTTCTGACTCAGCAGATGGATTCAGTGCCATTGCCATTGCTCACAACTCTCTCAAGCAGCAATGCATCTTTTAATGGGAAGCTCAGCAAACACTGCACCAGATATGTCTGTAGAAGTGACACTATTTTGAGAATGGGAAAGTAAAGGGGGTTAAACTTCTCTTCCCCACCTTGGCCGAGCAAGAATCAGGTAAACAAGCATAGGTGAAGAAGCATCTGCACCGTTTCACCTCCACAAAGGCAGCCTTTGTCTTTCCGCTTTCAAAACATTCTCTTTGAGCACTTATCCAGTGCTCTCAGACCTGTTCCTATAACAGATTTCCACAGAGTAAATTCATGCCCATGAACTTACTCTTTTTGCAGTAGCCCTTGCTGGTGAGAAGGAAGTATGAGGCAATGAGCAGTCTCCTTAGTTTGCTTCCTCAGCCCATGTCTGCTCCGCAGTCACTCAAATCAAGGAAAGGATCTAAATCTAGGGCAGCTCTGTGAACTGCCTATGCAAATAAGTTGCTCTGCCTGTAAACTAGGAGCAGGATTTTCACCTCCCACCACACTGATGTCAGTGACACGGAAATTCTCTGGAATTCAGAGCGAAATAGCTCTTTGTTTCACTTTGACCTGTGCCAATCCTACAGCAAATAGATGCCTATGTGCAAACAGCAGCACTGCCAGGCTGGAAAAAATCCCAGACTTCACAGAGGACAGCACTTTGCATGATAACCAGGTCTCCCAGACACAAAATGCTTTGATTAAATTGGGGCAGCTCTGAAACAGGCAGGCAAAGACAGTATCGATGTTTTCTCATATGTAAAGATATTAGTGAAGATTCTGACTTAAGTAATATTTTCCAGCACAGCTGAGCTTTAAATTTAATGAGATCTTCATCTATATTCTGGAAAAAGGAAGAGAACAGAAAACTGCACATGTACTGGCAATCAGCAACAAAAAACATTAAGGCAAGCAAATAAAAACATGCACTGGTAACTTTTATCCTTGTGCTCCCTGGCCTTATTAAAACCCTGCTGGACCTGCTATCACAGCAGCTCTACTCTGCAACTCTAACAGGTTGTATCAACAATCTCATTGTGCAGTAAGAGATGCAGGGAGCCACTTACTAAGTTATGGCCACAGGGACAGACACCCTGAGGGGCTGCTGCACCAGGGAGAGCTGCAGCACAACCAAAGCCAGTGTCTGATAAAATTTAAGGAAACACAGGAGAGAAATAACTGGTTTTTCCTTCTCTGTCTCCACTGAATTTAGAGGGGATAACAGATTTCCTCAAAGGATGGCAAGAATGAAGTAAACAGCAGAAAAGGTGGAGCAGAGAGATGGCTACAGGCAGTACAAGCAATAAATTCCAATTCCACGTTTGCCGTCTAACAAGTTTTTTAATATGTCTTTTCACCCTATGACTTTAATATTAAACTTGGCAAGTAGGTAAGCCAAGCAATCAAACAAATCTGACAGAAAATACTTAATATAATATTCCCAAAACAAGCCAATTGGAGTCAATATGTACAACTCCCTTTTGTTGGAATATATGCTTGTGTGTCTCACATCTGCAGGTAGTTCAATAACATTAATGAGGATTTATGTACCTGAGAAGTGAAGGCATCAGTGAAGCAAGTTTCTGGTTCAGATACAGTGGTTATGCTTGTGGCTGCCCAGAAGAAAGCATGCAAGGAAATTGCTAAACATATTTTGCTTCATTTCTTTAAGTTATAGCTGGCTGTAAATTACATTTAATAAACCCATTATTCAAACCCTTTTGAGAACACTTAAGCACCAATAATGTTTACTATGCCAATGCACTGTGTGCTCTTATAAGCCATGTATCTTACTGAAAGTCACCGGGCCAGTTCCATTGCTATGATTCTCATGAGCTTCCTTTGGTTCTGGCAATTAGGCCATCTGCCAGGAGCTGAAATCATTAGCAATAAAAAGAAATGCAACAGCTCTGCTTTGTAATCCTTTCAGTCAGTCCTGGTTCCATTAGCCACTGGGGGCACTATGAGAATCAGGTGAACAAAGAACAGTAACACAGGACATTGTAAAAAGGGAGGAAATTTTAAGGGAGCGCTGCAAAGTCAATGGAGAAACAGAAAAAAACCACACCCAACTTTTTCACAATGAGATTTCTTTCAGAGCAGCACTAGGGACTTCATCGTGTCCCTTTTACAATGTGACACTCTGTGATCCTCACCACTGCTTCTCAAACGTCTATCCTTCTCTTGCTTGCTCACTCAGGCATTTGATCAAAACTATTTCCTGTTATTTATATGTGTGTGCATAGGCACATACGGGTCACATTCTTGATTAAGGCATTTAAGCACTGCTGCAATTCAAATAATAATACTAATAATGGATTAACCAGCACTGGACATTAGTGCAGCTGATGATCTTTAGCCTCCTGCCTTGAGCCTGCAGGAAGTCAGAAGTCTTTGCCCATAATTGAAGATGAGATGTACAAAGAACGGAAATTTTGTTTGATAAAGGAGTTTGGATTTTAAAGCTCTGTTGTTTAAAGCAGCGTGAAACTTGCAAATTTCAAAATCTTAAGAGAGAAAATAAACAAATCCAACACATTGAGACCAGTTTGATGGAACGGCATTTTCCAATGAAAAAATAATTTTATTAACTTTTTTCCCACTTAGCTATAATATCAAAGAATATAATAGTACAGCTCCACACAATAATCTCTTTAAATAGCCTGGGGAATGTTGCTGAAAGCCAATGATCCACTAGGATGGATCAGTGGTAATGTATAGCACAAAACAATCCCCACATTGCTCAGAAGTTTCCTTTCATGATATAAAAGACCTACCTCATTCTTGAATGTGAAGATTTTTAAAAGGCCAAAATTAACTCAAGTGTAGGGTGGAGGAGGACACATGACCACATTCACAGAGTTCTGCCTTTTTCCAGAACACTGGCAAAAGTTGAGTAGTGATAAAGTTTCAGTGACTATAATCACTCACCAAAATTAGCTATAATTCAGCCATGGAAAAATGTTGATGGAACTGTCAGGTGACCCTCCGAGACAACAAAGAGCACAAGCTCTCTTACTGCATCTTTGAAAAGAGGTTACAGAAGATTATGTCCCTACCTAACCTCCAATATGTATTCTTTTGTGCAATAAACAAGCATATGTTCTAATTTTTCATTTTTATCTTTTATCACGAAGATCCTCATGCCTTCTAAAATTATGAGACTTCTCCCCAGACTTGGGGGGAAACATGTACATTGGATGATAAACCCAGGGATGAGCTTTTTTCTCTGAGTCACAGAATATATCTACTACATACTCAATCACCCCTCTATCGTTCTAGTGCATCTAACAGAGTGTTTCCTTTGTATCTCTGGCAGCAACATAAAAATGTTGCATTAAAATAATCCACTCCACAGAGCAAAATCAAAATTGTATATGGAATAAATAAAATGGCACTACTAGTAAACATGTCCTTCATTGCATTATTCACAATATTTTTTTTTCTTTTCCTCATTTAGCAGATGATTCAATAAACACACTAAAAGTGCAGAACCTATTTCTTAACAAACCTGGGCTCTGCACAGGCATTTGCTTCTCATAACTGAAAGCTAAACACACCAAGGGAGTGTGTCAGACACCAGGATTTCACTTGAGGGTGTTTCTTGTTAAACAAGAAATCAAAGCCTGTGATTAAAGAACACAAATTTCCAAACACCTGACCACACTCATTATGCCTAACATCTCCTATGTAAAAGGATAAGGTAGCTTTTAACCAGAAAAGGACATTGAAACCGAAGGCAGAAGTGATGACACTCAAAAAGCACATTCTTGCTTTCTAGTATCTCTACTTATCCCCTTCCTTCCTCCCTCAGCTATCTCAGTAAAGTCAATTATAACACTCCATTTAAACATGTGTAAAATGCACATGTGAACTGTTTAGGGATCAAACATAAAACAGTTATGAGAAACAACAACTCTGTCAAAATAAAAGACAGAAGAGAAACCCAAAAAATTTCCAAGGACAAGAGAGATACCAAACTAAAACTGAAAAACAACCAACCAACCAACCCCACCAAAACAACAACAAAAGAAATCTTTGTCAGAACTGGCTCAAAAATGTCAGAGAAAAAGAAATATTGCAGCATATCATCAGTACAAAGTATTTGATAAGCCTCCTTTGATGTTTCTTGCAGAAGCTCTGAAGAATTCAGAGACAAAGAAGGAAAAGTGTAATGCTGCAGGATGGGAGATGTCAGAGTCCCTGTCCTGGCAGTTTACCCTGTGGTATCTGCAGAAAATGCTGTCCTCACTGTGCACATATTCCTCCAAGATCCTCATCCCCAGAAATACACAGTATTCCAGAGCTGTGTCACTTTGGAAGAAACTGAGACAAACCTGATTTACAGTTATGATTCAAGAAGGGCAAAGAAAGCAGGGAAACTAACCTGAACCAGCCATCCAACCCCAAATATGTCTAGACGTCAGGACCAGAAAAACTTGCAGAAAAATAACGACCAGCACAAAAATCTCCTGCAAGCCCACCAAGGTGACTATTATTGGTGAAGCAGATATCAAGAGGCAGTTCAAGCCAAAAACTGATGCTTGATGTAAACCTATGGATCTTCAAATGTGCCTGTGAACTTCATAGTTTTAATCTAACCCAAAGCAAATCTTTATTATCTCTACTTTGCAATAACCTGACCACTGTCAATGATACTATACAAAAGAAAATTCAGGCTCCAACCCTTTGTTTTTATTGCCAGCTTCATCCCAATCAAATATTTCTCCTAGGTCAAGTCTCTCAAGTGTTCTCCCATTGTCTTTTGTAGCCAAAAGTGGTTCGACCCTTCAGATGAATATATCTCTTTGTTTCAACCTCTGAACCCACTTCATTCCAGAAACTGTTCAGGGCTCCTGCAGAGATTTGAGACTGAACATTTTTTAACCCCGTTGCAGTGCTGATACTCTTCATTACCATTACACTGTTCCCATCTAACCTGAGAGCTGACCAGCATTCCTTACCCTCCATCTTCACTCTTAAAGACTTTAGTCCTGCAAAATTGCTTGAATTAGAGGTTATTTCACTCTCATCCTTCTTCTTGTGACTGCCATTCTGAACACATTAGTTCAAGTGAGGATAACATGGTCTTTATTGTTCAAAAATACTACTATTCCAGCTCATCATTTCTCTTTTTTTTCCACTGCAGCTGCCCTCCTAGATATAGCAGACCATTTGCTAGCATCTTCTGAAGCAAGACTATAAGAAGAAGGAAGCATTTTCACCTATAACCAACCCACTGTCAATACAGAAATTCGATCAATCTCACCAGAATCGCTCACAGTCAAACCATTTGTTTCAACAAGCTTTTAGATTCTACTTTTGGGCTCTTGGAGGTGCAGAAAGAAACAGGTAAGAAACCTGGCTTTGCTTATCATATTTTATATAATTCTTGTTGGCACCATGAGAAACCTGATAAAAAAGTCAAGGTGAGATTTCAGAAGTAGGCAGCAGTGGGAGTGCAATTAAAAGATGGTTGGGGTAATTCCAACAGGGCTGGCACCTTTGGGCAAGGACAAGGAGTCATGAATGTCCTTGTGCATGCAGAGCTTAGGGCTGTCACAGGCTTCATAGTAGAGGGCAGATTAAGCCAACTTGGGGAAAAAGCAAAACACAAAAAAGGACCAAGATAAACATTCTCTGAACACTCTCCTCCCCAGCAAGCCCTTCTGTTTCGCTGGGTTTTTAAGGCCATTTTCCCCATGGGTAGAATGGAAAAGCCACAATGACTGGAGAACAAAAACCAGAATGCAATTTCTTGTGGTCAGAAGAGTAGGATACTTTCAATTGCTACTGAGAGTATGAATACACATTAGTTATTTATACATTCATAGACTTCAGCCACACAGGAGCAGAATGTGCCATGCTCATTCAAAATGTATCCTTCAGGCACAGAAATATTCCTTTTTTCCTTCTAGTTCTTTTTCTGTTACTCTTTTCTGTTTTTTGTATATACTTCTATTGTAAAAAAACACAAATGGAAAGATGATGAACTAATTATTATGTGGAAAGCCCACGGCAAACTCAGTTTCAGACATGAGCTATTTTACTGTATCATCTCTTTTGGATCATGCTGGTGTTAAAAATAAAGAATGGATCATTAAAAAAAAGAAGATTAAAAAAAAAAAAGACAAGCTAAACAAATCTCACAGAAATTGTTTCTTGTGCTCAGGTATGCACCCACAAACTCTGTGCAATGCAGAGAAACCTCAGGTAGCTTTCAGTGAACATCTCTCCTTTGACTTGTCAGCTCAGTAAATCAACTTAAAGGGAGCTCCATGGTGCCACAATAGATTTCTCCTGACCTCCATTTACAGTCAGCTTGAATAGCCTTTGTATCCCAAACTGCAGACATGAAAGTTGATATAATCCTTGAAAGCTTACCAAAAGCATTGAGATAGATATCTCTAATATTAGATAAGAAAAATAGATACCATAAATCCATTAAAAACACTGTCTTCTTTGGAACCCAATGACTGTAGCAATTGGCTGTAGAATACACACTGAATACAAAACATCTTCTCTTGGCTTCTGGTTTAGCCAAAGGGGGAAAATAGGAAAGAAAAAAACCCAAAAACAATAGCACGTGATTTTTATTCAGGTATTGACAGAGGGAGACCTGAGTGTTGATAATCTCAGGCCAGTTGCAGTCACACAGTGACTCTATCTACTACCTAATTTAGACATTATTTGAGATAATGTGTCTGGGCATCTGAGACAGCTGAGAGTTACTGTGGAGGGCAGTATTTGCTCTGATGGTGCTTGATGGTAGACAGAAACATTTAAGAATTCAAGAAGGCATTCTTTAAAACTCTGGGTAATCTTCCCCAGCCACCTGAGGCACCACAGTTTGAACCAGACATTTCCACAGAGAGTGAAAGCTGGGTTTCCTTTCATCTCTTTCTTGGCCAGTGTGACTATTAAGGGTAATCGCATCAGGATATTTTTGATTCAGATTTTAAGCATTCTTTCACTAAGTCCTCTCTGAGTCCTGTTCGAGTGTGCTCAGTGTTGCACCAGAGCACTTAAAGAAAAAATTAATAAGACGATTTTTAGAAGAAATGAAAACAATTCCTCAAACTGATGAGGATCAACCCTGAATCTACTAGTCCTCCATCCATACCACTGCAGAAGAACGAGTTACAAAGAGTCCTTTTAAGTAATCACACATTAAGGAGCTCTCACAGAGAAGGTCTCACAACCTCCTAGTAGATTTTACTACCACAGTGCTCTTTAAATAACACAATGCTGTCCCTAGAAGAAACTTCCACCTAGAGACAGTGAAACCACAAAACTCTCTTTCAGATAACATCAAGAGACTCAGGGTAGGAAAGTCTAATGACAGAGCAATTCCTGGTTACTTGGTGTTTATAGCATTTTGTGCTTTTCTGTAGGAGAGTGGCACATACAGGAATTTTCTAATTGGTTTTCAGTCGAATCATTCCAATGAGAATAAACTTAGAGCACTTACAGGAAACTGGGGAGCTAGACGGGATAATAAAAATGCTCCTTTGGCTCTTGAGTTTTTTGCACCTGCATTTTGAATACTTTCTTAGCTCCTCATTTTGTAACTATATAATGGCTGAACAAGGCTTTACTTACACCAATTCCCATTTATTTATGTTGGCTCTAAATTGCCCAAAAGTTGGATAGATAGTGTGAAGTAGAGGGCTATTTTCCTTATGAATGGAATGAAAGAACCAAGTGGAAATGAAGTAGCCCTCAATGTTATTTTCCCACTCCTCCTTATAGGCTGTTTTGTGAAATCCATATCTCAGAGTTTTGAAGAATCTTTGGGTCACTGCTCATTCAGACTGAACTTCAGTACAGCTTTATGTATACTTTATTACACATGAAATTTAGGAATCATGTTTTTGAGGCATCTTTACAGCCATATTCTTCATTTCTGAAAGGAATTGCTAGAGACAGAGAAGAATAAAGCTTGAGATCCAAAAACATTAAGTGATTCATCGAGTGAGCAAGCTTGGGTAGCTCCAATTCCTTAGCAAATCCATCAAAGCCAGAGCATAAGAAAAAGCAAAACAGCAAAATGGTACAAAACCACCTTTTCTGAGGTCCCAGCCTTCTAACATTTTTTCAAGAGAAGTTTAAGAAAAGAAAAGAGTACTAAAAGAAAGGGAGAAACTTTGAAACTAGGTAAAGTTTTTATTCTTGTAGTTGAAAAGGAAACAATTCCTGGAGGTCAGCTCCATCAAGGAAACTCAATTCACTGTTCAAGCCTGTCACTTTCAAAGCTGTGATGCACCGCTTAAGAACCTGAAAGAATCCTCTGCCTCTGCATAAATCACAGTGCAGACAGTTTCTTTCAACACATTCATTTCTTTACCCATTTATTGGTGTGGTGGCAGGCTGCTTAATGGCATAAGGCTGTAAGTAAACAAGTAAATAAACAATAAAAAAAAAATCTCTCTAAGTAGAGAGATTTAAACGTGATGTAAGGAGGAAAATATAGAGGATAAATTCTGGTGGTAAAAGGTGACTTTTTTGAAATCTTCAGCTAAATGAACATAATGCACTCAGTTCTGAGGAGCAAAAGGAAAAATAACTGGCAGGAAAACAGCTCCCTTTTGCAACTGTAGTGTTGTTGTGAACATTTCAGCAACTCCTTTCCCTTTGCTTCTCCCAGTTTTGCTTCTTCCCCAATAGTTATGAAACTAAAAATAATATTCTTCAGGAATGGACTAAGCTGCCAAACAGCAAACGCCGCACTACAGGAGTGCAATACCCAGCACAGAGGGCCAAAGTGAGCTGCCTGGCTGGTGTCACACAGAGGACATGCCATACCTGATTTCCAAAAAATGAAACAGGACTGGCAAATAAGCCAGGAAACAGGCCTGAGACCATGATGTTCTGCACTGGGCTGTTGATACAGCCCTCCTGCTGGAACCACTGAAACACAGAGAAGAGGAGCTGCAAGCCCAGCAAGATTTCTGCTCTACTTCTCAAAAGGGTCCAGCAGGTCCAGGCTGATCCTGTGAGCAAATCAAACATTGCTGGTTGGTTTTTAGGCCAGGGAAGACAGAGATCCCTTGTGTTGGCCATTTCAGAACCCAGCTAAAAGGTGTAGACTAATGACAACTCAGCTCTATACTAATACAGGTTTACCAGGAAAAGTGAGAAGCTCATAAACTTTCCATACATAGGGCTATCCAGACAATAAAGGCTGTTCATATGTGGGAAAAGGCTAGCTGAGATCCTTGGATTCTTAGTCCTTTTCCTCTTATCTTCTTAGCTTTGGAGACTATGAGGAAACTCACCAGAAAATAATTAGCCGCTCCTCTTTCTTAAAAATGGCTTCTGCAGAAAGAAGATGGTGCTACATGGAGCAGAAAAATACCTAATAATTTGTTTTGTTCAGGGGCTGGAATACTACCTTGAAGTCTAATTCTGCACCTCTTGGATCCCAGTTTTTTGTAAACAATTGTTCAGACCAGTGGAAGGCTTTTCACCAGCTACTTTTTATGTGTAGCCCTTTTGAGAGACCCTCAGTGTCAGAGGGACTACGATTACCAGGAAGGTACAACAAAGCTACAAGTTTAGTGGTACCTGTTGCCCTGACATTGTGTAAAATACAACACCAAGCCCATTTTAATTAATTTAAAAACCAGTCATTTAAAAGGACGTGTCTTTCATGAAACCCTCAGGACTTCATCTACCAAAGGAGTTTTTAACCCTGTATCCTCATATGCCAGTGCCACAAGCCTATCCAATTCTTCCCTTGAAAGCTAAGGTTTTGCTTTCAGAAGAACAATTTTATGCTGCATATTGAAGCTAATTTTTGAAACCTATAACAATTAAGTTGGGTTGGGCTGCCTGATGATAAAATATCTTGGTATAATCCTAGTAAAGAGAAAGACTTTGTTTTTCCATACATTTTATTGTCATCTAATTCTAAACAAATCGTTTTCATTAGTCAAGAAACTATGGACACACTAGATATTGGCAATGCACAACAATTGTAAAACAGGGTGAAGAGTAAGTAAAGCTCTGATGTATTCCTGCGGCTGAGTCTCTAAAGTGGGATTAAAAGCAAGTTTTATAGAACAGATTTTTTGCATGGGTTTATTTGTGGTTAGGACTTGTGATAAGGCAACATTGTCTTCAATCAATATTTGACAGAAGCAGGAGGGATGATCTTTTCTTACTGAGCTGAACACCCTTATGCATGTCATCTGGAGTTTTTCCTTAATTTGCTGTTGTTCCAGCAGGGAGTTCTAGTTCTCATGGCTCTTTTACATCAGGTGTTTCTGGTGAGCAAGTCCTTTGATGCAATTCCACTGACTTGAACTGCAGTTGCCAAAGGCTTGGCACATCTGCAAAGCTCAAATTATTCCAGCTCTGCAGAACCTTAAATGCCTTATATGTCCTTACAGGCCTCAGTTTTCCTCCCCTTGCAATTCTTGGGTTTTTGAGAACACTCCTTTCTCCCTCTCTAGCTACAAGCCCATAACTTCTTTCCATTGGATGATAGTCAGTGGATAAGTGAATAGTACTTTTAGGCTTTGGGTGGGATAACATCACTGAACCCAGCTTGAATTTTGCTTCTGGCAACTGTATAGCCAGGAGCCTGAAGCTTTAACACAGTTTGCCCCACAGCAAAGATAAGTGTATTCTTAGCATCACAGGAATTCAATTGAATTTAACAGAGCTCATCCCAAGGGGCAAGAATCCCTTGCATAAATGCTGAAATTCCAAAATAAGGTGCCTTGAAAAGCTTCTCCATACCTGAATGCCTGCACTATGTAAGTGTTGACATAGACAAGCAAATTGCAAGATGAGGTTTTGAAAGCTTAGTCATAAAAAAACACCTACCATGATGATTACTGAGAATAGAAAATACTTGCTTTAGGATTTTAAAAAGTTTCAAAGAGAAATGAGACTAAAATAAAACAACATACAGAAATAATAATAACCAAAAAAAAATAGAGGATGAGTCATAGTTGCCTAGTCCTGGTTTTGGTTTGTTTGAAGAGAAATAGGCTTTCTGGGCCTGCCAGATGAAGAACATAAAGCAAAAACTCCAGGCAAGTCTTCTAATTTAGAAAAAAATTCAAAGCCAGCTAGAAGTAAAGAAGCTGTACATGCCACTGAATGAACGGGTGCTACCACTTGGAAAGAATACAGTCATTAGTTTTATGAGCTGACATTAATTAGCTCTGTTATTTCTATTGGTACCAGTTAAGCTCTAGGCAAAGGCGCCTTTCATGTTAGATACAGCATGTGTTTCCAGAAGAAAAGTTAATTTAATGCTCTCTCTAGTTAAATACCATGCTAATCATTATTAATGCTGGGCAATTCTGTAGCTTAAAACAATACAAAACAATCTGAGGATTTAGTCTGAGAAATACCTGTTGTGCACCCAGTTTGATAATTATAATTTAGGATGGTTTGGTGTGTAAGGAGCAGGCTTTCCCCAGGCATACCATGCCCTTCCCCCAGCTGTGCCTGTTCTCTGCCAATAACGAAGCAGGGCAAATAAGGGCAAGGTATTTACAGCCTGGGAGGAGAGAAGTCACTGAGAACTTGATATGAATCTTTCATCCTGCTGTCCTGGTCTATAACAGCCTCTCGGGTCTGTCTCTGCAGCATCTCTGTGAGCTACCTCAGAATGTCTGGGTCCTGCTCTCAAAGTATGACTCTGATTACACAACCAGAGCACCACTGCTGCAACAACGCCTGCCTGCAGAAAATGCAACAGGAGGTTTAGCCTCCCTTTCTGCAAAATAAAAAAAAACATTCTGCTTGGATTTTTTGCAGGGATAATGGCGGTTGAATTAAAAAAAAAAAAAAATCAGTGAGTTGCTGAAGAGCTCTGTAATATTTAACAGAACCTTTGTGACTCCAGTTAATGAATATTTAACATGAGGCCAGAAGGACCAGAAGGAATCCAAATCAGGACTTGAAACAAAAATCTAGGATGTTCAGAAAAGCAAGCAGAAGAAAAAAATGCAAATTCTGCAACTTTGTCATTAGCTGCAGACTCGGAACCTTAATTTCATTATCTTTAAGTGCCTAGCTGTTTGTGCTGCTGAGAGAATCTTCAATAAAAAAAGAAGCACAAATGTTTTGCTATACCAGCCTAGGCAAAACATCTCTTGAGCAGTAGTCCTGGGTGAAATGAATAGAACTGAAGAGACTCCAAATTAATCACTGTTATGCATTATATATGTTGTATGTTGCACTGTTATGCTGTTTGGTGTTATATTTGAAGTTATAATGTCACATACCTGTTATTTCAAGTTGTCTGTGCCAGCACTGTACCCTGTATTCCAAGTTGTATGTTCCCCTTTTCCCAAACCCCGGGTTTCCCCTTTCCATCGGGTTAAGCCTTCGCCGCTCCCCGCCTGCTCGTCCGGCCACGAGACCCCGCCCAATATGGAAATCGAGTGGACCCCCTTAACGATCAGAAGCTCATTTAGCAGCAAATGGTCCCTAGAACAACGAGCTCACACAAAACTGAGATCTATAAAAGACACTGCTGTGGGAAGAAGACATCTAGCTACCTGGGGATGGACTCCAACTTGTTGAAGCGTTCTCGCTGACCTAAAGGGTGACTGAACGGAGAGACAGCCCTAGACTGAGCCAGGCAGATTTGAGTTTTGAGGAACCCCCGCCAGGCAGGAATCCCGATCCTGCAGCGACGAGCCGCAGGATCGAGTTACGCCTCCTCCTCAGCGGTGCCAGCGGTGCCCGAGGGAGCGGCGGCCGTGGCAAAAGCGGACGCCACCCATATCCATCTAAAGCAGCTCAATAAAGGCACAAAAGGAGTTAAAACCAATCTCCTGTCCTTTTTGTTTATTTCACTGGGCATTATATTTAAAGGGAAAAAAAGAGAAATATTAGAGAAAATGAAAATTTCTGAAATTAGTCTTCACTAGAGACTTGTGTTTGAAGAAGGGTTGGAGCCTTACTGTGAACAATCAAGAGAAAAGATGTCTGAAAGAAACACAATAGCAAGAATGGAGGAGAAAAGAAAACTTTAAAAGATATTTTCAGGATGGTGCAGGGAAAACTTGGAAAAGGTATCCTAGGAGTTCTCCCAGCATCAATGACCTGAGTTTGATGTGATCCAAGAGAGGAAGGGCAGTGTTTCAGATCCATAAAATACACAAGGTGAATTTTAGGACCTTGCACCACTACAATAAATGTGGCTCACTTCAACACAAAGAAAATTAGCATAATACACTTGAGAATATATTTTACCAGTGTAATGAAAAAAGAACAATTAACACACACAGAGCATATAACATCTTTAGGTGAATTTTCCCCCATGAAATGGCAGGTCTAGAGCCAATCGCAGTTACCCAGATCAGAATAAAATCTGGCATTTTCTTTGGAGTAGCTGCACATTCTACAGAAATTGTAATGAGAACTTGGATTTTGTTGTGCCTAATAAAAGAGTCTCAGAACAACATCTTAAGTAATTTAACTAATTTACACACTAGATAAGCAATCATTGTAGCTATAATATCATTATTTTAAAAATTTAAGTATGAACTATCAAGGTCCAAAAAAAGATAGAGGGAAGAAGAGCAGTGGCAGTAAAACTCTACCAGTACAAAATAAATGGCACTTTAGACTTCTGCCATACAGCTCTGGCATCCAATTCAGAACACAGTTCCACAGCTTCAAGTTGTTCTATAAATGTGCATCTTAGCATTCCGATTGCAAGAATAAAAGCACAATTTTACATCACTGGAAACAGGCATCAGTGATACAGCCCAAGAAGTGCATTTCTCCTTTGGTCTGTGTACGGAACCAGGGGGAAGAGAAAGTTTGGGTGAACCACTTCTTTCTTTTCCATCCTTTCTAGTGTTTCTCATGCCACAGCCATTAGCACTTATTAATATATCCTCTGTCAGTGGTTGGTTATAAAAGTTATACCAGTAAGTAAAGATTTTTTTTTTTTTACTCTCTCAAGCTTGTATTACTTTGTACACTAGAAATTCAGCAATAAAAGCTCTTCACTATTTAGGCTCTGTTTATAAGACAATAAGATTCTAACTCAATCATTGAGAAATCATGAACCACGCACCCCAAGTACAAGACTGAATTAAAAATATACTTGTATATTTGTTTGCAATTTTCTGGGCAGCAGGGCATATTTTTCCAAATTTTCTTCCAACACAGGGATACAGAGCTGCCTTTAAACGATAGCTGAGATTCTCATGAAGGCACACACCTAGAGGAACCAGGGCTTAGTAGAAGAAGCAATGGCAAGATGGAGTTAGCATCAGAAATGAGCAAATGCTTCCAATACTGACCTCTTGCAGAAATAAGAAAAGGTGCACTGAGCACATGTTCAGGCTACACAGAGTAAAGCAACACAAAACTTTGTTTGTCTTCCATGTCCCACTAGATTAAATTCCCCTTTGTGCAGGAGATGAAACTGAAATCTAAGTATCTCTGAACATAACTCAATTAGTGTTATCACTTTTCATTTGCTCTTTGTAGAAAGAAGAATTTGACTATGAGAAAATATAATAAATACCAAACATGTTAAAATAAAGTGCTCATTAAAAAAATTACTCAGTAGCCTTTAGTAATTTATGCAAAATAAATAAAGAATAAAGGCAATGGGGAGAAATACAGAAGACCTAAAAAATCAGATGGTGTTTCCAGTTTAGTGCTTCCAGTTGCCAAACTGAAGGCAGTAAGAACCATAAGTGCTCAGATTCCTTGGAAATGCAAACACCAGAAAGCATGAATCACTTATTTCAGTAATGGAACAGGGAACAAAAACACACATCAAACATTTAAACAACTCGTCTCTCTCCTAACTCAGCACATAAAGAAAAAAGAATAAAACAGAATGAGAGGAAGATGGCCCAATACTTTCCAGGAACATCTGCTTCAACCTCTGATTATTCCATTGTGCATTCTTCTTTCCAAAAGCTATCAGGTAATTACTAAAAAGGATGACATCAGAGCAGCCCACAGCATGACCTCATGGTTCAAGATACTGAACTGGTAAACTCCTCCTCCTCACAACCATCTGGTTTGAAGACCCATGTGCTTTCCTCATCAACAACAACCACCTTTATCTGGGAAATCATTCTCAAGGTTATGACTTATGGCTGTGAAATACCAAGGAAATAATATGCTTGAGAAATCCAAAGTTTGCTGAAGGTTTCTAGGTAGCTGACTCTGGGGAGGAATGGGAACTGCGATTCTCCAGAGACACAAGAATGATTAAAATACACACTGCAGGAGGAGGAAACAAACCCACCACCACCACAAAAAATAATCACAACCCAGCAACAGCACATGAATTAAATGGAAGAAAATGATTCCTGAGGGCTAGCTACAGAGGTAGTTGGAAAAAATATTTCAAAACATCTCTGTTGGAGAGTTTGATAATATCGGCATGCAAAATTTAACAGGACACACCAGGAATTAATGATCTGTCCTTGAAAAGACAGGCTTGCTCTGTTGAAGCAGGACTACTCAAGACAATGCTCTGTTTCAGAATGAGAAATATATTGTGAGAAAAGAAAAGGGAAAAAAGGGAAAACAAAGCTTCAAACTAGCTCTGTAAATTATAGGTCTAAATTTCTTAAGAGTGAGATGAAAGAGCATGTATCCTGTGTGGGTCCCCTAGGAACACTGTAGCTTGCTGGGAAAATGCCATTTTCCCCCAGCAGGATTCCAGGGTCACTTAGATGTTTTTGAAACGCAAGTGGAAGCAAAAAAGTACAATCTTTCAAAGACAGTTAGTGATATCTGATACCTAAGATCAAGACAGAAGAGAATCTTTGAAATACTGGAAGTGACCCACCAGACAATTCATATTTATTTTTATTTTGGGGTATTTCAGTGTGACTGATGTATTGAAAATATGGCACAGAAGCTGAAGTTAGAAAGACTAGAGGTACAAGAGCACTTAACATGGGTAGATAGATTTGGATATTACAAGCAGTTAGTCCAAAGCATTTGCTCCAAATAAGTCATGTTAGGCAGAATTTTTTCCATGCTAATAAGTATCTATCAATAGTTTCGTCTTCAGAACAGGTTCATGCAAACATCTATTTCCCTGGAGTCCAATCATGATCAACACCAGCAGCAAACCAGCATATCATCACTGTTAACAGCACAAGGCAGAGAGCAGTGCTTAGCAGAGGCTTCTTCCAGACTGCCATTACAAAGGGGGCAGGAATGCAGTCTGATCCCCAGCATGGAGAAAGTAGAAATCCAGACCTGGAGAAATGTTGGAGCAAAACTGAAGGAACTATGCCACTGTGTCTCAGAGCTAACTCATTGTTTCTGTCTCCTCTGAATCTGAAACGCCTAAGGTTCAGTGCACCTTTCTCCTAATGCAGGAAGCATTTGCTTAGATAATGTAGCTACAAAATTATGAAGGGCCTATAAAACTCCAGACTGGATTAACCCATTAACAGCTACATCACCTCCCTGACCCACAACACTTCGGTAAGTAAATGCTGAACAGCCAATCCAGCAGAGCTAAAAAGGAACAATGTCATTTTTCTTAAAATCTCTTTCTTAATAAAACATTTATTCAACAAGATCAGACACAGAAACAAGCAGGACTCTAGCAACTGATGTAATATTTATTATCTTTTATAGGTGAAACACAATGAGAAACATTCTGTCTACTAATCTTGCACAACCAAGGCTGTCATGCTATAGACAAGGTTGCAAAATCCAAATGGATGTATTTACACATTTGAAGTTTTCTAATACTGTGTATCTCTAACAGTCTACAACATTGCTGCTACTCCTTAAAATATTAAAGGTCACAATGTCTTTAAATCATCCTGGTTATTCCCCACCTACTGCCTTTAAGCCATTCATAGGGACTTCCATATGGAATTTATACATTTAGTGATTTAGTAAGCATTTATATGGATTTTACTGTCAGTTTTAGTCCAATACTACTTCACTATAGCAAAAGGATGCACATAAATATGAAAACGAATATCAATGCATGCTTTGTATATTTATATTTTCACGGTCCATGATCTAGAACCACCTTGCATCATGAAGAGTATTGCAGAGTGCCTGACTATTGGGACACTCCCATGGGAATTTCCTCCTTGTTAATGAGGCACAAGCTAGATTTTAATACTGATGTCCCAAAAAAACATTGAAAGGAAATAGGTTGTCTCCTTGACTTTCCCTCAGTCATTTATCTAAATATTTAACACCACATAGTGACATTTAGAATCACTCACGTATAATAATTATGTTAAGGAAACATCCTCATGCCAGCAACAGAAATCAAAAATTGGAAAACTGTGGGTTTGCTCATGTGCATAGCTCATTCAATGGCTCTTTGCTAACACCCTGGGGAAGGAAGCTGAAGCCCTCAGCCTGTAAAAATATTCTGATGCCTTAAAGACCGCACAACTGTGGGAAATTTAGATGTCTTGTTAAGTTGTGGAGATTTTCTCTTAGGCTGGGAGGTTGGTTGAAGCTTGCAAATTCTTTGCTGTACAATTTTGCTATTACTACCCCAATTTGTGTAGAAAAGAGACTCTAAAACATCTTCCTAAATTACCTCTATCTTTCTTCTTTCATTTTGGAAAATTAACAAAAGGACTGAAACTAATTATCCTCTACCTGTCCATTTATCAAACAGATGAGCAACATTTGAGAGTACAGTTGTCAAACAGATTTCATGATTACCTCAGCTTAATTAAGAAGAGGGAAAGCAATGAATCTTAGGCTAATTAAACAGATATCCTCAGCTTCAAAGCCTTTTGCCTTGGTCCTTGTCTGTGATTGCCCAACCCAAGAACAGACCTAGTACAGAGATTTGATTAGGACAGGGCTGTGTTTCTAAGCCCAGGGTGGACCAGTGCAATGCAGAGCAGCTGCCAGATAACTTGCACCAAATCAAATCCTTTCAAAGACATTGTTTTACAGGCCCCACTTGATAATGCATAGCTAGACACACAGATTTTCCTTACTAGAGAATTTAGAACCTAATTTTTTTTTTCTGTCACTTTCAGATACTCTTTCCACAACTTTTAACAAGACAAAGCTACCAAGTATTTAAATATAAATATTTCAGTTATTTCAACAGTTAGTATAGGAACCTATTCTGTGTATAAGACAAAATGTTAAGAATTAATATAAAAGAAAAGGAAATTCAACTTTCGATAAGTTAGAGGGCAACAATTGATCAGGCTTAAGTTCATGGCCAAAGTTAAACAAAGCCAGTATCTTGTATATACAAGTATTTCTTGATGCAATTTTCATTCCAGGTCTGAAAACTATATTTTCATGTCTGAAAATATTTAGACATGGTTTAATTCAAATGGTTTCCCATTTTGAAAGCACACTTTTATTTATTACCATGAAGACATGAATATACCAGATGGGAAAGGAATATTCTGCTAGTCTTATGAAGCTTCTTGTACACAACCATGCCAATGTTCAAAATCACAGCCCAAAATAACTCCCCTCTGTTCATCACACAGCCTATGGTAGGCAAAGCCTGTCATTCAGTGACAGTTTGAAGAGACTTCACTCCTTACCTTACTGGGAGCATACCACTGACTTCGCAAACAGCAGCTTTTCCAGGAAACCTTATGCACATACTGCTGACAGATCAGCTTTGCATAAATAAACCTTATCAAACCTCTCTCATGTCATTTTTCCCAGAACTGGGTACTTAAAGAACATATGAAAAGCAACTTAAAGAAAAAGACTGACTCTGTGTGAGAATCCTGCAGAATAAAAGCAAGAGAGCTGTTCTCAATTACATGGTGTGCAATATGCAGAAACTGTAGTATTGTCTTTAGAAGATAATGTGAAAGAAGTATTTAAGTTGCTATGAGTATGCAACTGTGCACAAAGAACTAATAGACAACAATCATCAAGGATGAGCAGCTGTGATGAACTTTAAGTGGCTAAATTTTAAGCATTTAAGGCTTTTAGGAGGTTGGTTAAAAGGAGAAAAGCTGAGAAAATAGAGCTATAGCAGCCATAAATACCTAAAAAATATCCAGCAATGGAAGCTTCTGCTCATTAATCTCATAACTAAACCTACAAGAGAGATCAAAGCAAGACAGAGGAATTACTAGGGCTAGTATCAATCCTCTAAAAATCAAAATCACACCCAGTAATTACAGAATTGATTACAAATGGATGTTTCTTAAAGATAGCAGGAATGTAAACAAAGGACAGACAACAGGTGTGGGCTAAAAATTCTGGACAAGTGGGGAAGGATGACGTGACAGCTGGCACATGTGAAAACCATTTTCTTTAGATCGATATTCATTACAGCAACTCCTAAGAGTTCTTGTAGATCTTCTGCTTGTGGTGAAGATAAGATACTTCACAATCTTCCTGCTCTCTTGTTTTAAAGAACAGCACATCAAGGGTGTTTCCCCTATTTCTTCAGTCCAGAGATCTCCAGAAAAGGAGAAAGAGGTAGAAATGATATTCTCCTTTGATCTTCCTCTGGGCAGGGAAACCTTGCCTGTGTTTGGGTGACAGAGCTTCTTTTAGCATCTCCAATTGTGCTCCTGTGACTGAGCCAGCCAGAGCATGTCCCAGGGATATTAAAGGAGGATCAGTCACTGAAGAACATGCGCACAAAGACCCTGAGATACCTAGGATGAGTTTGACCACATCTTCTCACATACAAAAGAATAGAAAGGGTCAAGTGGGCGTAGGAGAATTCCGGTGTGGGGTTTGGCATGGTAAAAAATTACTTGTAATGCAAGGGAACAAACAGAAACTTTCACAGGATTTCTGAAAGGCTTAAGCGCTAATACTGGGGATGATGTAATCAGATTTGAGCATTTAGGTTATCATGTAGCAAGAATCAAATGTCTTTGGTAGCAGGAGAAATTACTGTATTTGCCAGTTATAACCAGACTCCAACTCCTTATTACCATTTAGCCGAAAACCGTGCCAGGAAGTCTGGCATGGCACCAAAGTATGGCAAGGGTAATTTAAGCATAAGTCAATGATATGATGACAAAATGTCTACTGGTGCATGACAGGATGAGAAGGGTCAGACTTCTTGACAAATTAATTGATAAATTGGATGTGTGCTGTTTAAAGGAACTGTAGATAATAATGTGGACTCAAGTTCATAGCAGACAAAGCCCACCAGGATCCCAATCCCCGCCTAAGCAGAGGGATCCTAGCACTTCCTTTATTTCCTTTTTTATTTCATTAATAATATCTCAGCATTTTATTAAAAGAAGCACAGGTGATTGTTTAGCATCAAGGCTCATGTAAGGACTGCAGGTCTGGGTCTTTGTCAGCCAAGAGAAGAAATGCCTGGAGGAAAATCAATCCTTTGTAGACTGGCTATTAAAGGATAAAGGCAGAAATGAAAGGCATCAAAATGATAAAGAGTTGAACAATTTGTATGACTTTATTTATAACAAGAATACCCAAACTTAGAAGGAAATTACAGCATCATGCCAGAGACACAAATCTACACAACAGCTTGAGAAATTAAATGCCCAGGTCCAGGCAGTTTGCTGAGTGCCTGAAGATTATAAAGGAAAAGGAGCAGAGCCAAGAAAAAAAAGCTGTTAATCCTAAGCAGTAAGGCAAGCTATTCCCACATGATCCATCCTCCAAAACAAAAATAAAGTTAATTCTCACTGCACCACTGAGTGGCTCAGGGTTCCAGCACTTCCCAAGCCAAGGAACAGAGCTGTCTTTAGCACCAGGACTGGCAACACTTCAGTACAGTCAAAAAAGATCTTCAAGGCATTCCCAGTCACCACCTGTCTGATCAGTCCTAAAGCATAAGGTAAAGCTGGAATAGCATGTGATAGGTACAGACTGAATAAACCAGAGGACTGGCTTTGTAAAGAAGGTTTACAGTTTGCAATCTGTTCTTTCACAGTGTTCTTAAATGGTAAACAAGTGGGAGCCTGTAGCTACATTCAGAATTGATTATTTTAAAATTTATCTTATGTTGGTCAAGACCTTTCATGTGAGATTATTCAGAGAAAAAGGAGAAAAGGATAATGAGTTCTGAATTAATAACCACCTAAGAAAGAAAAAAAAGCATAATTAATGGCTGCCTTTTAGAAAGAAGATTACTTACAAGGAAGTAATTTCAGTGATCAATATTGTCAAATACGTCTTTTTTCAATGATTGATCTCTAAAATGGACAAAAAGATGATGGAATAAACCTAACAGCCTAAACTTAGGTACTTTAAACTAAAGAGAAATTTATGAGAAATAGAAATGTCTTTGGAGCAAAGATGTAAGCGCAATTAAAGGCAGTGGTATGTATAATGAGAATAATGAGCTTTTCAGGCATACTCTGATGTCATAACTTTGAATGACTTTAATATGGGACCAATCTACCAATGTTCTGCATGCAATGTGCTGAAAGAGTTGGAAAACAAAAGGAACAAGGAGAAAAAAACCTAGAGAAAGCTGAGACATAAAAAAAAAATCCAAATAGAAAATAGCAAATCAAATATTCAGAATGTAGAATGGGACTGTTCCCTCTCTGCATTGAGTTCAGATGACTTCCATTCCCCAGAAAGAGCTGACTTACACCCAGACATACTTGTGTCTGCTGACTATTCCAAGCTGAAAGCTGTTTCCCCATCCAACCCCACAATCTTCCCATGACCTAAATATCTGAGAAAGCACTATGGAAACCATGAGAGTGCTCCTGAGAGTGCTTGTTTCTTACTTTGGGAATAATCAGACTGTTAATAGGAGAAAGATCGATAGCACAGCTCACTTGTTTGCTTCTCCTGCAAATGCCCACGTCCTCAAAATGCATCACTTTGCCCACTTCTGCTGCCTAATAGAGTTTCCCAAAGGCATAAAATATCCTGAAAAAGTAACTGAAATCCTACTTCTCTTTTTAACCTTGTTAATGGGGTCACACATCACAAAAATCCATAATACGTGAGCCTTATCTTCATAACTAATGTCACTTTTGAACCCTGGCCATCATGCCCACTCTAGCTCTTCTGTTATTCATCTCTAAATGAGAGATTTTCTTTTTAGGCCTATGAATGATAGCTTTTCCTACATGGAAGGGTTAATAAGCTAAAATTCCAGAGAAGAAAAAAAAAGGTAATGCAATCTCTCTAAGCCAGAACTGTTCCTCCTGCACATGGAAGGAACATCAGGAAGCCTCCTGTTTGCTCTCCCCAGGACAATGCTACAGCTAATATTCCAAAAGTCTGCAAGCCTGTAAGTGCATTATTCTGCTGGTGCAACACACATATTGATGAAAACTATAGTTGGAATGGCTCCTTTTGGAGCTATTCATGATTTCTTACAGGAACCAGAAAGTAATTCTAAAAGCAGCAAACTTTGCTAACAGGACATGACTTCCTTTGAGCAAATGTTTCAAAACCAAGTGAACAACACCTGGTAAGAATCCTTTTGCTAAATTCCTCTATCAGATTAGCTCTTTATCTTTCAAAGAGAAATATATTCTGAACTATAACCAAGTTATATCCTTTATTATATCCTTGTTGGTTCAAACACTTATACACATTTGATTTATGGTTCCAAACAAGCAAAAATTTGGGCTTCCAACTTCTCTAAAAGTCAGCTTTTAACCTAAATTTCCTGCAGAAGGTACAAAGCATTGCACTCAAAAACCACATTATGCATGCTTTCTGAATAAAACCCTTTTCATTTGACAGAAGGGAAAAAGGAAGAGACACACTCCCAGCGGAAATAAATTTTACGTGCATCTACTGTCACTGGTGAAGTTGTGACCATTTATACTAAAAATTTCTCCTTATATAGTGACTGTGTAATGCCTTCTCCCATCTTCTTGACAAACGGCTGCTTTCATTGCTTAAATCCTTCAGGTTTAGATACTAGGACCAAACATCTGCAAACAGGATGAAGGCAACAACATTTACCCAGGATATTTTACACTTTTATTACTTTTCTGTGTGGTTGATAACATGACTTTCCCCCTTGCAGTGGTGGCAGTATCATGTGCTGGCTCCAGAGCCGTGAGTCTATTAGTCAGTGTTTGTGTGCATTGTCTTCTAAAGCATTACAGATTAGCTGAGTATTAGCAAGTACAAAACTGAACATGAACATTTTTAATCCTTTTATGTGTAGCACATTTATTGGAGAGGCTGCCCATTACTACTTTGTAACTAACATTGACAGCCACAGTACAAAACTTAATGTGCACTACAGAAAATGGCAATGGAAATGGTGTTGAAATAGTTCAATTCAGTCTTGCAAATTTGAATTTTAAAAGACAACAAACAAAAAAATATGGCAGTAGTCTCCTTAACTTTTTCATAAACAGTAACCCTCATTTCTAAGTCACTGTGTTTAACTCCAATGTGTCGAGCCCAAGAGGAAAAATATCAGCAAAAAAACATGCCTCCTCATAGACTGAGGAGTACATTCAAAGTGAAAATAGGATGGTAAGTGAATAAATTGCTGTGCAATAAAAGTTAATCTGTTTCAGAGCAGACAACATGCTGTCTAGTTATACTTGCTGCTCAAATCTGAAATCCTGTTTTCTGGTAACACCGACATCATTGCTTGGGTTATTCTTTCCCTCATGAATTCCCATCATGAATTATCCCTTATGAATGTGGCGCAGAGCTGCTGTCTCTATCAGAGGATTGCCTTTCTCACACAATTCAGAAACATGAAAAATAATTAGTTCAATGAGATACTACTAGCAGAGCCAGAAATAAATAGGAGGTTTTTGTCAGGCTAAGAGTAAATGCCACTAAGATAGAGACAAGCAAGTGCCACACAATATTCATCACTTGTAAGGTAAATTAATTCTTCTGAATTCACTCAGGCAGCAAATGAACAGCTGCCAATGCTGATCAGAGAGAACTAAAATGTTGCATCTAGGGATGAAGTGTTGGTGAGGCCTTTTCTCTTATTTTCTTTTTCTTTTTCTTCTGTTAAAATAACTTCTTTCCTCTGTGGAAGGAGAAATTTTGGCTTAGAGGTCAAAACAAAAAAAGGTTTCTCAGCACAGCTTTGTTTTTCATGTGGCACTGTCAAAATGTACAAGCTATTAACAAAGCAGTACCTCTTTTATGCCATTAAGTCCTCTACATACAGCAGAATAGGGAGGGAAAAAAACACCCACTCAGTCCTTACAAACTTTCTGATATTTCTGACACTTGCTGAGTCCAACCAGGACCTTCAGGAAGGTCTGTGTCTGCAGGAGAAAAGCTCTTACTGAGGCAGGGAGGAAATCAGACAATGCGTCCTCCGAAGTATTTTGGTACCCAGTTTTACAGGGATAAGCTAATTTTAAAAGGATATTAATCTGGGAAGGCTTGCTGTCTTCACAGTATGACTTCCATTGGAGAAAGAGCCCTTACTATTGTTTATTTGGGGGCAGTGCAGAAAAGAAAATTGAGTAAAGAATAAAATCAGAGACTATTGCATGTCTCTTTTTTAACTTAAGCAGTGAGCCCTGTTTTAGTCATACAAAATATGGGGGTTTTCCCACTGTTTTTGTGGCCTGTATTTATTTCTATTATTCCTAAACAATTAGCACTATATCACCTCACAGGAAAAGAATTAATTATTGATTCACTCATAAAACATTTAAAATTCTTATAAAGTTCCCTTCTGTACCGATGTAATTATTAATTAACATCTTGCTGCCTTTCAGACTTTCAGCAAGTTCGTTGGGATTATAGTAACAATAGATACAGTCAAAAGACTAAGTCCTTACCAGTCAATTATTTGCTCTGTCAGGAAAATTCCCACCAAAATGCAAATGTTTTGAACACGAATGTGTTGAATACTGATTCTATAACACACATTTGAGATAACAAGAGTGATGTATCCAGGTCAGACCTGGAAGTGATTTCTGAACCTGTACCTCCCTGGAATTCTAGATGCTTTAAGATCCTGTAAATCTTATAGATGACATTTCTATCCAATATGCACTGAGCCAGGCTTAATGAAGGTTCAGAGAATTCAACAAGTTACTTGTAGGAAGGAGCTCTACTACAGGGGGAATCTGATCAAAGTACTTGCACCACATGGTTTGGGACACAGAGACTAGAACAATTTTTCTACACTATGGAAGGTCCTCTTATGAAAATTTTCTTCTAAGTTAAAATTATCTTTATTGAAAAATAAAGTGCTTTTCTTGTTTGTTTGTTTTAAGAAATGATGAGAATCTAACCACATTCTTTCATAAGAGAACTATTTGCAGAGGGGCAAAGACTGACTTTTAAAAATTTCTTCAGCAGAATTCGTAAAAATAAATCCTTCATACAAATTGAAAAAAAACCCCTTTATTTTTCCTAGTTAAAACAAAATCATTCATTTTATATCCAAAGCATATTTGAGGAGAGATCAAATGGGGAGAGGAATATGTATACACTTGTATAGACTTGTACAGACTTGTACACCATTTATACAATATTTGCACTACATTGTTGTAAAAGAAGACAAAGAAGATAAAACTCCAGGTGCTCCAGGCTGGTGGCCTGGACTTGACATATTGTTTCACCTTGGGCTCAGCCTTCTACAAGATGCTGGACACTTGTGAATGTGCTACTGTCTCAGCTATGTATTGTCCTCCAGTTTGGAGGGTTGGCATAAACTGCCAGCTGTTGGGCTTTCTTCATTCCTAGGGCCCATGAGAAGTTGTCACCCAGTTTATCACCCCTCTGTTTCCCAACCCTAACTGCTTTACAAGGATGTAAAGTTGTTAAGGGTTTTCAGTGCTGCCTTGTTTTGTCAAGGCTGCCAGAATCACCTGATCAGAGAAAAGCTGGGCAGAACTACCCCAGGCCTCATTTAACCTGACCTGTACCTTGGGGTGTTTGCAACAAAAAGTTTACAAACCCAAGGATGTTTTCTGCAGGGTGCACAAGAATGCCCAAAGTCAGTAAAATCAGAGCAGGAGTTAATGTATTTCAGGATATGATTTTCGATTTGGAAACAAAAGATACCAAACCTATAGCCACTGGTATTCAGCAGATGAGGTGATATGAATATCCTCTTATCAGAAAACATATATAATCCTGTAGAATCTTACCATCAGGAGAAAAAGTCTCATCACACTTTATCAGGGACGTGTACTTAGGAGAGGTCAAGCAAAAGTATCCTCTCATATATGTAAGACTGACAAGAAAACCAGCAGGAGGAATTTATCAAATCACTAGTCAAGATTAATCTGGTGTTCCTTTTTACATAATGAGCTATACCTCTCATGCTCTGATAAAGTTATTTTTACTTCTATTATCCTGAGGTTAAAAGAGACAGAACCAAGGTTGCCACACCTCCACTTTAGTTGGGTTAGAAAATGGCTTGCTTTTTACTTTCAAGTAACCAGATAGAATCTGTTCAAGCTTAACTTGTTTTCTTAGTGGAAATTCATCTCACAGCCTCTATGACTACTTGTTTTGGTATAACCTAAGGGAAACTAAAAATATACCAAAAAAAAAATCTTTTGAACAAGAAACTGATGCTGGAACAGCAAACCATAAGAAGGACTCCAGAGATCTGGATGCCTTTCTGTTGGCAAGAAAGCACCTGGAGGAAGGTCTGGCTCTTAGTCAGAGATAGATTTCCCACTGAATTTGATGAGATAAGAACTCATTTCTTTCCAGTTGGTGGTAAAAAAAATTAGTATACATTGTCTGTACAATAACAACAGTGTCTCTTCACCTCTGAGACTAAAGCCTTTTTTGTTTGAGGTCATACAAAAGCTGTGACAAACAGAGGTGACATTAAAATATAGGTAGGCTTTGCTTTTAAAAGTCATCTGATTGCTGGATGAAAAGACACCAGAATATGATTCCTTGGGCTCCAATCTTTTAAAAAGAAATGCAGTGAACAACTTCAATGCTGAGCCAATTGATATTATGCACCTTCCAGGTAGGTCTTGTATATTATGGTTTTGATCTGCCGTCAATTATCCACTGTAATAGCATTAAATTTCAATGTAATTAAATTATTTTACTAGAAAATGTTCATAATAGCATTAAAATACAGTCTATTTAAGTCAATATGGCACCACATAATCTATAAATTAGTCATAAGCACTATCCACAAGTGCAAAAATGATGAAAATTAATGCAGACTAATGGAATACAAAGTATATGGATATTAACAACAATGCAGGCTGTTTGCAACAGAATGACAATAAATAACTCCTTACATCAAAATTATTTCACTTGGCTACCATTGGTTGGAAATTACAACAATGTCCTGGGCAAATGTTCACTCAATTGTTATTGCAGTTTAGATTTCATCAAGAAGATCTGTGCATTTCTCCAAATTTTTCTATCAAACTAAAAAAAGAAGGCAAGTTATTTCCCATTAATAAACTACAGATAAAACTTGTTCTTAGTAAGCCTTAATAGAAGTTTATCCATTTAATTCAAAATGAGAATGTGTTTCTATAAAAAGTGATGGAAGTCCTTGCATAAATTTCTTGTTCTTTCATTTCAACCCAGTGAAATAGGAGAAACTATCAGTATATTAATATTTTTGTTTTGCCTTGAAATTATGTACATATTATTATAACTTAAATAATGACCTATTAGCTTTAAACATATGCCTTTGAGCCAGACTAGGCATTTGAGACACCTGCCTGGGTCTGGCAGATTTGACATTGGATCCAGGGACATCTACAACCTTCTGGAGCCACAGCTGGAGCCCAGGCAGGACAGTCCAGGACAGAGCACACTTGGTATTAGATCCCTATATTTAAGTGCTGAATCTCTCTGTGTCTAGCAGCCCCTTTCCTAGAATAAGGCACAGCAAACATAAAATTGCAGTTTCCTAAATCAGTTGAGATATCAATTTGAGCACTGGTGAGTTTCAAATTAATGAAAAAGCAGTCTGTCACCCAGATCTGTTATTAGAACTCAAAGTGTGACAAGGGAGGTTTTTGATATGCTGTTATTTTATAAATAAGCCAGCAGTGGAACCACTTTTCTTGCAGTGTCAGTGGGAGCTTGGTGTTGCCACATAACTGCTAACATGAACTGCTGATCAGTGCCGTCACAGCAGGCAGCAGCTACTAGTCTAAGCTCCAGCTCAGTCCCAAGCTCAGCACCACTTCATAAATCATCAATTGTCTCCCACTTATCATAAGAAGGTTTAAGTTTGTTGGGCACCCAGGCCTTGCCTGACACCAAACTCCATGGCAACATCTATATCACAGTTATCAGGGCTATTCTGATGAAGTGAGAGCAAGCAGCTGCTCAAGAGAGAACACCCATCATCACAAGCAGAGGTCAATCTGAGCTCTTCAGGAGCATCAAACAACACCACTGAACCAAGTCCTGGCTGCAGAAGGGCGGTCAGTGAGCTCACACAGACCTGAACAGGCTACCACACCAATGATTCATTCTGCCCAGTCTACGCCCAGGTTAAGCCAAACACATAATTATATATTAAGAACTAAAGTTCTTACACCCTTCACAGTCTGTTCTCAAAGAATTTATGCAGATTCCTGTGTTTTGTTCAAGATGTTGCAGAACATATCACTGGAATGCTTCCCACTCTGGATTCCAGCAAGCACCTTGATCAATCCCTGTCACATTTTCTAACCTTCAGCATCTTTCTTTACTGACAAATAAAGTTATTGAGCTGCTCAGAAGAAAACAAATTTCCCTTCCTCCCCCTGCAGAAATTTCATATAATAAAATCAGCTTATTTTCCTCATTGCTTTATAAGGACTTGAAACAGATTATGTCAGCCCTAAAAGTTTCCTGAGGTTTCTATACAGTTTGAAATTTGCCTGTCAATATGAAGAAAGATTATACACAAGTAAGAGTTATTTGTTCTAAACAGTTCTTCAAAATACACGCTTACTGACTCTCATAGCAATCTGTTTGCTGCATGTAAGCCTAACATTTTCCAACACACTCACAAAATCTGCATTGTGAGCCCTCATTAAGTCAAGGAAATAGAAATTATAATTGTTATTCTTCCCACTATGCATAGAAATTAAAGTTCTAACTTGAGAACGCACATAAGCAGTTACCAAGTGTTGAACAAGTGCTGTGAAAGGTAACAGGTAGAATTCAGTTCCTGGAAAAGATAAATAACACTTCAGCAGCAGCCACCTCTTGATCACTTTTCCCTGGGGTTTTGATTTATTGATTTGTAACAAAAGCATCCCTACCAGAAACCTCCACCAAGAGCTCTGCATCCTAACTGCCAGAGGTCCTTCCCCCTTCCACAGCAGCACAGAGAGGAAAAGATCATCAATGAGCTCCTCACAGCTCACTCCTAACTGGGACTGAGTTGCCTAACCTATTCCTGCACTCAGTTCTACAGCTGATGAACTTCTTCAACACTTGCAGAATGGGTGTGTCCAACAGCTATTTAGGTGCTTTATCCATTACTCCATCCCATCCCACATAAGGAGGATCCCAGGTAGCTCCTTTCTGTCCCTTCTGCAGAGTTTCAACCAAATTTGCACCACAGGGAGATTATTCAGCCAGGATAGATATACTCCCCATCTTTACCAGCAGATGCAGGATCCTTTTTTCCCTGCAAAAATAAACCCCAAATAGTAGTTAATGATTTTTCACAATGTAAATCAAAAGGCATTTCGCTGGATTATTACATACAAAGCAATGCCCCATAAATATTTTTTTAATGCAATACAATACTAATTATACTTTTTATGGTATTTTCAAAGAAATATCTTCAACTTAAGTCTCTTTGCGTGCTTTCCAATGCTTTCCAATTTTAGATCCTCTATGTTTATACTTTATTTTTTTTTATGGTAAATGGCTCATCTTTTGCATGACCACACAAGTAGGGACTTTAAGAATACTCCAAATCTTTAAAAAGATATTTAAAATCTTTAAAAAGGTCTTTAAAAAGTTATAGCTGTTAACTGAAACACAGTTGTTCCTGAAAACTGTTCCTTTTCTAAGAAAGATAAGGATTCACTAATGTCCAGGGCAATACATGAAGTTCACTTCTCCTTTAAGCTAACAGGTTCCATGAAATCAAATTAGTGAGGTTTCTTCCTGCACTTTGTTATTATTTACAATTTTTCCTTCCACAAAGTGAATCATGACCCTCCATCACTTATTTAAATTTTCCTTTTCTTCTGAAAAATATCAATTTAAAAAATATATTTTTACATTATAATTCTCATTTCAGCTTTCTACTCTCCTTCCAGCTTTTTCCACACCACACAGAAGCTCACCCAAGTTTTCTATTTGGTCTGAACAAATAAGACTATTTTTAAGCAAACACAGCACTAGTCCTTTTCAATCTCTTACATTGTAGCCTGAATGTGTTGAAAACTTTCTTTTAGATTTTCTCTTTTTTTTTTTTTAATCAAGAGTAAGATATGCACATATTTTGTTCATGCTCTTCATTATAAAGATGATAGTGAGGAAATTAATTAGAAACATATGAGTAACCATAATCTTTTCCCCCTCCTCACTCAGACTTCCCTTTTATGAATCTGTCACAAGGTAACTCTAGACCTCATCCCTTAACAAAGAAATACAGAGATAGTGCCCTAGGTTCATAAAGAAATGTTTACATAAGAAACAGATAATTAAGTTCTTCTGAAAAAAGGGAAAGCTGTAAAATTCTGATAAGGGGCTAAAAATGCAACTTTTCCAGTTTGCTCAGCACATTTATTAATGATATTTTTCATTCCTGTGATCCTGCCAACAGCAAAACCTGGACATCACAATGCAGGCTCACAGGTATTTTGCCTCGGACCAACCTTAAATATTTTTCATGAATTCTCAGCTTCATCTTAGGATGGATTCCAGTTCAGAGGAATAACACTCAAGTTGAAAAACATCAAATATAAGAAAGCAGACAAGTTTTTTTAATTAACTATATTCTACAGCAGTGACAAGTCAGCTCAGTGCATTACTCCTGTTTCTGCTCCATGGCTGAATATGTGGCCAGATCCTGAACTTGTGACTATCTCCTGATCAAAAATAGTGCCTCCCAGTTCTGCAGTCCCCTCTGAAGAGCTGGGCAACTACTCAGGTCCTTGGGGATGTAGCTATGGAGCTGAAATACCATGGGATTATGACACTGCAGAGCATGAAGTGATGTAGAGTACAATCCTGCCCACTTCAGAGCAGGACTAAGAGCTGTACTCTGCAACATCTCAAAGAAGGGAGTGTGTGTGCAGCTGGTTCATTATTATAATTATTAAATGACAAGGGCTTAAATGGATTATTACCATCTCCTGCTGACTTCTCCAGTTCACAGCTCCTCATTAGAGTGTAAGTCAACTTCCATCAAGTACTTGAGACACCTCTGCTGTCTAGAAATACTTGATGGTCAAGGCTATGTCTCATAGCATATCAGATATTATTTCAGTCTGTTAATTGTCCCATTATGAGGATAAGTACAATCTTGTAGTCAGTGAAAAAGAAATATTTATACCAAACAGTACACAGAGGACTGAACTCTATTATATATTTAAGCCTGTGGGCCTGATGAGATGCATCCCAGAGTCCTGGGGTGACTGGTTGATGTAGTTGGAACTATATGGTCTTTCAAGGGACTTTCCAAACCAAACCATTTTGTGACTCTGTTGCTCTGCACCAGCTATAGTCACATACATAGGACAGTTCTAATTCAACTGCTCTGCTCTGGTACTTTTTTAAACTGTTAGATATCGTTCTTTGCTAGCAAAAATGATGGCATAAAATACAATCAGCAAAACTCACTGCTGCCAGTGAATACAGAATGAATTCCTTGGATATAAGAGACATAGGCATGAAACCCAGAAAATACCTGGCCTACTTTTCCTTGCACTAAGGACATTTTTCTTTTCTTTCCCATCTCCTCTGGCATTTACATCTGTGTTTAGGGCACACTATAGGGAAGAAAACTGTCATATAAGATCTGGTGGAAAGATGGAATGATAAAGATTGGATGAGATGTGAGTGTGACATGCACAATGGGTAAGCCCTGGAAGAGTGAGCACACAGAGTCAGCTGCCATATCTTCCAGCTGCTCACCTGGCTGACAACTCCCGACCGTGTCCAACTACCAGAGACCATGAAAACACGGAAAAGGGCAGACAACAGGAACACTATATCAGATCCCCAAGCAAGGACAAATGTAACCATGGTTTTGATCATTTTCTAAAAAGGTTTTTATATGGATAAAAATACCAAACAAACAACTTAGCACCTCAATGTCAATGTCTTCAATGTAAAAGGAAGGCCAACACATATCACCTGTCTACCAGATAATGCTGGTGTGGTCTGTCTACACAGAGATCCACACTGATTTCTATCAGAGATTTCATATACCGTTCATAAGCAACCATTAGGATACTTCCACATAGCAATTTTATGGGACGAAAACAACCATAGCAAGTCCCTGTACAAGACAGAAAGCACATATTATCTACAGACAAACTGAGGCTCTAAAGATCATTTTCAGCATTATGCATATCTCTGAAGAGGCATAAAGGGCACAACTCCGAGGCCATAGGGAAAGGCGGCACTGCAGTCATATGGTAACCTCTGCTGAGTCCAGCAGCCATGTGCTACTCACTGGAGTGAATCCAGCAGCGCACCTGATAATGCATACATGCTGATAAACTGACAGAAAGAATTTGATATGTTTTACAACGCTGCATAACTTAGAGCTGTATCCAGAAGCGCCTTCCAAAGCAATGACTTTAGACAGGCATCCTACACGGCTGTATCCGAGCCAGGAGCAGCTTGGATTCTCAGCAGTGCAGCCTGTTCAGTCTGCTCCTCCCGACGCCAGCTCCTGAAGCAGCGAGATCCCACTCCATATCCCAGCCTTTGGAGGGGCTGCAGCTCTCAGGAAAAGGCATTGTAGGATTTTGATGGAGCTAATGTGTGTGTGCCTACACTTGATTTTGTGGCATGCACTCAGAGCAGACAATAGGGCTAATAATCCTACCCCACTCCAGTGATGGAAGCATAACTGCAGAGCACTTGGAAGGTGCCCAAATCAGAGGCAGAGAAAGGATTTCCGGAAAGATTTAGTCCAATATTATTCATCAGCAACAGCAGGACAGATTAGTGGGCATTCACATGAGCCTTTTCCTTAAGTGGGATGAAGCCTGCTTTTGCAGGGAAAAAACCCAACAAAACACACTCCTCATGCTACTGAAAACAGCATTAGTGGCTAATGAGATGTAAGGCAGAATGGATTGCTCCCACTCTCCCATGCTCTGTTTCATCTCCATAAACACAGCCAAAGTTAGCAACCCATGAAGGTAAATGCCGCCACCACCACCAAGATGTGTGTGAAGAGCCATGATATCCAAACACAGAGCTCTATGTAAAACACATCTATGTGACTAAGCATGAAATTCTGGCACTGCTGAAGGCAGTGGGAATTCTGCCATTAATTTTGAACAAGGAAGAATTGTATCCTCATCTTCTAATCACAAAGAAGTCCTCCGTGAAATACAAAAGAAGGTAAAGTTTTTACCTTATTTATACAATGCTTCATTACTAAACGTCATAAAGCTTGCTCTAAATTAAATTATGCAAAATTTTAGGAGCTACAATTTCCAGCTGAAAAGTGATCCCTTAAAGAGATATCTTCATGGATAAAAATTTAAAATGGTGATTTGAACTCCTATTACTTTTGCCATTAGAATGATTGCATTAGAAACATTGCTACAATATTCAAATATTTCTTAAGAGGATCTGCTTATCATATGACAACAGACTAAGAGTTGCCAACAAAAGCATAGATGTTAATTGCAAACATTTATTATACTACCAGGGTTTACATTTAGCAGCTGTCAACATTACTGACAACTGTAACAGGAATCAGAAAAAATGGAATTTTTGCTTGCCAGAAGGGCAGCTGGTGCTTGATTTTCCTGCTACTGATGTTCCTTTTTTTTATTTACTTTCAAAATGTGTTAAAACCAAGTCTTTCACCAAGATTTATTTAAGAACATTCTTTACCTAGCAAAGAGGAACTTATTAGCAGGCAACTACTCAAAAATAAATATTTTAAAGAATGTGCTTCAAACTTTGATACCATCCATTCCTTTTCAGCTTTGGAGAAGCTAGATTGCAGAGATATCAAAATTTAATGGGCTATCTTTTTTTTCAGTACTCCAAACTACCTTTCAAAAAAAAAAAAAAAAAAAAAAAGGAAATCCAGACATCAATAGTTTCTTAACCTAAATATTATCAGCAGAAACAAGCTCAAATGCTTCAACCTAAAAATACGGTAACAAGGTGATGCTGCCATAGTAGTGTCAGCATTTTCTTTTAAAATCATACTTACATGGACTTATAAGTTGAGATATGGCTAAACTAATAAGCTTTACCCTGAACAAAGCTGCAGCAGATGTCAAGAACTCTTCATAACTTTACATCTCAACAAACTGAAAGGGATGAACCAAGCCAGAGGAGCAATTCTATTTCAGTGGATTAAAAATATTCTCCACCTAGCTATCTGATTCGGCAATGTGCCTACAAGCGCAGTGGCAGATACCAAGGCCACATCTAAATTAGAGGTCAGGGCCACTTAAGAATCTTCCAGGCTGCAATGTCTGGCTTGCTGGCAGATGCTTAACCTAGAAAAGTCTGATACAGAAAGGTAATCTATGAATCACTTCAAGTTACAGTTTCCAGGATCTACTATAAGAGTTAAGAGCTACTGATTTACTGTAACATATTGAAGATGTCTCACTCTCTGATAGCTGAAGAAAGACAAAAAAACACCAGCCAGCCAAATATAAAGGTGCTCTATGTCAGTGACTGGTTTTCCCAGAATGGAGGGAGGAGATGTCCTCTCCTGGGCATACCTGATAGCTTCTCAGAAGAATGGCTGAGTGAGGCCATGTACACAAAACAACTCAAAAGGTATTCCAGTCTTTCTTTTTCTTCTGACAATTTTTTATATTAAAAAATTATTATTATTTAAAATTTTGCAAACAATCTTTTATGAAGCAAAACAAGTCTTACAGCATCTTTTAAGACTTAGTATCCTAATCCTTAAATCATGGTTTTTAATATTGTGATTATGCACTGACTAAATACGTAGAACCTGAAGAGATTTTCTACTTACTTATACATTTTTTCCCTTATGTGCTATTTGTCTTAACCATTTTTTCTTCCTTTTTCTTGTGCAATATAATCCTGATATTTCTCCACAGTTTTCTTGCATAAGATATCAATGAACCAAAGAATAAGATACAGAGTTGACATGCATTATAAAATGACAGTGTGCCTGCATTAAGGTGGGCCAGAAGGACTTGTCATCCCAAATTTCAGTTGTTTCCTTGTTAGCATGAGGGCATCCTGGATGTTAGGACTGCAGAATCCCAAACTTTCTTGACATCATTTGTCTGCAGTTGAATCTGATGGGTGCATGTGTTGTTCTCTCAGAGCAAATTGGGCACTAGCACATGGTGTCTTAAACATGGCTCATTTTATTCCTTGTGAATGAACAATTTAGTTCTGAGCTTATCATAAGATTTTTACATGGTTTCCAAAAACTATGTTGTCTGGAAGGACAATAATTAGAAGAAGTGAGTGAAATTTTTGATTGCTTTTCTAAAACTTATTTGCCAGATTCCTGAAGGCCAAGAAGCAAATTCAATATTTTTCATTTGGAAACATGCCAGTGTTACTCATGTTTTATCTTGGACGTTTACTAGCCTTGACAGACATACATGGAAGCAGAAACAGCATAAAGGAACTCAAACTTCCTAAGTGTGCCTTTTGTCTTTGAGCTTCATTACAACAAATGAATTAAGACCAGACCCTCATGCATAGGAGCAAAACCAAGCTGCCACCTGAAAACCCTCTCACACATCATATTTTCATGCCAGAGAAACCTACTCAATGGAAACAGTTTGATTCTCAGGATAGGCTCTTGAGACAAAAAGAAATACTACTGAAATTTCTAAATGACAAGATAGGGAGAAATCTTGGGTTAAACTAAATTTTGTACCAAGTTCTTAGAATATTTGGAAATCAGGTTTCTTCAATGCCTTTTCATTTCAGTAAGCAAAGGACTGAAAGGCTGAAGATTATAGGTCCATGGAAGCAATCTGATTTTCTAAAAGACTTTGTGATTTTCACATGACTTAGAATTTAATTAGCGGATATTTGGACAGTGCTTTTTAGCTAAAAATTCTTTAGGTAATTTGTAATGTCTCGCAATGATCTTTATAGTCATCAGAAACTGAGCAGCTTAGCATGTAAATGGAAATTCACTATCTCCACACGGTGCAAAATCCTGTGCAAAAACCTTCGCTCCTCATTGGATCTGCACTTGAATGTAGAAAACCTTAAAAACAAACCAGTAGCAGAGGAAAACTCCCAGTTGTTCAGTTCACAGAAGGTTTTTAGCTGTTTGATATTAATCAGTAACTTCCTAAGATATTGATGCACTTCATAATATAGAAATATTTGGGTGTCAACAATAACATACAAAATGCAAGCCTGACCCAAGCATTCCAGGAATTTCTTTCTAGCCTGGCAAAATAACTTGCAGCCTAAAAGTTGTTTGAAGCTTTATGGCAAAAGGAACACTGCATTCAGCACTTCCGTTGCACACAATAGCACATTACTTATTAAACTATAACTATATTATTACAACTACTACTTATAAAAGAGAATTTTCTTGCATGGAAAGTCTGAAATTACTCCCTTGTTAGCAACTAAAGCGTCAAAGTTCATAAAATATGAAACATTACCAAAAATACTGAATATGGCACTTTCAGTGTAACTATTAAAATGCTTTCATTGACATATAATTTCATTTCTAGTTCACTATCTTAAAAGTACTCAAATTGCACAGGAATCTGCAGATATATTCAGAGTGCACTGCACAGCAATGAGGACAGAATTCCTTGCCTGCTCTGAACTACTGTCAAATGATATTTGAGTTTGCAAGCAGTGTCAGATGACTTTACTTTCCAATACTTTGCTGTGTTTCATGAAAAAATATGAGAAAAGTAGCCCAATTTATTTTTCCTGCCACAGATGTGAGCTGTGTTTCTACCACATATCTGTTCAGAGTTCCCAAAAATACAGAAAAACAGACTAAATGTCTCCCTAGAAAGACATGATACAATTCACTAATCAAGCAAATTACATGGAGTAGGAAAAAAAGTGAATGCTCAGTTACTGATGGCAGACTGAGGCCATAAAAATACAATAAAACATCTCTGTTTATTACTTTTTTATGGGAGCGCTTTGACTTTGGATTTCAGTATCCAACAGAAAAACAGATCCATTATAGAGCTGCAATTAGCACGTGTGTCTTTTCCCTAAATCCTCCCTGTTCCTCAAGAAGGAATGCAGACATTTCCCACCGTGTCTCTGCTTTAATCAAAACATGTCAGCCAAGATGCAGAGAGGCCAAGCAGGAGCTAAACGCCCTGGATGTCCCAAGAGTTTCTCTGTGTGTGTTCCTTGCTCAGGAGATCACAAATGGAATTGGATGAGGGACACTCATCACAATTTGACTTTTGTTGAATTATGGGGGTTTTTTTCTGCACTGCTGTCCTGAATAACCTGCTTCAGTCCTTCCCAAGAGCCAGGCATCCTCCAGGCTTTGTCTCTGCCTCCCTGATTCCTGGGAGCAGTATCACAGATTACACAGCACTCGTGCCACTACATTTCCTGACTTTTTTGACACATTTCCTCCTAAAAATAAATCAATTCCTCAGTTGCAGCGAAGCAGAAGGATGACCGCAGAAGGACATGCCATGCCAATATTTTGAAGCTTTTATGAACTACATCATTAAATGATGACAGTAATTTGCTCAGCACAGCTCCCTTCCTCTGCACATCTTGGATGCATTTTGTCTGTAGCTAAAGTAGGTTGTGTTTGTTGACTCACTGTGGATTCAGCTTTTCCCCACATGCTGTACATCTGCTGCACATGCCTGCACAGCCCCCACCCTTCAACACCCACAGCACACTGACATACTGAGTAACAACATATGAAAGATTTCTGCTGAACTTGGGCATTAAAAAAATCCCAACCTGATTATTATTTTCCATCTCCAAAACAAATCTGCAAGATTTGTTATTTAGTACAGGCCAGTTTTTTTCATTTCAAAGTGTTTTTTGCTGCTGTACCTCTCCTGAGAAATTCAGATCAAATGACACTCTTTCAAGTAAATTTTCAGTTTTTCTTCACAATTTTTTTTTTCTCTATTGAATGCTTTAATACACCCTGGCCCTAATCCTACAATTCACTTAGCTTCCCAGCTGCTAATTTCTATGTGCAACTAAAACCTGTCAGTAATTGGCACTTAACACTTCATTCAGATGAAGAAAATCTGTCAAACATTTTTGTTATAATGTAACATGAAAGCAAACATATAAGAGTCTCTGAAGTTCTGTAGACTGAAGTATCTCTCTGTGTTGGGAAACTCAGCATTTTCTGAGAAACATTCCAAAAAAATAACCAGATGGAAGGAATAATTTCTGCCCTTTAGAGGACACTATGGGTGAAACAATTGTGAACATAAGATCAGGTGGGGCATAACTTCTCTCATTATTTTCTTTTTGAAGACAGTGGACAGGACCTGATTTTAGAGAGGCAAACAGGTAAGCTTATTTCTGTGTTTGTTATGTAAGTTTTGTGCAACACCAAGCAAGATCTGATTATCCATGTGAAATTAAGAATGGTGATACTTCCCTTTCTCCCATGTTTATTGTCCCTTAGCTGTTTAGACTGCAAACTGCTGTAGGCTTCTCCTTCTCTCTTGACATTACAGCAAAAGGAAGAGCAGCATAGTCATGAGTATCAAAATTAATGAGAATCTTAAAATCAAAACAATAAAATATTACAAACAGATTAATACAAACCTATATGCCCACATATATCCACAGTAGAAAACAAAACCTAATTCTTGAATTACTGCATAAGCATACTACCTGTCAGAGTTTCAGGTAGGTTTTACAATGAAGTATCTTGCTCAGGACTGCATATATTTCCTTCTCCATACATAATTAAAGTTATTCTTATTTTACATCCCATAAATATTCACTGATGCAAGAGGAAAATAGAATACTCTCTTCCCAAGATGCTGACAGGACCAAATAGAACCTCATAAGGGATCCCTTCAAAGATCCCCTTCTCATGGCCAGAGAAACAAATTTAAATGATCTTATGTGAGCCTACAGTTAGCAATTGCACTCCTGAATTATGCATGATTTTTGACTGCTCGTAATAGGAACAAAATGCAGAGTTTCATTAGTACATTTCAATTACTGTAGTCATTCATACTCCTTGTTTGTTACAGTTAATTTTCATTTTTAGAACATTCTTGCACATTTGCTATCAGCAATGATGCCATGCTCAGAAAAAGTCTTATTAGACTCCTTGCACATTCTGTCAGTGCTCGCCCAAAGTGTACAAATACAACTATAAATTCTAGAAAATTCTAGTTGAAACTTCATTTCACATACCACAGGTCTTTTAGTGCCTGTAGGAATAATTTTTGCCTAAACAAGAGTTTGAATTTAATCCAGTATCTGAAACTTGTGAAACATTAGTGTCACTTGATCTTTGTAGGAGTTAGACACACACACATTAGCACAGTACCTGCAAAATATAGCAAGACATATGTTAACTATAGCCTCATTTTGACCACCTGTCAAAAATCTTAACACAAAATATGCCAGAAATTAAGTTGTCACTGGTCAAAAAGAAAAAAAATAATTATGTAACAGCATTTGCCTTATGCTGATACAAGTATTTTGGAGATTCAGCTTTGCTTTAGTTCAAGTGGTGTTAGTCAAAAGAATAGAACTGAACTCCACTTCTTTGGTGGAGTCAGCACAGTTGTGTTAATGAAGGAACATTTCTTCCTCCACCCATCTTCCAGAACCAGGAAAGGACTTGATCGTCTCTTCTCCAGGTTTAATCATTGTCAAAGTCAGTTTCTGCCCTAGAAAACTACAGGACACCATTTCTGAAAGGCAGGTGTCCTGCCTGTCCAGGTGGCTGACAGCTAAATACCCATGGAGCCTTTGGAGGGCCTGGGTACAGCTAAATACCCTACATCAGGGCTCCCCTACTGAAGCAAATCTCCCTTGTGTTCCCACTCTGGCCGAGATGGGAGCTAAAGCATGATATCTAAGCATTTCTGAACTGGGTGTCTTTGGGAAAAAGCCATGCTGAGCTTCAGGAGTGCTATTGCCTCCAGTGGACATTCAATAGTTCCCTAAACCAGGCTAATGGCAGCCTGAAGAAAAAATCTGCTAAACTATGTGCAATGTTGGTTCAGGTCCCCTGCACCACTTAGTCCTCTCTACAGACCTGTCTTTGCTGAGCTGCAATTCTTGTTAATTCAGGTGTAGTCCATACATAAATGGGAACTGTGCACTAAGATTGAGGACAGCTCCACGCCACCAAATTCCCACTGGTTTGCACTTGATGAGGAGTGCAAATCTGCAGTCTAAATCAAAACTGCCTCTACCACTAGAATTTGGACAAGGCCATGCATCTGGAAGTCAGAGATTTCCTGCTAAATTTACCAGGGAGGGTGACCAGGCAGAGGCAACTGAGATGCTGTTGGGTCTCACCACCGCATACATCACACAATGCGTTACCTCCTGCAGTCCAACACCACCTTTGGCCCAGCTCATTTTCTCTTCCGCACCATTTCCTCCTGAGGTTTCTCATCAATAAATAAAGAGACATGTTGTTACCACAGCTGCTCTGCACCTACCTAATCCTTTCTTAGCTTACAGGCACACGCAGCCTCCCACCCCCAAAACCCACACCACTGGCAGAGACACTGATAGAACGGAGATACCATGGGTGTCCAAGAGTTGTCTGTTTGCATGTTAATGGTTAGAATTCTCTCAGCACCACCATCATAAATCTCCATTTCAAACGCTGATCCATACAAATTTAGAACTGCAATAAAACATTTAACTTCCTAGATTATAAAAATAACTCAGGTTTTAAAGCTGTCAGAGAAGTAAGAACTAAAGCATGAATTAGTGGGTGCAGAGAAAGCTGGAGAAAAAATATCCATGTGCAGTGAAGACACTTTCAGATCCTGATCAACATAAAAGTTGAGTAATTAGATAAAGCAGTAAAAATTCTGAAAGCAGCCTAAAATGCCATTCATTTGGCAGTGAGAATGTGCACAAGGAATATGGGACAATTTGGATTATCTGTCTGGGTAAGATGTGAGGAAAGCTTGAGCCTGTCTGCTCTGTGCTGGGTGACTGCCTGAGTCCATTCACTGTCTAACAGGACAAACATGTGCTCCCTCCCCAGCACTGACCAGACGCAGCATCCTCTTAACAAGCATAAGTGCAGGTGTTGAAAAAACCTTGGAATTCCCAAGAAAAGTTTTGACTTCAGCAAGCCAGCACAGAAACCTAATGGAGAAAATCTTAGAACAACTTGCACTTCAGTTCCCTTCCTTCTTCTTGGCTTATCAAAAAGCATTAGATACATCACATTTGAAAGATAAATCACATTTGCATTTTAGCATTGGAAGAAGGGCAATGTTGAGTTGTGTGCCAAACCAAGCTATTTTAGATCAGTTTGTTGGCCATTAATGCTTTCATTTCAACTTAAAGCCATGTAAAAATGCATGTAATATGAAAATAAATATAATCTCATATACACAAGTTCCAGACCTTAAAATACCAGTTTTAAGTTTCCTAGTGCCTCATTCAGGTCAATTTGAAGAATTTGGTGTTTCAATCCAGCTTCAATTCACCAGGAACACTAAAGCTTTCAAAATCCATAATTAAAATATATCACTTTGACTGAAAATAAGGTGTAACCCAAATAGAGATGGACAAAACCCAGTTGTATTAATTAATCACTTAACCCATAAGACATACAGCTTATAGAGGTCCTCCAGCTCTGGCCAGATCATTACCCACTTCTTTCTTCCCTAAAATTTATGTGTTTCTTTGCCTTCTACTCTCTCCCAGAACCTTTCCACTGTACTCCATAAGAAAACCCAGCATGAGCCTCCTTAATTTTTCTAAAAAAGCACCTCCAAATTGTTCACTGAGCATGCAGCTTTCCAAAATATTTAATGTGACCTTCAACTGTTATTCAGAAAACACTTCTGCTGAAATGTCCACAGAAGTCAGCTAACCTGGGCTGATCCTGCAACAGTCTACAATAACTGGTATTCCATTTATCCACAGACTTAAAAAGCTGTGCACTTCTATTAGCTTAAACACACTATTCTCTCTCATTTTTGTTAATATGCTCAGTTCTTCCTCATTATATGCAAGTATAAGCTATTCCTTTAATTCATGTAGTTCAAATTATAAGTATTGAAATAGTGATGTTATTTAGGAAGAGTGACTGGAGCTGTCATGATCATAAATATCTTCAATATGGAAAATACATGCCTTATTCTCTATGTTTATTTTCACCTTGTACCTTTATAACCTTTTCATAAAGCATGCTTGCAGCTTTAGTCTTTTTACAACAGATTTTAATTATTATTACTGATCAGTTAATTGGAATTACTGCTCTACGAGAAAGCAATTTTAGTTTGCAGTTGCTATATGCTGGGTTATGTTTGCTTATGCATTTTATTCATGGCCTTGGTGATGGTTTCTACAGATCCTAACAGAAACAGATTTCAAACTCAATAATGGAGACAGAAATAAAATAACAGTGAGAGCGATGTGCCATGCACTTCTGTTTGACCAAGTGCACCCATTTCATCAAGAGTTAACTCAAAATGTTTACTAATGCAAATAATCCACTCACAGCATAAGCTGACTTCAGCAAGTGCTCATATGTAATGTTTAATGTTTACTTATGTGTACAGATAGCAAGAATTTGGTTCTACAAAATGAACTATTACAAGACCGGTTTATGCAAGTATCAGTTTCTCTTCAATATATGACCATCACTGTTATTGTTACAGTCAAAATTACATACTAAATTCTGGATGTCACTGTCAGAATTGCAATCATAATTACTAGGGCTGTCTAAAAAGAAGCCCTCTTATTATAATTTCCTGGTTTGTTCGGGTTTTTTAATTATTATTTTTTCCTGGACAGATTCTTCTAGTGAATCCAATAAAATGCACTTCTATAATGCACAGCTGCAGTGCTAATGGCTGGAGAAAGAGGAAACCATTAAGAGACAGCCTCTCTACTGCTGAAAGCCACTAATAATCCCACTATTCCTCATTTTTATGACTGCATATTTAATTAATGATAATCTGCTCATTACATATTGCCATAAATATTTTGGTTTAGCAATGAAAACAGGCATCAATAAAGTATACACCCTAGAAGATTCTCTGCTAATACTTCAGTGTCTCTTAATGCATATCATGGTGATAATTTCCCCTGGCCCTCCACACCGGGTAACTGTGAGAACTACTATTTTTAGCTGGAAGAAGTTCATGCATAACTTATATACTATCTACAGCTATAAACCAGCTTTGTCAGATGCCTGAAATCATACTGAACCTGCCTCATTAATTTTCTCCCTGCTGTACAATATAGCCACCCAATATATTAATATTCCTACAGCTGACAGAGTCTTGACCCAACAAAGCAGTGAGAATACTGTAAATTCTGCATCTGAGCACTACTCACAGTACTGTGTATTTTACCTTCACTCATGCTATTACAATCATAGGTGGATGTAATTCAAGGTACTTAAGAATTGAGGACAAGCTATAAAACCCACTGAATTTTAAAAGCTATTTTAACCTATTTGGAAATACTTTTTTTTCAGCTTCATGTATCCCAGGTCTCTCTGTTAGCTTGAAAATTCATAAGCTCCAGAAGCTTTTAATCACCTCTGTGACAATTTGAGACTGATGCCATTCCCTCGTCCTGGTAAAATAAACTTTTATTAACCATTCTTTTGAATGACAACTCCTAGTACTAACTTTAATACCACAAACTTTGGCGATCTGCTTTTAAATTTCGTAAGGTTCATTTTTTTGGTTGGTTGGGTTTATTTTGGTTAGCACATATTACAGCTATAGCTCTCTTATTCCATTTGTGAACCAATTAAACTCAATTTTCAAAATTACCTGGTAGCTTGGTACAAAGCCAGGCTAGGTGAGTTCCCCAGAGGAAACTAGGAAAATGCAGCATAACTGCTGGGTTAGAACTAGTTTATGCAGTTGAATTGCAGTAATAAACTGGCATACAATTGTTGCTAAGCTCAAAAAAAAAAATCAACATAAAATAGTACTTAAATGTGAAAAGTGCTGTGGAATTTCTGCTCTAATTAGTGTGCTGCTTTATCAAAAGCATATTTAGTAACCAAAAATGAAGATTGTGCCACATTAAAAAGACAAAAGCAAGGAGAGCTACTCTTGGCTATCTATTTCTGTTTCAGGGCATCTTCACACATGACTGTTCTGTAAGCACAATTAACTCAGCTGTTTTGCTACTGATTTGACTCTGATGGCTCTCTGTCCCTTCCATGTCAACACTCCCCTCTCAAGACCCCCACCGCCTCTCAAAAGATTTACTTTTCTTGTTTCCCCAATTATATTCTTCTTTCTTTTTTCTTCCACTATATTCCATCTTTCCCTGCCAATAAAAGACAGTGAATGTCTTCCCCAGGTCAGAGTTAAACTGGCCAGAATGTTCCACTGCTGATTGATCATTCAGCTACTGCCAAAAAGAACAGATCGTATCCGAGTTTTCCTTACCTCTATCCTGGTGGGAGATTAACAGGTCTCCCTCCATTACTGAAATGCTTATTTTCACCAGAAGAAAAGAAAAAAGGGGAAAACTCAAACAAGCAAACAAACAACCCCAAACCAAAACAGAAAAGCAGAGAAAAGGGCAATTGAGTTCCTTTGATACCTTAGGCTTCTACTAAATTTTTCTAAAACAGGGTTCAAATGTTGTTGGTGAAAAAATAAGATTGACTGGTGGACACGATGATTTACAGACACATTTTCTTCCAAAATCAAGCTCCTTTCCCAGAAAATCCAAAACCTTCATCAGCCATAATGGACTTTTCAAACTACCATGATAATAAAAGGCCATTTCTGGACAAGGCATCAACCCCCTCAAACTAGAAAATACAGAAAAGAAAAAATAAATCCTACTGCTAGAAGTATAAGCAAACGTTACATTGTTTTGTCTTTTTCATTTACTACCCAGGTAGAACAACCATATTTTATCTTGGCCAAGAGAAACCTGTCATGGTTATCAAGATGCATTGTGCTGGTCATTTCTGCCCAGCCCTACATCTTGCCCAAGGCTCAGAACTAAGAGATAAACACAAAAACATTGGTTTAATTTCAAAAATTAATTTAAAGTAATTAAAAAGGGTTGCTGCCCTGGGGAGATTTAAATGAATAATAAAACTGTTACATTACTGACTTTATCTGGAGAGGTCAGCATTTCTGTTTGGGGTCTATGTTGTAAATCAAGCTACAAATCAAGCAAAGCAATAACCTGTCATACTTTGCATTAAGGTCTGATGGACAAAATAGTCCTCCTGAGCATTAGGTTCTTACATATGTGAGTAACAGCCTAGAAAGATACTCAAGTCCCTGTAACAATGCAAGGTCCTACAGATAAACATACACCTGCACAGCCATAAAAGGGAGCTACAGTAGTCCAAGCCTAAATTTGGGAGGATGAGATTAATCAGAAAACAACAACCCCCCTAAAAAATCCCAGTATATCCTTTGATTTACACATTGGCCAAGTGACTGCTGAAAACCAGGAAAGCAAAGCTCATCTCTTACATTGCAAGAACAAACCACAGTTTAGGGCTGATCATTGAAGAAAACGGTATGTACGAGTGTAAAAACTTCCTATATATGACCCAGCATTGCTCTAAAATCATGCAACAGCAGTAATGGACAAAAAATCCCTCCATAGCAATAACCATGTAATTTTTTTTCACCTACCAGTAATAATATTTTGGTTTAATGTTCTACAAGTTTTATTCTCATTAAAAGTGCCTTTTAAAAAGTATGTCTAAAGATGATCAGCATTTCCAGTAAACCCAAAATGCAAGCGTGGAATATTTGACCATTAAAATGTTGCTAAAAATTGCATAGAACAACTCAAAATTCTGAGAAAACTTGGCACGTAAAGAACTGGGGGAAAAAAGGGTCCTTGAGTCCTTCAGGTAGGTCATACACACAAGAGAATTTGACCTTGTCCATTTTTTTTTGTTATTGTTATTTTCATAGGGCTGTTTAACATACAACTTTTTTTGGTAGCAGCTTGGCTGAATTATAAACAACACCACTTCAGGTTGTTAATGCTGACTGGGGCAATAAACTGTATATTGAGAAAGAAAAGTACACCAATGTTCAATTTAGGAACTGCCGGGAAGAAATACCCTTTAAATATTTAAGCTGCCAGTTCATGCTTTGGTTTAGGGTAAATATCAGATGTTGAATGCTTTTCCCAGAAAATATGCTAGAGAATTCAAGACCAGAGCACTGAACTCTCCATGCCAGGGCATGTACTCCACACTTATTCCACACTCCTTTTTCCTATCATCAGTGTGGCAGAGAGCCTCTGAACAGTGCCAGAGTCTGTTCCCTATCAGCTAATATTAACAAGAGCCAAGTGTAACATTAAATTTTTGCTTCTTGAAATCCTTACCCTGTGCCCACAGCTATTTGAAATAACCAGCAGATGTCAAGACTAGAAAAAGTAGTTCTGGGGGAAGGATCTGAAGGGAAGTTAATTCAGAGCTCTGTCTTTGGAGGTATAGGACAAATGACTGGTTTGACTTTTTTAAAAATTATTTTTAATTTTTGAATGACGTCTTACTCCCTTATTCAAAATAGTCTTCAAAAGATGAAACTATTTTCTTCCTCCTAAAAGTATCCTTAAACATTACAATTGATCTTTTCAGTAGAATTCCTTGGTGATCTCACCAAAATACTAGGAATTTAGTCTTCATTAAACTCTTGGAAATAAAAAAAACCCAACCCCCCCACCAACAAAAAAACCCCAAACAACCACAACAAAAAGCCCCAAAAATACCACCCAAACAAAACCAACCTTTTAGGAAGAGAGCTTAATAGAGGTTTGATGGCAAGCACAGCAGAGATACAGCCATGAGTGATTTAATACCTAAAGAATTAAATCAGAGAGGCACTGAACCTTGACTTAATCAAGTAACTATGAATATTTCTACAGACATGTAGCAGAAGGGAACCATTGGTAGCTACATCTTAAAAAGATGAGTCCCCACTATGTGCAATTTTAAGGGAGAAAAACCCCAGGACATAACTTTTAATTACGACAGGACAGTACAATAAAGTGATTTTCTTTTACACTACGTATTCTAGAAAACAGCATAGCTCACATTTAGCATCCTTCCTATAGGCTTGAAGGAGATCATACTTTTTATGGGGACATTGCATATCTTTGTGTATTTTTTCAGTCCACAGCCTGTGTGACGTTCACAGAGTTCCCACTCTGCCACAGAGAAGGCTAGGCCATGGTGGCAGCTCCCTGGGGATGAGCCATCCCTTTCTGAATGTGGAACACTGGAGTACAAGGCACATTTCACACTGCTGAACACACACAGCGCTGTTCCCCAAGAGGGGTGGAGAAGAGCCACTACTACCTTTGCTCAGCACACAAGAACAGAGCTCTCAAAGGAGCAGATTTTGGGATCCACCACTTCAAGCACAATCACCTAAACCTCTCCAAGTTTCCCAAAACCTTGATGGAGCAGAGCTCCAGCTCCAGACTGTAACTGCAAGAGCCCCAAACCCTCCCTTCACACCATACTCACAGCAGGCCCTACCAATTCCTTCTGACTTAGACCCGTCAGGAACCAAGAAACTTCGACTTTTTTTGCACAAGTACAACAGACAAAAAACATGATCCATCCTTTGAACAGGCTGCCAATTATGTTCCTGTTTGTTCTGAGTCAGAAAAGTTCTCTGTTTAGGGAAAGGACAGCTTCATAACTACCCATCCCCTGCCCCTGAAGTATTGGTCCCATCATTTTGATATAACTGGTTAAGAGTCTAATGTTTCTGGGAAATATCCAAGAAAACATGCATTAAGTCACAATAACTTCAACAAAAGAAATTCAAAATTGGATGCTGCCTTTATAAGCTCCTTGCATGGAGTAGAAACGCTAGAGCATTAAACAAATCTGGTCTGGCAGTGCAACAAGCCTGAGTAAGAAACAGTGTTAATTAAACCTGTTAAGGATTAGAATGAAAGTTGGAATCTCTCCAGCTCCAACCCAAAGCTGTGCTAACAGGTTATCTATTGTCTTTGCTGTGCCCTTGCCTAGATCAAATTATCTTTTAGATCTTCTATTGAATGAAGAGAAGGGTTCATCTCTCTGAAGAAAAAAAGTGTAAGAAATACCTCTAAGCTGCAGATGATCTGGGAGAGCTGACCTATGACACAGAGCTCATTCCATATTGTTGCTCTGAACTTCTGAGGATTCAAAAAGGATTTTTCACTATTGGAAGCAAGTTAATAGAGTTGGAGATAAGTTTCAGGGATGTGATAAAGTTAATTCCCCGCCTGTCCACTCCTTGTCATATATCCCCAGCCTTACCAGCAGCAGACTTACCAGGGGCTGGGGCAGGGGGGGACAGGGCATTGTGTGGCAATGATCAGGAGTGGAGGAGCCACAGTGAGTGATTTGACAGCAATCATTGATCAACAGGACAGTCATCTATCTATTCTGACATACTGGGAAACAATGGTGATTTTTTTTTCCCCCACCGCAAATTGGAAAGTAAAACAACAACAACAACAACAACAACAACAACAACAACACCAACAACAACACACACAAAAAACCCCACCAAAACTAAGCATGCTTACACAAACCCTGTTAAGGTGCCTTTTGAAAGTTTATGTATTGTTTCATGCTTACATCTACTGGCTTTCTGTTCTAAACTGAAAGGGAAGAAGGAAATATGTTGACTAAATGCTGTCATCCCATGTTAATTAAAAAAAAATCACCATTTAAGTTAGAACCTCCTGAGAAGCTCACGACTGATTTTTTTTTAAAAAAACTTATTTCTAGAACATCAGTTTACTTGTGTCACTACTTCAATTTATGTAGAGCTGTGTGTTTTATGTGTTAAAAAGAGTGTAAAATTTGCATGGAAGACACCATTAAGTATTACGTTCACTACATGGAAATCCCTTCCCCATTGAGGACTTTATAACTAGGGTAATGAAATTTTTATCAGGTTGTAACTTAGAAGATTAGAAGACTAGTAGCACATTACTCTAAAACTCAAATCTGATTAATGTTTAATTGTAGCAATGTGCAGAGATATTAATTAGGTGCACTTTCTATGACTCATAAATAGCTATTGGAGCAAAAACAAGAATAATTTGAAGATTAGCATGAAGAGAATGGTATCCTTGAGTGGTAAATTATAATTAAATAGAATGGACTTTGTGTAAAATAATAGAAATTGTCATCCAATATAATAACTTTGATGCATAATGCAGTTATAACAAATTTTCCAGCAATCAAGTCTGACACCTTTTCTTCAGGATATTTTTTTGTGTAGAAGCCACAGGTGTGAATTAAAAATTCATTGGTGCTTTCCAATGAGAACCACAGGGCAAATCTTAAAACCTGTTTCCCTCATTTGGTTGTTACTCACCACTGAAGATCTATGTTTTTAACAAAGCTTTGTTTAAAAGGGGGACACAGGTAGGGCTCTTGATTTGTATATTCAAATAAGTGTTGCAGCTAAACTTGAAACTCTGAACCCTTGCTTATTGGTTTTTTTTGTTTAACAAGAGATCCTCAAAGTCACACAAGGGTTTTAAATATTGTTTCAGAGCTGCATTTCTCTAGAGAGACACTTTTCTGGTGCATTTGTTACTGAGATGGTGCCCAGGAATATTTTTACTGCTCATTCCCCTTCCTACAGTCTTGCAGAACCGTTTTTCTCTCCATTATCTGACCTGTAAAATATAGCTTACACTGCATTCCTTAAAATAACACTTCCACGAGTAATGAATAAGCACCTGCTGTTCATGATCTTGCAGAAATAGTTGAAAAAGTCACCAAGAGGCACCAACATCCAAAGTATATCAAATTAATCCAAGATTCCTCCTTTTTATGCCAACATAGCAAACTTTAGGTATCTGCTTTTGGCACGAGCTACGTTTTCTTAATGTATTTTAACTAAAACAATTGAAATTGGAATTAACTTCTACTATACAGGTCTGGAACAGTACCAGAATGTAGAACAAATATATCATCTTGTGCCTAATGAAAAAAAAGAGGCAAAAAAGTATGAAACAACTCATCCTATGTCTCTTACTTGTCAATTATATCTTGCGATTAATGACATTTCTGTCATTATTTTAAAACCCTAAATTCATCATCAAAGAGAAGATAATCAAGTGGTTAAGATTTAAAATTTTCATTCAAAAAAAAGAAAACAGGGCAGTGGTATAACACTAAAGAAATTTCTTTCCATTTTTATTTTCATTTAATATTAAGATTAGTAACTAAAATCAAGGAGCTGCATGTTGGCCAGGTGATCTTCTGGATTACCTCTGTCTAATGCTAGAACCATTTTTTTTTCCCTGTTGCCATGCATCAAAAAATCTTTATGTGGCAGGTCAGCAATGTGAAATTGAAAAGTTTACATTTCTTGAAGGCTCAAAATACACAAGCTCTGCATGACAGATTTCTACTATACACTGAGTACCTGCTCTGCTAGAAATATCTTGGAAGTGAGAAAAGAATGAAACAAATTATTTTGCACAGACTTCAGCAAAAGATCATCATTATTCAGAAAATATGAGGTGAGGAAAAAAGTGGCCAAAATGTTTTGCCTCAAGAGCAATGTGAGTTTTCCCCATTTACACTTATGTCAAATACCCTCTTAACTGCATGATAACCCATATAAACCCAACCCAACAACTTAGCTCTCTGTCTAACTTTAAATACTTAAAGCAAGAATTCATTTTGAGAAGGAAAGAGAATGGGGACTTGCAGCTGCCTTGTAAAAGGCTACTTATTTTCAAACCATTAAATTATCTTTTACAAACATCTTTCATTCTAATGTTTTGGGGTTTTGGCTTTTTGGTTAAAATTATTGAATTTTTTTTTCTTTTTTTTTTTTTAGTTTTATAACAAGTGATTGATACAGAAAATTATGTTGCCTATGTTAATAAATCAAGCAACTAGGAGAGAAAATTCAGACTTGAAGCATCTCAGGTAGCTAGAATCAGTAATAAAAATTTTGTAAACTCCTTTCATAGCTAGAAAAATACCCATTACAACATGTAAGAGAATGTGTCACCTAATTGCTCTGTCTTTTCCATCACTACACTGCTTAATCATCATGCCCCTAGTTCATAGCTCCAGACACATTCAATTGTGCTAAAAGGTGATAAATTCAGCAGTATTAATGGATTTAGAAAAGAGTTTGACCTTTGGAAATGTACATTGGGTTCTAGGAATTGGGGATGTGCCATGTTTCATGTTAAGAGCAGATGCATCATGGCATTTTTCCTTTAATCTGTTCCTAATGCTGGAAAAGTCTTTCAGTGCTCTATAAGTTTCTTGCCTCCTGAAATTCTAAGTTATTCTAGAAACAACAGTCATTTCTGTTCATTTTAACAAAATATAAAGTAAGCCTGTATCCTGAATTTTGATTAAAAACCTTTCAGGGAGTTGTTGTTATATAGGTCTTGATTTTAGAGAAAGCAAGCAAAAGCAATCACAATTGTAATGATCATAACAAAGACTGTTTTATCATCAATATATAGAAGATGTGCTTTCAGCAAAATTGACTAGAAAACATTTTTGTTGATATATTTAATAAAAAATAAAATTTTCAAAACCCTCTTCACCCTGATGCACAGCAAGAAAAATAAACCTTGTATATTTTTACAATCAAAGAATGAAACAAAGATTCGGTTACCAAGGTGAGTCAAAAGTTGCATTCTGAAGCCACAGCGTGGGAGACTGTATCAGGTCCCAGTCTGCACTAGATGGGGAAAGAATTTGAATCCAGGTTTCTTCCAGTCCCACTGAAACCAGCACTAGTTGGTTATCGGTGCCAAGCAGAATCCCTTTGCATTCTGCTGGTATGTTCTATCACAATCCTGAAAATTTTCTATGTTCTGGTTTCCACTGAAAAATGAGATTGGGAAAAAATTCATTTTTCCAGTTTACAGGGTACTACTACCTAGATCAGACCACTGGTCTTTCTTTAGCTGCAGCCAGCTCCTGGCAGTGAACAGTAAATGTCTGACAGTAAACCCTTGATTTGGCTCTGCAAGGTTTAGGTTTGGTAGTTTTAACCTATCTCAGATACAAATAACAAGTTTGAAATCCCATAAAGTTTTTTCCTAAGAGTGGTGTATATGCTTAAGATAGGGAGAAAAAACAACGAAAAGAAAGAATTCTGAGCATCCCAACCAGGACATTTTTTAAAAAAGCCAGCTGAACAGCAGCAGAAAAGCCTGTCAACAGCCTAAAAATCGGCCCTAAGAGTCAAAGCCCTACTATTACCTCCCTAACAGGACCAAGAGGAGAAGCACTAGTTTTTCTCTTGATACCATAATTTAATATCAATCAGAATCTGTCAGGCCCACAAGGAAGCACAGCAGAGTGAGGTGCAGGGAAGGCTCCCTGCTTCTCCACATCCTGAAGAGATTTCATGATTTTAACTCAGCTTTCTCTACACCCTCCAACCTACCACAGGTTAGTAATGTGCCCTTGATCAGGAGGTCTATTGCAATCTGACCCTTAAAAAACAATTACAAAATACTCCAAACCAGTAAGGTTTCTAAAGTTTTTCTGATGTAGAAATCAATCCTGGCTATACTTTCAAAAAAAAAAAAAATAATAACAATGTTAGGAATGGTTATGATAATCCTATCAGTAGTACATGTGTGGGAGAATATGATTCATGCAAAACCATTTCCCTGTCTTGATTCTTCATGTTACTGAACATTACAGGAAAAAGGCAGCACAAAACTTTCAAATATTTTCAGTGAGGAAAGGAAGGACTGTAGGGAACCAATTAGGTTTGCCAGTAAACCAGAAGTGCCTGTGACTGGTGCCTCTGAGGGTCAAAAGTAATAAATTTTATGTACCAGTATCCTGATGTTACCACTGTAGCAGGGGATAGTGAAGATTAATATCATAATTAGAAATACTGAACAATATCTCCATTACAAGACAGATAAAGTGGCAATCCTGACAGTCACAGCAACAAATTTATTCATTGTTTTTCTTCCAACTCAATGAAAGGACATACATTATCAGTCTGGACAACTTCTAATATTTTGGGGCAATGAAGCAAATCCATGCCCTACCTTTGTGACTGCAGAAGTGCAAAATAAGCTGTTGAAGCTGCATGACACAGCTTGGGGGAGAAGGAGGTTAGGCAGGGTAACTAGAGGAGGGTGCACCAGAGGAAATTCCAGAACACAGTCTGACAACAGCACTCACAGAGAATCTAGATTTAGTCCCAGAGAACAATGCCAAAGAGATAAAACTCTTCCATGCTTAAAGCCTACTGAGCTTTTATAATATGAACCTGAAGTTGTGATAATTCTTAATAGCCAAAGGATTTTTTTAAAATCAACATTCCACTAAAATAATTAGAAAGCTGCATCACAAATAGTCAGCAATGTTAGTAAACTAGAAAGTTTGCATTAGAAATTAAACAGGAAAGCTTATCTTCCATGAGTAGTGATTTTTATCTTTTAGATAAACTTCATGCACTATTGTGACAATAAACCTTAGAAAATGTTTCACAGAGCTGCGCAGATAAGTCTGCAGCTAGTGAACTGACCAAATAGCTCAAAAAGCTGCAAAATAAATTCACCCCAATTGCATGTTATTTTTGCAATATAACCAAATGTGTTTTGCTCAGCAATCTATTTAGCCCATTGGGGTTATTTTGGATTTCCACCAGGATGGTTCAAATTACCTCACCACTCCCACACATCAACCAAAGCAAACACTTGCTAACATTTGAGAGGTGGGCGAGGAGGCAAACTTAGTTACATCATCACCACCTTTCCCACAAGCTGACGAGGAGGCACATGCCAACAGTCAGTGAAGAACACACCAACAGGCCTTTGCAGGGCTGGAGAGCAATTCCCAGCCTTGCAGATCCACATTTCTTTCCCACATTCAGCAGCAGAGCAGTTCTCTAGTGTTAAACAAGAGGAGCTGTTGGTATGGCAGAGGGAGAGCAGGTTCTAGCTGGTGCTGCTGCACAGTTTTGGAGTTTGCTGCTGACACTAAGACCAATGGATATTAGAAGAAAATTCTCAGCAGCAGGAGCTCACTCTCTGCCTTTTCTGGGTCTTTAGGAATGACATCAGAGAACCTCACAGTGGTTACATTCAAGCATTCCTCTTAGATCATTTCTGGACCCAAGTCTTCCAGTAAAAACTGCAGCATAAATGGCAGCGTGCAGCCTAAGAAGAACCTGCTCTATGCACCTCTTGCTGGCAACAGTGAACACATCCAGGCTAACTTTAGCAGAAACACACAGCAGAAGTCTCCATGGCATTCCCAATACCAATAGGAATGGAGCCTGGTCTCGAAAGCATAAGTTAACAGGGCCTGCCTGCAGAGCGAGCTCCACTGCTACCCATCAGCAGATTTTTTTTTTTCCAATACTCAAGAGCATTTTTGCAATTAAACCAGCTATTTCTTACCTTATGCTGACAGACAGGCAATACAGATTAGCTACGGTCATGATTGTTAATAACCTATATGTACTAAAAGGTGGCTTTCATGAACAGTCACTCTCTGTCTTCTCTTTTGTAAACAAAACAGAGCCCATTCCTTCATTTTCTTCTTGGGAATTTAATAAACTAAAGCTTTCAACAAACTAGAGTATATTGCTGATCCTTTTAGTAGCTGCCTTCTCTACCTCCTTTTGAAAAGCCAAATACTCGAAACGGAACATCTTTCTTTAGCTAAGATCCCAGCAGAACTGCACGAACATCAAACTTTTCCTCCTCTGCCATCCCCTGTGTTGTCAGTGCATCCCAGATTGATGCCTGTCTCTGTCTGCAGCAAATTGCAATCAGCTGTAACTTCCCAATCTTTTCTGTAGAACTACTTCTAGGCCACAATTATTCCTCATTTTATAACTGTGAGTTTGATTTTTCCATCTTAAGGTACAGGAATCGATGCTTTCCTTTGTAGAAATTCATCTTCCTGATTTCAGATTATTTCTTCACTTTATCAAACTCATTTTGAATTTTAATCAGTTCTCCACAGTGCTTGCAACCCCTGTCTCCCCTCCTCCCACACTAGCACAGCTTGGTGTCATCATGTACCACACTACAGCTGTGACAAGGAGACATGCTGGTGGTTTTTTTGAGTTTGAATATGCAGTGAAAAGCAAGAGGAAAGAAAAGAAAATCAATGCTTTAAGAATGTCAGTTTAAATAGCCAGGAAAATATTCAAAAGGTAGATTAGGAATAAAACCGCAGAAGTCTTAAATATCTTCCAAAGGAGCATCTCTCAGCTGAGCATTAAGTTGTGACAAGTTTTTAGCTCTGGGGAAGACACTGCCCATTAGTTTAGCCCTTGGCCGCATCTATCCTTAAGTATATAACCACATTATTAAAGAAATATAACCAAGGGAGTTTCTGTATTTATTTAAGGACAAGGCAATATGTGGTGGATAACATGAGTTTTGCAGCACTTTTAGTCTTGTTCCCATCTTAATTATATTATTCTTATATGTTTCTTGGAAAGAAATACCCAAATCATATAGCCATGGTTTCATTATGTCCTCTGTATTATCCACTGATTTTTTAGAATTTATTAACAGCAGAGCCATCTTCTTTTAGCCTCAGAGTACATACTCAGATGTTTTTCTAGGCAAGCAAATAGAAAACTGAAAAGTCTTACAAAATGTTCCTCTGTATTGTTCCACAGAGAGCCAATCTGAAAGCACCAAACAACCGCAGCATCCCATGGCACTACTACAGCCAAGAATTAGTGCCCAGCTTACAAAGTGACTTCCAGATGTATACACAAAGTCTTGCAATTAAAAGAAAATAAAAATCCTCAAACAGGAAGTCACCTCCAAAAACCAGCATAGTCGCTGTCCTACAAACAGTCCAGGCATATGGGTATATGCTTCCTGCTAAAACCTAACACTTTTCAGACCAAGGGCTGACAATTTGATGTTAAAACATTGTTTATATGAGTTTAATTAGGAATTTCATAGCACGTTCACTAAACCGCCAAAACCCCGTTTGCCTTGGAAACAAGCAATAAAGAATTCCCCTGCCTTTTCCTGTTTGTTAAGTAGCAAATCAAAACACTACAGAAACCTAGGCTATCAGGGAAGGCTCTCTGAGAAGGAAATAAACCAAAACCGACTTGTCAAATGGGACTGCCTGCTGCTGCCTACCATGTGGTGCTCTAGTGAGCTGCATCTGTTCAGCTATTAAACATTGTGGTGAGCATGACACCGACAGCAGTGGCATTATCAAATATGCTGAGTGGCTATTAAGGCCCTCTAGAATAATCTTTCCACTTTTATTTTGGTTAGTAGAAGTTACTGTAAAGTAGCTTCACGTATGATAATGCTCTTTGTGTTTGTCCCTAAATGAGAAGGTCCTGCTACACAATCCACTGACAGCCTTAAAAGTTCCACCTACAGTGCTAGGGAAACTCTGAGTACTTTTGCTCCAGGAACTTTCCATTGTTCCCTGGAATTCACTGGGTCAGGGAAAAAAGCCCCATATGGGGAACAAGAGCATTAAAGGGGTTTCACAGCAGACAGGAAGAATGCAGTCTGCTGCATTCGATTTGCAGGCAGTAAGTTACAAGTCCATCAAGAGGGAGGGCTGAACTAAAATAAGAGATTCTGGACCCAAAGTAGAGCATGATGATATCCACTGTAACGGTCATCCTCATCCTTCAATCTAGAGGCCTGGGATGAAGAGGAGTACCTGACCCAATGGTAGAATAGCAGAGGGAAGAATTCCCCGTCCTGTACAGGCAGCTTTCCTAGCCCACAAAGAATGCGTAATGCTGCAGCAGCAAGTGTGATTTACATCTCCCTGAGGGAACATCTGGACTTACATTTCACCCTTGACTGTGCATAGATCATCACCTAGAAATTCCAGCACGAGAAGTTAAAGCACGTTAGTAGCTTCATGCTGCTGAACTGAAGGCTTTGGGATAATTTCATGGAGGACTGGCAAAGCTGTGTCGTTTCTTTGTTCCTCAGCATCCCTTATTCAACGTAAGCTAGGTAATTATTGAGAGCCAGGAAATGCATGAGTCAGTTCCTTCAGCTAATCCACCCTCTGAAGCATTAGCATGTTTCAGTGTAAATGGGCTTTCACAAACTGCAAGGTATTTAAGCCTCTCTAAACATGTAACAGGGAAACTCACCGGTTGTTAGTAGGATTGTTACATTAAACATAAGCCACCAGAACACAGAACAGTGACAGTATCAGTTCATTAAATCTTTATCCTGTTCGTTATTCTTACAGGAATTCCTCTGAGTGATATGATCGAAGAAAAAAAAAAAAAAAAGAAAAAAAAAGAAAAAAAAAAAAAAAAATAAAAGATTTAGCAGCAGCAGCAGCTCACTGTCAAGTGGGAAGAATCACTGCTAGATTCAAAGGGAAGGCAAATATTGTACATCTAAGATTGCTGCTGGGAGAGAAAGCAATAGGCTGCTCAGTGATCCACCAGCAGTGGAGATGCACTGATGTCAAGGGTAGCAAGCTCAAGTAAGAGAGGCAGTGAGTGAAAGGAAGATGAAGATTCAACTGGCACCTAGGGTTTCAGAAAACACAAATAAATTCCCTGCTCTGTCTCTGTTTCCTGCATGCAAACACTGCTGCAACAAGCTAGTGCCAGAGATTACAAAAGTAATTTATTGGGATGAAGGTAGGATCTAAGCCTTGTCTGTCCAGTTCCACCCTTCCCTACACCCATGCAATGATTTTATTCCAGTTCCTCCTCACTGATACAGTGGTGTAAGGAAACAGGGAGAAAGGCTCAAGACCATGAAACAGCCTAGAAGAAAAAAAGCAAACTTGCATTAAATATGAAAAGAAGTTTTCAATTTGGTGATGACACTGAGGCTTCACAGAGCAAAACCTGAATTAAGTAAGTGGTCTAATTAACTAACTGTGAGTTACAATTAAGGTAGTATCTCACAAAACCAGAATAGTATTAAGATGAGCTTTCCTTATTTGCACAAAGTGATTAACTATATTAGCAATATTTACTTAAGCAAATGACTGAAGGAAAGCAGCAAGCTCTGTAAAATTGCTTCTGCACCTCACCTTCCAGCAGTAGTTTTCTGGCTTGATGTAGATCCTGCTCACACTTACTCATATTTCTGCAGTATTTTCAAACAAATCAATAGTGGAAGCAGTGGGATGAGAATTACTTGGAGCTAAGATCAGAATCTGTTCAGGTCACCAGCAGCACTTTTGCCCTCGTCTTGTTCTGCATCAATAGGCAAATCACTCTCACTGGTATTAAAAATATTATTGTTCATATTGCACGTCCAATGAAAAACCACTACACTGGTACTTTGTGCTGCAGTGCACACTTCATCCTTATCCTCACTTAGAGCTCATAAATTTAAAAGACATGCAGTTAATGGGCCAGATCTTGGATTCTGGCTTTTATCTGTAGGAAACGAATCCTGATCTGTCCTGTGCAAACCTGGCCCCTCTTCAGTGGTCAACAGCAGTCTGAGAGTCACTGCCATTAGGAGCTAAAAGCATAGTCTAGATATGCTGAATGTGATGTCATTGCTCCAGTCTGTCTTTTTTTCCCAAACCACACATTGTCAGCTGAAAGTGCCTGAAACCTGTCTCCAGCCTCCACTATCACAGCTTCTCACACACTGGATACACATGCCTTCCACTTGGTGTTGAGCCAGGCATGTCCAGCAGGGAGGAGGGAGTACAAATCTCCTTGTGTTTCTCTAAAATTAGACAAGAACCAGGCAGGAATAAGCTTGGAAATATCAGGGCTGACTCTCTTACATGACTAGGTATAAAAAACTGTATATGCTTATTTTTTATAAATATGTGTGTGTGTGTGTGTGTGTATATATATATAATATAAGCATAAAATATAGATACTATTATATCTATGTTTAAATATAATAGGCAGAATATTACCCCCATAGGATAAGTGCACAAAAGTAGCCTGCTCTTGGATTTCACTCTCAGTCATCCAGAGCTCTCATTCTCCAAATAATGACAATAATTTCCTGTATTTCTGTTCCTTCTTCATTTGGATGATCAGCCAGGTTACAGTAGCTCTGCTACTTCAAATAGTCAAGTATCCTTTTAATCATAATAAAGTTGCTAAAATGCCTGCTAATTTTTTCATTGGCGCTTTTTATACACAGCAATGTTGTGGGAAGTTATTTTAATATCTGCAACCTTAATATACAAGGATGTTAGCTAGTAGCCAGCACCAGAAATTTTGAATTACAAGTATGTGATTAGATCGTGATGGATCTAAAACATCAATGAAAGGAGATAACATTAGCTAGGAAAGGTGGGAGGCAAGATGGTCTGTACATCATAAACTAATTCCCGTGTCCTCCTCCCTGAAGCCAGAAATTTTTTATTTATATGTAAAAAGCCTTGACACCAAAGGATATACCTCCTAATTCTGCCCACATGCTTATTTGCTTTGTTGTTGCCAGTTTTGTTTTTTAATTAAGCGGAACTTATCAATGGTTCTCATCAAGAAGTTCTTCCATGTGAGTACACCATACAGTCACCACCTGAGGTGACTCCCCTATTCCTTCCTATGCCTCATTTCATGGAAAGAAAAGGTATGTTATCCCTGAGACCCCTGGCTGTTTGCCACCTGTTTTCAGTGGGATTCATTGGGACTGCTGAATTTGCACAACACACGATTCTGTGTTTGAGGACATGGCAGAAGAACAAGTTGGGGAATAAGGGAAAGGGAAGAGAAAGAAATAATCCTTGAAAATATGACTGGATGTAATCCATAGAGTACTTCAGAGCTTTAAAAGTGACAATGTAAAAAATTAGAGAAGCTTTATGAAGAGGTCATGAGCCTCTTCAAGTTTGTGCTAATTAAATATGCTTGGTCTTGTGCTTGCTTTTCCAAATTGGTCCACTTGAATTCTTAAAAATGCAGAGTTTTTGTTATTATTATAGCATGACCCAGGCCAGACCCACCCCCGCTTCTATTCCTAATCTTGGTGCTTTTTAAAGCTCAACAAGAAAATTAAGTTCCATGTTTACATTCTCTCCTTGTGCCAGATCTGAGGTTCCATTTGAGCACAGTTTGTAACAGTAAAGTCATAGGAAGACTTGCTGTCAAATTCAGTACCAAAGTTCTGGATCTTAAGCAGTTCTGTCAACAGAAATATTCAATTTCCAGTGTAATTTTGAGATATGTGGGATCAGAAGGGAATTTAGAATCTACTACCTGATCTGTACGATAACTTCATACAATGCCATGGCCACATGCAATTCTTTCCATATTTTTGTCAGTTAATTCTGATATATGTGGCACACTAGAAGTGTTTTAAAGATCTATCCACCATCAGCCAGGTTTTACACCTTTTCTAGAAGGAAACACTTGAGGAGGTTCATCACTGTTGAGGGCTGGAGCATTGTGCCACTGACATGGTATTTTAGTTGGGAATTTGGGTCCTATTGGCTGTGCAATTTTCTCTGGTCAAGGGGCTGGCAGGTGGTGACCCCATTACACAGCATGCTTTTTTGGGAAGGAAGCTTGTGTTCTCCCAAAAGCACAAAAGGAGCAGGATGCATAAAGTTGTTTGCTGGATAGAGGGAAGTGAGAATTTCTATTTTATCCCAAGACAGAGGAAGAAAATGAAAGGAGCTGCCTCTCTCAAGGACATTTCTAGGCTGAGGAATCAGGCAGGAGATCAGACCTACCACACTAGTATACTAGACCTTCCACAAAACATCAGGATTTCTCCTTGCAGTTCTCCATGATGGTAGTCAGAGCAAACCTGCTTAATTATATCAGCTGTACAAATTCCATTCATATTTTCATAGAGTGAGGTATCAGTCTGTTCTGTGCCAGAATTAGCACATTTCCATAGCCTTCCCTCAGCAATTTGGCCTGTTTATGGCAAGAACAGAACACTGTTGCTAAATGTGCAATAGCAGATTGTGGAGACTATTCCAGATGAGGCATTAACAAATAGCTTATATAATAAAAGCCCTTTTCAGAGCTTTTTTAATCTTTGTCTCTGCTAATACAAAAGAAAAACTGAACAGCATGGTTTCAAGCCATGACTTGACCATCTCAATGACTCATTTATTTTCTTTCCTACAAATTTACATCTTTAACCTGATCAGTGAGGTAAATGATTGCTGCATTTACCACAAATTCCCTAGATTAATTCATTGCTCCCATTCTAATTAATGTTTGTGTGCACTGAATTGCATTCTCACCTGCCTGTCTAGTCCCATAAATGAGACTACACTGGTTTTTTTTTTTAATTCAAACCTATAAACAAGTCTGGAAATCCTTCTTTCATAGTAATTTTTTTCTGTTTAAAGATTAACATACAGTCTGGTTGTTGAGTTTTTTGTTCCTCAAAGAACTAATCAATGTCCATAATAAGTTAAACTTCCTATAGCATTTTACATTCATATATATAAATGAAAAAAAGAAATCACAAATAAATATTCCATCTATAAGCACAATAAAGAAATGTCAAATAATAACAGAATTCTGGATTAGATAACCTCAGCCTTATGAAATTTTCTTGTGCTTCAAGGTAGCAGAATATTAAAAATCTCAGCTCTGAAAAACATAATGGCCTAAAGTCTTTCCAGGGCTCCAAAGTGATCCCTGATGCCCACTTCACTGGTGATGATGATGGCCTGGTTTTCAGCAGTGCTGACTACATTCGGCTTCCATTGACTTTAGCCACTGTTGTGCATGTTCAGCACTTCTTAAATTACAGATTTCTGAAAACTAGGTCTGCCCTTTTTTTTTTTTTTTTTTAATCCCTTCCTGGATGTGAATAATTCAATTTTAAACTCATTACTGTTTCATGAATATACAAGCCACCACTGGCCTTCCTAAAGTTTTGCTTTCCAAAGGTATGCATATAATAATAAGGAATTCTAGATTTGAATGATGATTATTAGAAGAAATTATATTCTAGAAATATTATTTTTAAATATTATTAAACTCTTCCTAGGAAAATTAATTAGCTCCAATACAAACCATTAAAATCAATGGTATTTTTATCATAAATCTCATGAAAGTACATCCAAGCTGTCTAGAAATTGATTCAAATACAACCAAGTCAATAAAAATCAACTGACTTTCCATTAGACATTAAGCTCAAGACATATATTCAAAAGAGAGTAACAAATGCATTTATCATAAAATATTGCAGTTCTTTCCCTGGTACACTCAGACACAGAATTCTGATCCTCATTTGAGGTTTTCTCCTTCTGTTCACTTGAGGGAAGGTCATTATACTTGCCTAAGTTAAAACTATCCATATTTTATGGATATGTACAATAAAGTCTAACAGAGTCAGCTATTAAAAGCCTGGTGTAGCAGAGTACTGCATATATATAACTGAGAGACAGAGAGAAAGGAGCAAGAAATAATACTAATTTTAAGTTTGCTGAAAGTTAAAAATCAAATAAGTAAATGCCATTTCTACAATATATATTTTAATGTATGTAGTATGTAAATATTTGGGACAAAGAGCATGAACTGAGTTTACTCATGATCCAAAATTCTATTTTCTGGAAGACATGCAATCTTTCCTCTCCCATGACTGTTCACCTCAGTGATTAATTGTAACTCTGAAGGCCTCACAAACACATCTTGGAAGTCTAAGGACAATATTGATTAATCCATCATGCCAGTAATGCTACATCTTCACAGTATTTCAGGTTAGTTGTGTTGTGCCTTGCATAGATTGATACCATCTGTTTTAACCATACCATATGTTGGGGGTTAGACTTGTTTGGTTTGTTGGGTTTTTTTGTTTTGTTTTGGTTTTTTTTCACCTATAGAATTTTTTCCCAGGAGTTGCGGGGCAACTGATTGCTGGGTGTTTGTCAGTGCCGGGATCTGATTCTGGAGAGAGCTACCATCATCTGCTCGTGTGCTCAGGAAAAAATCCTGATTTCTCCTTTTGCTGCTCTGCTGGAGCTGGCTCAGCCCTGTCCCACTGCCTCGGCGCTGTTTTAAAGCTGCTCTGCACCGCGGCCCCGCACTGCCTTCCCTGCCGGACATCCCTGCCCCCCCCAGTGACCGCCGACGGAGCTCCGAATTTCACCCGATCCACCAGCCCGGGATCCCCCACCGTTCCAGCTTGGTACCTTTTTTTTGGAGTCCCCAGAGACCAGACTGCCCCGAGTTTTGTGGGACCAAGCTCCGTCAAGGTCCCTGGTTCTGTTTTCGCTATTAATTGCTGTAGTTGTTGTTGTTTGTTTGCCTTGTTATACTATTAGTAAAGAACTGTTATTCCTATCCCCATATCTCTGCCTGAAATACGTTTTAATTTTCTAAATTATAATAATTTGAGGGAAGGGGATTTGAATTATCCATCCCAAGAGAGGCCCTGCTTCTCTTTAGCAGATACCTGTCTTCTTTCAAAACCGAGACATCATACTTTTTCAGGTAATGTGTTAGCACATCTCTTGAAGTAGTTTTCCAGGCTTTATCTTCACAGTATTAATCTTACTGGCTAGCGTTTCCCCTAAAATATTGTTTCCTAGTGACATGAAATGGAATGAAACAAAAAATATCTACTACAATCTACCCTGAGTCTTATTTCTTTTTATTCTGATATGTTTTCTATATCCCAGGTATAGACAGACTGTCACTGTTCTCTCACTGGAATCAGAGGTCATTTCCCCCCCACTTTCCCCCAGAGAAGGTTAGGACAACATTCAAAACATTGCCACGTCTGCCTTATTCTTTATTTTAGACCTCTGAATGTTTCCTATCAGAATGATCATCACCACATAATTCAGCAGGTCCATACCTGTAAATGAGATTAATTAGTACAGTCTCACCCTGCTTGAGTTAGGAGAAGTGACCAGTTCAGCTTAAGTAGCTCGTGTGCCCTAGGCTCCTAGGCTGGGCGTCTTCTCTGGAATGCCAAAGCTTTATACTTTTGAATGCTCTGCTGGCCTTATGCTCCATACAAAGTTCTTGTTCTCAACTTCAAAATCAGCTGTCACCATAAAAACAGCTGCTTTGTGATCCACTAATACTTTGATTTTTCAAACAAATTACACAGACAAAGACACAAAAACTGCTGATTCTTTCTATCAGGCATAAAAAATGTAACATTTTGTTATAAAGTCTTTCATTTTAACAATGAAAGATGAAAACATGGTATAATTTACATATTTTTTTATAATGGCTGAAGTCTGTTGATGGAAGTATGTCCTTCTTCTCAAATAGAGAAAATACCCTTTGTGCAACACCGGAGAATTACAGTTTCCTATGCTACCAGTGTTGACAGAAAGAGCAATTTAACAGGACTTCTTAGCTCTTTGAGATGAAATTTTTTTTAACTGCACTTTGTTCCTCACCATAAGAAAGCTAAAAATTTGAGGTAGAAACAGCACAGTCCCTGTGGAAGGAAATGACATTTATATATTTGTACACTTTGCTTTCTAATGACGTGGGATAACAGGGTGGAAAGAGAAGAATAGTGGAGGTAGGAACAGGAATCACTGACAGAATTGCCTAAGCACACTAGAAGTCAGACAAAAAGTTAATGACAGGAGTGCACATGGTGATTAACTGAACACTGCATGAAAAGCTGCTGCCTTTTTCCACGTGACAAGGAGATGGATGCGGACCATGTCATGAAAACTAGAAACAAAGGAAGATTACAGTAATTATCAGAGCTATCTGTCCTTCATTTATCCATCAACAGGAGAGGAAGTGGCAGTAGACTTTCTGGTACCATATCTATTTCCTCTTGAACTAGATCTCCCAGCAAAGACAGCACAGGAGACCACCTCCATATAAGAAGTCAAGTGATTGAAATGAAAGCTAATTGCTGCATCTCTGGATGACTAAGACATTTAAAAATCCCTTTCCTGAAGTACTGTGTTGCATATCATACACACAAACAGTCCTTTTTATCTATGCTGCTAGAGTACAGGTGCAGTTTTATGATAATCTATCTTGGAATTTAAAATATCTGCACTGGAACTGTTAAGCATCTGGTAGCAATGCAGACTAGACATTTTTACAAATGTTTCTCATAACAATGGTTATTTGGAGAGGTTAAATGATTACTTTTACTAAATATGTTCCAAACCTAACACCAAAGCTGTGATTCAGATGATCAAGCAGCAATTTTTAAAATCAGAATTTTTTACACCCTTGATTTCATTATTAGGTTTACATTGTCTTTACGTAAACAGAATAATAAAGAGGGCAAGCACAACTGAAGTACTATGCTCTAACTTGTAATTTCCTCTTCCATTTCCAAAATAAAGAAGGTTAAGAACAAGCTACCTCAAAGCTCTCAAGCACCCTCCTCAACATGCTAGTGAGGGCTATAATCTAAATTTTCTTAAAGCAATAGTTCCAGTGCAACTCTTTTTGCCACCACAAGCGGGTGAGTTATCCATGCACAGTGCATCTCAAGGTACACAGGCACTTTTTGCTCATGCATATTCATGGCACAAACAGGTGAGTAGGTACATGCAAAAGAACATGCAGAATTAAACACTTCCCTCCTAGTTTTATCTCCTTCCATTATCCATAGCATGTTTCTGTTTGTTTAGCAGATAGGACACTCCTAGTGGCATCTCAACATTGGTGAAAGGAGGAAGTTTTGAATGACCAACCCCTTCTACTGTTTTTATTACAGCTGGTTTAATACAGTAGCTGCCAATTTAGATCCAATTAACTATTTTTCAAATATAACACGTACGTAGACCTCTCTGTTTCTATGTTTACATCATTTTTATAACGGTGTTATCTCACAATATCTTTCTGAACTAAAACTGATACCAGGTAAAATTCTCAGAAGTATCTGCCATTCAACTGGCTTTAATAAGATATATGGTCTTTGGTGTCACAAGTGCTTTTGAAAATACTGCCTTTCAACTTCCCTTTGAATACTATCCTTATTTGAATTACATTTCGGGAAATTATATCCCAGTAGATTTCCCAAGCTTTATCACTGACAACCCTTATAGAAATCCTTGCCAAATGTCTTAGGATTTCAGGTCAATCCCTCAGTGTCTCCACTCTAGGGCCAGACTCCACTGAAGCTGCTCTCAGAAGGTCAAACCTCATTCCAGTGAAATTTCACACAGTTACCATTTTGCTCTGAAGCAGAGCAGGCTTCAGGGAAGTTCCCAAAATCCCTTGCAAAGGCAGCAGGGGGAGGCCAATATCACCTCACAGCGCAGGATGATAAAAGGCTTTGCTGCTTCACAGAATTTTCAAAAGAACTACTAAAGTATAATTTATCATTTTCCACATCCCTATTAAGCTGGTAGTGTTTCTGACCATAGAAAACTCTCAATTATTCTTTTATTTTACCATCTTTTGCTACAGCATGGATTTAAGAATGTTATTTGAGAAAAAAAAAAGGATTGAAAACCACAAACATTTATGAGCAAGCAATAATTTTTGATTTCAAACTCATCATTAATGAATACAACGTTTGCTTTAAAACAGAAATATCACTGTTAGATGAAAGAGTAAACAAATAATGTAGTTTGGATAGACTTCAGGTATAGTAAATTGCAAGAAAAACATTCCTTTGTATGCTAATGAAGACGAAAAAACTGTAAAGAAGAAAGTAACTCTGTTCACAGAGGGTGGTTTTGCTCTGAGATCGCAAATAAAGAGGTAAATTTTAACAAGGCACCTGGTGTTTGCAAAGCTAATATTTAAATTCTATCTAGCAACACAATACTTGTCTTGAAATATGTAGGCTCTCAGTTTTTCTGGCCTGGGAGAAGTTGCTTTTTCACATTTTTAAACTAAGACTGTACAATACCAGCCAACAATTTTGTCCATGCGATTCAATGTAAGATAAGGGTATAGAAAACCTCTGAATTTTATTTAAGGTTTTCTTTCTTTGTTTATTTACTCAAGCCAGTAAATAAATAAAAAAATCACCTTTGTGCACAATGTAAGAGAGTCTTTCCAGGAAAAAAAAGGAGTCTGGGAAGATTGAATACCATAATCCCATCTAATTTTGAAAATGATCACTGCTGAATGTTTTCTGAGGGTAAAAGTGTAATTGGTTATAGATCAATAAGTAATTTCATTCAAAAGGAACTCAACTGTTCCTGAAAGTAGAGACGTTCTCAAATAAAAATCAAACGAACACATTAACAAAGTTCAGACTAATCTAAACAACAAAATTTTATACTGCTCTAGTTATGTTTTTCTCAATTGATCATTTATTTATGACGCCATAAAACTCCATATGCTTTCAATTTTGATTGCTAATTCCTTGCTTTAAGGCAGCTGAAATTACTTTTTAAGATTTCCTAGCCTGACAGTCTTTCTTTCTGCTTAAGATTTACCATCTCAAAAGAATGGTGAAATCAGAGGACAAATTCTAATACAAACAATAAGCACAGTCAGCTGTGATACACTGCAATTCCACCATTAGATTCCAGATTAAATCCCCCAGGTTAAACATACCTTCCTCTGGTACTGCTAAATTCTGTTCCATGTAATTACACTGCAATAAACCTCTGTCTGTACAGGTATCCCAGTATGATTTTTAATTGAAAAGCCATGAAAAGTAGCACTGTAGCAAGTGAAAGGCATTTTGAGTATGTTTGAGACCCTGTACAACACCATATGCAATAAACCAGTATCATTTAGTTCACTACTGACCCCAAAAGTTTCATTAACTGCTATAATTACATTCAGACAAAATAAATTTGAACCCCCCACAAATGCAAGAACAACCAAGAGAAGAAATCTCACACCTTTGATGCTGATACTTACGATATGCAGCTCTAAATAATCTCCAAGACCAGTAGAACTGTCCACTCGCACCAGCACAGCCTCTTTTTGCACAGTGCTAAACCCTATTGCCAGTCTGTCCGCTCGAGTGCTCGGCCGGTCGTTGGGAGGCCACGTGTAAGTGATTTGTCCACCACCTTTGCTAAAGATATACGTTGTCCCCGCTGTTAAAACAAAAAGAGATAAACGTAATCAGCCCACTGGCACTGGAGCAAACCCACATGGAAATCAAATGCCCTACAAAAATCAGGTTCTCATGTAGTAAATGGATTCATAGGCTGTATTTCAATGTGAAGAGGTCTTTATCTCTAAAAATTATGCAGCAAGTGAGATATTAGTGGGTTTTACATTGTGCAATCAGCACTGAATATAACTTAATTGCAAAGGAAACAACTTGAAATACCATAGCTCTGATTCAGAAATGCATATCTGTTTGGTAGAGTTCTTAAGCTTATGCTCGATTAATGTATTTCTGTGATGCGTAGAACAGGGATGAGTTAAACCAAATGCTTTCCTCAACTGGACCTATGTGGAGAAATCAAGTAATTCCTGTTGCCTCATGGTTGACAAAAAAAAATGCAGCTACTTATTTGCACATTGAAAATGATACATGATGGTGGCCAGCAGAGCAAGATGTTAACAAATATATTCAGATAAGACTTTTACAAATCTGAGGTTTATAATCTTGTGACAGATGGGGATAACAAGTGGAAACATACTTGTCATGTCAGGACAAAGAGATTTGTCTACCATCTGAGTAAGCAATGGCTTATTTGCATAATGCTCAATGTACATCTTTTAAAAGTGGAAATCTTTACACATTATATCCAGGGTGCACTTACAAAATCTATAATCTGTTTGAAACAAGTGTTGTAATCCAAAACCACTTAGCACTCAGGTGCTTAACTTCATCACCAGCATATTTCCTCAGAACTAAAATAGCAGCATATCCGGACATTTTCCATTTAAAACTTGTATCTTAACAACAGCAACAGCACAGAGCAGGAAAATTGTGCATGCATTTGATCTTTCATTGGAAAAGTCACTACAAGCTGTCTACTCCTTTTCCATAAGGATAGGTCAAAGCTTAGGGAGATAGGTTGATGTGTTGTAAATACAGAAGTCTAGTTTTACAATATGTCCTAAACTGTCTCAAAGCGTGGCTACTCTCCATTTTATTGCATTTTATTGCATTTTATCTGTTTTTATTGTTTTTATTTTATCCATTTTATTAAATAGCTAATGATAGGACAAGTGGGAACATTTTTAAACTAAAAGAGAAAAGATTTAGATTAGATACCAAGAAAAAAATTCTTTACTCAGAAGGTAATGAGGCACTGGAACAGGTTGTCAAGAGAAGTTGTGGAGACCCCGTCCCTGGAAGGCTAGGTTGGGGGATTGGGGTTGCCTGGGGCCCTTGTGCAGCCTGGTCTAGTGGATAATATCCTTGCCCATGGCAGGGGGGTGTAACCAGATAATCTTTAATGCCCCTTCCAAGCCAAATTGTTCCATGATTCTATGAAAAGTAATTCAGTTTATTTCACCCAGTGCTCTCACTCCATACTTTCCAAGTCCATGTGAGGAGACAGTGCATAACATAATTGTAATTTTCTTACTTTCTCTCAAGATCGACCAAAAATGCTGTTAGCATTTAAAGGGATCTAAAATCCCTTCAACATGCAGACTTTTAAAGCCAAAGCCAAGAAGAGCTGTACAGTTACACAACTTGTTCAACTCCCAGATGTCCCAAAATCTTACTCTACTGCTGAGCAAGACTGCTTTGTGTCAGTCGTAATGCATAAAGGGCACTTGGTCTTTTTGAAAAGATCCCACATATTTAGTTCTAACATCACTTTTCTTTATGGAATTACATGCCTATTAATTAGGGCTTTTTTCCAGTGCCATCAATCTGTAGTAATTTATGCACTGTGCATACCACTAAAATCACTGTAAATCTCATTTTATATTAATACACTTGTGGGATAGTTTCACTGTGCTTCAAATGGATCTGTTGGCTTTTCTCTTGATGGCAAAATAACAATGAGCAGTGTTTCAAGAGAGTTTGTCAACTTCTTCAGCAAGGACAAAGACAATAGCAGGCCTGCTATTTAAGATTTCACTTACACTTTAAATGAAATCAGGTTTTATCTTTATTATAGAGAGTTTTGCAAGAGTAGTGAAGATTGGTGCTGTGCCAGAGCTTGGTAATGGACATAGGCAAAAGGTGTCTGGTTTAGGAATGTGTGTGACAAAACCCTCCTCCTCCTGCTCTCCCACCTTTGCTTTCCTCCTAGGCAGTGGTCTGAAATGTACAATAATTTGCTGTGTGTCATTAATCTCCAGTTCCAATACAGCCCAAAACAAAGACACATTAGATAGGTAATGTCACTGCTGATTGCCCCCAAGTTCTCCTCTTTTCTGCTACTGTTAACCTCAAATCTCCAACTGATGAGCTGGGACCTTCATGGAGTTTACGGCACTGTGGTGTCTGGAGTGAAAGGATTTGTTCTGTGTTGATGAAAAACTGAGGGCTTGAGCCAAAGCTCATTAAAATCAGTGACAGCCTGTCTGTTGACTTCATAAAACATTGTGTCAGGTCATGAATGAAGTTCTTATAAGTAACAAAAATGAGAAGGCTAAGAAAAAACAACTCCTTACACCTCAATGTCACAGATGGAGCTGTTAGAATCGTCCCTAAGATTTAAATGGCAGAGCATAATTCTCCTTTTCTTGGTTGTAACAGATGTGTTTATCTAATACAGAAGACAAAGAAAAAGCCTGCCAAGCATGGCGGAGTCATACTGAATACAATAACCCAGAAGTAAGTCTTCAGATCTGAACAATGAGAGGTTCTGCTGTTCTTATTCAGAGTGAATCTTTGCTGCATTTTTTTGTTAAATACTGCCCTTCAAATCAACCAGGGAAGAGCAATTCATTCCATACTGCTGCCACATTGAAGGCAAGGTCAATGTCAGTGGAGCTGGATAAATCTAGCTCTAAATCTTAAACTACATAGAATAAACATCAAAGTTAAAAAAAGTATCCCTTATCCAGGAGAACATGTGGCTTATGGGTTTTTATGGGAAAGCTTTCCCTCCTTTATAACCACGCATTTTGTAGCTCTTCGAAGTAACTGTGTGTCTGGTAAGAGGCTAATTAATCCATGCTGATGAATACAGATCTGCCTCTGTCTGAGCTGTACGGGGAGTCACGTTCTTTGAATTTCCTGTATTAATTATGAAAAAAATGGGTCAGAAGCCATTTGAGAATAGATCCTCTGGTGTTTATATTTCAAGAAAGACAAATATAATAATGTAAAATTTATTACTCTGGGATTGATCTCAGCTTATAGCCCGACCTCCCATTAACTATTAAAAGCCAGAAACTGAGCAGTTGTTGGAAACAACCCTCCTTGCTATCAGTTTTGGATATGGTAAGAAACAACAGAGGAAGCCTAATTCACTTGCCTCGTAAAGGCTTTTATGCTTTCTGACAAACTTCATAATGTCTCTGCCGCTCTTTCAGAGCATTGTCACGAAACCCCAGCCATCTCCCTTAGCTTGTGGCACTGTGTTGTTTGGGGTTTATCAACTCCAGAGAATTGAAAGCAGGGGAATTGTAATGTCAAGAATAGCAATGCCATCAGCACAGTACTTGTATGCAGGCAACTCCTTTAACATGCCAGTTATATCTCTCAGCCACAGAATTTACTGCATAATTCTTTATGCTTCCATGCATCCACACAATGTTTAGGAAAAATGTCCGCACAGCTCTTTGAAACTCTTACCCATGAAAGCCTGGTTCCCCATTGTAACAAAATGCCAGTGGTCAAGATACAGTAATGTTTTTTAATGGCCTGGGTCTCTGAAGTCCTACTTGTTTGTAAAATTCATCTTTATGAAATAGTGCATTCATTTCAGCACAGTCTGGCTGCAACTCAAGGACATCTGCTTACCTCTATGGTATTAAGCAGATAAATATTTTGTTTATAACCCATTCACTGCATTTATTGTTGTTTATGACTGCAAAGCTTTTCAATATTTATTGCTCTGAAGTCACATTTGATGTAGCTTAATGGTTTGCTCAAATCAACAGCTTTCTGCCTTCTCATGTTCATTCTAATTTTGAATTTAAGGTATATTGCACTGAAGGGTAATGTACATAATTCCATTTATTCCCATATAATGTAAGTAGCATAATGTTTATTTTCAACATTCACGTCAGGTTTCAGGTTCTGATAAAGTGAGTGCAATGGTTTGACTGAGTTCTGGACCCTCTGGAAACTATGATTCCAGCATACTCTGTGACTGAAAAACTGAAGACTGAAGCCTGTAAAATTCAGTCATGAAAATTATTAGTTGCCCTTGCATTAACAGAAAGGCAATTTTTAACTATTATTAAAAATATGAAGGGTAAGGACTGCTAGTCCTTGGCATTGGTATTTGGACAGTTGCTTATGTTTTACCTTCCGTGCAATAATAAAGTGGGTGAAAAAATACTCCATTCCTGTTCCAGAAGTTTTTGCTATTTGAATTCCCCAGTTGCTATCAAGCTCTATCAATAAATAGGATCAGTAAGTGACAAACAACTAAAATTTGTGAGTAACACTGGCTCAACAAACATGTATATCTATGAAGAGCAACACTGACACAGCTTAGCATCAGTACTCCAAATCAGCATCATTCTTAGCATCATAAGTGACATAGTTATAATAAAAGTTTCAAATAATGTAAGGAATTTTCCAACTAGAGTGATTTTAATATTTTAAATCAAGTATCATCTTACACCTTGAATGACCCCATTGATTTAGATTAGATCACTTATCTGGAGTAAAATACTACTCAGTTTGAGAAGGGACATTGAACTAAGAGCCTCCAATTGTGTTTAAAATGAATATAATTTTGAGAAGGACCTTAGCTAAGCAAGAGCTAGCTGAAAGGACTCCTAAGAGAATAGAAATTAAGAGTTCAATCTGTTGGTGAACCAATCTGTTCATCTGACTTATTACCCAAACATGAATTGATTAACTGAATGTCAGTGGTCTTGATAGTATTATGGCACTGATTCTGTAATCAGTGAAACTTTGAAACATCCACAGGAAAAAGTTCTGTGGTTTGTTGAGTTCATAAATATGTTCACTTACACAAAAAAATCACTCTTTATTTTATAAAAGGATACAGTCTAACACAAATCTGACACAGAGTGATAAAAGAAAACTATTGTTCTTCTCCAGATTCTCTCCATTTAAAAATTTTATATGCTGCCTATTACCTATCACTTTTCCAGTATGAATGCTGTTTAAAAGTAATTTGAAACATTTCTGTATGAAATGTAAGGTAAGTAATACCCCATTAGGGCCTTGGACCTTTATGCAATGTAGATGGATAGAAAATGATATATTTTGGAAATTAAAGCCTGCTTTAAATGTCATACTGCACTCAACATGAAACATTTTAATCCATTATAACTCTATTAAAGGTAACAAGGATTACAACATGTCTGATTCTTAAAGCTTGCCAAAAAGACGGAAATTAAAAGCCAAGCTTCTATAAATAAAGGAAGGTTTTATTCTTCCTCCAACCTTGTCAACATATAGTTAAAGATAAATTCCTTGAACGCTGTCTACAGAAGTGGAAATTGTGTAGTTGAGAAACACATATGAGAAGGCAATGAATTGAAAAGTATTTCCAAACAGATAAAATTTAAAGACATTGTTAAAGAAAGTTCCCTGTCTGACCAACCAGGAGCCACTCTGGAGTCACCATCACACCACCTGAGCCGGCACCAGAGGCCCTTCCCAGCTACACCCTCACACTCACATAAGCACACCAAATCTCCTCACCAGCTCTACACTGGGCTTCCCTTGGCAGAGGCCCAGACCTCCAGAGCCTTAAAATAGTTTAGTCATGGTGCAGTAGCTAAACAGTAGAATAACTGAATAACAATATAAAACAATAGCTCAAGCTGGTGCCTTCAAGGAGGGATCCTGAGCTTTTAAAACCTCACAGTCCAAGTGCACCAAACTCCATGTGGCTGGCTCCTGCTGTCCCTGAGTGTCCCTGGCTGGGCCACAGGCCCGTGAGCCTGTTTGGGCTCAGGGTCGGGCTCCTAGCCCTCACAGCCCAGCCTGCAGCTCACACTGAGCTACCTGCACTAAATGCACTCCTCAACACCATTGTCAGATTGACATCAGTAAAGTCAATTACTCTCAAAGACAATAGGGTTATTCCAGTCTCCACTCTCCCGACATCAGGAATTGTCAAGGCCTAAACTTCAATTTAACCACAGCTGCAATCAGTTCCATTAAAATAAATTAACTGCACATGCACTGATTTGCTTCTTGTGGCTTACTAGTTGTTCCAAATCTGAAGTGAACACAGTGAAGGGGCTGGTTAGTTGAAGGGATTTGTAACAGGATGCAGGAACTAGGACATTAGCTCAAATACGATGCAGGTTGATAGATACCAAATGTTGTCACCATCTGTTGGTGCCCTTTGTGAAATCATTCAGTGGTTCTAGTCCAATGTCTTGGTTTTGAAAGAAGACAGGTATCTGCTAAAGAGAAGCAGGGCCTCTCTTGGAATGGATAATTCAAATCCCCTTCCCTCAAATTATTATAATTTAGAAAATTAAAACGGCTCTCAGGCAGAGATATGGGGATAGGAATAACAGTTCTTTACTAATAGGTATAACAAGGCAAACAAACAACAACAGCTACAGCAATTAATAGCAAAAAACAGAACCAGGGACCTTGACGGAGCTTGGTCCCACAAAACTCGGGGCAGTCTGGTCTCTGGGGACTCCAAAAAAAGGTAACAAGCTGGAACGGTGGGGGATCCCGGGCTGGTGGATCGGGTAAAATTCGGAGCTCTGTCGGTGGTCACTGGAGGGCAGGGATGTCTGGCAGGGAAGGCAGTGCGGGGCCGCGGTGCAGAGCAGCTTTAAAACAGCGCCGAGGCAGTGGGACAGGGCTGAGCCAGCTCCAGCAGAGCAGCAAAAGGAGAAATCAGGATTTTTTCCTGAGCACACGAGCAGATGATGGTAGCTCTCTCCAGAATCAGATCCCGGTGGTGCCAGTGAAAAAACCACGCAGCAACGGCAGCCTCATCCTCTCCCAACGCAGACCACACTAAAAGTGAAGCTGCCCCCCAGCCCTCATCTTTCTCCCCCCACCCCCCCTCGGGGGGAAACTCCCAGAGACAAAAGGGTATAGCCAAGGGCCAGCCTCCATGCTTTGTTTCACCTGAGCACTGATAAGTACCCGGCAATTAGTTGTCTTGCAACTCTTGGGAAAAAATTCTATAGGTGAAAAAAAGAAACAAGGCTAACTCCCAGCATCCAAGGACTTCACAAACTCACAGATACCTGGCAAAAATTAAAAAGTCCCTAAGCCAAGTAGCTTGAGCTGTTAGAGTTCCCAAGCTTGCTGACTCAGCTGGGAAGCTAGTAAGTTGAAGACAGAAAGTAGGACCTGAGCATCTCTCACAAAAGCAAATCTGCATAGATGTGCACATAGGCAAAAAACTGGTAAAAGAAAAAAATAAAATTAAATTTTCTCTGTATAGGTCCATCAAAAGGCAATGTTCTCATCAGAGAACTAATAATTACTTGTAAGTCATTATTTCATGCAAAATGATAGTGCCTGAAGTTATGTTTTTATTCAAGCACCTACGGCAGTATCCTGATTCTCAGAAGTGTTGTTGCATTTCTGGCAACCTTTAAAAATAACCCCCTTCATCTTTAAATCGGGATCAAAACATTTGAAATAGCTGGCCTTAAGTCATTTAATAGTGTTAGAATGGACAGGAGCTTGGCTGCAAGTACCTAGCATGCTTCTAGGCTAAAGTCTTTATTTCTTATTGGCTTTCTTACTAATACAATATTCCAGCTATCCAGTCTTGCATTAACTTAGTTATTTTTAAGTGACGTTTATATTACTTTCCCAGCTGAATTGTGCATCTCATAATTTAATGTTGAAAAATTCTTAGAGAGCTTTCAAAAGTAGCCAAAACTTCTCTTGGAAGAAAGGTATTGCATGCTGAAAATGAAAGCACTGTTAACTGCAAGCCTGCTAAAGTCACTGAAAAATGATCCCCACCCAAGGATGTCAGATACTGGACTAAGATAAGATGCTGCTGTTGCCTGAAGCAGAAAGATGGTACTGGCAACAACACAAATTACAAGGTTTGCTGAGAGGGAGCCTCTGCTGAGAACAGATAATTGTATTACAGGCAATGTGCAATTTTAATTTTGCTTGTTTGCAAAGGTAGCGAAGAGTAGTAAGAAGTTCCATGGCATACATGTTCTCTTACTAATTGCTCAGCTACTAATACTTAGCAGACAAAAATATTCTTCTGGCAGCATTTCTGAATGTGAAGAATAATAGAAAGAGCACAGTTTCTTAGGGATGTTACATCCTGAAATGCAGAAATAGCAGCCATTCTTCTTGTAACAAAAATGAAATCAAATGAAATGTAAGAGATGAAATCTTTGGAAAAACACCAATCATCCCTGAAGTACATGAATCCACCCCTGAAGCAGCTGTTCAGAGGCATCTCAGAAAGAGATCTGGCATGGGGAAGAACTGATGAGCAAGTTTTACAGTGACTGAAGTCTTGTGGCATTGTACCATCTCCCTAATTCCAAGAATAAACAAAACTTCAGGATATTTCATTTTATATATAAACCAAATTTTAAAGCCAAAGCAAGTGCTAGTCTTCAGCATTACATGCACTCAAACCTCCAAAAATTATCAGGTAAAAGAGAAACATGATATAAAATTGTCTGCTTAGTTGTCTCAAACAAGCCTGAAAATAAGAACCAGCAAGCAGCTACAAATGATACTTTATTTGGAGAGTTTCTGCAGTCATTATCCCAAGGATTGACTTTGGAACATCAGTGTTTACTTACATTATCAACTCTGTGCATGAAACAAACAGTGTTTAATAGGGGTACACAGACACAGCTGTATTTGTACTTGAATCTTTAAGGTTATTAGACCATTATAATAAGAGCTAACAGGGGCCAGCCAGGTTGGGCCAATTCACTTCCTTCCCACTTCTTTCTGTTCTACTACATAATAGATTTTCAATTGCTGCCTGGCACAGAAGCACTACATGCTTTGTCATTATGATAATTGCTGTCATTCTTCTTTGCAAAGTCCTTATGGTGTTGTTTGTAAGCAACAATTCTCCACCAGATTCAGAGGATAAAGAGCCGCAGTGAAAAATATGCATCTTAATGCTTTTCACTGGGTTACATAGTGTTTAACCACTGGATTCCACAACAATGTTTGGAGAGAACTTGACAAAAGACTTTTGGGCTCCAAATTGTTCATTCATCTCATCAGGGACTAACTCGTGTTGGCTCTGACGCCAGTGCTATCAGCTGTAAGTTAATTCACTCGTGTATGCAAGAAAGGTGAGCAGTTAATCACTCTCTGAAGACTAACCCAGCCTAATTAGTGCAGTGATTTTTGTGTAGGCCACTCACTCTAAGGGCCTGGCTGGAGGAAATTATGATTGCTTTTAACATCCTGAAGTGAAGATAGGTATTCAATAGTTTGGAAAGCCTTACTTTAATACAGTACTTTATAAAAACATACGCTAAGGTGTCAAGAATCCTTCAAAACTCTAAGTGATAGCAATGCTTGTGGAAAAGAATTCTGTGAAGAAATGTGCTCAGGGATAACCCATTTTTCAATGAGCATTCTTCTAGGTTTGCTCAAAAAAACCCAGCCCCAAAGTAAAACAGAAGATTTCTCAAGAAAAGAAGGAAAAAACAACATTTCAAATACACTGAACACCAGTTCTGCAGAATGAACTGCAGCACACCAACTTGGAAGTTTTGAGGACTCCTGCACTACAGTATTTTCTTACAGCAGTTCTGTAACATAAAATATATTTCTAGGTATGTTTCTTCATCTCACACAAGTATTGATTCCATTGAAGACATGCAAATATTAAGATAGAAACTGAATACTATTTGACTTGAAATTTGTTAATTTAAATTTTAAAAGTCATAAGAAGGCTCATGGCCTATTAACGTAATGAACATCCATCAGAAATTAAGAATCATTATTCAAATCCAGAAGGTTTTGTTCATATCCTGTTTAGTTCTCAAAGAACACTACCTACTCACATGCTGGAGTCTTAGGAAGGAGGCTATTCAATTGTGATGGTATTGCCAGCATTTTTAATAACAATGCAACCTAAACACTGCAATTAAACAGAGTAGTATTTTTGGAATACCCCGCTGTTCTAAAATGCATTGTGAATATTAACGTATTTCAGTAAATTAGTTTGCGCTCATTATCATAAGCAATTACTTACTGTTTAGATGCTGCTGATATTAAATTGGCAAGCAATTTGCAAAAACCAATACATAGCATAAAAAACTTTTCAAAATTCTAACAGTATGAAAAGACAAGTGTTTCTAGTAACACAGTCCCTTACATACAGATGTTTGTCTCTCTCAAAATTCTGTGTATCTCTCCCTATCAATTATCTTTTTTCAGCAGCAAGTGGATAACTAACTACCTGAGGCTCTATGACAAACTCTTTATGAACTTCGTTTTGATTCTGTACAGTAAATCATAAATACCTCAGGCCAAATGCAACAGTAACATCTCATTCACACTGGAAAAAGAAAGTGTTTTCACGCTCATTTTTGAAAGTAATACTTTTGAAAATATATCAATGTTCAGTTCTTTACTCTCAAAGCTATTACTTTCCTGATACAACACTGTCAGATGGTGAAGGTAAATCAACACCTTTGTCCTCAAGATACAGCCAGGAACAGAACAAGGCATGGAGAACCTGTCCTGCTTTCAGCAATAATGACAACATAAGCCTATTTCTCTTCAGTCCAAGAAAGCAGTAATCCCAAAGCAAATAACCTCTAAACTAAAACCCCAAGTTAGGAAAGAACCAGGACTACTTTTCTGAAGGACACTTAATGAATGTGACAGACATTCCCAGCCCGGTGTTCTGCTTAGCCACAGAAAATGCACAGATCAGGCACCGTGAGCCAAACATAACCCAAAGAGCTTTGTGGGAAGTCTAAAACAAAGGGAACAATTTGCTTTGTTCCTTAGCTTGCACCTTGGCCCCAAGTTTCAAATGAGAAGCATTGCATGTCTTTTGGCTCCCATGATACCACTGCTCAGGTTGTTCCACATGCAGAGATCACGCCAGAGCATAGCCAAGGATGGGGGCCAAATGAGAGGGTGTGGAATAGCTATGCTATGGTGCACTTTGTGCCAAAGTCTAGTTGGCAAGGTGGTGATCAGTCAAAGGTTGAACTCAACGATCTTAGAGCTCTTTTCCAACATGAATGATTCTGTGAATAGGTTAACCCTTCCCCTGAGTCAGCCTGCACAGCCAAGGAGCAACAATCCAGTGGCCAACAGTGCTATCAGCCCTCAAGGACCTCAAAGCTGTCCCTACAGATATAGGATGGGCAAGCTGATCCTTGTGCTCCTGGTGAGCTGAAAGACCTTAGTATGCCCAAGTGGGATTTCAGTCCCACGTTTCAGTAATACACTTACTAATCCTCATCTGGTAGGATTAAACACCTATTGAAACCACTCCCTCAGCAGCTGAGGGTATGAGACTGCAAAAAACTTGTATGGGTATTGTGCCTATCTGTTTATGCAAAATTGCCTGTAATGCAACTGTGAACCTTAATGGGGACCTTGGGAATCCAGCATAACATAAACAAACCACAGAAGTTTAAGCAATTCCCAGAATACATTTCTAAAAGTATAACTTGTGATCTCAGGTCTCAATCTTTCAAGCTGTATTTCAGTCTGGAACCAATTACTATAATCATTTTATCTTGCAAAATACACAAGACTGTAATAGAAACACTAATGCACCCTTAACTCCAGGAGCTCAATGGTCCCTGTCTGCTGTGCTCAACCTTACTCTGCTGTGCTCTGCTGTTATAGACTGTTGAGTTGAAAATATTTACTAAAAATAGGCATAATTTTTAATGACAGTTTAGTCAGTTCTTAAATATATTTTATCTTATTCAAAGCTGGAGCACTTTTAGCACCATCATTACCTTTTAAAAAATACATTTCTAAATTATTACCTTTTAAAATCAAATCTTCCAATTAACTTTGTGACGTAAAACCACAGACTTTTGCAGCTTAAAATTATGTGTGCCTTGGTGTCTGAAACAAAGTAATGATGTCCTCATCTGATTAGCAAACCCAGTGTTTTGTACTTACTGACCTTGAATAGAAAAAAATATCAGCAATAGCTTGTAATGAGAGTAAGGCTTCAGTCACTTCATATTTCCCCTTTCATCAATTCTCCATTCCCTTCTTCTTCTAATCCTAATCTGCAAGAGTTCTGACAAATTGTTTGGTTCCTAACAGTGTTGTAGCCATGATGAGCAGCTCTCAGAGCCACGGGCCACGTCTCCAAACTATTCTCCCTCTTCTGCTTGGGGAAAAAAGTACCTTACAGCTGACATTCAGTATCAGTGTCCTCGAGCTACTAACTCCTTGTAGGTTAAAAGAGAAGGAATGGAAGGACCAAATTACATTTTGATAAATAAAAGATGATGCATAACAACATACAAGGAAAAACAAATTTTTTCACAAATCCCAAAAGAGCAATTTCTACATTTTCTGGAGAAATCAGACTCATCTACATTCAGTTTCTTCGCTGTATGAGACATTTAAACACAGGATTGTTAAACTAGAGCTATATTGAAAAATGCAGGAATGTTTCTTTAAACAGCAATTTCTATTCATTCCAATTAAACCTCCTTAATGTTGGTAAACCCAAACATGGCTTTTTCATACCTGTATTATACAGAATCTTAGTAGTGATGAAAAATGTCATGTTTCATGAACCAGGTTCCTCCCTAAAGCCTCATAATCTAATTATATCAAAAACTAAGGGAGTCTGAATTTTTACTAAGAGTAGATTGCTAGAATTAGCAGCTGAAATGAGATTTTTGTATAAGTGACCACAAGATACCTAAAAGCCACATTAAAAAATAAAGAGGAACTCCTAATTTGCAAATTCAAATAACAAGGCATTTTTATGATCCGTAACAGCTTTTCATCCTCTCTCAAACTTAAACTTGCATGTGAGCCCTTCCCTACAAAGATCAAGTGTGGGTTTAAGGGAAAGCTGATGGTAGACACATGCCACAAATAAAGAAAAGATACAGAAAAAGTTTTGGATTAGAATTTCACTGTGTCCCTCCGAGAGTAACATCAACAGAATGATTCTGACACTTCCAAAAGAGTCAAGAGAGGGCACAACCAAGGAAGAAAATGTTATGAAGTAATTAACATTACCCTGTGAGCCTCTTTATGCTCATGCAAACATGCATCTTTAAAAGATGTTGGATCTAAAGAACAAGTCTCGCTCTAATTGTTGTGCTGGTGGCTGGAGAAGCCTGCTGTTGTTAGGTCAATCTGATAAACTTGACATAATTTTAAAGGACAGCCAAATCACATGCAAATCCTCTGAATGCATGTTAAACAAGCCTGGATCTCTCAAATACCAGATACTGTTATCCCTCTTCCCTAGGTCAGCAGTAGTGTCCAAGAGACTTAGTGGTACAGTGCTTCAGGAAGCTGATGCAGTTCAAATGATGCCTCTTCCTCTTCTGGAATAGCCTGGGTGGCCCCTTCTGAGTGTTGTGGGCTTAAGCTATCAGTGCATTCTCCTCCTGGCACCTGTGTCAGGGAGTACTTAAATATTTTGTGGAAGTTTCATCTGCTCAAGGGATTAAACTCATTGTATAAGACAAAACTGATAAAAAAAAAAAATGAAAGTCACAAAACTGCAGATAAACAGAATTCATGAGGCTCTCCAGTAATGCAAACATAGCTGATAGTCAGCTTCTACAAAACCTACCTAATTAGAGCTGTTATCAAAATGAAGGTCATGTTAAATAGTACTAAGCACACACTGTACTTGTGCTGATATTCATGTTAATGTTCATCAAAGTAATTTCTGTTTTAAAAGAGATTATTATTTAGTACCATTATCAGTCTCAGCCTCAATACTATGCTGTCACTAATATGCAGAGACCTCAGCTTCAGAAAAAGGTTTATTATCTCAAGTGCTGAATCAGTATGAGCACCGTGTCTCAGACAAAATACAGATTCTACACAGAAAAAAACCCCATTCTGTTTGAAGAAGACACTGCACCCCTTAGTCTTCCCTTCAGTTGAGGTGGTGACCTGGATCCTTCATCAATAACTCAATTTATTAATTCTGGACTGCATATAGTAAACTGCTTTCTGTGGCAATGTGCACTGATGGAGGAGGTCTATTGAGGAACTTTCCCCTCCTTTAAAGAAGACACTTTAGCTGTCACATCCTGTATAACAATCAATGTTTCCCCTTGCATCTTTCAGCTGTTTTCCAAGTTGGCAGTCTGAAAAAAAGCATTTTCAATAGAAATCAAACTGGTATGTTTTCCTCGTGCTCTTCTATGCAAGGTTTCATAGGGGAATAAAGTGCCATTTCATCTGAAAAAATACTCTGAACTATTATATTTTGAGATTTTCTGCCTCAATGTGTTTCATTTATTTACTTGCACTCAAAACAAAGTAAAAGAGCAGGCAGCCTGACCTTTAGACAACTGTCAAAAAGCCCAACTCTGCAACTACAACAACCAGTGTGACCTTCTCTATCTCCAGCAGCCAACAATCACACACAAGGAAGGAGAAAAACAGAGCTTGGCCTGTGTAGAAAACTGGGCTAGGTCAGGTAACACAGCCTGTTCTCAAAACACTTGTAGATGAGCACTTTGTGAACCCTCTCAGAGCATCTGAGACCTACCAGCTGAATTCCAGAATTGCTCTCTGTGATGCCCTGCCAGCAGCAGCAACTGCCAGTTTTGCCGGAAGAGATTTATCCACGTTTCTGTAGCTCCGTCTCTGTCACCTCAGTCTAGATATCGTGTATCATCTGTTTTTCTGAGGACACCATTAACACCTTATTATTTGCTTCTCCATAATCCATATCCAATTTTCACAGCTGCATGTGTACAGAGCTGGCAGGAAGGATTTTGAGGGTATGGCTTCATGCACAGAGACCTGAGTGTCTCCAGTCTTTACCCAACACACCACTAGAAACCATGGTAACTTCTTCCTAGCAGCACACTCACTACAGCAAATGGGCTGCATTATAGGCAAGAGTTTGCCTCCAATAGATTTCCAAGGTCAAGATCACCAAAAGCATATATTGCAGCAGTGCTGGGAAGTAAAACATAAAGTGGATATAAACAAAGAGGAAACATATCATGACCACTGTTAATTCTCAATAGTTCTACACTCCAAGCAAAAGACAAGCAGCATATGTTAGTTATTTTCTTACAAATAGAAACAGCCACTGTATTTTCTGACTCCTTTCTATACTGCATCAAAAGTGGCTTGGTTTTATTAGGAGAACTATACAGTGCAATATCCTATGCCACGCAATATGCTCCACAACTCAGAGGGCATGTGGTTGATTTTATTGATTTGGTTTTCACACTGTAACCCCATTATTGCCAGCAGAGCAATTGGAAACTGCAAGCAGATTCTAGATTGATAGACTCTGATGTTTCTAATTTTCTAAAGTATACAGCCAGCTTTATTTCTTTTTCTTGCCTTTTTTCTTTTTTTTTTTCATTTTCCTTTCTAATAAACCCACTGCTGTGGGACACCTACTCAATGGTACTCTAGTAAAAAAGGAACAGAATTCATTCCATTAGAGGCATTTATCGGTATTATTTGGATTTTACAACATGATAGCATAATCTATCCTTTGCCTGAAGTAAACACTCTTAAAGGAAAGTCTACAGGGAGAGTAAAACCGAAGCATTTTTTAAAGTGGTGAATACTAATAAGATATATAGCTGGAGGAAAAAATAATGTTATAACAGAAAGACACAGCAAGTAGACCACACAACAAGCATGATACCAAGGAATCAAAATATGACTGTATTACATACTTTGGAACAATAAGAAGGGGAAAAGAAATCAAGAACAAACTGGCAGGAGGCAAATATGACTGTCACTATTATTAGGAGCAAGAGGAGAAAAGCAGGACAGAAAGGTGAAGATTTGAATGCTTGCACTGAAATCAAGACAGTGGGAAAGACGAGCCAAAGACTTCCCAGCTTGTTTCTCCAGGCTCTGTTACAGCTCAGGAAGAGACTACCAGGGTTTCAAGCTACTACCCACATTGTAATGATTGGAGGATACCTGCATTCTTATGGACCTTGTTGGAGATTCTTATGGATGTGTTGCAGAACACCTAGACTGTTAATCACCATATCTCTGCTATTCAAACAGGTCCAACCTTTCCTCTAATCTTCTAGCTCTTTATTCTGTGTTTTTTCTGTGTTTGTGCTGATCTTGATGCTATCGGATTCTTGTCCACAGAAATGTTAACTACACTTGGGACTTCTATAAAAATACTTGGTAATAATGCAGCCAGTCATTTACTGAGCTCAAAAGCAGAACTGTAGCATAAAGTACACAATAACACTGCCTATTTAGATTATCTGAGATAATAGTCTCATAAATTGTGACTATGCTTAAAGTGATCAACACTGACTCTTTCTTAATAGACCTATTAGAAGGTCAGCAATAGAGGATAAGGAAAAATATAGCATCTATAGCCTCTTCTTCTTTAGAAGTCAAGTTTCCCATTTAGCACTAAACCCAAAAAAGAAAAAAATAAGCCATACTGTACACATACAACAGTTTCTGGAGTATTAGCAAATACCATTTAAGAAAATAAAATGAAAAGAGGCAGAAATGAAAAGTTAAGTTAATATGACAAAGTGAATGCATTCAAAGTAGAACTATTGATCCCAGAGACTGTTTCTTTTCTTACAAATGCCAAAGTAAATTAGGAATAACTCACCTGAAGACAACTGAAGAGAAAAAAACACAGTACAATAAGAAGAGATTATCTCCAGAGCTGTAAAACTGGAAGCACCACTTGGAAGGGGTGGTATATTCTCTGCTACTTCCCGGGGTAAACACAAGCACAACAGAATGAAGCTAAGATGAAGTTGCCCTCTTAGAGGAAAGGTGTGTAAACACATCTCCAAGAGTTGTGTCTCCCTTTGTTGTGTTAGCTTTGTCCTAAAGAGCTAACTGGCAATGGAAAGAATTCCTCCCTGGGATGCCTGACTGCCTATGGCTAGCTTAAACACAATGCCTGAAGTTTAGATGTTTGCTCCAGATGAGACAATTCCCACTTCCTCAATAAATCCCAGAGCTATTTATGCTGGTTAAAAGCAGGCAAGAGCACTGCCAACAAGTTCAGCTGCATGGGGAGGGGCTGATCTTCCCTGCTAACACAGGTGGGAGAGGAGGAGCAGTTCAGATGACAATAGGCAGCAAAGGAGAAAATCCCAAATTGTTGGTGAAGAAAACTATACCAAGAACAACTTGTAATAAATAATTATTTAGGCCTTGTTAAGTGATCAACAGAGGGAGGCAGGCACTAAGAACAGAGATGCTGTGAAAGCAGAGACACAAAAAAGATTTTCTTTACACCGGCCTTGAATTTGTATAGTGTGATGCTTACCATTAATTTTGTAACTTCGAAAGTTTAACTAAGAATTAGTTCTTTCAAAGTAGTTTGTAAAATTTTGTAGTTGTAATGGATTTGCAAGCATTTTTCCTTTCAGTTCTCACACAGGTAATGCAAAGGGAGCATGCTGCTAATCAATCTCATCTTCAAGCCACATCAATCTTGGATTTGTATCAATCCAATTTTACCTAAGCTAAATCACTGCTTCAACAAAAAAGCCAGAAGATGAATATTTGATGAGGAGTAAGGTGGCACATGAGACTTTCTCCAAGACCTAGGGAAAGTCCAGAATAAATGCCCAGTAGGACGGAATAACAGAGAGAGGGAAAAAAAAAAAAAACCAACCACACCCAACCAAAACTTGCTGGTAAACAAACAGAAAACAACACAACAAAAATATCTTTTGGTAGTAAAAGCGAATTATCATATTTGTCCAACTTCAAAGAAGGTAGAAGGTCTCTAGAGACACATTTGCATTGAGCACAGCCCTATAAAAATGGATGACAATTATTATTTAAGGAAAATCATCCTCTGTGTTTCCTAAAGGGGAGAATGCCCACATGATGAAATGTACATAAGAAAACAGAAGACAGTAGCTAACTCTAGGCATCAAAGTCAAGTGGTCTATGCAGGATCATAGACTGTCCAAGAAATTTCACTCTCCACAGAAGATTATTCAGAGCATCTGTAATTTTGAATAAGTCCAGGAAATATATAAGGGGACTCCAAAGCCCTGAATTAGGTCTATAAATCAGAGCTCCAAAGTTAAGACTGTGAGTATTGTCAAGATACTCATAGGCCCAGTTCCATGTTCTTAGAAGGAAAAGTGTAACTTTAATGGAAAAACACAGGTGCTCTACTTTCATGATCTGTCTTATCCCCTACTAGATCAGGAGATTATAAATTTCACCTAGTGCATTAGGAATGAAATGCCCACCTACATGCTAAGAAGAAGTAATGAAGTCATAATTTTTTTTTTTTTTTGGTTAATGAATAGGGATGAAACATTTTCAGCAGCAGCAGCAGTTAGCTGCTTTAAGTACATAACTGAACTGTCTTGCTCTTTGCAGTTGAAAAAGAGATACAACAGCGGTGATGAATGACTGCAGATGAGTAGGTACATTAAGCCTACACACTGAGCATCCTGAGCTGCTGCTGCTGTTTGCATTTACTAGAAACAGAAAAAAAAATCAAGAGGGTCTGGGAGAAACAAAAAATGGAGAAAGTGCAGTGCGAGAGAACGTGTACTACACTGCAAACAGAATCAAAGAGAAATCCAGCACAGCCTGAGAACACAGCAGGATCTGAAGGCATCCCTTTTTCACAGAATAGGAAGCAAAGTTAATTACTGTAAGTTTCAATAGCAGAAAGAAAGAGCATTTCAAAGCCCAACAAGATATGTTGGACACTACCTTTGGGGCATTAACAAGATTCATGTATTGACCAGAACATCAAGAGTGAGGATTCTGATTTGCAAAACAAAACAAAAACCAAAATGCACAATTTAACACCTGATTAAATTAAGCAAGTGGAATACATGCTGGGGAATAGCTGGAAAGCATGGAAAATAGAGGGAAAGAAAAATAAAAGTTGTTAGCTAGCAAGATGAAAGATCTATAGACAGACAGGTAGAGGGATAGACAGAAGTAAAAAAAACATCAGAGAAACTGTATCTATGGCAACACTGAAATAGAAATTAGTAGACATTTTTCTGCATTTGAAGTCTGAAGGCTGGAAGAAAATCAAGATACTTTGCCAGCTATTTTTCTGTGGTCTGCATTATAGAAAACATGCCAGGAGACAAAAAAAAAGAATATCAATCAGGTCAGAAAAAGAGAAATAGAACATCCTCCTTGCTTCCCTAATAAGCTTCACTTTCTAGTCCTTATTCTCTAAACCAGGGATGCACACATTTTTTCAAAAAAATTCTTTTTTTCTAAGAGATAATGGTTGGATATGGGGAATTCAATTTGATTAAAAGAATGTAGGTTTTGTATAAATTGTATCAATCTAATTTTTTAAAGTATTTAATTAATTAAAAGAATATAAATGAATGGTGTCCTTGATTGCCTTTTCTTTCAAAATGCAGACCAGAACCAAACATTTTTATTTGCATACTGTCAAATTTAGTCCCTATATATGTATGTAATTACCGACATAATTTCTAATCTCTTATAAAATGCCACAATATTTTCCATTAGAATTTTGTTCTTCCAATGTATTGTGCGGCTCTTATTTCAGATTTTCTCTAACCTGTTATCATTCCTACTTAAAAAGGTAAGGCTTGACTTCTCATTGCTTTGTTCTTTGTTCAGTCATTTATACATGAGCAAGTGGGTGTGAAGCGCTGGCAGATATGTCAGGCTGTGTTGCACTGCTTCTAACAACTACAGAAGGAGAAAGGCACGGGATACTTAACCTCACCACTTCTGTTTCAACAATTAGGCACTAGCATTCAAGGCTCATTTATTAGGCTGTTTAACCAAAGTCATAGACTTAGAAGCTGACTGTCAGGCATGTATATTAATAGAAGGCCACTGTAATGGGATTTTTAATCTATCTATTGAAAAGAAAAAAAGGTGCAAATGGTTGGTGAACTGAGAATGAGGAAAAACATAATTCCAGACGAAAAAATAAATTCATGCTCCTAGCTTCAAAAGCTCTGAATTGTATCTTAAACATCAGTATTATTTGAATATGTTTCTGAAATAAGTGCATTCCATAAAATGTCTGTTCAAATTCTAAAATGAAGTAATTCTTCACTTGGATAACATTATTCAAAGGAAGGATCTGAGGCAACTCAAAACTTCCCTGCATGATGAAGTACATCTCATGCACATGCTGCATGCATAAATTACATTCCTGGGTCCCTCAGAGGATCCCACATTGGATAAATCTGCTCTCCAATGTTCAAAGTGCTCTTCCTCACTTCAGCTCACAGACATGCCTCCAATGCAATATTGCCTCAGATTGTGCTGACAGTCATGCTGATTTAAGAGCTCAGGACTCACAGTATTTCCAGTACATAATTTTTAAAGCTACAGATAGTATCCCTAAAAAGTGTCAAAAGATGTTGCAACTATACAGAAAAAGTGCTAAGCCTATACTCTGAGAAACTGTTACAACCATACTAATACTGTAATTCCAAATACTAATGTTTCAAATTTCTCTGTTATTTTAACAGAAGAACATCTTTAAAAATTGTCTATAAATCATAAATTCTGCAATAGAGGTCTCTAGAAATTTGTGAGTATAAACCAAAAGCCAGTGGAAACAGAACATGGGAAAGAAAATTGTGGATACAAGGACAGTGAGGATAAAATCCATAACTTTTTGAATGAAGGTAATGGAATAAGAAATCAAGATTTTATAAACAATTAATAATCTGTATGAAATTCTGAGCATGTGGATCATGAGTCCACTTAAGACACTGGAAATGGTTTCTTCTTACTCTAGAAATTAATGTGGCTCTTGAGAGTGTCGCTTGGCTCCAGAAAAAGAGGAACTAATAAAAATTATTATGTTTACTGATGTTGAGAAATTATTCAGTAGGAGAAATTACAATCCTATGATAATAGTCATGCCTGTACATTATGTCAGCTTGGGTGTTATATGAATCCCCAATGCAGAGACTGAAAAGAGTTTATAGCAACTGTGAATATTTTAAAAGATGCTGTTCAAGAGAAGCACCATGCATCCCTTCTTGGAAAAAATTGCCATGTGCCTAGGTCTTGTCCTCATCCCTGTCCACATCACTACAAGCTCTTAGCTGTGCTCAGCCCTCATCAGCTGATGTGCACTCAAGAAGCTGAAATAGAAGTTAATGACCCATCATTCATAAATCTGCAGAGCTGGCTTCAGTGGCACAACATTCCAGGCTGGATTAAAAGACCTAAACCCTTGGAATGTATTTTGTATGGAACCTACCCTGCACTTGCCAAGTAACACAGTGAGACTCTGCCATCATTGTGATTATGATTGTACCGTGAGCAGTGCATTCAAGTATTCTAGTTAAACACAAATCTTAAAGAAATAATAATTTAAAAAACCTCTTCCAAAGCAAGCACAGCACATCATTTCCCCATAACCGTGTAAGCAGCTGTTTCCAGAGTGCTGCATCCAGCACTGGGGCCCCCAAGCACAGGAAGGATATGGACTCTGAAGTCCAGAATAGAAAGGCCAGAGGAGGGCTGGAACATCTCTCCTACAAAAGTGGGCTGAGAAAGTCAAGGTTGTTCAGCCTGGAGAAGAGAAACTCTGGGGAGGTCTTTTTCTGAGACAATGTTCTAGTACCCAAAGGGGCCTACAAGAAAGCTAGAGGGGACATTTTGATAAGGGCATGTAGTGATGGGACAAGGGTAGTGGCCTTAAAACTGAAAGAGGATAGATTTATCAGATATTAGGAAGGAATTCTTTACAGTGAGGCTGGCTGGTGAGGCACTGGGAACAGGTTACCCAGAGAAGCTGTGGATGCCCCACCCCTGGAAGCTTTCAAGGCCAGTTTGGATGAAGCCCTGAACAACTTGGTCTAGTGAAAGGTGTCCCTGCCCGTGGCAGAAGATGTGGACCCAGATGATCTTCAAGATCACTTCCCATCCAAACAATACTGTGATTCCATAATATCATTCTATGATTTGGGCGATGCTTATTTGTATCACACAAAGAAGGATGCATAAACCACCAAAGAGAAACTCCTTCTCCCATTGTACCCTTACACACTTCAGTGTCATCTGAAGTGTACACAACAATTGCTGCAAAGATACACAGCACAAAAAGCGGCTTAAAGCGTCTGCTGCTCTTCTGAATAATTTCTCAAATGCTTAGTTGTACTTTAGAGATCTCTTTTCTTAAACTCAGATTATAGCTCTAAAGGCCATGGTGTGATTTCCTCATGCTCACACTGATGAACCGTTATTCATACAACTAACCCTACTGTGACAAAACCAAAGTGCAGCTCTAAATATAGGGCAGTAAACTGAAATCAGAATTTTTGATATTCTTATAGGCACCTATAATTCTGCAACAAATATGAATGAACCAATTTATTTGATTATTTTCTCACAAGGGAGCTCTTCCTCACTCAGGAAGTTTAAAAAGCTGCATTTTGACAGACTTTGACTCACATGTATTGAACAATCTCCCTTTTAAAAGCAATATTCTACAAGTAGGTTAGCTCAAAAGATGACTTCTATTTTCTCAATAAATGCTTTTGCTGTGCAGAAGAGACAAACATCAGCACATAGTCTCAGAGAGGATCTACTTACTTCTCATGTGGAGTACCTCCAAGCAGCAGGAAAACAGATCTTCAGCCTAGTTTACACTCAGGTGGTGTTAACTTTGGAGTGTGAATGGTTTTGTTGCTTTTCTTAAATAAAGCTACACCAGTTAGTGTGCAGAAAGAATCCAGATATTGGGAAAATCTGGAAGCACTATTTCTCTACTGCTTTTGTAAGCATAAACCCAGAATATTAATAGAAATATTAAACCTGACTGCAAAGCACTGACACTGATAGCTGGACCTGTGACTGTAATGGTTCCTAAGGAGCTGTTACAGTCTAACTAATCAGTGATCCCCAAATTAAGAAGGATTTGCATGACTAGTTTAACAACTCTGAAAATGTGGTTATAGTCCACCAAACCACAGTTCCAGAGAATCAGAGTCTCAGAGACAAAACTGGCTCCTGTGGAGTACCTCCTGTTACTGGAGAACATAATTGCTATTTTCAAATCAGTGTTCAACATACTAATTAATCAGTGAACTATAAAGGTAAATATTATGTCTACCTGAATCCCCATTGCTTGTATGTAAAATTAAGTTTGCTAGCACATGTGGCTGTATTACCTTTTCAGAAGGAAACAGATCATAGAATCCATCATTGAAGGGTTTGGACTGGAAGGGACCTTAAAGATCATTTTATTCCAACCTCTGTCATAGAGAGACACCTTCCACTAGGCCATCTTGATCAGAGCTCCATCCAACCTGGCCTTGAACACTTCCAGGGATGGGACTACCCCAATTTCTCTGGGCAACCTGTGCCAGTGCCTTACCCCCCTCACAGTGAAGAACTTCCTCCTAATATCTAGCTTAAACCTACTGACTTCCTCCCTTTTGAAGACATTCCCCCCGTCCTGTCACTACACACCTCTGTAAAAAGTTTCTCTGTCCTTCACATGTTGGAAGGCTGAAATTAGGTCACCCCAAAGCTTTTTTTTTACCAGATTCTCTCAGCCTTTCCTTGTAGAGGAATTGCCCCATCCCTCTATTCGACTTAGGGTCCCTCCTCTTGACTCACTCTAAAAGGTCAACATCCTTCCTGTACTGGGGACTCCAGGATGTATTATGTGATTTTTCAAAAAAGAAAGAAGCTGCTTGTCAAGGCACTGAGCCCTACACAGGCAATTTTAACACACGCTTTTTATGAAATCACTCCAAAGAGGAACTTCAGTGATTGAACTTCCATCTTCACTTTGGTAGATGGGAAGAATTCAACTCTTTCAATCTACAGTCTGCACTTCTTCAGTTACATAGGATTTTTGACCTTAGAAAAAAGCTTGCTCATTTCTTGTTATAGCAGCACAATACCACCATACTAGTAACATTTACATTTATTTCAGTGGCAAGAGTGTTTATTCCCCATGGAAATTAATTTATCAGTGTGCACAGGACTGAAGTGAGATTTAAACCTATTTCTGTTCGTTCAAAGTTTTTTAGAGAAATACCAATTTACTCTGGGTTTTTTTGTTCAGAAACAAAAAATCTGGTTTTGTTACACAACTGTTTTTTGTTTAACTTCACTATAAATTTAATTTGCAAGTGGATATGCCAAATAAAGTGCTGGGTTTCTGGTTCACACATGTGAAAATATAGAGGAGGGCATGGCAGGTGGAAGACAGACACTTCCACTGCCACCTCCCTGTCTTTTCCATGTGGGTTGCAGAGAGAAGTCTGTTCAGAAGCCAGTTAAATCAGACCAGCACCCTATTATTCACTGAGGCAATACATTGTCATTTGTGTCACAACAGGAACAAGGAACAGAAAAGCTTCACTACATTTAATACTGCCAAGTACAATCACCCAAAAGACTGACAATAATTCCAGATAAGTGACAATCAGTGTAATTTTCCTATTTCAACCATCTTAAAAATAGACCATCAGCTTCAAAAATGTTCATCTTGATAGTTTTTTGAACAAGTTGTTGCAAAGATCATTCGTCCTGGACTTGTGCACATGGTACTTTTCTCTCTTCTCAGTGTTGACAATGATCTGTGCAGTATAAAAATCTAAATTTTTAAAAAAAAAACTTTTTTGGCAATTTCTGGTGCAAAAAGTAACTCCTAAATAAGTCTATGGAAATCAGCTTTTTTAAGCTAATCTGTTTTCTTGGTCTTATAGACAACCCATCATTGTGCAACTTACTACCAGGGGAGTGTATTTATGTACATTATAACACATAATTTTATTAATCTTATCGGAATTAAATCCACATTGTGAAAAGGACTGAAATTCACTATTTTTTTTTTCTTTCAAGGTAGCATCATTTTTGCTGATGTCTCAGTAATCTAGTACAGAAAGATGCAGTTTTCCATATTGTGCACTGCTAATTTTCCTACCCATAAATGAACTGGTAGTAATAATGATGAAATTGGATGTTATAGAGAAAGGTGCCTGTATAAATTAAAACAGGCTAAAAGATGGAATCAGTCTCAGAAGGAACAATTTTCACTCAAATGACCCAAAAAGTTTGTTCTGTGGGTTTTACATAAGCAGAGGAGGGGGAAATAGCAGTATAGAGGGAAGCCTGTCAGCTGTCTTCACACATGTGAAGCCTATAGTCTCTCCTAGACTCAATTCTCCTTCTTCCAAGAGTCATAGCTATCTGTATGTCCAGAAAGAAGAACTTATTCAATATTTTCTTTGTCATAACAACAGTCCCTGAAACCCTTTTTGGTCCAGTTAGTTCACTCCCAGATATCACACATGGATTTTTTTTTTTTTTTTGTCCCTTAAAGGCTCAACAATTTCCAAAGAGATTTTGGCCAGTTTTCATTTGAAGAGTCAAGCTTAGTGAGTTTTAAATGGGTTGAGACTAATGAAAAAATATGAGAAAGTGCAAAAGGGTCAAAGTAAAGTGCAGAAGTATTTCTCCTGACAACATTATCAGAAGTGTGACCATTTCAGGACACAATAAAGAGGGAACTGACAGAAAGGGAAGGATTTGCCTAAAGGCTAATGGAAAACACAATGCCTGTAACAGAGTATTGTCTTTCTCTTTCCAGGCTGGACTTACTCCGGAAAGAAACTATCATAGCCATATGTCATGGGAAAATAAAGTAGACATCACCCAAATGACTATCTCTATGCTAGTGGTCACTTGCTACAAGAATTTCTAATGTAATTTCAGAATTTTGAAAATACCTTCTAAATCTCCTTACACAAGTTTATTCTGCTCTTTTTGATAAAACATTTCATTTCCCAGTATTTTCTTCTTTCCTTGTCCAACACATGTCTAATATGACAAATACAGAAATACAGCTAGGTCTGGTTATATTTATGATTTAAGCAAAATGGGAAAGTATTTAAAGCCCTAAACAAACAAAAACATTAAAAAATATCTGAAAAGTAATGATATTTGAGATTTTGTTCAATTTACTTCCAAAAATATTCATATGGTAACTTCTGGGAATAGAGGTTCTTCAGAGATCCCAAAGGGATCAAGATGACAAAGAACAAATTAAAACAGTGATGTCCCTGAATTATAGGCTGAAAAGCATGAAAAATAACTTCTAGGAAAATAACAGAGGACAACATGATACTATTTGGAAGGACCCATTAAATATTCCTGTAATATTTTTTTCATATCTACAGAAATACATATTGCCCTGAAACAACTGTATCATCAATAGGAGTTATAGCATTTAATTGTTCTTTGGATAATTGAAGCAGACACAAACCATCTTAGATTCTGCATAATTTTGTGGTTTGCAGCTCCATGGCATTTGCAAAATCAACACTGGGCCATATATAATTGAACCAGATAAGTCTTAGGAAGCAGTTAGAAGAACTGGGGAAAGGACTGATTCCAGTTTGCATTTTTATTTTAAATTCTTATTCTTATGGCACCTAACATGATTTCCTTTTGTTGGATGCTGTACAAAAAAAAAAAAAAAAAAAAAAAAAAAAAAAAAAAGACAGCTCTTAGTTGATACAACTGTGGGAAATGCACATTCGCCTTTTGCAAATACTCCTACTTGACCTATAGTCTCTAGGAGGAGATGCTATAGGAATGAAGATAAAATGAAACTCAGGATTTAAAGCTCAACATTTTCAGCTACACAGGAAGTTTCTTCATCCAAATTCAGCCTTTTTTAAAGCTATGCCTAGAACCTTTGAGTATACATAACTGCAGCTTCATTCTGCTACATCATTTGAAAATCTGTCCCATTGTTTTACTAAGCTGTGTTTATCATAAGGGAAGGGGCCAGAATGTCTTCTTACGTCTTTAAAAGATGCCTATGCTGCCTTGCTCCTGGCTTTTAAGTCTTAAAGCACAGACAGAGAAAGATCAATAGGATGTGATGACACTTTAACAAAAGCAGAATGTAATCAAAGACAACTCCATGGCCCTGGTGATCTTGAAACTCATATGCTGATTTAAATTAGTTATGGGTGTTATTAAGGCAAATAGCAAACTCATTGTATACAAAATCTTTTCACAGGCTCTAAGGGAATCTCCCAACTAGTAGAATGGCAAAACAATAAAAGACTTGCTGTACCTTTTAACACAATATTTCATTTAAAACTCTACAGAGGAGAGTTGAAATGACAGCAGTCATATTATATTCTTCCACCGTGCTGCTGCCAGCAAAGGTGCTCTAAAGCCTGAAAAACATTTCTTCTTACAGAGATGCCCAGATTGCATTTTTACAGTCTCTTTTACAGTTACATTTTTGCCAGAAAAGGCAGAAACAAGATTAAAAATTACAATTCACCTCGGAATTGTTTTTAGGTTTTTACATATGTACTCTGAAAGTATGGTTTACGTTTCTGATATCAGCATAAAGAAACCCTGAGATAATATCGCCGCACTATTTTTAAATTAGATCTAAATCAATAAAGACTTTCCTTTTTTACTTTTACATCATGACACTGCGGAATACAGAATTGTAAAAATTGCCTGGATAATATCTAACCTCATCTTTCCTGTAAGATTAAATTCAGCATGGAGGGCAAGAGTGGAAGCTGCAGTTCTTTCACTTAAAATTTATGCCTTAGTATGAGATTTTAGAATATTGTATTTATTAGATAACATGATGTCTTCATGCTTTCAGTGTTTCTGCCACCTCAGTTTTCTAAAAAAGATGATTCCAAAATAAGTAAAGAATCATATTTGAACAACTCCTAGCTAAGCTTCTCAATGTGGAACATGGATATACACACCCAAGGCGTGATAGCAGGAACAAGAGCGATACTTGAGTAAAAGGAGCCAAAGGGGGAAATAGCTAAGGTTTCTCTAGCCTTTTCAGTTATCAATTACATCTGAAGTCTGCACTTACTTCCTTGCTGGGAAAAAAAAGGTAATTTGTGAATCATTCCTTTTGCCTGGCATTGGAGTGATACAGTAGGGAAGTGAAGGGAGATTAGAAATTATCATCTTGGAAAAAATCCCGCCAGTCTGTTGGGCAGAAGACTTACAGGAAGGTCATTCCAATATCTGGGGTTTTTTTAAGCCTTCCATGACGTCAATGGCACTTTTAATTTTTACCAGGAAGGTGATTTCTTACCGGGACATGACTCAGGCAGCCCTGGACCGTGTGAGGCGGAGGATTCCCCACGTAGGTCGCTGCTCAGCCAGGCAGTGCATTCCATGCCAGCTGGCCATCCCTGTCCTCCAGCTTTCCCTGCAGTGACATCCAGACACTTCCCTCATTGTCACCATAGGTCACCACAATTAACACCTGCAACAAAACCTCGCTGTCCTACAAACACTAGGAGTGAAGTCCTCGCTCACTGTGTTTGTATTCCATCTGTCTCCCAAAGGATTTGGATTCCATAACTCCATAACAGTCATAATTTATGCAAGTCCAGAGAAATTGGAGTACTGTCCCCTCCAATAAATTGATTTGTGTCCTGATGATTTCAGGAAATAAAACTTTGAGACTATGATACAAATGGAAACAAGAGAGCTATTTGAGAAGTTCTAGCTATAATTTCAGTCTTGTCCAGATAGTTATGCTGACATCACATAGTCTAAGCCAGACCTGCTTTAACAAACAAAAGGAATTTTTAAATTGTTTTTCTAAGTTGATATTGAAAATGAAAATTGTATCCCAGAATATACAAGGCATGCAGCATGGGTAAATATCTTGTGGATATTGCTATGCATATTATTATGGTTGTATTATCTTTTTCCCCCCTTGATCTGCCTACACAGCCATGTCTCAAGCCCAGGTTAACTTCCAATTCAAGTTCAAAAATGTAACATTTACTGTTTGAAATGTGGGTCAGGTTAGCACAAAGCTACCTGTGCCACTTAGGTTTGCACGAAAAGAAGTACTTACTGCCTAAAATTTTGTGCAAGGGGATGAAGAATTTTTTTCATGATTAACAGCACCTGGCAAGGACTCTGTTTTAATCTGTTGCAACTTGAATGTTCTTTTTTTGTTTCAAGCTAGACTTCAGGAAAGTAATTAAATGTGTTTGTATTTCACTTCTGTCTCTACAAGGAATCCAGTATTAAGTCCAAATTCCAGTCAAAATACCACGCCATCAGAACCCAACAGTGAGGTGTGCTCGGAATATTATGAAAAAATTGCATATTCACATTAAATGCAAGAAAATTTTCAGACCTGAGGCTGAACAATTCATAATTTTGTGTCAATTCAATAAATAGCATCAGTTGGGAAAAAAAGACGATTGGTTATTTTACTGGGTTGAAAGAATTGGGAGAGGTTAGGTAAAAAGGTCAAACTAAATATGAAACATTTTATGTTGATGTGAGAAAAATTTACACAGACAAAACATATTTGGAGGGGTTGTTTTGCCTAATTCGCAATTCCAAGATTTTCTGTTCCATTTAATGTAAATCATGCCCCTCTTTTTCTCATCCTTCTTGTTCAGTTCTATCTTGCTAGTGAGAATTTTCATATCAGCATAAGGAACCTATAGGATCATCTGGGAAAAATACTCAGAGCAAATCTGAACTATTCAGAGGCTAAATATAAGAATGAGGAGAAGCTGAAAGGAAAAAAAATCAAAACAAGAAATACATGACAAAACATGATGGAGACAAACAAAGCAAAGATATTGCTGCCACATAAAAAGCTGACATATTTATGTCAGGAAAATAATGCATTTATTTCCATGTACAATATATGCAAGAGAAGCAAATTACAGGTAGAGGTACGCAGGTACACCATGAATATTGATTTCCAATAGAATCAAGTCACTTGAAATGAGCAGACAGGAAGGAAATAAATCTCTGCTTTTCACAATCAGTTAATCCTTAGGAAATTCATTAATTTTTAAAAAGGAAAGGAATTACATGCAGAATTATGAATCTCAAACGGCAGTGGTGTTTCCTGAACAAAATAGTTACTGTTAGTGCTCACTCTGGTAAGAGACCATTAGAAATTAATTTTTGTTAAAAAAACTAGAAGGCAGCTTTGCAAGACGATTGAACGAGGTAATTTCCAACAAGAACAGACTGTTTCCCTTATTTGTTCCAATAAAATAACAGGCTGTTTCAGATTTATAAAGAGCAGGATGAATTTTTCTGCATACATTTAAAGTACTGGCATTTTGATGAGGTAATGGGAAATTTAAATTTACCCAATCCACTGTAATACACTGACTGAATATTCCTTCTTTCACTGTTTTTTCCTCAATTAAAAATTCATGTTGCACTTAATTGCTCAATTTTCCCAAAGTTTAATAAACAATTGAAGAAGCCATTGAGTACCACATAACAAATACATTGCTCAGCACGATATGACAAGAAATTACTGGCCCAATTAGTGACACAGATCCTTTGGTGCAAGGTAAGAAAAAAAGAAAGATCCCTAATGAAAATAAGGTGCTCTGCAAAGACAAAACACAATCTGTATATATTGTACACTTTAAAGCCTAAGAGTGTCTCCTGGGAAAACTGGAAATAAGGCACTAAGCGAGTTACTGATTAAAGCCATTTACTTCCATGACATTTTGTGGCTGTGTGTTGCCAGGGTGTATTAGGAAGATATAGAATTATCTGCTGTCCAGGAAGAGAGTTTGAAAAACTTAGAAAAGATTGCAGGGATTATAATGTAAACTACCGTTTTCACCATAAAATGTTCATAGTGTGAGTAATCTCTTGGTTTACATGCACCATGATTGCTTTTTCTTATCCACTCTGCAGAATCAAAGGGAATTTTGAGGGACATTCTCCTGTGATATGCCAAGTGTATCCAACATCCAGAAAAGTCCCTCAGAGTTAAAAGCTTTTGGCTTTTCCCAGAAGACACCCAATACCTCACAGAATCAGACTCACAGGGAAAAAGCTAAAGATCCAGTAAAAATAAGAAAAAAAGAAGAAAGCTTGCTTGAAAGGAGAATGTGGCTGGAAGGTCCAAGAGCAATACATCAGAGCAATTAAATTCAGTGGCAATGCTTCTCTCACTTACAAGAAAATTGCAAAAACTACAGTGTCTTGAATGCAGTTTTGCTGCTGTGGTGTAAACTTTGAAATGTGTATCACAGCCAGCTTTTTAAAGATGCTGCTATGTGCACTAAAATCCACAAAATATGGAACTTCAGTTTTCCCCAGGATGTGAGGGTATATAAGATCTTTCTTTATGGTAGCTCTCCTCCGGCCTGGGAGAGAGGAATAGTAAATCATCTGCTTCAGATTATCTCTAGTCTTTCATTAAGCCACTTGAGGGATATTTCTACGGTTTGGAATTCAGCCACTAATAAGGACAAAATAAATGAGGACAGTACCAAATATTAGTACATCCTCAGACTGTCACCTTCACACTGTAGAAAAGCCCTTTAATGCAGGAAGCTGCCAGTGTGGAATTTCTTGCTAAGTGGCTTAAAGAAGAATTACTCTTCTGATGAGCAAAACCCAGTCCTATGTGCTACTCTGAATGGATCTCCATTTGACAGAGCTGCAAGGTACAAGAGACAAAGAATCTGTAGCAATGACAGACTGCAACCAAAGATGTTTTTGCAATCAGCCAAACACATAAACAAAACTCAAAGTTTGCTTCCCAAGTTTTATCTTCACTCTAGCTCCCTTTTCAAGCTTTCTCTGCAGAAACAAATAGAGAAGAAAATAAGCAAAACTTTGGGAAGTCTCTTTTGTTGCAGTTAATTCCACTGCACTTTACTACATCTTGCTTGTTAATTTTGAAACTTTTTAAAAATACAGTGTTTAGCAGACAAGTTGGAAAAAATAAGTCTGCTTATGAGCACACCTGCATTTATTTTACACCAACATAATTTCACCAACTAGACAGGTATGACAGAAAATTCATTTGAGAAGAAAATCTCTTTCTAGTTCTTGTTTGGTTTCCTGAAGGCCTGATTCTCTATAATTGTGTATAGTACTTAATTTTAAGCAATCCATCATAAAAGCCTCTGTTCCTTGCAGGTAATTAAATCCACATATCAATTTTCTCTGACTACATTAGAAAATGAAGACTCCCCATCCCACTGCCTAACTCGGCAGTAGCAGAAAAGCACAGTAACACCTTGAGTTGGAATGCAAAGCTAAAAACACACCTGTAAATTATCCTGTTAACACAGATCATCCTTGTAACTCAAGCAAAGAACACGCAAAGCAAATATGCAGTGAGTGCACAATGTAAACACACTACATATCCTTAATAACAATGAGATTTCACTGGCACAGAAAGCATTTGAAGCATGCTGAGAAAGCTGAGTGTCCCACTAGCCAGGTATTGTAAAGGAAACAAGAGCCTACATGGAAACGTTCCTTGGAAAAAAGTGGCCAGCTATGGCTAAAGGCATTCATCTTCCCCACAGCCCATCCTTTTCTCCTGTCATTAATAAATAGGAGAAGAAAAAAAGAGCGAAGAAGGGGGGTGGACAGGGGGAGGAAACCTTCACGTTGCCCCACAAGTGAATAAAAAACTGTAAAAAACTTAATTTCACATGGGTGCACAGCTACATAGAGAGAAATGGGAAGTTGGTGTGTGCTACACTGAATTTTTAGGGAGTACTTTCTTCTACATTTTAAAGTAGGTCAACCAAAATAAGATGAAAGAATAAATTCATGTCTGTTATTCTCCATTCATTTTCTATATATACCTGCATGTTTCATGTATGTCTGCTCATTTCAAACAGATAAAGCAGATCCACAGTGGGCAGATTTTTCACTTGTCTGCTTAATACTTTGTTGAAAATTGAGGACCAGTTCAGATTTTTTTAGATACTTACTTTTTACTTTCCTATATTATATATTGTGATTTTATAGATATTTTATTTCTTGTTATGCTGCTAGAACACCTGTAATGCTATTCTAAAAACCACCTTCAGACATTGTCATGACATATCTTTTTTCTGCACAGAGGTACTTTCCCCACTTTGGAAAGCAGGACCAATATTTTAACCTGAGAGCCCTACATTTAAGCACATTTACCAACTCAGAGAACTAAGTCCCTAAATCTTAGTCTTAAGATATTTCAGCTGTTATATGGTTTACATATGTCAGGTAGAGCATAGAAATAATATATTGTATATTAACCAGGAAATACCACTCAGATTTAGTGGTAACTACTATACCACTACTAATAATAGTCACTGCTACAGAAAAGAGAATGAGTTGTTGTCATTCTCTCCTATTTTGTATGCAGTTCAGCTTCATCAAGATAGAAAATGGTCTGATTACCTTTAATTACAAATCCACTATACAAATAAAGTCGCATATTCTAAATATTAACCTTGTTAAACAGTATGAGAAAAATAATAAACAAAGCCACTAAAAAAAGTCCCAGAAGTGACAAAAATAATAAAATCATACCATTAAAACCCTTAAGCTACTGTACATTGAGGAAAATTAATTTATGTGGAGATGGCTTACACATTTTTGAGCAGCACCTGTTCAAAATGCAAAGGCACAAGAGTACTCTATTTTTATCAAATGACTTCATGCAATATTACTGTATCACACTTTTAATTAGCAAACTCTGTGAAACAAATTTAATTATGTACAGTAACTCCACATTTACATCCAGTTTTGCTTGTGATTTAAGGGTCTACCAAACAAACCACAAAAATTTTCCAGGTTTTCTGGGTTTTTTTTTTGTTTTGTTTTGGTTTGTTGTTGTTTGTTGTTTTGGTTTTTTTTTTTTTGTTGTTTTTTTAACCTTGGTTAAGGGGAAATGAACTGGTCTACCTTCTAGAAAAAAGACAACACACCAAAACTACAAAATGAGGGGCTTTTGGTGCTACTGGTTAAGATAAGATTAATACAAAAATCACAACAACATACTCCCTATTTATGGCAAACTTCCATTTGCATCCCTTTATTCTTGGTGGGGTAGAAGGGGGACAATAGCAGAACTGAAGAGGATGCCACAGACTGGGAGTGATGCTATATGGAGGGTGTTGCTGAAATATTTAAAAAATATTTTAAAGCTGAAACTGTCTTCTTCTTTCAAACTCTAAAAGATTGCAGGATGCTTTTACCCACAACGTATTGCATTAAATTCTTCCAGGGAGGACTCAGGCACATCTCCCTTATGCATGAGTGTGAATATCTATTCAAATGTATCGGCCTGATAAGGTTTTCATTCAAGATAAAAGGGAGTTGGTTAGAGCCAAGGCCGTGGTAAGGACTGAAATGAAGAACATTTCAGATTTATGATGTGTGGTGCTGCTCAAACTCTATTTCTATAGAACACGCAGAAATTTTTGGAACAAGTGAGACCGTTCAGTAGCTAATCTTAATACTTCAGTAAAAAAATAGGACCAGCAGATTTCTGTTAATTGAGATCCCTAATTCTTGCACTTGGAAATAATATAGGCGCTCACAGTTTCCCAGGCACGTCCTTCATGCTCTTGCTCCTCTAGAAACTCTCCATGTCCTTCAGCTGGTTTCAGTTAAAGATGACACATTGCCATTACAGCACAGTCCTTGAAAGTCAATGTACATTCCTCATGAAAGGAGGAAGAAATTGATCCTAGATTACCTGATTAAAATGTTGTGGGATTTTAAAATATATTGAAGGAATTTTCTCTTTTTAAGGGAACTTAACAACATTTTCTGTTTACTTGGGTAGTTTTCATAGTAATCACTTCTCAAAATCCTGCTTCCTGTCCCGCTGCCTCACTCCCCAGCCATCTCACACAAACTCATGCACATAATCTCATTAAAAGTATGGATCTACATTAGAATTTGATGGCTAATTAACATTGCCTAACTCCACAACTCATAATGATTAATCCAAATGATTAAGCCAAATCAGTTTATTTCTTTTGAAAAAGGCTATTTATACCTTTAGACAAAATTCTGAAAAGACATCAACAAGCTTCCTACAGAAGCGATTTAGGATCTTGGCTATATGTATTCCTACATTATATGGTGTCTCTACAGAGTTTTTCACCAGCAGTTAAAAATTTACACACCTGGTGGCATCCAGAAACCCTGCCTAGTGCAGGGTGAGGCTATTGAATCGTGCTGCTAGGCCAGAAGGCTTTTGATCCCTTCAGAAAGTGGGCCCAGTTCACCTGGGTTTCCCATGTAGACGCATCCTCTGACTCTTCAGATGACTTCAGCACTTTGGAAAACTCTATCTTGTGCCAAGTCAATGCAATGAACCAACAAAGCAGAAAATTAAATGGGGCATCTGAAGCATCCTTTTGAAACTGAGTGAATGAGCCTCAGCACCTCTTTGCTTCTAAGGTGGACTCAGCTCTAATGGAAAGAGAGACTCCCAACTGATCTTGTAGGGCAGCTGAAGGCACAGAGCTAAGAGTTATTCCTAATGATAAGAACTGAAAGCACGAGATGGAGTAACAAAGAGAAGCAAAGAGAGAAGTGAAAAAAAAGTTGGGGCTGGTCAGTAGCAAACAAAAATGTAATAGGTATGAGAATAAAATTAGGCATTGGAAAAGCAAATACAGAAGCTGGAAGATGAAAACAGAAAGGAAAAACTAAAAGCAAGCAGTCTAGTTTTAAGAGCTACTCTTGGGATTTCTGCAGACCATACAATAACTCTACTGAGTTGTCCTTTATGACCTTGATCCAAAGATTATTACTTTGACTCTAATGGGGTTTGGATTATGGAGGCGCCCCAAAGTATAAATTTATTTATATCTTCATATATAATTCAGCTCTGTCTACCAACTGCAACATATACTGTGTACAGAATTTAAATAGCTCCTTTTTTTGAACCTGGATACCTGTATACAAAAATGCTATTTGTTAAAGTTAGGTTTATGGTTGGACTCCATGATCTTAAAGATCTTTTCCAGCCTAAATAATTCTATAAAATTCTCACCCCATTTTATTCATCTCTATGCACCGTTGGATCAGAAAGGCATCTCTCTCAGCTTGCATTTTGATAAACTCCCTCACTTTAAAAAACTCTGATCAGGAGTCACATCCAGCTGGTGAAAGAGCCTCATGTTTGCCTAAGACAACCCAAATACTCACCACAAATGTGTTCATTGTACAGCTGAATACATCCACACGAGTGCAACACAATAGCTGAAAAAAAATACTGCTAGTACGATCCTTAGCCAACATGCAGGGTATAAAAACGCTTTAATGTTCTATTTATAAGCTGTGCCTCTGTTCTTACAGAATACATTAAATAGGCTGGCATTTAAATTGAGTGCCTTGGGGGAGACACATCTCCTGAAGCATTCAGTCACCTACATTAAGAAACAAGACTTCTCCCCAGTTTAGCAACAGGTTTTATAAATGTGTGAAAATTCTTTATGGATGTATTTGTTAAAAACATGAGATCTTTTTCACACCTGTAAAAGGCATCTAATAATCCTTAGGGAAAGTTTTTCCAGTTTCAACAAGTAAGGCATTATATTTGCTTTAAGTGGAATGGTAAGCAATTCCACTTGATCTTCTTGATTTTCTTTAAAAAAAAAAAAAGATGCTCTTAATTAAGCCTACAGTTATTATAAATCAATGGAGTGGCATGAAAAAATACTACTTACTAATTAAAAAAAAAACCCCTAATTGGACGCAGAATGTGGGCAGACTGATGCAGTGTAGATGCAACCAATCTCTAGGGAAAAAAATGTCCAGGGTAAAAACTTTAAAATTAAAGCTTTTCTGTTGACTGAATGCTTATTCCACATAAATAAGCTCTCCTTGTTGATAGCTTCAATTTTTCTTAAATGCAATGATTCTAATTTTTTTTTGAGCACTGCAACTGTCAAAATATTATTACACAACTCAGAGAAAATAAATGTATACCCTTTGATTGATTTGACCGTGATGCTGCTACTTTTGGAAACCAATTTTCTTAATCACATAGTCCTCTTTATGAAACAGCTCATTTACAGATTCTTCTTTTGTAAACGGAGGCAAGGTCAGCTACTCTTTAGCTCAATATATTCCACTCTGTCCATGCCTAAGAGAAGAGGACTGAAAGAAAATTCTCTCTATGGAAAACACATTATACACCCCATTTCAATAGTGCATTATACATCAGTGTTCCAATATATTAAATAATCTCCATGATATAGTGGTCCATATTATGTATCATGTATTCATTCCCCTGCAGCAGTTCCAGATTCTGTTCCACAAAATAATGTAATGCCACTCTCAGTTCTTGTCCTGCATTACTTTATTTCAGCTCATATTACTTCATTCTACATATAATTCTTTCTCTATTATGGTAGAGTTGCAATATGTGAATCACCATAACTGTGATAGTCTCCCAATATCTATCAAGTGATAGGTCCCTTTCCTTGTGTGAAATTACAAAATGAGCCAAGACAAAAAGTTACAGGGCTACCATGTGCATCTTCAACACATATTTCCATAGCTGGGTTTTTACCCGTCTTATATTGCTCACCTTCAGAGCATGCATTCATAAAACAAACAAGAGGCAAACTGTTCCATGTGAAGTAAATATTTTAAGAGGAACTGATTTCTGCAAATATTCTTCAAAAGTAGGTATCAGAGCCCAGTGTTGTCATATGTTAATAAGTAGGGAATAATCTATGAATAACTATTGCATGAATAACCAGGACCTCATTAGAATTGCGAGTCATGGAATATGAATTAGGTGAATGAATCTTTTAGTAGTAACACACCTTGGGACCTTGTATAAAAGACCACCTTTTCTCAGATAGGAATAATTTCTTGAGCCACTGCTTCTTCTGGATCCACTATCAGCAAAATGGTGCTGAAAAATACAGTCCCTGGCAAGGACTGAAGAAAGGAGGAAAAGGACAAAACATGGTAAACTGGAATAGAATGGATAAAGAGTCATAAAATGGTTCGGGCTGGAAGAGACCTTACAGGTCATTTAGTTCCAAATTCCCTGCCATGAGAATTTGGCAAGGAACTAGACCAGGTTGCTCAGGGTCTCATCCAGCCTGGTCTTGAACACTTCCAGGGATGAGGCATCCACATTTCCTCTAGACATCCTGTTCCAGTGCTTCACCACCCTCACAGTAAATCTAGCCTCAACTTCCCTCTTTCAGTTAGAACCCTTTATTCCTGGTCCTATGACTGCAGTTCCTAAAGAATCCATCTCCAGTTTCTTTGCAGAGCCCCTTCAGAAACTAGAAGGCTGTTATGGGGTCTCCGTGCAATTAAATTTTTATTTGTTTACCTAATTATAACAAACAGTTTTTGACCCAAAGTCTCCCCCATTCAAGTGAGGGAATGTTTAGTGACAGCACAGTAATTCTTTGTAGATTTGCAGATGGAATAAAAAAGGAAATATAAGCATTTTTGTATTCCATTCCTAATCTTTATTTCCTAGCTCCTGCCTGATGAAAACAGTTTCTAAAAATGCTTGAGAAAGAGAAGGCTGAATGTAGCCCCTTCTAAACCCAAACTCCTCTGCAAATCTAGATGGGATTTCAGCATAAAACAAAGCTTTGCAACTCTCAGTCTTCCAAGCCTATACATTCTGCTCTCAGCAAGAGCAAAGATTAATTAATCTAGCTAGAGTCTTCTGTTTTGGCAAACTTTTGGAGAAAAAAAACCTGTTATTAGCTTTAGATACTTTTAATTACAAGTTTAAGAGATGATCAAAGACAAAGGGCATTTCTTAGATCCTTCAGGTTTTTTTTTTAAATAACTAAGTCTTTGATTTACACAGATTTAAAGGAAAATGATTAATCACAGCCAAGACATTGTCAATCTTAGGCTAATAACTATTTCTACTAACATTTATACACGACAAAACCTACTGTACCGAAAAGCTAAGGCTGGCTGGACTAGCAAATAAAGAGCTGCCCCAACTTTGCTAAGGTGGCTCATGCATTTCCCATCTCAATTCCTTCTAAAAATTATTTAATCAATTTTGCAGACAAGAATTCTCTACTAAAAACACAAACCAACACTCAACCAGAGCTATAATTCCACAGCAGGTCTACAGAGAGTATTTATACAATAAAAAATAGACAATAAAAGAATAGACAATTTATGTTTATTTAGTTAGTGAATTTTGAACTAACAAGACTGACTATTTCACAAATCTGCACATGTCCTCCCATGCACGGGTTTAATTCACAAGTTTAAGGGAACTGGTTTTAGGATACAACTGGAAAAAAAATGGGTTTATCTTCCTGTGTTTTGTAAAACAGTTCTCCAATGAACTGATGGAGATACTCAAAACAAGTAGCTAATACTTTTACTAGAAGGTACTAGAGAAGTTTTCTTCCTGACACAAGAAGCCTCTAAGACTGAAGTTTGCTTTCTGAAAGCTATCCTCACTATTTAGGCATGGCTAACACTAAATGGTATTGTCATGACATTGAGATGGGACATGGAGGGGTACAAAAGAAATTCATAGAATTAAAAATTCTATCATTTTATGTTGTGCATAATGTCCCTATTTTTTCCCTTACTGCCATCATGATGAGTGCTAAAAGGTACTAAACTATTAAACTATAAAATACAAATTCAAATATTCTCATATTTTCATAGCACACAATCATATTATTGTGAGAGTGATAGCTCATAATTGCTCTTCTATTTTCTTTTACAGAATAGCTAGCCTGTTTTTACAATGATAATTGGCCGTAGGAATTGAGGATCACCTATCACTTAATCTAAAAAAGGAGGTGGGAAATTTTGGTGCAGTAAAAGGGACAAAGAAAAGAGACCATTCCAGTGACTTTTGAAGTAAGAAAGGTGAAGGTTTGAAGGATGAAACTTGCAGTTTCAGCAGATTTGAGACCTGATATTTGGGACCAAATCAAGCATCTGAGAGGAAAAAGCAAGGACTTCCCCTCTCTGAAGAGCTAAGGCTTCCTGATGAAGCTGAAATTCCTGCTGTCCAGACTGAGCACAGGAGCAAAAATATATCACTTACAATTAATCCCCTTTGCCACTCTGTCATGCCAAATCTACAACTCTGAGTATTAAAGAATCGTTAAAGCACAGGGATCTGATATCTTTCAAAAGTAATAAATCACCAACTATAGGCAAATGTATTCTAAAACTTGTACATACTGTGCTCTGGTAGTCATGCAGTTCCAGCTCTTGTTATATGAGTGCAGACTTAGACTGCAACCATGAGATACAAATTCCAGTTAGATTTATATTCCAAAAACTAATTTAACCTGAAAAGTACCGCATTTATGATTTTTGATGTCACAGTTATACCTTAAGACAAGATTGCACCTGCCAAGAAAAGATGAGATTTCAACTGCCGTGAAAAAAACAATGCAGAGAAATTCAGAGAAAGCACAGGAGGAATGTCACACATTTTATAAGATCCTGGGGACAATTCCCACCTGTCTGGGCGAAGCTGAGGCAACAGAGGCTCTGCCATGTTCCCGACAGGTCAAGTGGACTCAGCCGCACAGGGTACACCTTGCACGCTCAGGGGTGCTTCTTACCCCTGCAGTTATCTCACCTCTGATTCATAGGGCCTGAACCCTTCTCCAGGGACTGAAGAATGTAACAGCTTTTGATGAAACCATCAAAGATCCGAGGCTGAAGCAGCAGCAGGGCACTTGGCAGTTTTTCAGGCAGAGCCATGAGTGGATGGTACGGTCTTAGCCACATCTATTCATGTCCCTTTCAGGACTTACTACACCTGGATCTAGGTTATATCACCTCACTGAACATCACCTACACCTTAGCATAAGCTCAGGAAGAAAGAATCCTCTCTAAAGCATTAATATGTGCAGAAAACACCTGTGTTTATGAAAAACAATGGTTCTCACCAGAGTACAGCAGTATCTGCTACCAGAAGGAAATCCATCAAAAATTATTATCTAGTTTAGGACAAAGCAGCCTTTTATAGACCGTAAGTGTAACTGGAACACACATAACTTATTCCAATTAGCTGGAAGTCCTGACATAGCAGGTGGCAGCAGTGCATCCATTACTATAATGTGGAAAATATATGGTGCATGGCAACAGGCAGTTGTATTTGTCTTGATTTTGGAACCTGGAAACAACACTTTCTATCCTATCTGCTGTGGAAAAATCTTTTTTTCTGACCCTTGAATGGAAACAAGCCTTTAACAATGTACACAGGTTATACTTTCATGTTTCTTCTGCTAAATGAATATCAAGGCTATGAGTCTTCTATGGACACTCAAGACCATTAGAAGAGAATTTGATTGTGAACATGAAGTAGAAAAAAGCCAAAAAGAATTTTAGGTTATACAGGCACTTAGAAATTTCCCAAGCCAGAGGAGGGAAAAGATCCTCTTACCACAGTACACAGGGAAACAGTAGTGCATGCACTAATAACACATGTGGAATTATAAACCTTTGTCTCCCTTCTGGAAACAGTAATTATTTGTCATTATTGCTTTGAACCCATGCTGCAATTACAGGTTTCCCTCTAGTCAGGGAAACCTGTATTCAGCCATAGGAGATCTAGATCTAAACCTAGCCTGTCTTCTTAAACATACTTATGTATCAATGAGATACATAAACACAGCAGCTACTTCATCATTCCCACCACAGATACCTAAAACATGAGAGATTAAACACAACTAACCAGATTCATGTTTCCCAAAATTCTATTAGAGGTTTAAAAAAAAAAAAAAAAAAAAAAAAAAAAAAAAAAAAGCAAGCAAGCTTGTTGCAATTGGAAATGAGAGATTCCTGCACAGTCAAACAAGACATTAAAATCCCTGAAGAAGTAATATCCTGATGCTGTTGCTGACCCTTTGGCTTAACCATCCTTTAAAGCAGTGGATGACACTGTTGCAAATGCATGACCTAAGAACAATACATGTAAATCCCTTTTTAAATAATAATTACAGAATATTATTCCTTATCCATTCATTCATGAAATATCTTAAGATTGTTACCAGCCCCACAGGAGGCAGAGAGGAAATTTTAATTTACCAATGGGGTGCCTGAGAACAACCATATAAATAAAAGTTGGTAATAAAACCAACTCTCTACTCCTGCCCTGGTCAAATATACCATGGGAATACAGTCGTGCAATTACTTGAGGCACACAAAGCTGAAATCATACCTCTATATACAAAGGCAGCTTTCAAGAGAAGCTACAGGTAAATAAAGTCTAATTGTTCAGGAACAGGAGATCAGAATCTGGCTCATTAAACATTTCAACAGAATATCTACCTTAGCTATCTTAAAAATGTCTTATTGTCTTAATGCTTGCAGTGTGCATCAGTTTTGGCTAAAATAGAGTTTGATTTCTTTCTAGTACTCACTATTGTGCTGTGTTTTGGATTTGTGCTGGAAACAGTGTTGGTAATTCAGGGGTGTTTTGGTTATTTCTGAACAAGGCTAACATGGAGTTGAGGCCTTTTCTGCTTCTCATCCCACCCCACGAGTGAGCAGAAGGGTGCACGAGGAGTTGGGAGGGGACACAGCTGGGGCAGCTAAATGTCCAAAAGGACATTCCATACTCTGTGGCATCATACTCAGCATTTTAAGCTGGGGGAAGAAGGAAGGGACATGTGGAGGGATGGTACTTATCTTCCCAAGTCACTGTTACATGTGATGGAGCCCTGCTGTCCTGGGGATGGCTGAACACCTGTCTGCCCATGGGAAGGGGTAGACAAAGTCCTTGGTTTGCTTTGCTTGCTTGCACGCATGACTTCTGCCTTACTTTTTAAACTGTCTTTATCCCAAACAACGAGTTTTGCCACTTTCACTCTCCTGATTCTCTCCCCCATGCCACTGGTAGTGAGTGAGTGAGGGCCTTGCTTGGCACCTGGGTTTGACTCACAACACAATCCTTATCAAAAGGAGAAGGTACACACACAAATACAACCATATACACACACGGGCGTGACTGAAGACTAGTCTGCTTCAAAAAGCCCATAATTTTGAATCCAGTTTCCAAAGATGACAGGTGAAGACAGCTGAAGGTTTATAACGCTAGCAGGAAACTATCTTAACAAGGGTATTATTGGTGGTAAAACTGGGGTATCTGCTGTGTCCACATAATCGCATGTATAATCTGCCTCTTCTGCAGACTCTGGTCCCCTTCAAGGCTCCCAACTTATCATATTTACCATGCCTGAAAATTATTGATTTGGCCCTTATGTAGGTGTATTTTCAAAAGAGTATATTTATGTAGGAGGCGAGGCATTACTTTCTTCTTTCAATAAAGAATTATTGGTAAAAAGAAAACAAAAGTTTTATAACTGTTTTTCATTTAAAGTCATCTTCTCTGATAGGGGCTGGATAAAAGACCAAAAAATTCTAAGTATAATCACTTTATTTCACATGCATGAATTAGTATATGGGACAGCTAAATGCCAACTGCTATCATCATCATGCCTACCAAGTTAAAACACAGTGTTTTGTTATTCTTACTAACTATTGGGGAGGGAAATTTTAATTCTGAAAGCAAAAGTGGCCTGACAAAAATACTCTGTTATAAGAAATTTTAAAAGAAGAGACAGGAAATGTTCATGCATATTGTTCATTTAAAGAAAAAAAAGAAAGACAGTGCTGCAGAAGATAACAAAAATTATGCATAAGCAGAGGTCCATGCTAACTTTCAGTACGGCTTTAGCCTGTTGTTTTCATTTATATTTAAAATACAAAGACATTTTAATTAAATTAGCATTTATATAGAGAGTTCTTAAATTAATGGAACATTTAAGAAATACCAACCATATAAAATAACATCCTTTAAATTGCTAAAATACCTGGATAATACTTCAGCATGTGTAGCTTTCACTTCAGGGATAATTCATTTGCTTGTCTGGGCACTAGTGTTTACCCTATACAATTTGTATCCACTAAAGACTCTATTGCTACATAGGATTCCCAGGAACATAAAACAAGCAGCAGTGAAGGCCCTTTGTCTCCTTTCTTAAATTAAACAGGACTGTCCATATCTTATTAGGCATTAGCTTTTTTCCACAGCTACCAGCTGGGGATGCTTGTCAGGCTGAAAGGAGAGCTGTAGCTCACTGGCACACCAGTAATGTTCTCCTGGTTCTGGAGTTTGTAGCAATGAAGAGGAAGTTTTATCCACTGGTGCAATCACACCTTTGTTTTGATAACTCTCACTGACATTTGAAGAGCCCTGTTGCTGCAGCAGCCGTCTTGCTAGAGGGTAGAAATGAGCCAAGACACAAACTTCTTGTGTATCATAGCATGAAAAGGGGCCTGGTTTATTCCTCTTTACAGCTCAGCCATCCTGACTCCAACCATTCACTGCTTCTGGCTGCAGCAAGCTCCTGCTTTAGGTTTCCCTTGCAGCCTCTGACTGCTGGTTATTTCCTGCTAAACCATGACTGCAGGTATTAGTTTGCAGCCTCTGAATGCAGGCTTTTACCTAGCTAGACTGTGACTGCAGGTTCCAACAACAGGCTCTAACTTACAGCAGTGATTCTCTCCCCCCAGGATGCTGCTTCTTCGTCATTCCTCCCATTTATGATCCTCCATGATGATCCCTCCACCAGCTAAGCCACTCCCTTTTATCACTCCCACTTACCTTTATTGGATGCAGCTGTGACTCATCAGGGGCGAGGCTGTATTGGGTAATTAACAAAGCTGGTACTTACCAGGGCCAAGGCAACTTTCTCCTATTCCCTTTTCCTACACCCTGCATCTTCAACAGATCTGCCAGCACAAATGCTTTAAAAAGCAATGTAAAAACCTAACTGGCAGCCTTCCTGGAAGGTATGGTCACAAAACACCACGGAATACAGCTTCCAACTATCTCTGTCAGGAAGGGATCTAACCTAGGTGTTTCTGACCACAGTCAGCAGCATCCTCTGTATCTCCTGGTACAGACACACCTCAGCGCCAAGCCTGATGAAAAGACCTGATAGCCATGGCTTGGCAGCACCTTGAGCTGATGAGGATGTGGCTCATTCAATCACTGTGAACACAGGATGTAGAAACTTCATGCAATGCTAAAGTTTACCCATATTTCATTTTTTCTTTTCAGAGTATTTGAGTAATGATGCCAGAGAGAGTTTATTGTGCATACTGTCACTGCATTAGTGAATCTGCCATAGTCCGTGTACTGGAATTAGACCTAAAACAAGTTTACTGACCAAAACACATCAATTTGAATCAGCAACATTGAGTGCCAGTGGTGACACTACCTACAGATGCAAAACTGAAATGCAAAGGACAAGCAGAGAGCTGGAGAGTCCTCTCAAATCTCTTACAATCTTGGATTCCATTTCCTGGAAAACTACTTGTAAGATATGAACTTAATAAGAAATTGTAATTGTTTTTTCCTCTACCACAATTTAATACACTTTATCAGATAATTACAGTTGCAAAGCTGCAAGGTAAATATTTTAAAGAGTTTTTGGCTGACTGACTGCAAAACACAGAGGCCATGATTTAGAATTAAGATAGAATGGCTGAACATGGCAATATATCCTGACTTCTTTAAAAGGGTTATCTATAAATATTAGATATACACCAATACATTTTAACTACTATACCTTCATTGTGCATATTTAACTCCTTGACAATTATGCAATATAACTCAGAACATTTGGATTGATGTCTCTGCTGAAATCAAAAACAAGAAACCTTTTATATACTGCGAAGTACTGTCCAAGAATATTTAATGTGCTCCAGTGAAGATGTAACTAGGGTATATCTAAGGTAATGGAATAAGCTGTCCTCTAGCACTGTTTATTAGGAAATACATCATTATTAAATCTTAATCCATTCCATAAGAAAATAAGCAAAGGAGGAATAACTGTGGCAAGACAAATAGCCTTATTAGAGGAGGATCTAAGAATACCTTTATTTCAAAATTGGATTAGAGGTATGACAGACTGTGCCATATAGCAAAAAAAAGGCCTGTGCCATTTATAAGGGAATCTAAAATTTGATAAAATGCATGTGTGTGCAGAACGATCATTTCATAAACACATTTAAGTGAATATGATACAATAAATTGAGCCTATGGACATGTGCTAAATAATTATTTATGATAGCAGTAAAATGTGATGTGACATTTATTATTTCAGGGTTTTTCCCTGACAGGTAACATTGTGGGTTTGTTTTTTTTTTTTCCTTTTTAATTATGATTCAGTGCTACATCTTTATTTTTAGTTTTTCTATTGCATATATGCACCAAACCTATACTGTATGAAAAAAAATAACATTTTAAAAATGTCTCACAAAATTAAAAACTTAATACTGCACTGCAAACCTAGAGCTTGAGAAAATATCTTTCTACATCAGAGAATACAAATTGACTTAGCACCTCCAAGATCTACTAAAATATCTCATTAACATTACATTTCTATTAGATAAGAGTAATGCTCTCTGATTTCTCATCTCTTCCTTCTGTGAGTGAAGAAAGTTATAAAGATGACAAAGAAACAAAAAGACACTGACTCAAATTTTATCCCCAATAAACCTTGCTCTGAGGGACTAAACAGACTTCATCAGACTTTATCAATGCAGAGAATTTGTACAGGTTCCATCCAGAACACTTTGGTGCGTATTGTTAGTGTGCATTCAGTAAAATCTGAACTTTTAGGGACAACCTTCAGCCCCATCCTCTTTCAAATCTTATTTGCAGCCCCTCCTCTCTACAGAGATCCCTCATGCCAATGTAATATGAAAGAGGATTTTAGTACATGGGGAACAGCTTATTAATTTTACACAGCTCTTGAGCTATTTTGAAACCTACCCTGGAGAGTACTGCCAGCAGTAAAGAGTGATTATTTCCTCAGCTTTCTTGTCTTTTTCTATTCAATCCATCTGCTTCGCACAATGGGCTCACAACCTCTGACTGAAATTTCTAGATGCCACCAAAATATAAATATGAAAAACTGTAACATCCACTAAGATAAGAAATAAAAGACATGCTACATGAGACATTATTTTAAAAAAATTATGAAAGAAAGCTACTGATGACCTTCTCTCTGTGACTGCTGGCTCTTCATATCTGTGGGTATCATGGTAAATCAGACAGCCTCACTGCAATCTAGAAAGCCTTGCCCCGGTCATTGTCACAAAAAATGGCCTGTGAAATCATTCTGATGAACTGCTAATTATGTTAACAGTAAATGAAAGCAACTAATCCTTTTCAACAAAGCTGTCTTCATTGAATGAAATCCTCACCTCATTCACATTCACTCATGGAATCGAGAGAAAATACTTTCCCTACTGATGCCAACATTCAAATATTCAGAGCAATTACATGGAGAGGGAACATTTAAATGGCAAACAGTATCTGTAAAACAAAACGACTCGAGGTGAAGCCACCAGTTCAAATCTCGACTCAATGCACTATGACTGCCCTTCTCACTTAAAAGACATTAGACACCATGAAAAACTGTAATTACAAGACAAGCAGAGGACGATATTTAAAGGAACTATCCGTCTTATGGACACAAAAATGTAAGCAATGATGGAGAGTTTGGAGAGATTTGACTTATACCAAAAGACAGGCAGAGCTCAACTATGATGGCATGAGAGCTCAAAGTTCGGTGTTCTGGCACACAAAAAGATCTATATTTTAGCCCTTTTCTACATCTAAAAATAATTTCAATAGCTCTATAAAAGTCAAACCAGATAACTTTACTCACTGGGGAGGGGGTAAGGGAAACAGAAATTTTCACAGGGAGAAAATACGCCTGTTTATCTTAAAGGTGTTCTGTCTGCTCATTTTCCTTTTCTTCTTGACCTGTCCCATGTCTTTGCATACCCCTTTTTCTGGTGGTGTTTTTTTTTTTTTTTCCCCCCACATGTCACTTCTGTGAATTCCACAGTGTGACCTACACAGTAAAGGAAGGGTGGTATTTGTTCAGTAACTAGCACATTGTTTTAGTGCTCTTTAATCTTGGTATTGGCACAACACAATGGAATGAAACAGCAACACAGAACTCTTTCATTCCTTTTCCCATTCCAGGCTGTTGTGTGACTAGAGAAATGCTTTTCACATTCAGGTAGGCAAAGCTGTGTGTATTCCTGGGAAAAAAACACAAGGCTGTTCATTACCAAGCACAAGCAAAGGCAGAGCAGAATAATCCTTCACCTGTGCTGTGCTGGTTTTGGTTTGACATGCAGCAGTGGGAAGAGCCCTGCCCAAGGAATTGCTCACTTCAGGATGACTGGAGCCTGGCATATGCTGAGCCAGCATGGGATCTGCTCTAAGCTGTGCCACTGGAGAGCAGGGTGTTACACACTCTGGCAGTGCCCCAGATACAGCTCTTACATCATGGGCAAGTGCACAAGGGACACAGAGGGAATTTTCAGGTGGCCAATCTGGCCAGTGTGTGATTTCTTTGAGTCATTCAAGAAGAGGTGAATGCAAAGCTGATGCACGGTGTCTCAGCTCCTCTCTATGAAACAGGAATAACCATTCCAGGTAAGCCTGTACCAACACAGGCAGCAGCACTGGAGAGACACCAGTGCATTTGCAGGACAAGGGTTAACACATGTGCTAGATTTTCATATGGCAGAAACAGAGGGTTTTTTAGCAAAGTTGAACTCATTTACACTAAGTCTCATTTAGCAATGACTGCTCATTTTCTCACTCTGATCTTCCTTTTTCTCCAAACTATACTTTATCAATTAACTGACCCCTACAGAAGACAAAGTACCACCGCACACTGTATCCACATATAAATTTATTCCTAGATTACATACATTTTTTCCCATTTTTCTTCCATTTCAATTATTTACATTTGGAAAAAGGAAATAAGGAAGAGAGTGATGATCAAATAGCCAGCTGAGCTCCAGTTAATGAAACTTGACTTGAAAGAAACAAAAAAATATTGGAAAATCCTTACCCATTTATTTACTCACACCACTGTTGCTCTGACCAGCTTAGGATAAATCTTTCATCTCCAGCAGTGACCTATACTGAAACACTGACATTCATTCGTCCCTATCTCAAATGCCAGCAAAAACAATATAGGATACACTGATTTCACTGAAACCACCTTTCTCAAGTCTGTAAGTTCCCTGGCATGGAAATGTTATCCTACAAGAACAATGAACAGACAGGATCTCAGGAATCTTCAGGTGAGTCACTTGTGATTTACATCAGCATCAATAGCTGCCTCTATTGATATGTAGAAGATATATCACATGCTTTTTCCAGTTTAATTATTTACCTCAGGCTCTTTGAAAGGAAGCTTCTGCACACTTATGTGGGAGTTGCATTTTCATTTAGATAATTATACTACTAACAAAACCACTGCCAGCTACTATTGAAATTTAAGTGTTTGGGTTAAGCATTTACAGGCCACTGTTCTTCTTAGCAGACGAATAATCCCTCTTATCTGCATGCTTAACTGCAGTTTTTCAATGTTGTGCACCGTAAGAAAGTCAAACATCTCAAAATGAGACGTTTTTGCTCTCGTTGCTGCAAAATAATGTTGCTACTATTCTTTCTTCAACAAGTTCTCCCTCTAAATGCCATACAGTGGATTTTACTACACTCATGTCAGACAACAGCTGAAGCTGTCAAATTGTGCTGAGTGGTGAAAAGAAGCTTCCAGAGCTAATGTGACAAAATGCTACAAAAGTTAAAAGCCATCATTAGAAAATTAGTTCTGGCTTCAATCTTAGTGTATGACGGGGTTCCTATTAAAGTCAGCACAGGCAAAATGATACCTATGGCCTATGTACCCTCATACATAACACCTTCTAGCCAACAGTTTCTAACACCACCATATTGCAAGTTTCTTAGATATAGGACTCGAAAAATAAAGTCTTCTAATTGATGAGGTATAACAGGAGCAGCCATCTTCCACAAATTCAGTCGAATTTCCAAGAAATAAAAAGTTACCTGGAAAAACTTTCAAGCAATAATATAACTGTAATCTTTACCCTCACCTTCACTTGCCCATGTAATGTTCTATTCAGCCTCACTTGAGATAACAGGTTATTTAGGAAGAGGACATTCACAGCATTTCTAATTTTTTTTAGAGTAATCAACAGCAGTATTTGAGAGCTGCTCTGAATGGCAGGGTTGGGGTGCATGCCCCAGGCAGATTTAAAATCCACAGCAAGGCAAACTGCAAACAAAAACCAGCCTGAGAAGAGGATGAGCGGAGAGATGGGGCTTGGATGAGCGCCACAGAATGTTCTGACCAACTGGGACACCAGGGTTTTAGGATGCATCCATTTAGACACAGCCAAAGGGGCTAATATCACATCTGTTGTTTTGTCACAACTTCTAAACTCCTCTCTATGGGCACTGACTATCCAAACCTAAAATAACGGCATGATTCAATTCATGCTCATATGTTTTCCATAAATATGGCAATTCATTATATTCACTGAAAGCTCCCTCATAATTTTTGTCATGTGAAATAAAGTGAACAGATCCACTAACTGCATCAAAAATTTCAAAAATACATGTGTTTGCATTATTATTTGCAATATTTTCTTCGGTTTAGGCAGCATTGTTTTAGGGAGGGGGCCAGGACAGAAGCACTGTGTGCTTGAAACGCATCGTGTCTGACAGAGGCAAAACAAATCAGGTCGTGAAGTGGAAATTTTGGGCTTGACCTCAATAAAATCAGATCAGGCTTGGGCCAACAATTAGAAACAGTGCCTTTTGTAGAACTCTGTTCCTTCACATTGTTTCATCTCCACTGTTCAGTCAAGAGGAGCCACACCCGTGGCAATTTGTCCCCATCTCCTCTCCACCTACTTCCCAGGGCTCTAGAGCTGCTTGCTCTGAGAAATACAACCAACTCCAGTGATTCAGCAATGCAAACATGGGTTAAGCCTGTATCGGATTCTTCTTCAAGGCAGAGAAACTGTCTCATGTTTTTTGAAATTTCTCCATGTCTAGTCATTCTCCGTTCTTCTTTATTTTACAAATGCAGATGAGCTGAATTAATTAAGTAAATTAAAGAAGCCCTAACTCAGTTGCAGATATGCAGAGATAAAAGAACACATTTAGAAAGCAGTCAACTTGCTTTAGAAGCTTGTTGGCATTTCTTTGCATGTACAGCTGCAGTAAAAGAGAGCTAAAGAAAGAGTTTACACTTCTAACATTTTGGAGTAGTTGTCCAAGGGCACCCCCTGCTAAGTCCCTTGAACACCAGAAGGACCTGAGCAAATCTTCTGTTGCTGAGCCTCTGTCTCTCCATGTTAGAGCAGCAAGCTCTTCGGGATGTACCTAGCTATAGTTCTTAAAGGAAGACTTGTCCTTGTGCCACTTACAATTCAAATATGAGGAACAAACAAACAAAAAGACTATGTACATTCCTCATCCCTCCAGGCAAACCCTGCCTCAGCTCTAACCTTGTCTGGCCTTCTAGGATTCAGGATTCCAGATACCAAGTACTTATTGTATATGCACACTTTCTTTGTCAACCAAGCCCCAGGAAAAAAAAGCTTTTTGACTCTTAGGCCACCCAGAGTGCATGAGCCAGTCTTACCCTTAATCTGCGCTGTTTTGGTGGATTTGACCATTTCAGTGTTTTCAGAAATCCAATATAATTTTTCTATACTCATTCAATAATCATGGGTCAGAGACGATGACTGCTTCTAAGCAAGGCACCCTCCCTACCAACTTATGCCAGTCCTATGAAGTGGCATCCAGCAGCACTTTTATTCCCTCTTCCTTTCCCACTTTATTTCACTGGCTCATTTTTTCAGTCAATTAAGGGGGAAAGGAATAACTAATTCTATTGTTCTGAACAGTTGCATCTATGGTTAATGACTACTGTCACTGAGTAGTTTATTAACATTTTCAACTCTTAGAGAAACTCTCTCTTTTTCAACTCATCACTATGGACTATTTTCTCATTATCATGGAACAACTGTGATATATAAGAGTACGCATATTTCTGTGCACAAATGTATATAAAGTCATGAGAAAGAGACAGGGAAGGCCGTTCCAGACATCCATGTAGCTATTCTGAAGGAAAATAATATCTAAATGATGGTAAGTACTTGGCCCCTCTATGTTTGTTGCTTTTAATTGTATAGAACAGTGTTTTTATTTATAATAAACTTTCTTTCATCAAATTAGACTATTCCATTCTCCTCATAATCACAGCTACATTCACAAGTCAGCTTATTATCACAGCAAGATCTATCAGCTCTGCCTACACTGTATTTACAAACTAGAAAGGAAGTTGTTAGCTAAGAAAAATGCATTACAGATACTGTGATAGACATGAGGACATCAAACATAATCACAGAGAGATAACTGAGTCTGAGGAAAGACAAGAAAGAGGTCAGCAATGTCATCTTGATTACTCAGAAAGGTTAAGAACTACTGCAAACTTTGACCAAGGAAAGACAAAAGATAAACTCCAGTGAACTAAACAATGTGATCCATGGAAATCACACCTGGTTGACCATCTGGGTGAGAAAGGGGAGAAAAAATTAGAACTGCAGAATTGCTTGTGCTTAAATCACACTGGGCATAGCAGTTTGGTCTACACAGTTCTCCCATGGAGTAAAATGAAGAGACAGAAGGAAATTTCCCTTAAAGCCAAGTTAACTTTTCACTATCAGAAAAAAAATCCATATTTGAAAATTAGAAACAGCGGGAAGTACACTGCATTGAATGCTAAATTAATTTCTTCTGATAACTTATTTCAAACAGTATTTGATTAAAAGACAATAGACATGCTTTAAATCTAAAAAACATGGTTACCACAGGCTGAGGCAAAGTGGTGTTGCTGATAAGTGACAACGGCAATGTTATTTATTTAGCTCTTGTAAAGGCACCCCAGTCAATCAATAGCTATGCATGTACCAAGGCAGTGGGACTTGTATAAAGATGCTTATCAGAAATCCATGGGCAACATTCCACTTTTGATTACAGTGCTGCAGACTGTCCCCAGTCCTGCTGAAGACTGTGTGCCTCCTTGACAAGCCATACTGACAGAAATAATAATATAGAAACCCCACTTCCTAATATGTATATCCAACTGCACAGCCAATTAACCACTATGCTGACTGAAATTGCTTTGTTATTCATTCCATTCCAACTGATGCTAATACTTTGGCAGCTGATGGGGATAATAACCGATGGAGCATATTGGAAATTTTGAAAGGGGATATAAAATTTATATAATTTAAAGACATTGAGAAAGCTACTATGCTTTACATTCTTAAAACCTGAAAATGTCTAAATGTTTTGTGTAAGAAGTACTCAGAGCAGGAGCACCAGTATGTATTGGAAGATCTGTGAATGAAAAGGAGGCATTTAAAAAGATTGTGATATACAAACAGGTTTGAAATAACATTAAAAAAGGCAATTGTAAGATGAAAATGAGACTTCTTCACCTCTACCTCTAATATCACACTGAGTAACAATGCTTGAACATCTGGAAACATTTACATTTGATGTGTTAATTAAAATATAACTCTTTTCTGCAACATAAGCACATTGTAACCAAAAAATGTCATTTCATTTATCCTAATCCCTAAAACTATTTGCTTTATTATCTTTATATAACAAAATAATAATTCCAGTGTATTAAAAGAAACAGTAAAAGGCCATAAAATTATTTTTACCTACACTAATAAGTTGGGGTGTTCTTACAAAAATAAAATGTTTTCTATACCTCATAGGGACTTCTTTCAAAGTTATCTGGGTCATATATTTCACAATGGTGTTGCCCTGCTGCAATTCTAGCCCTGCAGTTCTTATTTGGTGAAAACTCCTGTGGAGTTCAACAGGCATCTGCCCTGAACAAGGGCTGCCTGACCAGGCTGCTTTGTACTCCAGTAGCAGTGAGCTGGTGACTCTGCTGCAAAAGTCTCTCCAAATGGACATCATTTGGGTGAATCCAGTGCACATGAGCTCTGCCAACCATGGTGAAGCAGAGCTTGGAAGAAGCTGGCCTAGCTTAGGAGTGGGAGATCAATGTGTGTGTCCCTGCTGCCACATCATGCTCTGGATGGGAACACTGGAGGAGTGGATGTGCTGTGGTAACACACCATCCTCAGTTCTCAGCTCCAAAACGTGCCAACTTTTATTCCTCAAAACTCTCATTTTGCACAAACTTGTTCTTCCTGCTCAGGAACTTGACTGCTGAAGCTCAACCTTCTAAATCCCTCTACTGTTCCACCATGAAGGTCCCTAGCACCAACCCAAACTGCTACTTTCTTGAGATCTGCTCCCAGAACCCCTTTCTGCTTGCTTCAGACTGTCTCTGCTCCTCCTAAGCCACTGGCCCACATGTTGGTCCTAAGCTTCATCGAGTCAAAACTCTTCTGGCGCTGAGTTAACTCAGGCCCCTAAGTGCACAACCCCAACTACACACAGAACTGAGCTCTTTCTGTTCTGCCTGTGAGCATGTGGGGCCTATTCCCTCCCTGGTTTTGCCTTTTCTTTCCTAGCACATGCACATACCGACATGTAGATTTCATTATTCACCTCCTGGCTTCTATTCCCACAAATTAAAAAACAATACAAAACAAAACCCCAGAATCAGTTCATATTTAGCCCCAACAAGTTCCTGAGAGCATACAAAGAAGAAGCAATCAGAAGTGGACACACTGTACTTGTCATTTGGTAACGGAGTTGGGGAGCCATAAAAGAGTAGACAGTAAAGAAGTGTTTGCAGGAAGGCAGGAGTGAATGAGGATGATGACAGCCATCCATATGGCTACACTTTTAACATATTCAACATGCAATTTTCCCTTCACACATGATCTATCGTGTCCCTGAATTCTTAAAGAAACAACCTTTCTTCATTTAAAGTTACTAAGGAAGTTGCAACCCCTTTCATTTTTTATGTGTTTTGCCATGGAACATCCCTGCTTTTGTAATCTAGACTATGAACTAAAGTAGTTCTATCTACTTTAAAAAGAACAACCAAAACCCCAAAAAAACAAACTTCATGGTAGATACAGCTATAACAAAAGCAATAGCCACCTTCTTAAATGGATCAAGGACATAAATCATCAAAGAAACCACATGCTACAATAGACCACCGGTGAGGGCTGAGCAGCATATGATTTATATTTATGAACATTAGTCTTTCTTTTACTTCTCAGTACTTCTCTTTACATTGTTAATATCATGATCTACGGAATTATTTTCTTATTCCTTCTGCGGTTAAACTTTCAAGTCTTTCACCCATCTTTCACCTGAGATTAATGAGAGTCAGAAAGCAAAATTGAAAAATCATTTGGTCAGGCTTGAAAGATGTTTCATTTTGACTCTTAGTGTATTAAAAGACTGTGTGCTGAACTACTTTTTGTCTATTATGGTGAGCTAATTGCTTAGTCAGGATTCTGTTTATGTCTCTGTGAGGCACAATGGTGTTCACATTAGATCACACTACTAAGCAAAATCCCAGCAAAATTACCTGATGAGAATGTTAGCAGCAAGATCATGGTTTGATTTTTTTAAAGAAATGGAAGAAATCCAACCACGCAGAGCTTTTGGCTTTGCTTATACTACTAGCTGAAATTGTGTTGGCTCAAGGAAAGCTGAAAGATTAAAAAAAATCAAACCTAGGAGGGTGGGGGTATCAGGGCTAGCCAGTGCCAGGGGTAAAGGAGAAGGGTGTGGATGTCTGAGGACTGTGGTGACATTTATTGAGTGCCTGAACAAAGTGATCATTCCTCCTTCCTTTCACACTTCTAATTCACCATATTAGAGAGCAATGCTTCCATTTGGGATCGACTAATTGACCTGCTCTAAAAGCTCTTTTCTACTTTTAGCAGGTAAGATGCTACAAAGCTGACAAAGTAACAAAAAAACTGCTATGAGGTCACCATAAAAACTGCAAATTTTTACTTACAATCATATTAGACTAGAACAAAATACCTGAAAAACTGAATGGAGCTAAGGTTGAAGGATACAAGCCTGAGAAGCAAATTCTCACCTGGCTAAGTCAGCAGGGGCTAGGGACACTGGAGAAGAGCAGGTAAGGAGCAAGCACACAAACACACACACACACTCCCTTCTCCCTCACCCAGTTCCCTCTGAAGGATGCTTAGAGATGCAGTGTTGGGCTCCACAGGAACTGTGTCCAACACTGCTCAGCCTGAGACAGAAATGCTTCTGTCAGGCTTACAGAAGCAAATGGGAACATCTCTCTGAAGAATTAATAATGAAAAGAATTAAATGTTTTAAAATGCTGTCAGATAGCAGAATTTCTCACAAACACAGGAAAGCAAAGACACTTAGAGCTATCAAGTAAACATTCTGAAATGCCACCTTACAACAGAGAACATCCCTCTTTTCATAAAATCAGTTCTTAACTTCTGGAGAGGCTCCTGGGCTTCCCCATGAAGTCCTTAAGTAGCAGCTCCACCTCTTCATATTTCATTTTCTTTAACAAGACTTATTCCTTCTGAGAAACCTGCCTTTTTACACATCACCCTTTGACTGGGTCCAAGGTAATGTTTTCAAAAACTGGTGAAAGTTTCCCTCCCATCCTTTTAGACTTCCCTCAAATGAATAGCAAGCCCCTACCTGATACCCCCATATGGGCAGAAATTGAGAGGATAATAAGCATATACATATATGTGCACACACATACATCCTTAGTTCTCCCCTGTGGCACATACATTACAGAACATTCAGCATTCTCAATCTTGCACTGCCTCAAGTGCACTACAGAGAAGAGTGGTGGCCTGAATTTCTCAATTGTTTTGTTTTTAATTAGACCAGTCATATAAGGTTTTCAAAAATAACAAAATGCTTAAGAAGAGGCATTTCTGTGCACTTCATCTTTTCTAGCAGTTATGTATCAAAGGGTATTTAGCACACAGCGGGAATTTTCAGGTAAACGATGCTACCGTTGCCACCAATACCAGCATTGTTAATCACTGGAAAAAATCCAATAATTCCTAACTACCTTGTGCCTGCAACTAGGTCATCTTGCACAGAGAAGCAAAGGTTAAGTACAAGATCTGGTTTTTGCTTTGCAAAACCTGTAAATGATATTGCATGGTCGAGCAAATGAAGCAAGGCAAGACGAGAAAATGAAGAAGAATGAAGCTGTATAATCTAATCAGAAACCAACTAGGGGGTTTCTTTATCTTCTCTTCCTCCCTCCGAGACAAAGGAAGGCTTTAAATCCTTAAAACACAGTCTGATGTTTTACTTTCTGTGACAGCTTTTGGTACTACCGAGCATATGTATGCACACCTATTTTGCATGTATTGATGTGCAGGTTCTCGCAAGTCTGCGTGCAAAAAGAAAGAGAACTGCACGGGGCTCTCTAAAAGGCACTGAAGCAGCTTCCTGTCACTTCCGAAACTAACTACCGGAGCACCGTCGTTCTTAAACAAAATGCATTTGCACCTGGAAAGAATTTCGTGTCCGTCCCTTTGCTGCCCGCTACGGTGGGCATCGCCTCCCTCCCTCAGTGTCTCAGCGCTTACCGCTCCCCCGATGCCCAGCATAATGAGCTGACCTTTGCTTCAGTTCATCGACTTTCGACCAAAGTAATGAACTAGAAGCAGCACCATCATCACCAGCGGTTTAAGCAGCGCACCGGCTCCCTCCCCGCCCCTCGCTCCGCGCCGGGGTCCCTAGGCACCCTGCCCTGCCTCCGCCGTGGGGGCGGCTTGGCCCCAGCGTGTGTCCCTGCACCGGGGCACGGAGGGGAGGGGGAAGGGGGTGAAACAAGGCGGGGCGCTCCCAGCCGGGGGTCGCAGCTCCGGGCGCCTCTGGGCTGCGCTTTCCAGGCGGCTCCCTCTGCGGCGGGGCAGGGAGCGGCGAGGCGCGGGAGAGCCTCCGATCCAGCGCCTGCCCCGCGGCCGCAGACCCCGCAGCGATCCCGCGAGGCGCACGGCACGGGCACGCCGCCGGCCCCAGGGGATGCCCGGCGGCCCCGGCAGCATTCCCCGCCCGGCCGGGACCGGCCGAGCCCCGCGCCCCACCGGGAGCGGCGGGACGGGCCCGGACCCCGCCCGACAGGGCTCCCGGCGGGCCCGGCCCCGCAGCCCAGTTCTCGCTTCTCCGCCGTGCTCCTCGTCCTCGCCCCGAGCGCCGCCGCAGCCCCGGCCCGCGGGGTCCCGCAGCCCGCGTCTGACCTCTGCCAGGCGGCGCGCCCCCGACCGCGCAGGGACCGAGCGGCGCCGGCACCCACCGTGTCCGCCTCGCAAGGAAGCCGGTGACCTGTAGATAGCGATAGGCACTGAATGATGTTTGCTGCTCCCGTGGAAATGGTGAATGTGGTGAGCGCCCAAACTGGAGGCGCCCCACGCCACCCCAAGGAGGCCGCTGAGGGTGAGCGGGACTATCCAGAGCAGGGCCAAGCGGCCGCCGGCGCTGCTGCTGCCGCTGCTGGCGGGTCCCGGCTCCGGGCTGCCCCTAAGGAGCCCCCCCATCCTCCGGTGCGCGGCGAGCCGGCCCGCGGCGTCCTCGGGAGGAGCAGCAGCCACAGCAACAGAGGCAAACTTTGGGCAGAGGCGCTCGCACACTTGCACACGGCGCTGGCTGCAGCTCACGGTACCAGGCGAGCCATCTCTTCCCTTTGGGAAAGCCTATGAGGATCCTTTTCTCCAGGTCTTCTTCTACCCAAAACAATCCGAGACATAGTCAGAGAATCCAGGCAGTTCAGAGCCTTCGCAAAGAGGTGGAAGTGGGGACAAGCCCCGCACCCAAACAATGGTTAGTTTCAGCTTTCCCGGGGCTGGTGCTCATTAACAATACTCCACAGTTGCAAGGGCTACGAGAATGCCAAGCATTCCCCCATCCTCAGTAATCCACAGTGTAGCCAAGCGTGCCACATTTCTGCTAAGAAAGAGAAAAGGGGATGCCACTCCATCAGCCAGCGCTGGGAAAGCAGAGAAAAATCAAATTGCTGCTCTTCCCTCCATTCATCTCCAAACTGGTGAGCCCTCACCGAGCGAGCTCTCTCCCGGCGCGCACACACACTCACACTCGCGAACACACACTCACACACGCCGCCAGACAATAATCAGGCTGCTCCGGCAATCTCAGTGGTCTGGCTATTGACAGTAATACCCGAGGATGTTTTCAGGGAGAATAGTGCACCCTTATGAAAGAAGCTGGGAAAAAGAAAAAAAATAAAAATAAGCATGCTTGCGAGGAGCAGGGCTATGCAAATCTGCAGTCTCCGAACAGCAAATCGCTGAGGCTTGGATGCAATGCAGAGGACGAGCCTATGTTAAAGAGGGAGGCTGAGTTCAGCTCCCACACAGTCGCGCTCCCTCTCCTCAGCCTTTCGGGAGCCGCGCACTGCCAGAACGCGGCTCAGGCGGTGTGGAGGGACACACACACACACGCACACACACACACTCTCTCTCTCTCTCTCCTTCTCCCACGCCTCTCCTCCCCACCCGCGCCGCGGAGTCAGCAGCACGGCAGGAGCACTTCCCCTCCTCCGATAGTTCAGAGGTACCAGTGTCTTGAAATCCCACTTTCATCTTAAAAAGAACGATTTCGGGTCTTTTAATTGGCCTAAACTTCGCCCATCAGATGTTTGCCTCCGTCTATTCGGGCACCGGCTGGGATTATTCGGTAATTACACACACGGCGCCGAACAAAGAGTTACCGGGATTTTCTCCGGCACTACTCAACTACCGCACCTCGGCCGCCCACCGCAGCCCCGGCAGCAAACTGGGATGAAAAAAATCCTTTCTGGGCTGAGCCTCTCCGTTCTCCGCAGCTGCAGGGCGGCGCCGGCAGCTCCCGCATCGCCACCCGGGTGCGGGGCCCCGCCGCGGCGCTGGCCCCAAGCCTACCCCCGATACATAGGGCGGAGGGCTCTCCTCCGCCGCCACCCCGCAGGGATACACACACAGAGACGAGGGTGCCATGGGAGCCGACGTCACGTTTCAAAGCCAAGGCTTGGTGTTCTAAGGGCCAACCTATCACCCCGCGGCGGGTCCTGCGGCCCCCGGAGCCGGGCGCAGAGGCGCAGCCCCTGCAGTACCGCACCTGGGCACAGCAGGGTGTGCGAGCCGCACACTCTCGGCCCTCCTCTGTCTCTCCCTCCCCTCCTCCCCCGCTTCCAGCCTGCCGTAGATCTTGTGCCATGCCTTCAGCAGCATGAGATCATGGGTGAGGGGTGCGGATGCGTGAAAGCGAGAGGGCGAGGAGTGGGCGTGAGAATGGTTTTTGGGGGTTTTTTATGCTTCTCGCGTTAATTTAAACGAAAACCGCTGCAATTCGCCGAGACGCTAATTCCCGCGGGTGCGAAGGGAAGTCACAACCTTTGCTCAGCTGCGTAGGCTGAGGAAAGAGAAAGGCGCTTCGCCCCGGCTCCGCTCAGCCAAGGGCGGATCGCTCCCCCCGGCAAGAGAAACGCCCTTCACCGCGGGGTCGTGCCGGGGGCCGCACACGGCGATCAAAGGGCCCCGAACCCCCCGAGCAGCGGTGAGCAAGCGGCAACTCCTGCCTTGCCCCGGAGGCGGTGCTGGCCACACCCCTGCCCACCTGGACGCGTCACATCGCAGCCTCGATACGCCGGCAAAGTTTTGCCAAGACACCGAGGTAAATTACAGCAAAGCCTTAACGCAGGGAGGAAAGCAGCAGTCCCAGTGCCCGAACCGGGTCTGCGCTCCGGGGAAGGGCAGACACGCACCCCGAAGGAAGCCGAGGGAGCAGCCCTGCGAGGCGGGGGCCACCCTGTAACACCCCCGGCTCGCCAGAGGGAAAGGCAGCTCAGGAGGAAGTCAGTGACTTTCTAACCTGTCTCCAAAAGCCTTCGTGTGAAAGAAGAAACACCAGTTTTCCAGACTATCAGATTTCAACTGTCATGCACTGTCACCTCCGAAAAAAATAAAAGACAATAAATTCTCTAAGTTTCGGAGTTAGGGAAAGAAGGAGAGAAAGGTATGAAACCTTAAAGAAACGTCAGCCTGGATTCGACAGCTCGCATAAAATTAAACCTCCTGATACATGTTTCCTGTTCATGCAAGTAATGTGTGTTAGAAATTTCATCCATAAATACACTAGGTTTTCTATCAATCTGACTCAAGAAACAAAATATTTCAGTCACTGGAACCAGTTTTTCATTAAACTGTTCACATGTTGCTGCCGTTTTAGAAACAGGCGGTAGTTAACTTGACTGTTCTTAATGATTCTAGACATCCTACAGACGAGGAACTTAAAATTGTTATCACTCCTCTGAAATAGGAAACCCGTATTGCCAACTGTGTAACGATACAGTTGGCAATGCAGTTGTACAGATAAAATTTCAGTTGGCAAGTCCTGTCTAGACTAACTTTGCTCGGCTGTGCTGCTTTAAGGCCACCATCGAGAGCTGCATTGTGCTACCTTACGGCGCAAGTTTCCCTGCCAGCACGCAGGAAAGCAAGGCTCCATCCCTATTGGGGGATTCCCCCATTAGGTGTAACCCTGCTGAGAGGCTTTCCACAGATCCTTTCCAGCCCGACCACAGTTTGTTCAGCTTTGGTTGAAGATCCACTTTGGCGTGGATTCAGAAGGACTTTGTGGAAGCACTCTGTGTTGTTGGATATCTTCGTAGTTTGAGTACCTTAATCTAAATTCTTGCTCCATCTGCCATCTACTGTGCCAGGGAGGCCTAAAGTGCTAAAAAAACAAGGACAAATGAATAAAATGTTTAGGTACTTCCAAGGTACATCGTTTAATATTTTACTGAGAATAAAAGGGGGTTTTAAGTGCTCTACTTTATTAAATATGTACTATTTATGCAGCGCACATACACAACTGCCACTAAAGTTTCTAGTTTCAATTTGTGCCTGGAGACTACTTAGTGAAGTTTTTGGTTTTTGTTTTGTTTTGTTTTCATCGAATACATTATAATGGGTCATTTTTAGGTGCTACATTGTGATATTAAACTCCATTTAGGGACCATTAACTTAATGAATAGTTTTGCTTCTGTGCATCCAAACCAAGAGGTGAGTACACAAAGGCCAAATCCTCACAAAACTATTCAGTCATCTAACTCTTAAGTGCCCTATTGAAGTGTGAATGGGGTGACTGCCCTCTAAGCAGGCCTCTCTTTCTAGATCTGGTAATGTGATCAGCACCTTAGGTGTAGCAACTCTAATTTTAACAACGTTTGACATTTTTCTGGCTCTGCACTCTGAACCAGAAACAAGAGAGGATTCTCCAAGTTTCATAGGGGAGAAAGGTGATCTAATGCAGTGCAAGGGTAAGAAATGGGAGAGAATTATTTTGCAGAAAATATTAGAAGATTGGAAATTAAAAGAATACCAGGAAGGTGAAGAAGGAAGTGTGTATGAAAGCAAGATGGAGACAGGAAGGCAAAAGAGGGACATTCCAGTAAAATCCTCTCTTGCTCAACTTTTTTTTTGTGTTTTCAGCAAGCTAATAAAACTTCTTTCTGATTTAAAGCAAATCCTGCTAGTAGCAAATCAGACACTTATACTTGTTGCGTGTTTCGATTTAAGGAAGATTGTAGGTGAGTGTCGGTCTCTTTCCTCAAGTAAGGAGTGATGGAACAAGAAGAAATGACCTCAAGTCATGACAGGGAAAATTTAGATTGGATGTCTGGGAAAATTTCTACAAGTGTTGTCAAGCACTGGAACAGGCTGCCCAAGTGGAACAGGGTGCCCAGGGAAGTGGTGAATTAATCATTCCTGGAAGTATTTAAAAAGACCTGTAGATAATCAGATCAGGTATTGGGAAGAAATTCTTTACTGTGAGGGTGATGAGGCACTGGAACAGTTTGCCCAGAGAAGCTGTGGATGCCCCATTCCTGGAAGTGTTCAAGGCCAGGCTGGATGGAGCTCTAAGAAACCTGGTCTAGTGGAAGGTGTCCCTGTCCATGGCAGGGGGGTTGGAACGAGATCATATTTAAAGTCCTTTTCAACCCAAACCATTTCCAGGTTTCTATGTAGCACTTAGGGATACGATTCAGTGGCCTTGACAGTGCTAGTTTAATGGTGATCTTAGAGGCCTCCTCCAACCTAAATGGCCCCACAATTCTGTGATTCTATTTAAAAAGTTTAATTGGGTGTTTTGGCAGTTGGAGTTAGGCTTTTTAATGACAAGTAAGTTAAAAGCTTCTGCAAGTAATCAAAGGTAATAAACCAAAGGTAAGCAGCATTTCTTATTTAAAATGCTTGCCTTTTTTACCTCCTGTTGACATAAGAGTATGAATTTTTGCTAGCTGAGGACTAACTGAAGTTGGAATAACCTGGTTTTAATCCCTAAGGACATCATGCCAGTATCAGTCTGTGAAGGTTCACTCAAAGAATGAAGAAGTGGTACAGAGGAAGGCAATAAACAAGGGTTTGTGGAAACAAATAAATGTTCATCGGCAAGCATAGAAAATAAAATGTGAAAATGAACTCTAGTGTTCACAAGGTAGTTTTCAGTATCTCAAGGACTTGGCTCAGTGAAGTTAGTCTTATTTAACTCTTACCCTGTGCAGGTCACATTGGTATTAAAGGTGACTTTTAATCAAGGTATTTCCAGCAAGTGAACTCTGTTAATACAAGTAGGCTCCTAAATTTTTTGAGCAAGAATATCCTTATTGTAAGAACACATCTTTCCCCGATTTGTTCCAGTGTCATTATGCTATAAACACCACATGCTCCTAAAGAAAATTGATACAAACAAAAAAAGTACTCCCATGAGTATAGTTTACATTACTTCCTCAAATAAAATCAGATACTTCTTGCTGATGTGAACATATCTGTCTGCAACAGTACAGACAGATCAGCTAAGATGGACAACTTCAGCAACACCAGCAAAACTGAAGTGCAGACCATGCCTGAGGCCAGCAGAAGTTGTCAGTTAAATTCAGGTCTACTTTTGCTTAAGTGCCACCTTATGCAACCAGGCTCCTCTGGCCACTTCTAGTTAATCCTGCACTTAGTGTTGTAACATCCACTCTGAAACTCCTGAAGCTCAACTGCTGTTCAGCAAAATAATAACAAAAAAAACCCCAACCAAACAAAAAAACCCAACCCAAAACACCTCCACAAATCTGTATTTGTATTACAGGAATACTATGTAATTAACTATGGGGAGCTTTAACACACTACCAATGTTTTATGTTACAGGTTTTCCCCACTACTAGGCTTGGACTCTCCCTTTATTTGAAAACACATGGGCGTTCTGTGATTACAATTAAACAGGCCAGAATTCATGTTTATCCAGCCCACAGACAGAGGCTTAGAGAAGAAAACAGTCAAGCTAATGTTTCCTCTTTCCACTAAACACTTCTGAATTTAATGACCTATACACTGTATTTCCCAGTAGTTTTACTGATGTCTGGTAACAGTGGAGGTAGTATTTTTTTCTCTTTTAAACAGCAGAGAATGTTCCTTTCAAAAGCCAGTTAATTGCAAGACACTGAACCAAGGCCTGTCATTCATGGCCAGTCTGTATCCTAACCCTACATAACCCTGGGACAGAAACTGTTTACTTTATGCCAATAAACTTTATCATATGAACTACTTGAAGACTTAGAGGGTAAAAAATATGATCCCAGGGGAATGAATGGAGTATTTGTGCAGCCATAAAATGCAGAGAAATTTAAAATTTTGGTAATCATGTGAGAAAGGGAAGCTTACAAAGGAAATACTAAGGCTGTTTTCTCTGTAGAGTAGCTATTCTCTCTCTGTGCATAGTTCAAAACAAATCCTGGTACAGTTAATAAGTCTTTCTGTCCATCCGGATAGGCTTAAATCTTCATAATAAATGTTTCCTGTTCTGTGTGTATAAAGTAATCCCTTTCTCTCTATTCCTCACTGTCAAAATCAAGTTGAATTTCATTTTGTTTCATTTCATCGAAGACAAGCACATAAGCCAGATCTTTTCAATTTAGAACAGAAGGGGCTTGTGGAGAACATTTTGCACTGGGGAATTTTGACTTTGAGGTCCCTCTTCATCTGAAATTGCCCTGGTTGGTCCATAAGTCATGGGGGCACTTTGCCAAGTTTGTCCATCCTTACTTGAATTAACCCTGGTTTGAGCTGGCTTGAGGAGGATGGCTCAGAATCCACTGGGGGTTGGCTTTTGCTGGCTCTCAGTGCAGTGATGCCACTTAATGTCATATTTACTTTTTTTTTTTTTTAGTTTAACCTGGCAAAATATTTCTAACACTTTGTGTAGCTTTCCCCTTTGAGTCCACTCTAAAGCGAAAGGAAATAAGGCCAAGTCCAGCTGTATGTACATAGAGGCATTTAGCAGATCTGCAGTTCTGTAGCAAACGGTCCCTAGTCATGCTCTCTCTGGGCTACCACGAGTGGTTAATTCTATGGGCAATTAGGCTGCTGCTGCAGAACCTGCAAAAGTCTCTCTGACTTCTCCCACTGCTGCTACAGGAACTGGCACTGCATTGCTGCAGAAAAGAGATATCCCTGGTACAGCCTGAATGCTACTGATTTGAACTCCTCAGCAAATACTCCAGCTAGGGACAAAAAACAAGCCACCACAAAAATAGCTTGTAAATTAGTCATCAAGATGTTTGATGACAAATGCCAATAACAGAATCCAGTATTCTGCTCTTTTGTATCTAGTACAAGAATACAAAGCATATGCAAAACCTATTTGTTAATAAAGGCCTCCAGATACAGAAAAACTGTGTATTACAGAGTTGTTTGCAGCCCTTGATATTGTTTACCATGCACAATAAATGAGACATTAAATGCCATGTCAAGGAAAGCTCACAATAGACTGAGTGCAACAGTCACAAAAATGGGGAAATTGAGTTTAAAGACCTTGCAAGGCAATTTTTTTTTTTTCCCCTTTGGAAGCCCACTGGTAGCCAAAAAAGCCTTAAAAGGTGTTTGTGGAGCACCTAAAGTCAGGACTGCATTTTTAAGCAGGGTTTCCTGACAGGATTTCTAAGATACCGCTCATTATGACTCATGAACATCACACAACACCCCTCAGTTTTCTGGCCTGGGTTGAGAAGAGGATGTACAGTGAAGTTCCACCTCCTGCCTTCCTTGAACACGCTAGTCCTGCTTCAGCCTTGGCAAAGAAAGGGATGAGATGCAGCCATCTACTCTTTGTCCAGTGCAATACATTGCTTTAGACTCCAGACAGCAGTAGTGTTACAAGTCAGCTGTAGAAGGAACTGAACTTAAAAAGCAGAGTTGCAAGAAGATGACATTAACTTTTGGCAGTCATAAGTTGAAAATGTCCAGATACTTATTTAGCTTTAGGCTTCTTTCTTTCTTCTTTTTCTTTCCCCCAGAAAAAGTGTCACTGTTGTGCAGAAGACATTTGTAATGCCAAGCAAATTTCCTATAGCTGAGTAATGAACCTCTGAACATACAGGTTTAAAATGAAAATGCTGACATAATTTTAAATGTAGTGGCACCAATACTGCTCCTACAATAATCCTTGTAATCTAATATATTAGCCCTAGGGGGATGGAGACTGAATTGCTGGTCTCAGAAAGCCTTTCTGAGGCTCAATTCAAATTGCACAATTGTTCTACATCCTTCAAGTTCTTTAAAATACATTTCAGATGCAGTATTGTACATTTCAAAATATTTGTTCTTCAGAGATTGATTTGACTTTTTTTTTTTCTACTTTAAAGAGATATATGACCTCGGAGGCATGTGAAAAATCATTAATCAAGTTTAGACTGTGTAACACTCTTTTGTATGTGAAAGACTTACTTTTTTCCTAGATTCCCTCAGTTATGTTGCCAAGGTGATTCCCCAGAGAGCCATGTGTTTGTTTATCTTGACAGGTGTTAGCGAGATCTGGGGAATCTCAGTGGAATTGTTACTGGTTGCTTTGAGGTACAGTAGAAAACATTAAGTCTGCAAACTAATGAACTTACCTTATTACATTCTAAATAAAATAAACCGCAGAGTAAGTTGGATTAATCTACTAATGCCTTTCTAATGAAGCTTTTATTGGGCATATGGTGTGGTCTTGCTACTTTCCTCATATAGATAGCACAAGCTGAAACTCAAAATGAAGCGTACATGTTATCATCTCTTCTGAGATACCAGTCTCAAAAACTTGCCATCACAATTACATTCAGACTGTTGTTTTAGTGGTATAACCTCTGATTGTGGTTGGCAAGACTAAATGGGTTAAAAAAACAAGAAAGCAATCAAATTAAAAAAGGAAACAGGAGATACCACTGATAGGAAAAGAGAAAATACAACTTCTACTACTGTTCCTAGGGCAAAATTTAAAACTATTGCTGGAATTTACAATTACTCTAAATTCCATTCTGTGACCTGTCCTGACAATGTCAGGGAATCATTAATTAAGTACTGTAACTTCCAAAGCTAAATAATCATTCCTTACTTACAGCCCATTTGTATTTTCCAGCACCAAGCTGTAACACACTATATTTTTATGGTGCATATTAGAAGCAATACAACAATAGGTGCTTTTAACAAAAAAGAATGAATCCTAAGCAAGGTGAAACAAAATACCATCATTTTCAGCCAGCTATGCCTTTTGCTTCTAATTGCCATTTTCTTACAAGATCACAACACAAGGAAAAAAACATTCCTTTAGCAACATTCATCTTCTGGGAGCATGCTGTTGAATTTAGGTATAAAACCATAATGGCATCTCAAAGAGTAGCAATAGCTCATATACTTCAGCTTTGATATACTACTTCAAATCCTTAATCTCCTCTTTTCAGATTTCCACATAAAGTTTTACTCTGCTTCCATATTTGCAAATGCTCATTTGAGACAAAAACATCTTTTCATACCCAGGCTCTCCCCTCCCTGTATTTACTTCAACAAAAAATTAGCAGCAAAATTTTTCTCTTTCCTTTTTTATTTTTTTGTAGAGGATAAGAAAATAGATATGGTGAAAACAGAGTTAGAACACAGTTTTTCTTTCCTTCTGCACCAACAGCCAGAAACAGTATGAAAGCAATGGATCATGAAGAAAAGCAATTTCCTACTTCAGGGATTAAGCAATACTCTCTTTTGTAATGTTAAATGAAAGTTTTAGTTATTTTTTTTCCAAGTAATACTGATTTATTTTTTTCCCCCAATGTAAATAAATACACACTGGAGAAGCTCCAATAGTCACAAACACATCATTTTCTAGCCAATCAATAACACAGATAAAAACCTTTGTGCTGTGCTTCTTTCAGCAGGCCTATTGATAGGGTAAGAAAAATTAAACTACTACAGAAGCCAAAGGTAATTAACTTAATAAGAGAGAAAGTCTGATGATATATACACATTCCATTCTTTTCTTAAGGACAAATATAGGGGATTCATATATAGGAAATAGACTTTTGGGGAAGCATTCAAGTAGGGACAGCTATCTGCATTTTACTGGCACATCTCTCATCCAGTGACAATGCAATATGTATTACCTGTTGTGACGATTGATGGCAAGACTATCAGATGTGCTACCACACCCTCCCCTAGAACATGATCCTACAATCTTCTTTGGTCATATGGAAAATATGGAACTTCTACACCTGCCTCTGCCACAGTTTTTCAAAGTGCAACCTTGGACAAATCATTACAAAGCATTTGCCTTTTAATGGCTAACTGGCAAGCTGGGTCAATATTACCAGTCCCAAAGACAGAGGGTGTTGGCATGAGTAAGGCTTGGTGGAATCACACCCTTCACACCAGTGCTGAAAGGTTCCAAAGGCTTTAATCTTCCAGCACTATTAAACAGAACATTGCAGGATTAAGTCTTCTCCACCTACAATTTTTTGTCTATAAAGCTCTAACAATAATATTCAGTGCAACTTTAAAACCAATGCTCTGTTTAAAACAAATTGAGATAGCTTACTGATGAATGCCACTGTTTGTAATAATTATGGAAGCATGGGCCTACCTCAATTTTTATACATAGATAGATGGGAATCCTGTAAATATTTGATCAACTCTGCTTAAAGGGACGATTTGTATGGGGAAACATTACCACTGTAAAGAAACTTTGTTGGCCAAGCTTGTTCTCCTTAGCATATATGCAAATAGTAGCTGCAAATATCAAGAGATTGGAAACAGAAAATAATTTTATTCATACCTGCATTTTAGTTTTAATGAATTACATTAAAAAATTCCTAGCTAAAACAAAGCGCCTGCTATATAATTAAAATGAAGAGTCACAACCATCTTATCTTTAAAAGCACATTGTAACAGGAAAGAAAATCCAGGACTTCTCAGCTGCAATTTTATGGCTCTATCAAAACTTGCCTAATTTTACCTATTTATTTCAGTACATAATAAAAGATGTAGTCAGAGAAAAAATGTGCAATGTATACATATTTTTAAAGGCTTAGAAAGCTAGCAGCTTTCTTTTAACACCCTTGGATCTAATTTTGTTTCTAACAAGTAAAATGAGAAGAATGGGCCCCTAAAAAGGATTATGGTTTGAAACCTGCTCTTTGAATCTTTGCAAATGCTAAGGCTATCATAAATTTGAATAGAAAACATGGGTGGTCTGCTGACCATCTTTGGTCACAGAGTTGAGCATTACTGCCCAGAAAAAGCTTATGGGTTTTGTCAGAAAGGTTTCAGAAACCACTGTATTGAACCACCAGCCTATAATAGCTCTTTAACATTTCACAGGATGTCAGTTCCTGGAGCTGTTTTTCCTTTGATGCACACAAAGTACTGCCAGTAATTTCAATCAGAATTATGCCATGCACTGGAGGAAGACAATCATATAATATGAATTATCACGTTTTTTTCCATATCCCTGCCTCTCACAGAACTGCTGGTTTTTTAGAGGAGTTGGTAGAGTATATGCTACTGGCTGCTTTGTTTAAAAAAAGCTTAGTACTGGTGTAGTCCTTCTCATCCAGATATATCAAAGCACTTTATAAAGCAGCAAAAGGAGTGGAACCAAGAAGAAATTTACAGTGAAACACCTTTTTTTTTTTTTTAAATTGATAACATAAAATGCTCTCAAATTATTTTTAGTGAAAAATAAAGGGAACAGTACGAAAATTAAAGAATCATATTTTAAAAAGTGGCTTCATTTTTAAAACAATGCTCCCTTCCATAATTTTTTGTAGTCTTAGTTTAAAAAATGTTAAATCCCTTCTCTTTGTTGCTATTTTTCAGATGGGATTGAACAAATCTTCTTTCAAATACTTTCTTTACAGAGAGACCTCTAAACCTAAGAGTAGTTAATTCTTATAACTCCAAATCAGGGCACTTCCCTCAATAAATCTCCTACTCTTGATGCACTTGCATTGCACAGAACAATGAGCAACAATCCTTTGGCCAAGAGTAAAAATCTACACCAAAATTTCAGTCGCAAAAAGGTTTATGCACATGCAAGAGCAATGCTCATGTTGCCACATGCTTTTGAGCTCCAAAACACATGCTGTGGTCAAAACCCACAAAGTGAGGGTTGAAGGACAGGTGGTTTCAGCAAGCATCCCACTGACCTGAATGGAATTTACCCAAGTCAAAGCCCTGGGCTCTGCCTTATTGTTGAAACATTCCAGCAAAATCAATATGAGCTATAAATTATTAGAAGTAATTTTTAATTCTCACCTAATTTGCACTAATGATCAATTTATCATTAATGCAGAAAGAGATTTAAAGCAATGTCTATGCCATTAAAATAAATATCTATTAGCTATAGAGGATATCCCACAAGTGCATTTGCTTCTTGTGGAATTCTTCCAGAACACTGGATCTATATACTATATCTAGTATAATATAGTGATATTTAACTGGTAATGAGCTATTGAATTGCACAAGAGGAAATAGCTTACAACCTTAAAAACTTCTAGTGACTCCTCTAGTCAAGATGGGCTTCAATTATATAACTCAGTATATGAAAAATTTTTTTGTCTATAAAATGCGTCTCTCAGTTTGCATTTCTTTCATTTTTTTCATCAAAGGAGATTTATAATGTGCAAGCAATACAGTAAAGGCTTCCTTCTACTAAAGAAGCTCAAAAATACAGAGTCACAAGATTACTTTTCCAGAAGAAAAATTGTAATCATGCAGTTGAAGAAGTTTGCTTATTCCTTTCCAGTACAGTTTGCAATGTAAATGTAAATGTGACTAGCAGCAGGGAATTCCTGTGTCATTACTCAGTACAGACCCAGGTGGTAAAGAACAGTTAAGTTTTTGTTAATTTATTTAGACTCCCTAATTTAATCTCTTTGTTTGAAAAGGACAAACTACTGTACCACTGAGGTTTTTGGTCACAGTGCTGAGATCAGCAGGTTATTTCATCAGTCTTTAGCCACAGACACATAAACCTCATAAGGAAGTCTTCTGATCTGGGTGACTATAAAAACAAAGAGTGAGAAAACCCAGAGCATTAACACAAACCCAGCCATTAATCTGCAATGCATATTTCTCTCCTGACAAAAAAGATTATCAGATTTCCAGTTGTTGGCGAAAGGAATGACTCAAGCACTCTGAAATCAGTAAATGTTGATCACTGATCTCTTGTGGCAAACAGGAACTTCCTTTCTCATGTATCTTTTCATCTGATTAATCTCCAATAAAGCTTTATCATATCTGTCTAATAGATATATGGCAGGGTGAAATGCTTGGTGTTTCTTTTCCCTTTAGTTGCCTGTTTTAGTGTGAGCCTCCGTGCTTGAACGTGGTTCAGGGTGACACCGTGAGTCGACATCTGCTCACAGCATATCAGAGTGCACAAAAACAAGCAGAGCCTGCAAAAATGCAAAGCAATTCTCTCCTTCAGCTCAGTATAATAAACCCTCAGCAGGAATAAACTTTCAGCAGGAATACAGGTAAAAATTTGGACAGTACACCCCAGAAGACACGAGCCTATTGAGAAAAATGTGAGGAGAGCAACATGACCAGAGTTTAGGGAGCAGGAGCTTCAATAAAGCTTGAAAGAATTAGGCTAGAAAGGAGACAACTGAGATTGTACACGATAATAGCTTTCAAATGCATGAAAGGCTGTTTTGAAAGAATAAGGAAATCACCTGTTCTCAATCACAGTGATGGACAGGACAGAAAGAAATGTGCTAAATTGCAGCATTTAAGATTCAGAGTAGATATTGTAAAAACCTTCTTAACAGTGAGGATAGTGAGGTGCTACAAAAGATCATCTGGAAGACAATGGAGTCTTCACTATTAGAATTACTTCTGAACAGCATAGTCTTCTTGGAACTACTCAAATATAATTTATTACTTTTTCAGGGCTGGGACAATGTCCTGCACTACCCTCCATCTTTAAATTCCTACAAACAGCACTCCCGCATTAAAATAATTTTTTGCTGGAAATTGTTAAACTGCAGAAATAAAAATATTCTCCTCTAGGCCTCCCTTTGCCCATGTTGGCACAGAAGTTGGAAGAAATTTCTTATCCACACCCTTTTTCTTGCCCCATGTGATGCTACTAGAGATGACAGGTCTATTTGCCTGTTTGATGCAGAAGAAAACAATGACAATAACCAACCTTATCTAGGCCAATAATAAACAAATGAATAAGAAAGCAAATCTCACCACACCACAAATTCCTCTGCTAGATCTCAAAACAAGGCCAAATGAATTCAAGAAAGAGGAAAACACAAAAATTGTCATGATTAGATCTTATTTCCTAAAGTTGGACCAAGTTATTAACTATTACAAAGAGTGCATGAGATTCAAACATAGTCCTGCTCCTGGACTCAGTGGGCTCAATAGTATTCATTAAATAGTCTGTTCTTGTGGGATTCAACTTCTAATCATGCTGTTTAGCTTTGAAACTTGCAGTTTCAAGTAATTTTAATTCTTTGCTGAATTACAATGTTTTAGTGGACAATAGTCTCCACATCATCCTGTAAATGATTTTACGTCTCTGAGTGGTTCAGAGAGTTGGATAGTGTGGTTTCCTATTTGAAATTTCATGGAGCCATTTACATGTGCTAAATGAAGCAGCATCCAGTGCTCATCCAGATTTGGACAACTGTGCATGAATCTTTCAAAAGTGAACTAAAACATGATCGAAAGAACTCCGTTCAAAATATCAACTTAATGCTTGAGTAAAATTTGCTTGCAATAGTTGTGAAGGAGAAAACTGTAGCGTCAACACAGCAGAGGGTTAGGGTTATGGTCTATTGCTACAGAGGATAGGAAGGAACAGAAAATCCCTGTCCCTTCCCTATGTTATGTATCTGTAAATTTCCATGTTACATCCTTGAAAAGTCCCCTAGTATTTGTAGTTTCCTCTTTTTCTCCCTGGTAATTTGCACTGATGTGAAGAGCGAGAGAAATCTCCAGAGCAAGTTCCTTTACTTACAGATCCCTTTGGAGAAAAAACTTTGCCTTTTTGCTGGTATGTAAAGTATCTCAAGATTTGTCCCTCATTTATTAAATTCATTAGAGATCATCATGGCTATTGAATTTCTTTTCAGCAGGATACTCTCTTGTCAGTAATTCCCTGTCCACTGTTCTTCAAAGAAACAGTTTTCTTTGATCCATATTATAACTGAATCCATACAAGTTGAAAATAAACCTGTTTAGCTCACTGCTCCACTGATGATGACCATATTTCCAGTCAAGACCATTCTCTCAGAATATACTTTTCAAGATGCGTTTTCTCACATTTTTGCATTACCTTCCTTCTCCGTAGCCCTTTTCTGTAATAATCTGAATGCAGATTTTAAAACAATTCCAGATACTTCAGCAGGACAATACATCTAGAAAATATAAAGCATCTAAACAGTGAAAGAATGGTGATAAAAAAATGAGAACAGTTGGATAAAAATAAACCTGATTATTATCTAACCAAATTCACAGCTGCAATGTCATACCCATCAAATTCAAGCATCAGCATCACTAGAGGAATGTGAAAAACCTATCCAATAGGAGGCTATCAAAAGAGATCTGCAGAATGTAGAACAAGAGAAAGAAAAGTAGCAGAAGACCCTGAAACAGAAGTCCATAGTATATTAGAAAATTGAAGCTAGGAACATTTTACTTTCCAGACTCTGATTCTAACAAAGGATCCAAGCAACTGCAGAATACACAACAGCAAAATCTGGTGATTCACAATTATTTCTTTTCCTATATATTTATGAAATAGATGTTTAAATTTAGTGCTGCTCTTCTTGAAAAGGAAAGTAAAGCTTTTTCCATCATATTTCAGAAAAGCTTCAGGACTGAAATGGAATACATTTCAAATGAAGAGATCAAAGTTACTGTGCTTCATCCCAGAACACACAAAGTTAAAGAAATTAATTTTCTTTCTAGAAGTGTTTTGATCCTGATTTCTTATACATAAGGAGGTTGAATTTTGCCAAGTTGCATGAAAAACTATGCAGCTTCATTGATTCATAACTGTCCAATTATATATAATCTTTGCTTACTGCTCCTGAACAAGGACAATTTTCCTGTCATTATTTTCCTTTTGGTTTTCAGCAAGCCAAGCATCACTTGTTTCAACAGAACATCATTATGGGTTGCTTTTCTCTCCAAATACATTTTCCAGTGGGTCACATTAAAAAAAAGAAAGAAAAAAACCCAAAAAAGATAACACAAAACCAAACTGAAAGCAAACAAACCCTTTAAAAATGACAACAAAATCCTTGCCACAGCAGTACAGCTGGGATGCAAGCTTCTCTGCCTCTCTGAGAATTCGTCTAGCCTGCATGGGGAATACTGACTGCTGGGCAGATTACCATAGCTATAAGAGAGAGCATGGGGAAATGAAATGAGAAGGACAAAGAATTGGGAGTAGAGTATGTGCGTACACTTGTTTGCCTACGTGTGTGAGAGAGAACAAAGAAAAAGCTCTATATTTGGGTTTATGCATCCTTTGCAACATTTCAGAGGTTAGCAACAGTCCCCAAGAAAGCTTCTGCTCATATCCTTTCCTGATTAAGGCAATAAATATTGAAGCAATCTCATATTCATGAGTAATTTTCTAAATAAAAAAGCAGACATTTTTAGAAGGACTTTTGCTAAACAATCATGGACTACTTAGGATGGGCCAGGTCCCCTTTACTAAACACATGCTTTGTTGAAGCTTTCTGACATATCTATATAATACACTTTAAGCATCCAGATCCACTATCACATAATTAACACAATGAAATTATGTTTTTAGAAGAGTCCACTAGGTATGACTTTTTTTTTTTTACTTTTTTTTTTTCCCGAATCTTTATAGTGATTTACACTTAACAATGTTGCTAGCAGATTAAAACTGTAGATAGGACCTATAATTGTGTCCATATGTTTCTTCTCTCCACCCTCTCCTTTCTAAGGTTTTGTAAGCTTTGATTTCAGGAACCTCTCACTTACTCATTTACAGCAACATGAAGTTGAATAAACCACACAGTTATTGAATATACTGATGCAATTGCATAATCCTCCATGGAGAATGACATCTACAACTCTGAAAATGTAGTAGGGTGAAACGCAGATGGAACAGACAAGAATCCTCTGGTCTCAGTTCAAACAACAGGAAAGCATTCTGCTTTTCACTTGGAGAGGATAAAACAACCTAAGTTGCCTCACAAGTTTAGAAATCATGGCAAACTCATTTGAGGATTATAGTCTTAAATTTATATTTGAATATGTAGCCTCTGCACAAGTCTGGGGCTTACAAATTGTGCTAAGAAACTTCATAATAAATGCACACGGTATTTTATTATCATGGAACAATCTGACTATAAATGGCTGTAGACTATCATGGAGTTGGAGTGCAATGATGGATGTGGTCACAATCACAGGTTAACTGTTGTTTTTCTGTTCTGCAAGGCTCCTGTTTCTGAATTCATCAGTGTTATTCCATTAACAAAGCAGTGCTCTCCTGTGCTGTCACATGAAACACAAAGGGTGTGAATAAGCTCTGAAGGATCACACAGGGAACAACATAATACTCTGGTTCTGATTTCCATTGCCACCACAGGATAGCAGACTGTGCATGCAAAGACCTGACAGAGCCATGCCAGCCACTAAAGAGGGAGGGACAAGAAACTCTGCAGCACTCCTCAGCTGGGTTATGGTGGAAGAGATATTGGTGGACATGCCCATCTGATGCTTTTCACTGCTTTGCACAACTTTTGGGCACAGGAGATTCAGACTAGAGTCACCATTTCAAGCCTAGTAGGTCCAGTCTATCCTTTAAGAACATTGTGTTCAAAATTTACGTTCCTGATTCATTCCATTAGGCTATTTTCACCAAAGATTTCTCGAGATATTTCTGAAAAATTAGGAGCTTTCATTTTTCAAATAAGATGGGCTTATTTGCCATATAGTCCTTCTGCCTTTCTTGTATCCACTCTCATTCTAATTCTCATACAGAGACCCGTGCTGATGATAATGACACTGGCAAACACGCATACAGAATTAAGCTAGAATGTGCTAGAACTAGTACCAACATCTTGGTTATTCCTCCCCAAAGGAAGGGGAGAAAAAGATTTCCCTCCCCTCAATTAGCTTTCTCTTTTCTACTGTAAGTAAATGCAGAATATATATATAACAAAAGCAAAAGTAAGGTTCACCTGCAATTCAATTAGTGATGCTGAAGGCTAAAATAATATAAACAGCATGCTCAAATAAACAATAGCTCTCTTAAAATGGCACATACTAATTCTAACGGCATTTTTCAAAGCAGCCCTGTTAATTTTTGTGGTATTTGGAAATCTTCAAATAATTGCAAACCAGTCAAAAATGTTATGCATTCCAAGGAAGTTTTGAATTAGGAAATCAATGAGTTTGCATTGCAAAATATTTTACCAAATATCAACTGTGAACAATAAATATCAAACAAACCAACAATAAATATTAAACCTTGGTGCTGAGGGACTTGTAATGCATATGGACAAAGAGGAAGACTAAGCTGTTAATAATTTCTTATATCTGTGCTTGTTTTAAAAGGTAATATGGAAGTGTTTCTCTTGGGTTCCATTCCCTCCAAGTCAGACACACAAACACAAATTTTAATGAGCCACTTCAGGGAGCTGATACTCAATAACTCCAAAAAACTTGACAGACAGTAGATACAGAGGTGAGTGCTTTAAAAGCCAAAACAATAGGTCAAGCCAAATCTCTACCTGTGTGAATTGATTGAGTGTGATTTTATTTAGACCAACAATGGAAGCTATCACTGATGTTGAAAGGAAGATATCCAGGGGAATACTTTTATCTGCCTACAGTACCAGATAACTAGAACAGGAGTGGTGCAGTTTGACTCTGCATCAGAGAGGTGAAATGCAAAGCATCCTTTTATCAGCCAGCCAACCTGTAATAACGTTGGGAGGAATTACTTGTGAAAATATGAGGGATGGTTTTACACTTTCTCCACAGACTGGTGCAGGTGTTATTAAGTCCTAGTTGGACTGTGTAAGTTCCCCCTAATCAGGCCAACTCTGAGTATCCTGACTACCTGATGGAAAGACTATCATGAAATATCTCTGAGAACCCACTTTTGAAGCACCATTTACCTTTGCAGCCACGTGGAATTTAGGCCTATTCTCTGTTGCTGCAAAGAGAACTGAACAAATAATTGACTCGCTGGCTCTTTTTCAAAGTCAATAGAAATAAGTGTTGTGGTTTCTCGAAACCCTTTTTTCCTGGTGAAATGAAAACACTTAGTATTTTATGATTTTAGGTTTTGTTGTACTTTAAAGATTTCAAAACCTTTGCTTTATAAAGAAGCTTTTTAAAAGCTATGATTTAAAAAATGAATACTGCATTATTTTAGCTGATGTGATTTAAACACATCTACACAAAGAAATGAATTGTTTCAGCTGGGAGGAACTCTAACCCCTCTCTTCACCTGACAGGCTTTCCAGAGTCCGTAAGCACCAGGTGTATATTCTGGAGTTCACATGGCCAACTGGAGTTCTGCAGAGTAGGTTGGACCTTTGATGGTTCGGATTTCTTGTGAACATTTGTTCCTTTATTGTCTTTGATGATATAACCGACCACACTAATTTTGGATGGAATTGTAGGTAAGCATGGTGTTTGACCATCTGTTGCAGTGTCTATAAAAAGATATATACTTGTACAATACATTTAAATTCCAATAAAGTTGAACAACTAAGAACATGCCTGGAAAGGAATTTTTTTGAGTTCAAAACTTATATAAACACATCCACAATTTTGAAAGTGGTTTGTATGTAACACTTTGTATGCACATTTTGTGATTGTTGCACAGTATGTGTGATATTCCAGTGTAGGTGATATTGCTCTCGTCCCCTCCCCCTGCTTTTTATACTCACATGACCTTTATACTCATACATTTATACTTTTATACATTTATACTCATGTGACCTTTTCTCTTTTGGTGTAGATATATCCTGTAGATGTTGTTGAATATATCACAGTGCAAAACAATGGTGACCAAAATTTCAGAATAAAGAACTGTATAACTAGTTTGTGTTGTAAAACTCTAAAACAAACAAACCCCAAACCTATCCTTACTGCTTTTGATTTTACTTTGTAAGTAAATCCAGAAAATTACTAAGAGAGAGAAAAGATCAAGGTAAGGAGTTAATTGTATTGTTCTTTTGCATGGAAAAATAGTACTAGTCAAAATAAACTGTGGATAAATCTTCTCACAATTAAGCACTAAAACTCTACAGGAAGCAGAATTATCAAGAATCATATCACTAAACCCTTAGAAACCATGAGTATTTTTGTCATTGAATGTCATCATTTCACATGAACCATGATGAAGTTTCATTCATGAAGGATAAGAGAAAGCAATGGTTTTAAAGCCTTTTTTTAAAAGTGGTTTAAAAACTACATTACACTTGCATGAAATATTATTTTACAATACTTGAATTGATTCCCTTCACACAGAGATTCATGCTAGCCACCACTGACCTATTTATATATATATTACCTCGTTATTTGTTTGTTTGTTTGTTTTTAAATAGGAATTCCCTAATTGTAACATACAAAACCGGAAGAACAAATGCTTAAATAGCCTCATATGTGACCTGGTACTATCCCTTTCCTGTTTTTCATCAGAAACATCTTTCAGTAGAAACTTGGAAGAAGACAATAACAGAAAGTTTGAAACTTATAAAAGCTTATGAAAGTAGCAAATAACACAGCAGCTACAAGTAAAGAAACACAGCAAAACCTGGGATATCCCAGAGTACATCAGAGAGCCTTAAGGACAGGGGAAATCTAAAGAGTTAGAAGTGATTAATGCAGAGTGCACTGAGGGGATCTAAAGCTGTGTCTACTTAGATAGTTTAACCTGCTCTTGAATTCTAAAATATTCCTTGACATACCTTCAGTTTGCTCATGGAAGTATCTTGTGTAATTAAGGCCTGGGTTCCGGAGCCTGAGCTTTTGTTTCCTGGGGATACTGGGTAAATGCCTAAGACCAGAGGCTTACTGCTCCCCACAGAGCTTTTTATAAATGACAGTGATTCAAGCTCTGAGCAGAAGTATCTACTAATCACAATGTATCATCATAAAACTTTATTCCAGAAATCAAACTGACATTAAAAAAAAAAATCAAACCACAACCCCACCCCCCACCAACTACTAATTACTCATTCCCTTAGCAACTCTGAATCACCTGTAACTAGTTTTTAAGACTAGATGCATTCCCACTCCATAACAATGCTCTTAATTCTTTATTTTGATAGCATTTTCTCATTATGTATCTCTTCAGAATTAAAAACATGAAGATTTTGTTTTGTCAAAAAAAAAAAAAAAAAGAGAGAAATCTTACTCTGGTTACTATTAGTAACATGCCAACCATTTCCCTAAACTTGGCATATAAATTTTCAAAGAGTTATTAGAGGACCTGGGAGCCACTCTCACAGTCCTCTCAATCTTGAGGACATTCTCCTCTCTGACAGGACACAGCAAGTGACAGTCAAAATGCCCTACAAAGCATGTAACAAGGCTCAGGAACAATAGTGCATTTTTATAGGTATAGTATAAATGTAAAATAATCATCAGACTCATTGCTTGAAGGGATTAAAAAGCTGGTGGTGTGTAATTATAAAGGAGATGGTCTACTCAGCAGCGCATAATTGTCTGGTCTTAATGCTGCCTGATGCATCTGGTACAACACTTCTGATCCAGGGAGCTGTCTGCTCTGCAGAAGCCTAAAAGTAAGACAAAATTGCAAGGACAAGTTGAAAATTTAGCAAGCTTATAAATAGAAATCAAGTTTGGGAGGTATACGACATATAGAAAGCCAAGCCACTGAAAGGTGAGGTTTGGGAACTTCACACCTCGAATCTCTCAGTAATACCAAAAAAAGTATTAGAAGAAAAATTATATGGGATCTGGATAATTAAGATTAGAAGATAATCTCAAGAGTATTAACAAGGAAGATTTTGTTTGCATGACATCACAATATTTTAAAAGGTCCGGAACAACTCATTCCAAAAAGCATCAAAAATGCATTTCAGAGCTAAGTTGCCACAATTAATGACACCATATTTTCTGCGTGGTTGCCAGTGCTTTTTTAAGCTCCTGCCTGATCTGAATGCTCCCAAGAAATAATTCTGGTTGCCCTTGGAACTTTGAGAGTTTGGCAATGAGAACTTGAAAAATGGGAAAGGTAAGTCAGCTAAGTTAAAAAACAAGAAAAATGTCTTCTTGTAGTGTTTGTCACTCAGCTGGAACTTAGAAATTGATGGTTAGTTGTATTATAAGTCACTGAGTCTTGATTTTGACCATTAAGCTTCCAAAAGGATCTTCATGGGAATCCAGGAGACCCCGGAACTCAGAAAGAAGTAACAATAATTGGCAGTAATTTGGAAAATGGCACATTTTCTCTACTGTTTGATTTATCTCATTGTACTAATCACTACCCTTCTGTGCAACTCGGAGATAGACAGCCAAAGAAACTGCTTCATTTGGAAATAGATTCATTATAATTGAAAAAAAAGTCATTGAGCAATTGAGTTGCTCTTTTTACATGTAAACATCTCTGCAGATTAATTTCTGTTTCTACTTAATGAAGCAGGTTATTAAACTTGCTTATCAATTTTTTAAACACTTGTCATCTTTGATAATCTTAGAGATGTTTCTCTTTCAAGCTATAATCTGTATGTCATTGATAAACCAATTACAGATATCAGAAGTCAAATGATCAGGAAAAATGGATTATAAGTGGAAATAATTTAAAAATTCATACTTTCTTATAGCACTAGAGATCAGGAAAAATCTATATATATTTCAAAATAAAAATGCTAATCATACATGTCACCTTACAGCCATAATCTTTCTATATAGGTTTAGATTAGATGCTAGGAAAAAAATGCTTTACTGTGAGGATGGTGAGACATGGGCACAGGGGCCTTCCCAACAGCCCAGGGAAGCAGTGGATGCCCCATCCCTGGGAGTGTTCAAGGCTGGGCTGGATAGGGTTCTGGACAACCTGGTCTAGTGAAAGTTGCCCCTGCCCATGGGGCAGTTCTTAGAGGTGAACAAGATGATCTTCAAGACCCCTTCCTACCAAAACCATTCTACGATTCTATGACAAAGGAACAGCCAGAGTGGTACCGAGGCACCGAAGATGGTAAAAATAAACCACTAACCAAATTAACTCACCAAAGAAGTTTTTCATGAACAATGAGTGCAAAAGAGATCTGTAATCAACCTTGGTAGTATTTGCTGGCAGAAGGTCTATCTTTATGCAGGTGAAAACCATCTATGCAAAAGGATCAAAAAGAACTTGTGTTTAAAGTTGGATGGGGGAGAAAGAACACTAACTGATTACTGGCAAGGGTTTCCTACACAAAGCTAATCACTGAAAAGTGGCCGTGTTTAGGCAGGGTTGATCACAGCATTTAAGGATAGTGCAGAAGAGATTCAGCTGGAGAAAAGAAAGCATGTATCAAACAAGCAAGGATGATACTAAGAACCAGAACAGCAAATTCATTAACTTCTGAACTACATGCTCATACTTTGTTTAATTTCCCCATCTTTGCCTTATTTTTTCCTTTCCAAGTGGTTTCCACCTTTAGCTATCTGACCAGTCATCTTCCAGATGTGTTGTAGATACTTGGGGTTTTTTTTACTGTAAACCGGCCATAATGCCTGGAACTGGCATTATTTCAAACATCCACCCATACATCTCTTTATCTGTATCTATCTATATCTAATCTATATATCTCTATCTATGGGATGGTTTTGCACCAATTGATGCATAGGACCAAGAGGCATGGATTTGGAGCTTAATTGGCACATGATTCCTAGGAAAGGGATGCTGTTCCTTCTTTCATACCAGCTGCACTGCTTACCCCTGGTACCACTTACAGGGAAGTAAAATCCCTTGGTTTATTAGTAGGAAACACTAGGCAGGAAGTACTTTTTTTTCCAATTAACAGTGTTTAGTAGAGAAATAACTAAAGACAACTGACTTTGCTAAATTTGATCTAATTTAAAGTGTCTGTGAAAACTGGTCTTGATCAGGCTTCTCTTATAGTTTGCTTTCTACAAAAGGATCTAGGCTGCTGCTATAGTTTTAAAACTCAGTCCAGGGACTTCTCTGAACCCTTCCAAGATGCTTGAAGTATGAATAAATTTAAGATAATGCTAATTCTGAATGTTTTCAATGCCAACATAATGTTCTCTCCACTGAGGCAAATGGCACTCTTGGACAAGGTCAAAAGCACATTTAAAAGTAATGGCTGCTTAAATCATTTAATGTGACATAACTTTGCCACAGCTTAAGATCTTTTAAATCTTGAGATCATCACATCTTATTTAAGCATTGAGAGTAGATTTAAATCTAGTATATTACATGAAAAACATCTTCTCTGCCACAAAAAAAAAGGTGTTATTTGCAGATAAATAGCTAATAGGACGCTGTAGTTTCCTTGTGAAAATCAGTGAAGAAAAAGGTAAAACTCTCTCTTCCCTTGTCTTATAAAAGGCTTTCCAATAAGGTATCTTCAACCAGAAGTCTCCACCTTAAAGACATACTGATTTCTAATAATAAAGGCATAATGTAAGGCTGCATTTTCAGAAAGACTACCCTGCATTTGATAAAACATATAGGAACATATGGCAAACTGACATATGGTAAAGGATGACTGTGTACATGAAAGCTGCAGTTTTCACTTACATTATCTGCCCATGGTTGAAAAGAAAAAAAAAAGCCTCCTTCTCACTTGCATCTTAGATATTCCTAGAAAATCTCCTTCCAGCAACTCTAGCATGCTTTTTTCTTTAATCTGTTGGTTTTTTTCCTGAATTGTAAATAAATATCAAAGTTTGCTTCTGTAAAAACTAAAAAAAAAAAAAAAAAAAAAAAGCACCTCACCTTAGCAGATTAGGCCACTTGTGATTGAGCTAAGGGTATCCAACATCAGATATGGAACTCAAGCTTTACTGAAGCATATGACAGTGAGAATAGGTGGGAAAATATGAGGGGAGAGAAAACCATGACCAGACACTCCTAAGCAAGCGCACTGAAACTGGCAGACTTGGTTGGATATAACTAGAGACGAGAATTTGGCTCAAAGTATCTTTGATATTTATTTTAAAATAAAGAACATCTGTGAAAACTGAGAGAAGGAAAACATTTTTGACATTTTATATTTAAACATTTTGAGTAATAAAGTCCCACTCTAAGAACACAAGAAATGTCAAATGTGTCCTATAAATACACATATCTCAAAAGCAAGAACTGATGCAACTATAGCTATTATTTCCCTATTTTCCCTTCAATGTACATTATCTGTATCACTGTAAAACAGCAGAGAACTGAAATTTCCAATTTCCTCAAAAAGGCACTTGAAAAGTTTCAGGTGCATTACTCTTAAAAGCTTCAGATGCAATATAATCTCAAAATTGAACCATATACAATTATTTTTTGTATGGGATTAAGTGCTTTATTTCCTCATTATGCATGCTATTCATAACCTGCATTTTATCTCTTCAGTGTGGACTACAAAGGAAAATAAACTGTCTAACTTAACAACAATAATTGACAACCATCCCACATGGACCATGGCATGCAAAGGACTGCATACAACCAACTCTCATACTTTGTTTTTCTAGGCATAGCTGCAGTTAGTATCCATCAACCACTGTTATCGTACACAGAGTGTTTCTAATATTCTTCAGATCCAGGGGTTTTTGTTTTGCTACATCTAAATGGGACTCTAGCATTGGCTAAGGTTTACCTCATTGCCTCCAACTGACATAAAACTGTTCATGAATCTTAAACTACTTGGGGTCTCCTTTTAAATGCAGCCTTTATCACTTATTTAGACAGCATGAGATATTTTAATTTCTGCCTACACTAAAGCTCACTGGCCATTGTGCTTGGGATATTATTATTCCAGCACTGAGCAAGCATGACACTCTTGCTGTTTTCCACCTCAACTGCACATCCAGTAATGACAGTGAATTGCACACTGCATACAGGTTTTAATATGAAGCCACTCAAGTATTCCATCTTTCAGTGGGAGCAGAAAATAATTATTGTACTCTCTCATCTTGTCAGCACACACATTTTGTTTAGAGGATAGTTTTATTAATAAGAGAGGAAATGTTGTCCAGTGGCTATTCACTCGACTACACCTGAAAGGGAGTAGGTGAGAGGCCTCTTTCAGATCCCTTTTATAGCTGATCTGCTCTGAGATCCTTTTTCCACATCCCAAATGAGTGCCCTATATACCAATCTGTGAAGTATTTTGTAATGGAACTGCTGAAGCTGTTTCACTACATGCCAGTCATTCAATATTCATAAGAGAAAGGACAAAGGATTTGAATTTGGATGTCCTGTATGAATGAATGACTTAATTGCCAAACTATAGTAATTCCTCTTTTCTTTCTCCTTGTGTGTATGGAATTACTTGGGCAACGTAGTGTAATTTCAGCAGAGAGTTTTACCAAGACTATCCACTTCTGGCACATGGGGGCCCATCATTAAGTCCTGCTTCAGACAATTCTGGGTCTAAGGGATTCAATACCGTGAGGTATATCTGCTTCCTCACACAAAATTCTAACTCCCAGCTACATTTCATCAGGTCCTGCACATGAGAGAAGCAGGGAACACTCAGTTTGGGAATTTTGCCAAGGCATAAGCTACGCATCTTTAAAGCTCTGCAGTGAAGAAAGAGTTACAATAGCAATCACTGTTTCAACAGACACAAGCTCATTGCCAAAGCCAACAGATACTTTTCACATATGGCTGGGGGAAAGAATAACCTAAAGGAACAGATGGAAATCCTACCTGAAGAGCATATCAAAACACTGGCAAGCCAAGAGAATCAAATACAGTCTTTTGTCCTGAACTTGTGAAGGCTCACACAACTTAAAGAGTGCAGAAAGTAAGAATAATCTCCAAGTTGTGAGTCTATGGATGCCTCTGCAAGATCCAGGTGCTTGGCTATGTTTCCACAGAGGAATAACACCTTTAACCTAACAACCAGATAGTCCATGAACTGTTAAACTATAGGCTCACAAGGAACCCCTTCACTGATTTTCCATGTTAACAACAGTATTAGTTGAACATTTGAAATCTAGAAATTCTAGCAGTCAAATTTTATTTGCTGCATATATGTTATGAAAATACATTCAAAAGTGTCCTTTATTTTACCTAGGAATCCTAGAAGCCTTCAAAATCTAGAGGCTTATGAGTGTCTTGAGGAAGTCACATCTGTCCAAGGTGAGGAGCATGATAGATGCTCATAGGTTTGAGGAAGGAACTGCTTTCTAAGCAAAAACCACATGACAGAAACAGCACCCTTTTCTTCTGGTACAATTTTGAAAATTAACATACTGGATTTGCTGTAGTTAAGGCTTCTTTAACTCCTTTCATGATGATGGAATTAGGTCTACACAACAGAATAAAAAATAATGAAGCTATCCCAGGAGGAAGCTACTGAATGACAGTAGTTAATTGCGCTAAAGTTTTTTTCCACTCACTTTTCCAATTTCCCAGCTGTTAAGCCTTTTTTTTTTGCTGTTGTTTTCAAAGGAAAAATTACTTTTCACCCTATGGGTTTTACTTTTATGATGATAAAAAAGTTAGATGCATACAAGTTTCTACTTCGAATGGAGAAGTTTTGTATGGAAAGCAATAAAGCAGAAAAACACAGGAGATCAAACCTGAACCTTGGCCTTATCAGCACCATGCCCAGTACTGCACACAACATAACTTCCTGTGCATTTATGGATGCTTATTCACACTCAGGACTAAGACTGGACATTGTCTTGAACTTTGCAAGTTTCTCTCCCCATGTTTCTGACCAATTTCTTGAAGTATTTCAAGATGGACAACACATTGTTAAACAAAGGAGGATCTAGAGCAGCAAGGCTAAGATGCTAAAGCCACAGGGAAGGTATCAGAGAGCAGCAGTCTCCACAGGACCTACAGCATCAGACAGCCTCAAAGTAGTGCCAGATTTTAGCTCTTCAGAAAAAGCTTGCATAGTTCACCTTTTCTTCCTCCCCCACTATTTAAAAAAGAAAATACCAAAGGGAAAAGCAGACATATGGAATAGTCCCTCATATTTTGTGAAGCTTTAGTTATCTACTGTGCCCTGCTTTTACTATAATTTAATGTAATAATGATGACAAAAAGTCAATAATCTTGCATGAGACCAGAAATTATTGGTGATTTGTAGTGTATTCAAAACAGCATTTACATTACTGTTATATCCAACTTCTATATTGGCACCAAATAATAAATATTTATGTATGTGTGGACATGTAAGAGTCAATGCATCCAACATTTTTCTTTATACTGTAGAAACTAAATGCTATAAGCCTTTTTTTTTTAAATGAAGAGTGTTTTTTTACAAATCTCAGGGAAAAAAAAACCCATCACTCAACTCTAAATCTTTGTAGAGAAGTTTTAAATCCTCCTACAAAGTATTAAATGAAATTAATGGTATGAAAAGCTGGAAATCTGGTGGCCTTCAATATCCCTTTTTGATTAATTAAAACTTAAAATGCAGTCAGAGTCAGCAACATACCACTGCTAGAAAGGTGGGGACATTAGATGATAAAAATGTACTCTCTATTATCCAGAACTAAGGAAGGAAAGTGCTAGCAGTAGAGCATAAGCTTAATATATTTCTGTTCAAATTTAAATTAATGTTATTGGAATCCCAGGTATAATAAAACAGACAGGCATTCAGAGTTGCAAAGTTCATGGAAACATTCTGATAAATCTTACAGATACTGAAATTAAATACTTCTATTAATCAAGATGGAATGGTGTAGCAAGATTTAGACCCAGTTTTCAGTCTCTCTCATGTTCTCATTAGTGACTTATATTTAAGACCTACTGTGTTAAATTCAGCCTTACTGTTGTGGGAAAAACTGGGCATTAACTTACACTCAGACAAAAGTCCGACTGAAATGAAATATTCCAGGTAATCCAGGTTTGAGCTGGGTAGTTAATCTGCTGTTTTCCTCTTACAACTCATTTAGTGATGGAACACCATCACCAATCTCTACAAACCTACCGTGGCTGACAAAGTCAACTCCATATTATATTAACTTCCATACAGACTTGGTATCAAAAATAACAGGAACTCAGTTTTAGGTCCAAAGATTTAGGGAATGATAGGCTGCAAACTGATGTCTGAAAGACCAACTAAAATAGAACTTGTAAATATTAAAAATGTTACTGTTAGAGATGTAAATACATAATTCACATTAAACATTTACCCAAAAACTAGCTTTGACTTTAGTACACAATCTCCATACAAACTTCAGGAAAGAATCATAAGCAAATTCAATTTTTATTGCCTATTTTGTTTTCAGCCCCTTTATCAAAATACAGGGAGAGAGCAAGCTTCTGTATGAAATATATACATAAAAATACTGATCACTGTCTGCATCAAGTTGTGTTACATTCAAAGTATTGAGGCAACTCTTTGCAGGCTTACCATCACAATTTCCCTCCTAGGAACAGGCTTCATCCATTTCCAGTGCTGAAAAAGCCCTCCAACAAGTAGCTTTGGTTGATTATCATAGTATCATCTGCCAGTGCTATTATGTTGTATCAGCAGACACATTATAAACTTCTATTTTAGGTGCTAAATTTCCAAACTGTGAAAAAAGGCTCTGAACAGAAAGTTGATATTCAATAATGAGTAATTTTTGCATACGTTTAAAAAGAGCAGTGCATTCATGTTTTAATACCACAGAGGAAAAGGGTATTTAATTCCTATTTCAAGATACATTACTCCATAAAAGCAACTTTACAAGGAATTTGATTTTTATTTTTTCCTTTAGGAAGAAGAATTGAGGTGATGCAAGCAAGGCTCTGTACAGTGCAACTTATATGTTGGACCTTCTTCTCACATCCAGGGTGTCTTTTTAAGTAAATCTCTTGTCTGTTTGCACAGGAATACCTCTGTACATAGAGCCAGTAAAGTTCTTTATTCCAATGAGCACAATACAATAACTGGAGAGTTTTGATGAAACAGTGAAGCCCTACAATATAAATCTGAGGTTTTTTTTCCTATAGTTCTTTAATATTTCTAAGACTTTGAAAATGAAATGGCTGAAATTGTTATATTGTTATATTGTTCATTTTTCAAGTCCTTCAACAACGTGAAGGTGAAATCCTGGCTAATTCCATTCAGATGAGTTTTGCCATAGACTTCAGCATAACCAAGATTTCACTTACGAAGTTTTATATTTAAAAAAAAAAAATCTAAATGTAATAAAGAGCTCTGACTAACAGCAAGTGCAAATCTATGTGATAGATGATGTACCAATATACACTACAGCTTATAACAGCCCAACAAGAACAGCCCTAAGCTACTGTGTAAGAGGTGATGCATATGTTTTTAAGAACAGATTGAATGCAAAATATTGACACATGTGTTGCTCTATCAAATGCATGAGGTACATTTTGGGAAGAAACACCAATAGTCCGGTATAATCAAGCTTTAAAATCTAGGTTTACTAAGCTAAAATTTAATAATTCTTAAATGTGCCTTAGGAAGATAAATCCTAAATTGAGCTGGCTGAGTGCTTCATGACTGTTCTCTTTATCCACTTAGTCGTCATCGAAAATGGAATATATTGGCAAAAATAATTGTCTGTTTTCCTCTTAATCCCATTGTGTGCTCTTGTTTCTGCCAAAGCTTTCAGCAAAAAAATATTTTTAGGTATTGCTAGATATCTTAGTTTTTTCTACAGCAGGTTTAGGAATATATATCATAAAAATCTTTAAAAAATACTATTTATAGATGGAATTCATAAAAAATAGGAGTAATTGTCTCTTGTAATGAATTAGACTAACTCTAGTTTTTAAATGCATATTTTACAAGAATACATCCTCCAAACCTTTATAGAGTGTTTCTCTGACAACAATTTTGCAAGACCAAGGAAATAATGCCACAGTGATGCTGTGAGCTGTGCAATACTATGGTAAACTGTTGCTAATTATTATTAATGTGGTGTTTTTATTTATAAATCACAGGACATACAATCAGATTTAAAAAAAGCCGATTTGGATGATTATTGTACCAAAGTGGTTCTACTTTGTTAATTTACTTGAATTCAGTATACAGCGATTACAGGAATAGAAAATGTTAAACCTTAACCTTTCAATGCATACCCTTATTGTAGAAGTAAAATACTCCTCACGTTCAAGTACAATACTCTTTATATTAAATCCTTGTTCCTTTGCAGTGCTGAATGGAGGAAAAACTTGACAAGACAGTATGTATCAAACTGGCCTATCTTATAACAACAGTGAAGAGTTTGGGGTTTTTTTCCCCATCCATTCTTCAATAGCACTGTGTTTTATGTCTTTACTGTTATTACAGAAGATTAGGATGAATCTGCTATGCTGACTACTGCTAAACTAATCTAAATAGTCTGGAGTATCTAAAAAGCAATTAGACATTTTGATTGGATATGTAATAAGCAGATGGCGATCATTTAGCTGATACAATATACTTAAAATCAAACTAAGGTTAATACAGAAAGATTAATCTAACCCTGTCCAGCCAGGTAGGCCAGGTCCAGGAAGGACCAAAATTACCTATTTAGTAGACATGATGGAAGGTTTTGTTTGGGAAACATCTAGCAAGAGCTCCAGGATTTAAACCTCAGAATGAGCCTCTCTCTTTAAATCAGCCATGGTTATTAACATTATATGGCAGAGTTTTGGTGTGGTTATCTTTTACCAAAGAAATAATTTTGCAAAAGATTCCTGGCAATTCTTGGAGCCTGGTAATCCTTGGATCTTTTTCTCCTCCCTCCTCCATTTGCTTTCTTTAAACAAAAGTAAATATAATGATAAACAGCCACTAGGTTTTTTTCTCTTTTTATGCATTTATTCTATTCGCAACCTTTGAAATTTTTTGGGTCCTGAGCCAGAGCGGAATTTACATATGCATTAAAACTGCCCCAACTTAGTTTTGAAAATCCTAGTAAAAAGTCATTGAGGGATATCTTTCCAGTCCCAAACCCATATTACCTGGAATTAGAACCAAAATCTATTTCGGCCCAAAATCATGAACCAGTTTTAGTAACTACAGTTTTCACGTTGTAATAAAACCCTGTCTAGATCAATACATTCACTAAGGAACTGCTCAGTTGTGTGATAGCAACTTATGAGTGATTTTTAAGTTGCTGGTATAACAGGGTCTACCACATCCTGAGGAGATACACTAACAGGATCACTACTTAAAGAGGTAAGATTTGCATTAATTTCTAACATAATGCAGCTGCCAACAACGAGATTTCAGAAGTGGTTGCTTGAAATACAGGATCTTATTATTCCTTTGAACCCAAACACAACTGATGAAGAATATAGAAATTTCTTTCTTGGAGATCATAAAAAATGTAAGTGATTGAAGTCTGATGGCTTTGTGGCTGAGCCAAGACAATACTCAGGTTGCAAGCAAAGCACTAAAAATTGCTGCTAAAAATACTTTGGAAAACATGGTGAGAAATTATTTTTTTGCAACTCAAATTAAATTTGTTCCCCTGGTAGATGACTGAGCAAGAGGTATTATAAAAGCAAAGTAAGGCTCAATACAACAAAATTTTGCTATTTCTTTCCCAATTTGATTGTTTTCATGTCAAATTAATAATGAATAAATTGATAAAACTTTTCGTATTAATGCATACCACAACCTGATTCATTGAATGGAATAACTAAAAAGCGTAATGAATTGATTGGCCCATGCTGTGTATTTTGTCACATAGTAATTAGGTATAATTTCCAATAGGTGGAGTTTCAAAACCAGCCACAAATATTGCAGCAAAATTTGACAATATAAGCATTGTGCAGTAGAATCCCATATCTGAGTTTCAAATTGATTCTTCCATATGAAAGCAACACAAAAATACTTATCTAAAATTACTCCCAGGTGGAATGGTGATACCATTATGTATCCAGTCAAATATTTGGTGATAGCATTTACTAGACATAGGATAAACCCCAGTAAAGAGCCTTGCAATCAAAAGAAAACAAAAAATATACATTAAGGGACTAATCAAAGGAATTACAATCCATACAGATTTTGAAACTCAAGTTTCTGTCTCTGTGTTTCGCTTTACAATACAATACAGATGGAGCTAACTGAGAACCGGGCAGTTCCATGCCTGCTTTCCATCAGATGATTGCAGGGGAATTTCTTTATCCTTTGAAATACAAGTGGCATCTGCTCACCTGCTGAGTTTAATTTCAGAGTCCAGCACTATCATTACCAGAATTTTTTTTAAAACTTTGTACTATTTTACATTCATTCTCAACACAAACAGAAAGCTTATCTCAACAGGCATATATTCCTTTAGCTTCCCCTAGAGAAAGCAAATCATCCATCCAAAGGCTACATGAATGGTAGGTATAACGTTCAAACTCTTTTTGGAGAGTTTTAAATACTGCTCCTTTCCTCATGAATGGGAAACATGAACATAGTCTAAATATCAGGGTCTGGAGCTATGCTCAGAACTTTCTGAGGCATCCAAGCCCTTGTTTAGCTTCACAGGCATCCCCTTCCTTAGTGCCACCGTTGCTTTTGAGCAAGTCAGATCACTAATGTACTAAAAACCACATCCAGGAAATGTTCTACCAGATCATTTGCATGTGCAGGAGATACATTTTTCACATCCTTTCCTACATAAACAGGATTTAGATTCAATTTATTTTTAGATTTACCAAAACATAAGCATGAAAAGGAGAACAGGATTAGAACTGAACCATATCAGCCTTGTAGTACAGCGAGTCCAGATCACCCCCAAAGTTTAGGTCAGTTCATATGAGAATAAAAATTACATTATTCAGCTCTTACTAGCTAGTCAGTAGAAATAAAAGCCTTTCCTAATGTCATCTTACTCTTTATTGATTCTTCTCCTCTTGTCCCCTTTTCAGTCCCAGCTCTCCCTTACATAAGCATAATCAAATTACAAGAGTACTATCTGATCAAATTCTACTTTGCCCATTCTCGGCTTCATCTCTATTATTAGAGTCTCCCCAGTGCCTTTAATTTAATGAAAAGCCCTGCAGCCTAAATGTCATTGCTATTCTAGATTCCTATTTTAAATCTTCAGGCCCAGCAAGGCCCCGCAGAAGGCACTACATGAGCTGGGCGGAGCATGCACAGCTGAATGCAGGTCTGAAGCACTTAGGAGCAGACTCAGTACCTGAGCAATAACTCTCTAAAGACAGGAGAACAAAGCAGTACTGTGTTTGTCTCAACAGGGGTGCATGAGGTATGGAAGAAAGGTGAGATGGTTGCAAACGATACTGGGTATTTCTTAAGCAAAACCAAAAATATTAAATCTCTTGTGTAATTTTTTTATTATTGAGTTTTAAATAGCTTTATGAAAGTGTGGGATTTTTTTCTAACCTTTGCGGACAAATAGTTCTGATGTTATAAATTAGCATTTTTTTTTCAATTTCCTACCCATAAATCAGAGATACAGCTGTGGGCAAAAATTTACACCTGCAGGCTCAGTCACTTGGGTATGGTTCTCAAAATGCCTGGTTTCATTCATATAAATACTCTTACAATCTTAAATGCACCAAAAAAAAATCTGCTAATGCCATCCTTACCTTTGGTACCTAGTTGCACTGGAAAAAAATTACCACTCAATGAAAGCTTTGTCAAAGATGAGATAAAAATGCATCCCACTGCCTTTTCCTCTGGCAATTTGGACATTCATGTCAAAGTTATGTAAGGGCCAGAGATAAGAAAATCCACATATGGTAATTCACACACCCAGTTTACTACAACATATGGCACAGTATAACATGAACATGTGTTCACTGCTCTCCCCCCTTCCTTTTTTTTTTTTTTTTTTTTCATTTGGGAGTCTCATAAGTAATTTCTGAATGTATAGGAAGTTTTATATGCATGGAAAGCACAGCAGCTAGTAAAGAACTCGTTAAAATGGACAAGTAGATTAAATCCACAGAGGAATAAGGGAGATGGTTAACTAGGCTGATTATTCACAGAATGGTAGAACAAAAGAAAATGGTATTTTTGGTGAGTTCTAGCAGTGAGAACACTCTTCATGGTAGCACCAGTCTTTAGTCCACTTACTTGGGTGATTAGTTTATAAGGCTGTTTAATGAGAATTGAGCAGCTTTCTGCAAAGCACTTTCCAGAGCAGAAATCTGTTGAATAGATGAAATTTTAAAGTTCTACACGTAAGTGTATTAAATATACATCATTTTATATACACTACTATATGTATGATACGTAAGGATCACATGTACGTATATATCTTGCAAGGGTACAAAAGTTTGCACATTTTTCCTAATATTTAAGGTGTTTCAATGCTATCTAAAAAAAATGGCATCCAAACATAGAAGGCAACTCATCAGCTGACTATTTACGTGACAGACCCAGAGGCAACTCCAAAGCATCAACACAACTGCCTGAGGAGACTGCCAAGGAGCCAGCTGCTGCTACTGGAAAATCTTCCAAAGCTTTGCATCTGTGTCCTGTTACTGCCGTCCAAAAAAATCCACCACAGTAAACCAAAGCAATAACAATAATAATAATTAAAAAAAAAAATCAAAAATCCATCTTTGTTGTGTAAAACTCACAACATGTTTTATAACACACTCTATGCATCAGGGCAAGTTGTATCTTTTCTTGCAGATATTCCTGTACTCTAATCATGCAGTGTGTTGCTCCTGACTTGCCTCTGGTGCCTTCCATGAACTTGCAACATCTGAGCAGTTAAAACATTAAGGAAGCAATTCAGGAACTTAATCATGGATGTGTAGTGGCATTTTAGACACCTAGATCCCAGCTGCCTGAAGGAAACAGTCATCCAGTAAGTTGTGCAGGTGCTTAAAATCACTTGAGACTGTTAAATACAGTTCCCTCTCAAAAAGCTGTCACGTGCTTTAGCAACAACAGGAAAGTTAGACTTTATGCAAGACAGTTTTATAGGATTTAGTAGTGAAAGCAGCTCTCTGATTTGCCCCTTCTCAGTGTGCTCTTGAGTTTCTGGGTCAGTATAGTTGCAAAATGTAATTAGACAGAATAAATACCTAGATGGGATTCACTTGTTCTACCTCTTAAAGAGTAAAACCTCTTCTCTAAATATAGGAGTGGAAATTCAAGCAATTAGGAAAAAGTCCTTTCAAAGAATGCTTCAGTAAACTACCTCAGGTTGAGTTTGTTATTACTAAGACTGATAGATGACCTGAAAGCTTTTTCAGTATCATTCTTCAGAAATTAAATAGAAAGAATGAATCAAAGGATGAATGACTGATCAATGAATGACACAGAATGTTGCAATGAGATATGCTGTAAAAGGCTCTGGGTCATTCTGGTACCTGCGATCTACAGCTGTGCAAGACTCAGCAATGCAGTATTTAATCTACCTCTATGTGGAATCCTTAAAAAAAAACAAACTAAAAAAAAAAATCTATCAAACTGAGTGAATATGACCAAAAAATAAAAATCCACATGAACAGAAAATACACTTGTGTGGATAGTTTTATTTTCCTCAAGAAAGGTAGGTTCTCTGTTTGTGAAGCATTGTCTTTTCTTTATATTGTTGGAAAGCCAGACAAGATTAAGGGATGAACAAAATCTGTGGTGTAAATGAAAGAGAGTTAGCAATAAAAACATGTCCTCACAGAAAGTTCAAGAATTTTTTAGAGCTTAAGAAGAGGATTTTTTCCTGCAGAATACAGGGCTAGAAAACTGCTCCTGAGTTACAGGTTACTCAAAGAGAACATATGCTTATGCAAACATTGGCAATTCTGTTTCATGAAGTTTAAAAGCTGTCATGAGTCTGCAGCTCATGGAGATGACGGTTCTAGATGGAAACATGTCTAGCTTAGTTTGGATCAGCAGTCTCCATGGGGAGCCTCAATAATGTGAAGCATTAGTGTCAAGCATTTGAAAAGGTCCATACTTGTAACGTTGATTAGGATGACAGTCATTATATTAGGTGCTTTAGGAATGATTTAACCAATGCTTTAAAACCTACAGAAAATCTGAAGGATATATTTTCTTGGGGTTAAGGTTCCAGTTTATCTCGTTCTCCTTCCATATGGAGACTACAGGTAACTTTCATAAATGACTGAATCTAAAATAATTCCCGAGTTAAGATTTTAAAAATTTTGAGGTTTTATGCAAACTGGATTAGTTTTAGGTTCTCAAATATTAGCTCATTGAATGATTTATTCTAAAGAAGGATACTCATTTTTTCCCCCCAGATGTTTGTAGCATTTGAGAAAGGGTTTTAAATGAGCCTTTTAAAATACAGCATTGTGTTTCTTGAAGCTTCACTGTGAAGTCTGATGAGCTGAGGAACAGTGATTAATTGTAGTTTGCTGTCTTGCATTCCAAAATAGCAATTTTCCAATTTAAATCTCTTGTATATTTTTGTAAGAGTATAATTTATATTCTCCCTCCTGTGACTTCCTAAGTTAAGACATGATTTAGATATAATTCCACAATACTAGAATTGGGGAAAATGAAGCTCTTTTGACTGAATATTCAAGGAAAGAATGTGTTTTGGGCTATGCCATAAATCATCCTTGTCAGATCCTTCAAAGGAATTATTCTGTACAACTACCTTGTCTATTATTTAGAAAGCACAGACATTGAACAAGATAATTCAGCAGTACTGTATCTGATTTACGTATGGTTGTCTCCCTTTAATCTCAGGCTTTGAAAGCACCATCTATTTTCAATTTAACTTCAAAATTGTTAAATTTTATTTTGATTGCCTCATAATTGCACTGCATGTGCATATTTAGAGTGTTTTGTGCTTCTACTCAAAGATGATCTGGGGGTTTGATGATAACTAATGAACCATGGCAACCAAGTGGTGCTGAACTCTTGTATTCAAGACACATAACTCACCATGAAATTACTGACACTTTAGGTTAGGCTGTTCTCTTGTTCTAAACATTTCTCAGGAAATTTTCTAATGGCAACCTCTTGTGGAACCAAGAGATTAATTCAGACAATCAAGCACAAGGAAGCAATCTTCTAACTTGTTCTAGAATTTTACATTTCAAGTAAATATAATTTACATGCACATTAATTCCCAAAAGTGCCACTGGACTTCTTTGCCATATTGAAAAGGTACCTATGAACAACTTTCCCACAGAAATACTTTTCAATAGAGATGTTTGTTTTCAAGTCATTTATATTAGGAAACGTCACATTTTTATATGGCAGATGGAAAGCTGAAATCATTATTTATAAAAATAAACTGGTAAATTAAATCTATTTGAATACATAAGAATTTAAATATGCAACTATGGTGTAGATATCTCTGTTTCAAAAGTTTAGAAGATTATTACTTTGATTTCTTAAACCACTACTCATAAACTGAAATATCAATTTACAAAACAAACAAGCAAACAAAAAAACTCATGCCAAAAAACCCAAAGCATAAAAAAAATCCCTCAAACCCAAAACCATAAAGAAACAAATGAGAAAAATGTATGAAAAAGTAGGAGTTGTTCTACATAGGAGAAAGCAAATCATTGCAAAACCAGATAGATTGAGATTTGAGATAATTCTTACTGTAGAATTTTATTGAAGAGGAAAGATGAAAATAGTAGTACGCACCAGCTGGAAAGCTTAAGTTGGGAAAATTCTTTGGAATACGTGTTGTTAGTATGTATATGACCTGCATTAATAATAATTAGGGCAATTGTCCCAGAATTACCATTTAATTATTTGCTTTCTTGAAGAATTGAAGACACAAGATTTTGTGTAACATTGAAACTTGAGCCATGAACTGCCCTCTAAAATTATAATTGTAGCAAGACAGAGACACTTAAGTGAATGTGTTTTGTGAAATCAATGTATGTGTGGCAAAGTATGCTTCAGACTGGACTGCATAGATTGTTTGAGTCCACACATAAATGCAGGTTTGACTAAAGAACCTGGACACCAGCAGCGTTTAATAAAAACCTCATAAATTTGTTTAACACTAGCTGGATTTATTTGTATAAATTGTTCAGTCTCAGGTGATTTAAATACTAAAGCAAAACTCAGTGGGACGCAGGCACTTGAGACACATAAAACTTTAAAAAATTTATTCTACAAGTCGATTTTGATAGCCAAATAAAATTTTAAAGGTGAATCAAGAAACACAAGTAAGATTTTGCAAATATTTAAGTATTTATTATTAAACCCTAGTCTCACTAGGTATCTAAAAGTATGTTTAAATTCATAAGTACACTTATTTTTCTCTCTCTCCTCTCTATTCAAAAATATAGGAAGGCCTGAAGTGGTTTCCCACTTGGAATGATTCACCTCTGTATGCAATGATTGGTATTTCCTAATATGCATTAATAAGCCCGAAGAAGATTGTTCCAAGGGCTTGTAAAAATAATAATAAAAAGCAAAGATTTTCATTTATAAAGACCAGACTGCACCAAACAGCAAAAGTTTCAAATTTCATTCCCAGCTCAGTATTTTAATTCCTTTTTTGTATCATCAATAGCCTCAATGTGCATTTTTACAATGCTGCTAAATACTGTATTTTGGAGGTGGGTTGGCATAGAGGGGGGAGTCGACTCTTTTTTAAAGTTTTTGATGTAGCCTCTTTCTTCTGTATAAAAGCCAAGCCCTTTTATTTAACATAGGGAAAAAGCACAGCTCAGTTCTTTCAGTCACTGAATACTCCTCGTTTTGAACACATGCTCCCTTGTGACAGAGGGAGCTCACTTGCATCACGAGCTCACTTGTTAAAGTCCTGGCACTCTGTTATTCACCATAAGCTACGGAAATTCCACTAACTACTGCATTAGCTTCTGTTCTGTAAGTAAAATACCAATTTTCTGCACCTCCACAATTTCTGATATGCATCTAAGGGGTGATAGGAGCCTGTAGCAAAGATATTACTTGGCCTAGAAAAAAATTAAATGAGGCAAAGACATCACCTGGAGAGTCTGTTTTGACATTTTTAATTTTCTATGAAGTGGACATATGTATTTGCATCATGAATACATCTAACTTTCAGCAATGATTAGCCAAACAAGGATATCCCTCCAGCAAAAGCAATTCCTTACTGTTTGCCTAGGTGTCAGCACAATGCAGTGACATCTGAATGTCCCCACCTCTAATATGGGCAACAGAAATAAGAATTGTTTTTCCTTTCACCTTACAAAAAACCCCAAATGTATATGCAGAAGAAAAGGTAATTACACTGACAAATCAAAAAGAATAGTAAAACGTATTTTTTGGTGGATGGAAACCTAATTTTAAGCAAAAAAACCATGAACTATTTCTTTCCTGAAAGCTGCTGCTAGTAGCTCTTACTAGCTGTTTTGGGAATCTTTCCTGTAATGTTCTGAAACTGATAAATAATGGAGGTCACTTTGCGACACAATTTTCTACACTGAAGTTTCCTAATTGCGTATGTCTTCATACAGCAGCATCCAGTTCAGTCCTGTTTGGTGTTTTCAGGTGAAAGCATAATCCAAGAGAATTGGCCACCAAAATAAAAAGAGCAGAAAAGCAAAATGACGATAGGCAAGGCATATGCATCTACCAATTGTTCCTTATGACCAAACCTCAAAGGCAGCATGGGAATTTTTCCTAAAGAACAATCTCTACCTGTATATGCAAACAGATCACCTGTGTGCCTTAACAGATAGCTACAGGATTTTTTTTTTTTTTTTACTTTCACATATTGTTTTTAATTTACACAAGAGATACATCTACAGGCAGGAGGTGTGCGCTCACAGCTCAAATAGGTGAGTCTCCTCATGCTTCTGTGTAACCAGACTGATCCTCCATGGCACTGCAGATCTACATAACATAATATAAACTTAAGCATCTATCACAGGATGTAAAATTTTCATGGTAGATACTGAAGGAAAAATAATTTTTTCCTATACTTGCTACAGCTTTACGTCACTAATGAAAGAACACAAGGAAACAATCTTGCTATCGTACATCAAAAGAGCTTACTATCTTCCCCTCAAAGTGTTTGGATATTAATAAATTCTGAAGTCATAAGTAACTAGACAAGCACTGCACAGAACTTCAGTCAGTGCCTTCTGACTTCAAGGACTTTTTTCATAGTGTTAATTAGCTTTAAAATATTCCTCTGAGATCTTGAGATTCAACACTTAACTGTGATGGCTTCTGTACTGCACATGGCAGTTGTTCAGGACAACTGGAAGTTTACTCCCTGAACAGCCACAACCTACTTTTTGTTTCAATTTGATCAACACAGTGGTTGCCAGCAAAATCTAAGTTACGTATTAGCAGAAATATATTGAGGTCTGAAAGGGCTGCTATATACAGCACATGTAAATTATTTACATCTAGTCAACCCAAGTGACTGCAGACATTGTAAGAAGCACAGCTGCTGCTGGTGCTAGAACCTTGAAGCTGTTTCTTAATATGAATATTCATCATTACCCTCTTAGAAGACTGTAGGGGAAAACACAGTCAAAAGTATATTCCGTGTTTTGTAATCAGTAAACAACATAAGCAAAATAGTATGTGGAGGACATAGAGCAGCTGCTCTTTCCAAATGAATGCCTAATTGTAAAATATTTAGACCTCAGCACTGCGATTTTCTTAACAATTCTTTTTCTTGTTAGGGCAGATTGGACGTCCTTGTGCTTTATTTAGATTTTCTTTTTTTCTCCTCCACTCACATGTTACCACAGAGTCTAAAGCAAACAATCATGGGACAAAGGATTCAGATAATGTAACTTCACAATAATGACCTACATTTGTACAATACTTCTTATCCCAGGGCATCCCCAGGCACCACAGTTACAGAATATGTGGAAATTTCACACTGATAAGCAAAATATACTTATGGCGTAGGTAATCCATTTGCCACTGACTCTTTGGATTGATGGAGAAATCCATAAGGTGTGCACCTCTGTTTAACTCCTGGCCCCCAGGCAGAAGAGTGGTTTGAGCACTGAGTGCAGCGAAGTGCACTTTGGAATCTCACCAACGAACTCTATAACATTGCAGAAGTTAACATTCCAGAGATTAGGGCTTGTAGTCAAGAACATAAAGCACATATGGAAACAAGATTTCCTTGCTGCACAGAGGCTATTCAGTAATTGTGACTGCACAGGTAAATTCCTAAATCTGTGTGTACTCCATGTGTAATCCAGAGTAACCTATCACAGGGATGCCAATCAGCAACAGACATTTGCTTTCATGGCAGCACCTCTCAAAATCTGCTCTATAATGAAAACTCTCATTCTTGGAACTCACTATGCCTTTGAACATTCCAGTGTCTACATTAATAAATTCAGTGACCACAGATCTAGCACTTTTTAATAGCTTCATTCTTGTTAATTTAATATTGTTGTTCAGAAAAAGATTGTCTGCTTAAATTATACTCTGTCCTAAGAAAGAAATACAAGAAGTTTTATCTGTGCAACAATAAAAAAAGAGAAATTTTACTGTTCCAAATACCTTCTAAAGACTCTACACTCTAAAATAAATAGGAATAAATAGCACTCTACAGGTGCTATTATTTCCAAAACCACTTTTTATTTTCAGAAAATACATTATAGTGTTTAAACAAGTTTTTATAGATCTAAGTAAGAGCATCTAAACATTCCACCAACAAAGTAGAAACAATCTTTCAGAAAAAAAATAGATAATCTTATAATTCCTAAAAAGAGAAATGTGCTTATATAACTTCAGGTATTGCAGTGATAAGGAATTTTTATTTATACTTGTAGAATGAAATGCAATTCCTTGGCATTCTAAAATATGAAATTCAAAAAGTATCATATATATGGTGGTAACTGCTGCATGCATTTCTCAGTTGAAAAGGTTAAATCTGTACAGTAAGCAAATGTTGATGCTCACCAGGAGAAAACTGGACTGAGGTGTTGAGCATCTAAAAATCAGCTGATCTCAAAGCACAACCACCTTTTTTTTACTGAATTAGATCAGCTTTTATTTATAAGGAAACAACAGCTATGTCACCAGAGACTACATTCTGAAAGACAAAGCTCTTGTATCATTAATATTACTGGGAGCATTTTTGATAGCACAAATAACCAGTAAATAGACATTTACTGGGCATCACTTAGCACCACTGATTCACTTCTTGCCATTTTGCTCTCCTAAATCCTATCTACCAATAAAAGTAATGAAAAAAATCAGTATATTAAAAGCTGTGATTTCTCAGTACCTGTTGACAACTAATTAATGTTCTATCAACTTTGCTGTACTTCCTACCCAAAGGGTTTGCAAAGAATAACAGAGGGACACAGATATAAACCAAGACAGAAAGGGGTAGGACAAAAGCTACAAACAAGTCAACCAATTGTTCTTGACCACACTTTTATTTTCCCATACTTACTATACACTTCAGGTGAGCTTCCCTACTGTATGCATTCCAATACACTTTCCCATTCAATGGACATGTTGAGTGTCATCTTCTAATCTTCAAAAGTCAATCCCACAAACCCACTGCTCCTCCCATCATGCTGGGAGTGACTTTTTCTTCTGGCATTACTTCTTATGCCCTTGACAAGGAGTTTCTGACCTGCACTAAGAATAAAGTCACATTCCCAGCCATCAAGAAACACAACAGAATGGCAAGTTCCATGCACAGCAGGCTTTCCATGCTACTGCAGTACAGTGCCAGATGTTCCAATAGATATTTAATGACCATAAATATCCATATTGATATGATATGACCATATCATATCAATGATATGATGTCAAGTTGACCATAGCATTTCATTTGTATTTATTTAGTCATTGAAAGGAATTGTTATTATCATAGATAATTTTCAAATTATTAGAGCAGATCAAATGATGCTTTTCTTCATGTTTTGCTGCTAAATGGTAGTGACATAGAACATTTAATACTACTTTACATTTGCTGTATCTCAAAATGCAACCAACTAATTAAAAATTGACAAATAATGGGATTGTCTTGCCTTGACAAAAAATATACTGTAGCTCTCCTTTTCCTTTGCTTTAATTTTAAAGAGAATAAATGCTGCAAGGCAGAGATGTCATAAGGAAACCGCTGGATGAAAACCAGAAAGACCACTCAGCCTGAATCTTCTGTAATGAGTTTTAAAGAAGACCTTTCACATTCTCTATCCTTACAGCTACTATACCATTTGGGAGGGTAAGGGGTGAGAATTAAAATATTTCAAGCATGTTTTCCTGGAGGAATAAATTGAGAAAATATGTCAATCTTTACGCACACAATCCATATCCTTTTGTTTGTTTAAACCCTGATGGTAATGGTTTTAGATTTAGTATTTACATCAAGAGCTTGAAATGTTTGTATTTGGATAAGCAAGAAACTCAGTTTTTTCTACCTACAACCAAGTAAAGCCATAGCTACATTTTTTCTCCTGAATCTTTCCCAAAGAACATTAATGGACATCTATGCATAACAAATATCATCAATCACTATGAAGGATAATCTATTGAATGATATGATTTTAACTGTTTTAATTTCCTTCATTAACATAAAGAAAATATTTAATTATAATAATTAGCTAATCTGTTCACACTATTTTGTCTTAAGATTGTGTTGTTTTAGAATTTTCATTTTCTGAAAAATAGATTTTAGCTACCTATTCCTTATCAGTAACTGTCCTTCTATTATCTTCTTTTTCTTTAATTTCATGCTTGCTGTTCTTTTTTTTCTCTCTTTATTTTCACTTAGCCCATCCTTGCTTTTCCTTCTCCTCAGAAGCTTGTTTTCTAATCTGTCTTATAGAAACTTTCTCTGTAGAATTTACAAGCCCTCATTCTCAGACAGATGTTCTAAGCATATGCTGAGGTGTCTTATGATTTGTGGCTTTACAGATGTTACATAATTACAATTCTGTCAACACTCCTTTGGCATAGCTTATTACAGAGACACATAGACTGAGAAGTTCTGACCTCCAAAATATGAAGGATCTCTACAAAGACAGAGCTGGAGTTTAACTAAGTCTTTGTTATTTTGCCTTCACAATTTAAATAGATAAATACAGAAAAGAAAAAAGCTTTCTGATACAACACAACTAATGAGAGAATCTGGGTTAAAACTATATGAAATGCAGCGTGAAAGTGCACTAGAATACGCCCAAGAAATCACTGGATCACAGAATTGTTAGGGTTGGAAGGGGCCTCTGGAAATCATTCAGTCCAACCCCCTGCCAAGGCAGGGTCACCTGGAGCAGGTAACACAGAAGCGTGTTCAGGTGGGGTCTGAATGTCACCTGGGAAGGAGACTCCAAAACCTCCCTGGGCAGCTGTGCCAGTGCTCTGCCACACTCAATGTAAAATTCTTCCTCCTCCTGAGGTTTTAAAGTTTAAAAACTTCTTGTGTCTTAGTTTATTACCCTGTCCTGTCACTGGCCATGACTGAAAAGACCCTGGCACCTGCCTTTGAGATATTTATATGCAGTAATGAGATTGCCTCTATCATGTCTTCTCCAGACTAAGAAAGTTCAATTCCTAAGCTGCACAGAACTAAATTTTCACCAGTTAGAAGAATCTTGACAAAAAAATATTCAACTTTAACTGGTTACAGTCCACTATTCAATGAAGTAAAAAAAAAAAAAGAAAACAAAACAAACTTACTGGAGAAAAAATATTTATTTTTAAGCTAAATAGAGCCTCAAGTACAATTAAAGCTGAATTTTAGAAAGAATAAGGTTTAAAAAATATTTCTGAACAAAGTGAAATTGTGACCCCATTTTTAGAAAATAAATTTCTGTTTTCATAGCCTGTTACAGATGCCAATTTAACAGTCATTCAAGATGCAAGTTTCATTAAGATAATAAAGAAAGGAAGGCAATGATGTAAGAATGTTTAAGATACAGGTTGGCTGATTCTCTCTGCAATTAATGAATGAATTAATTAAACTTGACAAAAACCAAAATACACTAGACAGCTCATCCAAGAAGTAGTCCCAATTTGGCAGATGACTGTAACCCAAAGAGCAGCTGAGGTTACCTGAAATCCAACTGGTCAAAAGAAAACATTTATGCCACTGGGGTTGGGACTTGGACCTTTCTGCTTTGGTTACAGCCACAAACAAGCTCATTCAAGTGAATTAAGCACAACTTCAAGTGGAAGAGTTAGGGAGCCAAAGTGCCTCACCAAACTTGCAGTGTCCATTACTGTGGTGATGGGTTTTTCTATATGCATATTTTTGTAAACCCTTTTGAATGATTAGTTCCTGTTTTTCCCCCGATATGTATGGTTTTACCCCAAGTTTTCTCCTCCCTTGCCCAGCTGTCATTCACCCCCTAGACTCACCTGTTATCTCATCTACATCATGTCAATCTTCCCTAAATCCCTGCCCTTTGTTCCAGAGAATTTCATCAGTCCTAAACCTCTCTGTGGAAATCCCCTATTCTTCGATGTCCAGTTGGCCCGTGTTACCCTTCCCAATCCCCTTGCCTTCCCTATAGGTTGCCATATTTTGAGTCCCTCCTTAATCCCCTCCCAGTTTTACCCCTGATTGGTTGAAGAATTGTACCCGCCCCTTGTTCCTCCTCCATTTAAAAGACTGTGGAAGCATGGGCTCCTCAGCTTTTTCGGCACTGCTCCCCTTGGGGAATGAATCCTTTGAGAAGCACCTGAGAGAACTGTTCTTTGCCCCGAATCACGGCACATCACAACCGACTGCTGTAGAGAGCAGCCTTGTTGCTGCCAGGCTCAGCAGCTCTGCTCTGCTGCCACCCAAGCCTGATTTGGTGCGGGGATGGCACTCATGGTGTGTACCGGGGGAGCCTGAGCTAGCTTGGGTTTCTCCGGCATTGCGTCAACATTATTTTTTCCTATGCAGATTTTTCTCACGCACAAATACAGTGCCATGGAAGATACTCACCATGGAAATATTGAGTTCTTGCTGCTAGATATTGCACATCTAAGATTAGAATGTTTGTGCATCACCTGTGGTCTGACTCCAAGTTTCCTCCAATTTTGCTGGCTCTGGGCTTGACAGTTTAGATTAACTCTTTCTTTAAACTCCCATTTGGAAAAAAAAAAAAAAATAGGTGCTAATTTCTCAGCCTAGTCAGCAGCTAATTAACAACCTGAAAAGAAACATGAAAAAACTGTTTTTTCACACAGTGAACAGGTTCCCAAATATAATTTGTTTGCAGGTTTTTGGTATTGTTTTTCGATATTGTTTTTCTGTGGCAAAGTTGTTTCAGAACAAACTTCATTAATTTTGCACTGAGAAATACCTCAAAGACATGTTTATCTTTAATTACAGTAATTTCTTGCTCAGATTGATGCTTTCTCTAAATGGCAAATTCTTACTTTGAGTGACAAGTGATTTTGAGTAATTTGAGTGTCTGCAAAAGTCTTCTCACATTCCCTACACAGCTTGGTTTTCCCATTTGCCTTATCTCATACCTATCTACTAAAGGAAACAGAAAATAGATTAAGGATTTCAATTTGGACTTTTTTTCATTTTCATAAAAATTATTGCTTATGAATATTCTGGATCTAGGGAGTTACACTTCAGAACTTCACACAAATGCTTTTAAGAAAGACAACACCACACCCTCCTGTGAGATTCCAGACTATTACATCTATGACAGCAAGGTAAATAAATAAAGTTTCTCCTAATACTTGATAAATGTCACAAAAAACAGGTGTGCACAGGGTTGAACAGTCAGTTGGTGTGCAACACTGACACTCCAATTAAGCCAATTTCAATCAGAGTCAAAATGGCAGTATCATCCAAAAACCAGCAGGTTGGTGACAGGTATTGATGACTGACAGGTACTGATGACAGGTATCATCTCACTGAGAGACAAGATGGTCACGGTTGTCAACATTACGTGATTCCCTGCTGTGTGGAGCAAGATGCCCAGGAAGAGATGTTCCACAGGGGACACCCATCACTATCTTTCCTGTTGGCCACTAGAGACTTTCTCTATCTGCCTGCTTTTCCCTGAGACAATGTGGACCTAGTTGTAGGTCATCAACTATGTGTCCCTGGAATAAAAAAGGGTTCATGCATGTCCAGCGGCCTCAGCTTTGTGTTCTCTAGTTTGTTATACCAGTCTCTAAAATACCTTCTTTATTCTTCATCTGCTGCTTAGGAGATTGTCTGCTTCACATTTTCTGCAGAATAGTCTGAAAAAAAACCAACTTAGTACTAACTGTACTAAGAGGTCACACACGTGGGTAAATTCACATGTCCTCTAGTTCCAAACCCAAGCAGAAATGGCACCTGGGGGCAATGAAGTCAGAAGACACAGTAGCAACAAGTGCTGCCCTAGTGCTATTAGACAACACAAAAACTAGCCACGTTATTTTAGTATTTGATCAGAATAATGATTTCACAGGGAAGCAAATTTACTGATTTTTTTAGAATTTGCCCTCCCTCTCTGGAATCTTTTAAAAAATGAAACTTGGCTCCTTTTTGTGGCAATGACCTTTTGGGGTGAGTGTCTTGGTTGATGTTTCCTGTGAAGCCCAGAAGATCATCATTGCAATTTTTTTTTTCCTTCCTTTTTCCCCCAGGTCACTCTCAAACTTATCACCTCCAACCTTAATATCTAGGCCCAAAAGATAATGGTAATAAAGACAACAGAGTCTGAGGCATTTGCTCAGCTCTTTATCTCATTGCTCCTTTTTTAAGACTAAATGGAATGAAGGAAAGATAAAAGAAAGAAAAATCAGTTATTCTTTCTCTCTTGTGAATGCAACCATGGGAAACTGTGCTCCACAGGTCATGACACTTAAATTACAAGGGCAAAAGGCTGGTTTCAGTCACCTCACATCAGCGCAACATGTCTGTACTTTCAAATTTATATTCTCCTCTCAGTTTACAGAAGGCTGCCTGAGATCAACAGCATCCTTTGATCTCCCTGAAAGTCACTTGTCTCTAGGTAGAGACACCACATATATAGAGCCATCTCTGTTCCTCTCCCAGCGTCCTGCTGTTTCAGTCTTTCAGTTGTTTCCATCTTTTAGAGATACATACAAACATGCTCTTCCTAGCCAGCTCAGCAAGCTGCCCTACCTGGAAAGCACAGAATGAGTCTCTGAAATGGCTTTTTAACATTTCACAAGGATGCAAAATTACCTAAAACGAAGCTGTAGATGGTCAGACGGAGCTGCCCACAACAGGCACCTGGAGCTAACATTCAACTGCCTCAAGCTAAGGAAAGCAAATTTGAGAATAAAGCATCTCTTGGAGAGCAATTGCCCGTGTGTGTTCCCACTGTGAGAGATTCACATTTGTGAAAAGCAAAATCTTGGCAGGCAACCCCTTGATGTGCAGAAATTTGCAAATCATTTCAGTCTAAGCAATTTTCCCATCCTTACCAGAGAGCACTAAGGCTGCAATTGTACCCTGATAATCATAGCTACTGAATTCTAAGCAAAATGAAATTTCAGCACAGAGTCAATGCTGCTAAATTCTAAAATGCTTAAGAGAAATGGCATTTAATTAAAATATCCAGAACTTTTGTAGTTGAAGCATCAAATTTTGTATATTAGAAACTTAAACCCAGGATTAATGGAAGTTTTAAACAGGGATTAAACAACATGAAAGTCTGGCATTATTCTGATAAGACTGCAAAACACAGCAGTGCACCTCCACCCTGCCCCTCACCAAAATGTGAGATTAGAATAAGTGATACTACATGCCCTTCACTTTCATGTCTCTCTTTAGATATATCACTGGTTAAGAAACAAAAGCTTGCCCAGGAATAAAGGTAAAAAGAGGGTTTAAATGTCAATATTTCCTAAAGGTAAGCTCAGTCATTCAGCCCATTTCTAGCACTCACCAAAAACATCTGGTCTCGCAAATAGTGAAAAGTGAATGAATGAGTTGGATCATGAGTTTATCCCAGCATGGTAAAACCTCTGATCTAATCATGACACTAAGATCAAAATGAGAAAAAACTAATCACAGCAGAATAACATAAAATAGAGCATGTTGTGAGAGAGTCTGAAATGGCCTAGTGAGCTAAGAGAATTGCTAATTTATTAGGTAAAATTTCCTTGCCTTAGACAGCAGAAGTTACTCTCAGCCTCTTTCTAGGATTTAGAAACAAGTAGGGAAAGAGCAGGGTATGACTTATACAAACTGTTACATGCACATGATAGCACACCTTGTTGCAGTCTCAAACACCAGATGAAATCCTAGACACTGATATGAATTTGAGCAATGAAGTCACCTGAAAATACTGTCTGTTTGCACAAACTGTTGCATGTGACCAATATGAACTCATCCCTACACTTACATGGCCGACTGAGGTGGAAATTTACCTATTTTCAAACTAACCCTGAAATAGCAATAGAAAGCACTGCTTTCTTGAGTTGTTCACTTTCTCCAGAATAGCAATTAGAGTAGCTTTGGATTAATTTTGTAGTATTAAGCTTGTCAGGTGAACAACACAACCACAGATTTCAAGTAGGAAAAAGTCCAACAGAATGGAAACTACTTACTGTAATCTGAATGGAGCTACAGCTTTTTGCCTGAGATGATCAGGCTCACAGAGGGTCCACAGACCTCTATATGTCTCAAAAGGAAAAAAATAAAAATAAATCCAAAAAAAAAAAATCAATCCAGTATGTTAACACAGTTAAATAGTTCTTTTTTCATCTTAGATTTCTGGTGTCTTGAAACATTTTATAAGAAATGCTTCTCCTACCCACTCTCTGTTTCTAATGGTTTTCCCACAAAGTGCTACCCACTGTCTCCTATTTTTTTTCCTTATAATTTAAGGGTTTTCTGAATTTTTAGTCAACAGTAACATTATGGAAGATAAGCAACTAATGATCAATTTTTAAAAGATTACAGGGCTTAAGCCTTAGAGACAGGACACAATAGTATGCAGTACGTAATTTTATCTGTGAGACACCCATTTTCTATCATTAAACTACACTATATAAAAGGAAAAAGTACAGTACTGTAAGCACAATTATTTGAGCAAACAAAACACTCAAGGATTTTTAAGCTGCTGTAAAAAAATTGCAAAATAATATGCCATAAGACTCTAACCATGCTAGGAAAATAAAACCAAAGTCTTGTAGAATATTGTTTTAGTTAAAGAGTGGTTGTTGTAGGATGTCTGAATACATACAGGCACCAGCTTCCTAATGATTAGCACAGCTTCACTGACAGGCTTGGCTGCAGAATCATAAAGCAAACATAAATTGCGGCAAATTAGCAGATTTCTTTTCCTTTCAAGAAAAAAGTTTAATGGATGTTTTGCCTGAGGAGCTGGTTTCAATGGCTTCTCAGCAGACGAGGCTGCGCTGCCAGGAACCACAGGAGCGTACAGTAAATTTAATAATGGCCCTATGCCACAGCATGGTTTATACAGCTACACAGCAGATCCCCAGTCAGGTACAGGCTCTGCACATTCAGCACAGGAAACTGAGCATTTCAGAGCCATGAGGGCCTGGGTCTCATTAGGCAGAGATAGAACTTGTGCCTGTCTACAAAGATAGCTGCCTCTTAGAAATCTATCTTGCTCCCAAGGAATTTAACACAGTTTGATCAAAAAATTCCATCATGGTGGAATTTAGCCCCTAAATAAAGTTACTGAAAGGAAAAGGAGACTTGACAATATTTGAGAAAAGATGAAAATGAAGAAAATGTAATATCAGGAGGACTTTTTACTACATCTGATTCATCACCAAATTCATCTCTCCCAATTTAAACACACAATATAGAACATCAACTTCCTGTTGCAAAGATGTGAAGAAAAACCCAAATCCATGCCAGGAATATTGATATCAGAGCAAACCATCTGAGTTACAATTGGTAATAATTTCCAGTCTCTGTTTTGGAACATTTTAACTTACTCATGGCAAACTGACACTCAGATAGGTAGACAAAATTATTTCTTTCTTTTAAAATCAAAGAAACTGCTTCAAATCTGGTCTTTACAATAGACTATCCCCAACATAAACACAGGGCAAATATCAGTACTGAAAGGAAAGAGTTTTCAGAGGTGATGCTTAATCATGATAGCCACAACATCATTACTTGCTTATTTTGCTGTCTTGCAGAATTGATACATGTGTTCCCATAAAAAAATTCACTGATCTCTCTCTCAAACATTAATATGAACAGACATCATGCTACAGAAACATATCTATTTGGGATGCTCTAAAACCCTCTAGGGAAAAGTGCACATAAAAATAGGCATTGAAGATGAATAAGTATTTTGTTATTATCACCATATTCAAATGTATCTATCATTGATGAACTCAGACTTCAAATATCATTATATACTTGATGCTTTTCTCAAAGAGGTATGAATTATTGCTGCTAGTTTGGAGTGGACAAAAGTGTTCATTGTTATGTTGATGCTTGCATATCCTCTACATGTCTGACACATTTTCCTTTAAATGTTACACCCTTCAATCTGCTGGATAGCAGAAATCACTTTCTGTATACAATACCACAATAGATCAGACAAACAGTTTATTTATTTGTGTCCCACTCACATCCTACAGGAATGAGTCCCAAACTCATTCTGCCTATGCAGGCAGAAGAGCCATGGTGGGTGGTGAGCAGGAGTGTACCTGAGAAGGCCAGTAATGACCCCAGTTAACAAAGTCAGAGCCAGGAGGAAACTTTAAATCTCCTTTTTGAGTCCACACTGTCCTCAAATTGTTTTGCTGTCCTAGAGGATAGGGGCAGAGGGGACATTCCTTGTTCTGACAATGCTATTGCATTCTATCTTCATAAGGTAACTGGCTTTCTTGAGATATACTGGATTTTGACTTAAGGCCTTTTTATGCCACTCCAAGATGAAAAAATAATAAAGGTTTTAAAGTGCTTGAAAACAGCCTCAAGTCCATTCATAAATAGCTACAGAATTACAACCTAAATGTTTACTAAGCTGAGGGAAGAGATAAATCACATTATATCTAAATGGAATAAATATACTAATAAATAGACATTTTGGAGCACAGATGGCAGTAGAAATAAATATCATTGCAAATCTTTTCCTTTTAAAAGCTGATTTAAAATGAACAGAAATGATGACACAATCATATTTTAAGAACAAGTGTAGGTTAAATAATTTACATACGTTAAATAGCTAAGTCTTGGCAAAAAAAAAAAAAAAAGGCAGCCTGGACAAGACCATTTATTCTTCATGATCATTAGACATTTTTGTTGCTTTCTGTGGCAGAGTGGTATATGAAGCCCAATTATTATTTTATGTTACTTTCTTCAAAAGTTAAAACACATCATATATAAAAACTTAAAGAATTTTATTACTACAGTGAGATTTAGGATCTTAGAATTTGATTTAGGATACTAAAAGCACAGGCAATATGCAGTGACTTCTGCAACCACACTGGAGTGGATTACCATGGCTCTCCTTTGTGCCTTGGCAACACACAACCAAGATACAATTACAGGATCGCTGCCACCTGCCAGCCTGAGGAACCAAACCACATACTCCCTCAGAATAATAAGGAATGGTAGGATTAAAAAGCAAATTAAGGTAAAATCCTAAAGGTCTTCAGGGACCTCTGGGCAGTGTGTTACTCCTTTTATCAATCTTACTTGCCTGCAAAGATGAAGGCAAGTTAAAATGTTTTCTCAGTTAAAAACGTCCATCAAATGTAAGGCCTGAATTTTCACACAACTGAACATGTGCAATGTGCAACTTTGGATTTATAGCTTTTTCATCTTGAAGCAGGAAAAAGAAAATAGACAAATTGGTGATACTGTTAGCAACCCCAGAAACTCAGCTAACAATCTCACATTAAGAAGACATCTTAAGTCAGAAAAAAAATTTCCAAAATGTTGTGATTTGGCCATGGTTAAATTCTCCCTCTCCTTTTTTTATTAAAAAAAAAAAAGACAAAACAATATTCTAATAGAGTGATGAGAAAAGGATTTATTCAGAATCACTTAACAGTGAGTCAAAGGAATAATTTTAATTATCTCTGAGAATATCTTAATCTAGAAGATTTTGTCTTCATATGAAACCACTTTTATAATTCTGTACACGTTCACATTTTTACTCCCATAAATATGCATATTAGATTTAACTTCAGAATATTCACATGAGAGAATAGTATTTGCCAATGTACAGGTGCTCCTCAATAGTCTAAATTTCAGTTTAAAAAAACCTAAATGTGAACAATGGCTTTTGTGGAGTTACCGTATGGAGTTCCTTCCCCACACTTTCTATTCTTAAAAATTGGAAGGCTTTATGCCCTTAATACTTAAGATCACTTAAAACTTCACTTCAAACTACCCAGAATTGCCCAGAATTTATCACCTGAGGTGGTACAACTGCCAACACCTATATGCCAGGCTATGATTCCCTAAAGCCTTACACATTCTTACTCCTTCTTTCTTAAGCTTTCCAGTTTTAACATCTGTTTAACATACAATTCCACCACTATTTACACATCAATAACTTGGTATGGCACAAACTGAGCAATATTGACCTCTGTTCCCAGCATCCCCTTTCCATATTAATTACTTCTGGAATATCAAGGTGAAGATGTAGCTCCCTAAGATCTTGGCTTAGGATGCAGAGCTGGCCTAAGAAGTCAATAAGTCTGAAACTTTCTTCAAACTGGTCCCCCCAGAGCCACCAATGTTGTGCTCGTGAGGCTGAATTACACAATGTGACTTAAAAACATCTTTGCCATCCCATGTACACAACATCCCCATTTTGTAAGGTACATGGGACAAACAGTTTATAGAAACTGAAAAAAAAAGGAACAGAATTCTGACTCTCAGAGAGTTTCTGTGTAGGGTTACATTATAAGGGTGTTGGGGCACTTTATATTTCTGCTTAAGATGCCATTCCTGCTCTAAATGTAGAGCCCTTCAGTTTTGACTTTCAAAACGGACATTTTTTAAAGTACTTAAATTCAACAATATTTTTTACAACACAACCTTAATCCTGACTTCATCCTTCCTAGAAAATTGGGCTGAGAAACAAGTTGAAGCAATTCCTTAGACAGTTTATCTTCTGATCAACTAGTTAAAAAAAAAATTAAGCAGTACAGAAACACTCAAGTATCTTTTCTATGTATCTGAATGACGGAGGAGATACGACTGACACAGAAGAAGGCTTCAAGCATCAGCATCTTGTTATCTCAACCTCTCTCATACCTTTTCTATGTAGCCTTCCATCAGCAGCTCCACACAGCTCTGGCTCTTCTCTCTTCCTTCTGCAGTTCCAGCTGGCTCCTTCCTATCCCTGGCACAGCCACCTAACCCTGTCTGTCCCTTGTATGATCTTACCCTTTCTGTCCCTTACGTAACCTCCTGTCCCTTCCCCCTCACAACACGGCCAGCAGACCCCAACTGACTCCCTGCCAGCAAACTCACTCTTTATCACACCCTTAGCTGGGAGGGCAAGGCTGTTCCCACTCTTTGGTAATTAACACAGCTGCAATATATCGGGGCAAGATTGCCTTCAGCACTATGTCTGTCTTCCCACATCTGAAACTACAATACTGTGCATTTTTGTTATAGATTTATGGATCAGCTTTTCCCTGTTGTCTGGCATACTGTATCATACACAGGAAAAGGTTAATCTTCAGAGAAAATATCATCTCTTGGCCCTGTGCATTTGTTGGAGTCACACAAGCTTTCAGCTTTCTTTGAAGTTGCCTGAAATCCCAGCAAAGCTGCTTTAAGTAGTTCATATTAAATATCACTAGTATTACAGGTTGGTAGCAAGTAGAGGCAAGAAAGAGAAAAGCTTTGGGCTAGAATTTCAGGGAGAAATAGAATTATGTTTGCTCTGTAACATGTCCCTCAAATTATGATTTTTAAAACAGTTCTGGCCTCAGTTTACAGAAATTCAATCTACTCAGTTCTGAAAGTATCTGAACTTGATCTGACATGCCACTATTTGTCTAGCAAATTTGGAAACATTTTTCATTTATTCTTGGTAGTGCTTTCAATTACAGAGAGACTATCATTTTGAGTATTTCCTCATACGAACACTTCCCCCCGGGGTTTACCAAAGGAAACCTATTAAAATGTGTCCCCATCCTTTCAGCAGGGAAAAAAGACAAGACTGAATAAAACAGGCAAGTCTGGAGCTCAGCACTAAATTGAAATGTAGCCAAGGAGCCAAGCCACACTTGCTTACTGCAACAGAGGAAAATTCATGACCACAATCAACCTAAGGCCAAGCTAACACGTTTTAGTGAACCAGAAGATGAAATAAAGAGGGAGAAAAAAAGAGAGTAGAAAGAATTTCAAGTAATTTCATAATTTCTGTGTTTAGTTTCAAGCCTGGGTTTAGTACTTGAAGGAAAGGGAAAATGCCATGACCCTCTATTTGACTTTGGATTTCAACATATTAGAATCAAGTCACTCAGCTGGTGATTTGAGACTCAAATTGTAACTGAATTTCAGTTTGCTGCTAGACAGCATCTGTCCTGTCTAAATATCAGACCACTGACCTGATTAGAAGTTTTCTTAAGATTCACATGATTTAAAAGGAAGAGAATTTTAAAACATCAAAACATTCTGTAGTGATGACTCCCTTATATGGTAAAGCAGACTCCAAGTTTGAGATGATTTGCAAATGGTATCTGTAAATATTAATGCACTCTGACATTGAATATTGCATATCATACATTTTAAGTGTCTTTTAGTGTGTGGATGTTTACAGTGAAATGATGTGCTTCTGAATATGTCTCTTTCCAATTCAAAGTGTGGCTTCATTAACGAGAGTGATAACATAAAGCTTAGCATGATCATTCCTCGAGAATTACCACAAAATTGACATGCATCCTTAACACATACTTTTAATTGGGTTTGCGGGCACTAAACAGCTTCACACGATTTAGCTGTTCTTCACCCTCTTTTCTACAGTTCCAGCTTTCCAGTACCCAGCCTGGGTATTGACTGCTTCTAATACAGTCTTTTTCCCCAGACTGGGACTTCATTTTGCGGCTGCCTTCATCAAGCAACCAGACACTAAAAACCTTGTAGATTCCCTCAGTCCTAGGAGCATTGCTTTCATCAGTATTTTTTACATGCTGTTATTACTGACTCTGCTACCTTCTTTCATAATATCCTAGAAAACCTAATCAGAAAATGGCTACAAATAATTCCAAACACAACATCAGTACACAAGATTCATAAACTTCAGTTAAAATGAAATATGGAAGGATCTTAAATATTGCAGATGACATTGAGAGAATAAGCACCCTTATAGATGTATATGTTAGGTGCAATGTCCATTCTGCAACGTGGGAACAAAATCATGAAAGCTGAAAAAATGTCTGTATAATACATCCTGCCCTGTGCCTTTAATTTGGACTCTGGAACTCCTCAATTTACCTAGATTAGATTCAGGACATTTTCTTTATTCAGCTTTTAATAGAAAGGTTTTCTTTGCCTTAGTCTTCTGCAGGATCTGGCAAAAATGAACACACAGAAGATTGTGTCAAGAGACTGACAAAGTCTCGTTTTGCAACGAGCACAGGAATGCCTCATATGTGTGGAGTAACTTTGAGTCTAACCCACCTATGCAGCTGTCAAGCCAGAGCACATGCTGAGGAGGAACAGGTTGCCTTAGCAACCCCAGTCCTGTTGTAGAGACTTCAGAAAAACTGAATAATTTTATCTTTCTGAAGCACCATTGTGCCATTGTGCTTAAATACTTTACACATTAAATAGACATACATTACCAAACTCTCCATACACACTTTGAGCTATTTTCATGCTATGGGTTACAGAAGACTCTGCTTGGGAAAGGTTTTCAACTTCTTTCTTACCATCCGTGACCCTTGCAGCTGTCAACTACTAAAGAAAGGTAGCACTCATTGACTTTTGGGGAGGTTTGTTGGAGACGAACGACTGACATCATTACAGGGTTTAAACTTCTCTTCCAGCTGTGCTGTGTATAATGATTAATCTAGCTCAGAAAACAACCAGGTACACAAAATTGATTTCAATATATGATATGGTTGGGATGTTCAGAGAAATCTGTGAGAAGGAATAATGACTGCATTTGACCAGTATGATTATTACTTTGAATGGCTTTTGGCTACACAAATTTCAGGTCTGAACTGTACATAATATGCCATTAAATTGTAATAATTGAAAGTTCTAGAGAAAGGAGCCTAATGATACCCAACAGAACAATTTTAGTTCCATGAGAATATATTTAATTAACCCTTAATCATTTTCACCTTTATGACACTGGAAACACTTCTAGGATTTGATTTACAAAATTATTATGCCATTAATAAGAGAAAGATATTATTGACATACCAAAATCCAATTTAATTACTCCCTTGATTCCTCCAGAGGCGGAGAGAAGCTTGCAATTCTGACACTATGTTCCATTTTTAATATTGTGAAATAAAAAAAATATCTCTGAGTAGGCCATAAATGTTGCATAATTGCTTCTGTCTGATCTACAAGTACAGCTATAGCAATGTATTTTGGCTACCTTGAAAGTTCTTTTTTGGTTTTTCTGTATCAAATATCTCACTTAATGCTTTACTTGCTACTCTTTGCTAGAATATTCTTGCACAAAAGAGCTTCTACAGTGACTGCCAAACAACTTGCTGTTATTTTCATTTTTGAAAGATATAGCTTGCAATGTATTTAAGAAAATGGAAATTCCTGAAGTATTTTAGGAATGGATAGCTCATCTATCTGACCACTCCAGAATTTGTATGTAAACAAGAAAAAAATTCTTAAACTTGTTTTCAAATTGTCAAGAAAACTATGCCTGTTCACTCTCATAATTAATAGACTGATCTATCCTAGCACAAAGCTAAAATTTACATAGTTCCAAGTTTACGTATGGCAAGACCCACATAAAAGAGTGGAGGAAAAAACCTAAGAGAGTTGGGACAATAAAGGCTTGAAAAAATGTTGTCATCTACACATCAAGCTCTATAGCTCTTCCTGAACTATAGGGCTTCCTGAAGCACCATGTGCTGCCATATAGTATCGCAGGGGCCTAACAGTTCAAGGTGAAATCTATCCTGATTAGGTTTCTAATAAAAACAACAAAAAATAAATAACCTTGGTTGACAGCCACAGGCAACATTTTCCTTGCACTTTTTACAGCTTTCCTAATTCTCCTAAACACCTCAATGTCTCTGCATTTTCAAGATGTGTGTAGTTCTACTTCCTTTGAATTTTATACAAATTAGGCCACTGTTATTTGTCATCAGAAATTCCAGATGCTCATTGTAGTGAGATATCAGAAAAGATAAGCTGAGCAAATTGAGATTTTTTCAATTAGTTCATTCCACCATCTTGCCCTGCACTGTAATTTTGTGCACAGCTATCTTTATTTCTCATGTGTAAAGTGAGTCTCAGTAGCAAAATAATCGTATGAAGTATTTAGACTGGTAGGTTATCAGGGACAAATCCTTTTCCTTCTTAGTTACTGGAGATGAAAATCAAATATGTTTTAAAGTACACTTGAGGAATTTCCTATCCTTTTTCTTAACAGTAGCTAGCAACTCAAAGTCTTAGCCAGAAATATGTAATATTATTTTGGAAAGTACTACTGAGGGTGGATATTATGGCTAGTTCAGCTTTTGGCCACTGGATTAATTAGGGTTCATTATTTTGTATATCTCCTGCTCACACAAGTAGCATTAAGATAGATCTACATTCTAGGTGTCAAAAGGTCCAAAAGATGCACTATTCATAACACTTAAATCAATTAATAAATGAGAAGGAAATCTGTGCAGCAAAATTATTTAAATCCATCTTTCATGTTGTAGTGGACTGATAACACAAAGGGAGTATCACCCTGGTTTGCAATCCAGAAGAAGTAAGACATTGTGAGAGGCAAATGACTACCAAATTCTCAACATCATACAAGAGTTCAGAAGACTGTAAAAATTCAGTGGCAAATACAAGAGAAAATAATAGATACTCCCATTTTTTATACACTACATAGTATGTGATTTTTTCAAATGTGTATGGACACATTGAAAACATTAAACAGTGCAAGCCTCAGGATATCCACATCTACACTTGTGAGCAACACTGAATTACCTGCCGTGTATCTGGGATATTACATATTCATTATTGCATGTTCCAAAAGTATAAGTCTCCTGTCTCATATAGTGTGAGAATGTGATTATTTTGATCTGAGCTCTGCAGTGAAGGGTGTTTATAAAGCCACCTATTTAATGCTGAATGATGACCCAATGATCCAACATTTATAAGTTTTGTGGTTCAAATTGTACCTCCGTATAACTTAGTACACTCTCCAAACACTACAGTGAAAAGAGAATTCGGTTCCTTCTCAAATTGTTATCATGTCAAATACTCTAATACTGAAATCTCTCATAAACTTTAACGAATGTATTTTTACAGTGTCTTGTTTCTAATATCCTCAGCAACAGTCAGAAATATCCACCATTCAATGTGTTCAATAGGAAATAATTAGGATTTTTTTTTCTGGAAATATACATGTTCCAGCCCCCAATGCAGAAAGGGGATAAAGAAAGCAAAGACACACTTAGAGTTTGGTAAAGTCTTAGCTGAAAGGTATATCTGTAATAAAAACAAATATCAAAAAAAAAAAAAAAAAAAAAAAAAAAAAAATCATGTTTTATGTGAAGCCCTGTTTGTAATACTGACAGAGTATTACAAACTGTTAAATGTTATCTGTTTAAATTAGGGCTTTTGATTTTTTCTTGATAAAGAATAAAAATAAAAGAAAAGAGCCTTTTAAAAGAGTTTTATACTCACAGTGGTTGAGAATGTTGAATTCCTAGCCAGGAGAGACTGCATGGTGAAGCACTAACCCTTCAGAACTGGATTTTAGTGCAAGTGCTGACACAGTGTTAGTTATCACGAGTACAGCACCAATACATTATTCTTTTAAGGTAACAGACAGTGTTGAAGCTGCCCTGTAATTTGGCACAGAACACTTCTATACTAATGCAATGTGACATTGTTATTATGTCTACTATTTTCCATGTCATAATAGCAGCATTTGTTTCCACAAACATGCCATTACACTCACTAATATGGCTATAGTTAAGGACTGCCCGAGTGAAAACCGATGCAAACGCATAGAAAGCACATAATCTCTTACAGATTTGTTTTGCTGTGCCAGAGTAATTTCCAACCCTATTCTTATTAAAAAAGAAAAAAAAAAATCCCTGGGAGGATACCTTTCACTACATAACCTTCTGTTAGATATGGTTACTATGTTCATGATGTGTTTTCTCAGAGGCTGTAAGAACAGCATTAACCATCCTTTCAATACAGTCTCTTTAGGATACCATTTGTAGGAAAAACCACTAGTGCAAGCTTTACATTAATCAGTGTAACACTTCGGTCTATCACATCTAAAGAGCACAGATGCCCTGAATCTCCAAGTGTCATATCACATCAAAAGAAAAGAAATGATAAACTGGGTAGCACCTTGGGGTCTAAACTTGTCCTGCCTCATTTATCTTCCAGCAGACAGGACACTGCAGCACACTGAAAGTTCCCACCTCTGCCACCATGAAGGCTTAGGGTCTACAGGCACTTCATACTCACCGGACTACTGAGATTTGCAACTTTTTTAGTTGCTGTTCCTGACTACACTTTTAAAACTATGGCCTTACACTTAGCTGACCCAGTTCTTTTTCCATAGGGGTGCATTCCCTAAATTTATCCCTCTTCCCTAGCAGACACACAGAAGACACTCTTGGACTAGGAAAGAAAACAATCTGCCTCACATGATGTTTAATATGAGAGAACTTTAAAAAAATAATTAAAAAATTCCTTCATTTTCATTTCACTGTAAAGCCCAAGAAGAATGCATGTCAGATCTTCATGCTCTGGGGTTACTATGGGAAATGCACTGAAAGTATCAGCTCAAATGCAGTAAGGTAATTTGTGCACATTTATGCAAATTGCAGATGATACAAAGCTGGGAGGAGTGGTTGATCAACCAGATGCATGTGCTGCCATTCAGAGGGATGCTGAAAAGCTGGAGAAGTGCACTGACAAGAACCTCCTAAAAAATGCCAAATCCTGCACCTGGAGAGAAATAAACCCTCACAATCAGGATGAGCTGGGGCCTGACCAGCTGCAAAGCAGCTTGGCAGAGAGGGATCTGGGCATCCTGATAGTCAACAAGTTGCACGTGGGTCAGCAATGTGCTCTTCTGGCAAAAAAAAGACCAACACTGGTTGCTGGTGGTAAAATGTTACAGAAAGGTTGAGAGCTGTGATCCTTCCATGTCGGAACCCAAGACATCCCTTTGGATGTCCCGGGCGGTCCGAGACCCCAGGAGGGGGTCCAGAGACCCTGGAACAGCGATAAAAACACCAGTGCCTTTGATTTTAGCCCCTGGGAGCGATTGCCAACATTATATGAAGAATTACAAGTCACAAGTGTGTAGTTAGGATATTAAATAACTTATTTTTGTGTATTAATATGGATTTTGGGGGTTCACAAAGGGGACTCAAGGAGACAAGATGGAGGGATTTGGATGTGTCCCTTGTCTTTCTCCTTCTTCTTCTTGTCCTCCATCTTTGGGTGAGGTGGTGGCATTTTCTTATTGGTTTAGTGTAAAAGTGCACAGTTTAATAAAAGCAGTAGATATTGGTATAGTAATGAAAACAATGGGGACGTAATAATTAGTATAAAAGATTATGACCGCCCATGAGCGAGACAGATAGCCTTCGGCTGCGGTGTAGGTGACACCTACGCCGGCTGAAGGAAAAATATTTAAGAACACGATGGAATAAACAACTCTGATAAAAGAATCGACGCGTCCTGATTCTTTCTTCTGGCACGGGGCTTGGAGAAAATGACTTTACCCGCAATTCTCAGATGGCTACCAGCCCGGGATCCGAGACTTCCACTCTACTCAGCACTGCTGAGATGCATCTGGAGCACTGCCCCCTCATGCTGGGCTCCACAGTGCAAGAACGACATGAGAACACAGGAATAAGCCCAGCAAAGGGCCACAAAGGCCATTAAGGGCTCTCTCCTGTGAAGAGAGGGTGAGGGAAGCAGGGGCTGCTGAGCCAGGAGAAGGTTCAGTGGGGATCCATCAATGTTTTGAAATACCTGATGGATGTGAGGTAAAGAAGACAGTTTTTTCTTAGTGGTGCCCAGTGACAGAACAAGAGGCAATAGAGCGGTTATGGAGCCCTCATCTTTAGAGAGGATGACCCAGAACAATCTGTGCAATCTGACTCTGCTCTGAATACAGGGGTTGGACAGGTCTTCTCTCACCTTGGCACCCTTATCACTGAAATTTCTGCTTAGATATGACCCCTAAGAACTCGTGGAACAAAACAGAGGTGAGGTGTGATGGGTTAAATCCTGGCTGAGTGAAACATCCACCCATCTGAACACCCACTCCTTCTTCTCTGACTCTTGTTTTGTTTCCTCCTCCTCCATCTGCCCAGCATTTTGGCAAGAATGGCAGACTCTAAGAATGTTTTCATAGAGATACCATTACCTTGGTTGAGGGACTAAGTACTTCTAACTGTTTCTGTTATTAATACTGACACTTCTTTTTAAGTGATCAATTTTTGGGCTTTGAGACTAAAAAGATCTCTGTCCATGAGATTTTGTTATCTTAATTATTCCATTTTATATAAAACAGTATATTTACATGTGAAGTGAGCCAAGGGCCTGGCTGAGTAGCAGCACTGGGTTAAATTTGAGCTTCTGTCAACCAATGTCGCTCCACGCACAATCTGCAATGGAAACATGCTCAGGAAGGTGCCTACATCCTTCCTGAAGGGGATGCATTTTCAGCAACAAACAGGTGCTGTCACTGGAAAGTTTCCTCACGTGAGGGGAATTTGTCTTATTTCAGTGCCATGAAGTTTAGTCTGTGGCGTGCAGCCTGTGCCACTTTTCAAAAGCTGTAGTAACATTTCATCATTTCTCTTCCCATTATGCTCTTCCCAAACACATCAGAGTGTCGCCCTATGTATTTTCTGGGGCTTTGGATTTTACTGCTGGCTACTGCTGGCTCTTTCCCATGGGAACAAATTCCCATTCTCATGGCAGTGTCTTTGTTGTTTTGTAAACACTAAAGAGAGCTTTGCCCTTCTCACGCAAGTTTCCCAAAACAATCTCTGTCACCTGTTGTTTGCTGAAGGAGAAGAAACGCAGTCCTTCTCTGACCAATTGCAGCCTCCTTTGCGGAGCATCTTATAAAAGCACAAAGATTCAAAAAGTAAAGGCCTTCTGATCACCTAGAACTGCCTGTGTGCTTTTCCTCACTGCCCAATCACTGTAACATCAGAGAGCAGGCTCGGAGCATTCAGATGACATTGACAACATCATTTTTCCTCCTTTCTGGCACATTTACCGTTATGAAAATTCTCCCTAGTTAGATGGGTTTTGCAGGTTTTTTTTTGTTTTGGTTTTTGTTTGTTTGTTCGTTCGTTTGTTTGTTTTGTTATCTGAACTAATCTAAGGAGTCAAGACAAAGCAGAAACCCAATGTATTATATTTGCTAGACTGCATTGTATTACAAAACATCGACATTGAGGATAAATTTGTATTTCATACTTCTGAAAAAAAAAGTAAAAAAAGATTTTCTGGGAATAAAGTGTTTTTAGCAACCAGCTTCTAAAAGGAAGATATGGCATATTGTGAAATATTTCAATTGTGTGCCATGTAGTCCATGATGTTACCATATAAATGAGCATTCACAAGTAAATATCTTTCTTAAATAAGCTCATCAATTTGCCAAATTTATACATTAGCTGTCACTTGAAGAAATAATTAATAGAATATTCCAGGTCCACACAACAGTCAATACTAAAAGTTATAAACTGAGTTTTCCTTTGTTAGATGTTATATCTGCAACTTTCTATTCATAGGTTTTAGTTACTTCTGAAACAACTCAAAAGATCACAAAACAGAAATAACAACATAAAAGCAGAGCAGAAACATTTTTCTCTTGTAGGAGGGGATGAAATTTTAAAAATGTATGTTTAGCAATATGACTAATCATGTACATTGCTGGGAAGTGCAAACTCATATACATAAAGTAAACCCAAACCTTTGCTCAAATCATTGAAAGTTTTTCAGTACCACATTTAATTTCTACCATGAGAGCAACTGCAGAGAAACAGAATGAGTCCTTTCATCCTTCCCCTAGTTTTCAAACTATGGAACTTTCAGGGGAATGAATTATTAGCTTTTGCATACAGTTAATTTCCTAGCCTTGTGATAAGTTCAATTTGAACCAAAAGCTTTTCAGATTATAAATATTCTGCTGGTTTTGGGTTTGTCCAAGATAGCATGCCTTGCTGTCGAGTGAAGAACCAGAACAAGACAGAAAAATCTAGAATACTTGACTAGGCAGTTATACAACACTTTCTATCATCAGTCATTTTTTTCAGATAAATGTATACAAATAGAAATAAAAATGCCTTAAAGAAATTTCATCTTCATATGGGTATAAAAATGTACATTTAGGTATTACAAATGTGATAAATTAAAACCAAAAGTCAGCGGCTTACTTTTATCATTTACCATGGAACATTATGGCTCTTCCATTATTATTCCACCATCACTCCTGCATAATTCTATTTAGATCAATAAGGTTACATAGGAATAAAACTACATTATGAAGCTGGTGAATCAGGACCCTTATTTTTGACACATTTAAGCTTTTCCTGGAAGACCAGATGGTTGCTGTGTGTTATTCAGACAAAATCTAAAAGAACTAAAATACTCAACATGCTTTTATTATTGGCATGTTTAGTGTGTCACCTAAAGAAATCCACAAAGGGAGACAATAAGCCTTTTCAACTGTTTCACAGTAATTATAGCCTTTTTGATAGTCCTACTTTAAAATAACAAAATGTAAAATGTGTTTTCAATCAGGAAAAAAACCCCATTTGTAATATTTATGCAGAAAAGGGACTGCATCAAACAGGTAACCATCAGTATATGAGACTTGGAATCAAGTGTAACAAAACCAAGTTCTGCCTGTGTTTGATACTGCGCATTGTCCAAAATTTAGAAAGCATATTCTTTGTTCTAACCACAAGCCTTACAGATTTTCAGTGGGTTTACCAGTCCAGTTAAATATCCAATATTTAAACAACATAAAGCTTTAAGCACTTGCTTCAAAAGTTGCCTTGGAGGCCTCAGGTGTTCAGAGGGACATTTTTTCATGTACTTACGGTCATTGCATAATGGTCCACTAAAGGAGGTCATGCTACAGTCACAACTGAATCCATCCCACTGCTGTAAGCACACACCCTGGTTTGCACAGGAATCCTCTTGGCAGGTTGTGCTGGGGCCTAATGAGAACACACAAAAAAGGACTTGCACTTTGTCTTCTAAAGAAAGGTACTTCCCAGTGGGTCACATTGAGTAGGTGCCAGCATCTCAAATCAAATGAGCAAAGAGTTACCAAGTCAAACACACATAAACTCGCTGATTTTGGAGCAGCACGTAACATTAAAAAGGGAAGGGCTTGCTTTAGTTGTAAGATCACTTTGTCAAACACATAAGAATACACAAAATGGAAGCAGAATTACTCCAGGTATAGTGGGAATGTTAACTTTGTTGTCAGTTATTTGTTAATCATGTGTAAGACCATTAACTGGCTAAACGTTGTCTAAAAACTTCATTATTTCTTCCTGTAAATACATTTCAAACAGCAAAGCCAGATGCCACAAGAATCAAAACTCTAGGATATGAAAGATTGGATAAAGAAATAGAAAAATGAAACAAGTTTTAAGAAATAATAAAATGAAGCTACGCTTTTACAATTATTTTAATCCCACAAATTATTTTAAATTATTTAGGTCTGAAATTCAGAGCAGTTTGGGATTCTTTGGCTGGAATGTTGACAGGAACTGATTCACATGCTTTAGGGATCTCATGCAGGCTCCTTGTTAAAGGGGAAATGCAGAAAATCAGACTACTAATGAACAGGCATGCCAAAATGTGACATACACATGAAAAAACAACACTACTCTATTTCTAGAGAATCATAACTAGACTACTGAAATATAAAGAAATTTCAAAAAGGAATGATCAAAGCACTAAAGCAATCACTATACAAATATATTCAAGACTGAAAGCCTTTATGCAACAATGCTGGAAAATGAAGGTTCATTTAGCCCTTTGTTTTAGAGGTGTGAAAGGCAAAATCAGCAACGAAATAGCACACTTTAGTTCTGAAATGTAAAGAGCATTTATTGCAGAAATCCAACTGTGCATTGGGGGTTTCAGTCTTGTTTAATACACACAGGGCTATCTACCTTGCAAATCAGCTTTCATCAATGCAACTTTGTCAGCAAAATAAAAAAAGCAAAATATAGTAAATGTTAGTAAGCAATATTGAAATGGCAGCAAACACAGAAAAAACCCATTCAGAATAAAGTGCATGCTGCTGTTAAAGAGAGAAAGAAATGCCATATAATGCAAACAAATTAATGCTAATAGCCATAAATCTTCAGGCAAGCCAAAATAAGAAAGCAGTAATTTGCCAGTGTTTTACTAGAAATATAATGGTTAATTGAGCTGATGACATGTAATGGAGGAAAATTAAAAGTGTGGGGTTTTTTTCTTCCTTGGATAGCTATGAATGCATTAACAGAGTAAATGCATGGCTGAATCCTGACTAGCCCTTTCTCATGTTCAGATACACTGAATTCAGGAATAATTAGCACCATCATCCTCTGTGGTCTGCCTTTTTTTCTAGTCCTTTCTCTGTGACTGGTGAATGAAGACTGAAATACAGACCATGATCCACAGTTTACTATGAGCTCTCACACACATTTCACACTAACTCTTAACACTGCAAGGAAAAATTTGGTTCTGGGGTTTTAAAATTATCCCAAATTGTTTTGGAGGAAGAACATCAATATCCATTTCAAACTCCCACAGTCAGTCATTGATGACAGGGCAAAGCTGGTCCAAAGACAAATAAACTTAAAATCACACCCCAGAGAGAAATCCTCGTAAACCTTCTTTACCATAGACCTTCACATATCTTGGTGTGGGATTTTCTTCTGATTTGCTGGTATTTTAAAAAAATCCATATCAATATGATTTAAGTCAGCTCAATGGCCCCTTCCTTTAAATGAGGCATAGCTCAATCTCTGAAGAAGGGCCTGAACAGTCACCAAAGTCACTGAGAAGGAAGGCAGGGTTCACTGCATCCCTGTCTTGGCAAAATTATTACTTCTTCTATTTTGTCTTGTTAGGATAATAATAATAATAATACCACCATCACCTATAGTTGACTGAAGCAGACAGACATTAGATAGTGGTTTCCTTTTCTTTGGAGTTCTAAGCCCAGAAGTTTAAGCATTTGGGCATTACATCACCCTTTCTTGAGTGGAGGATTATAATGACAGAATCCCGCAGCTGACAAGACACAATTTTTCTCACCAGATTCTGCTACTCGGAAACTTTACAGAGCTGAAGTGAAAATATCTGTAGGTGTTTAAATTTTATATATTCATGGATTTATTTACACTTTAGTTATGCAATGTTGAATTTCCTCATCTTTGCAAAAGTAGAGCAAAGGTCACAAGGACTTGAAACTACATAAACTGCAGGACCTTGTAGGTACTTTAGGAAGTGCATGTGAAAACACATATCTAGAAAAAATACAAATATAATCTTGCTAAAAAACTGAGGTATTTTTCTTTGTATTAAATTGACTCTCAGCACTCTTGGTTTATCTATATTAGTCATTCTAAAATTGCCCTCAAGACTAGCTTGCATATAAGCATTTCTTTTGGCAAAAGCAGGATTATTCTTCCCCAAAGAACAGAAGAAGGCTATTTAATGGTGGTAAATACTATGATATTTACCATAACAAGTTCATCTTTTGCTATATATATATATTTATATATTGAAGAGCTAAGATAGTTAGTAACAATACTGTAATACAACCTTCTCTAGCACTCTTCTTTTTTCATATCCAATTTTTTATATATTCTAATTTATTCAGTCTTCACTGCAGATTTTTTAATTGGCTGAGTTTGTGATCTCCTTTACATTTGTCCTATGTGAGGGCTTGCATGCAATATATATCACAACAGGCATTATAAACTGACATAGATGTTTTACAATATATTAAAAAAATAAATTTCTTATATTACCACTGAGAATCTTCATGTATGTTAATACTGTGATTTTTTCATATAATACACAAATTACATTTTATATACACATGTAGAAACAGTACATTTTTCTTATAATTGTATAAAAACTATGAATGTAACATACTTTAAGTGGGAAAAGGAAGTACAATTGATTTGACTAGAGGAAAACAGTGTTGACAAAATCTGGCTTTGGGGTTTGCCATTAACAATTCAAAGAGCTAGTTAGCATATTTGTCTTTCTAGCCCTTAGTTTCTATCTGTTCTAGTCATTTAAAATTTGTCAGCAAGGTGGATTCAGCCAAGTGTAAATTATGTTTCATGTTCAATGATAGAGACATCTCTCTGCCCGTGGTTGAAGCTTCAAAAAATAAACTTCAACTTGCCATGGCAGTCCCATGGGTGGTCTTGCTAAAAAAGTTTAATGCATTTATGACCATCAAATTATTGAAAAATATAAATATTTTAAGTGCAAAATCTAACAGATAAAATTAATTAGAAGTACATTATGGCTTCATCACCCCCTCCCCCCCCTCCAAAATGTACCTGAAAGTTGGGGAATTTAAACCTATTAAATCTGAAAAACAACAAATCCAAGTGCCTCACTTCTCAGGACAGATTTTACAGGACCTGATGTCTTACCACTGGACATGCACCAGCTGTCTTTGAGATTGAGAGTGGTGGCAACTAACACTTCTGAAATTACTTCCGCTGCTGTGTCCTGAGCTCTTTGGACCTGATGTCTCAGGGGACATCCAGGGCTTACACATCCCACTACAGGGTGAGATGGGTGCAGAACTCTCAGCTCTGTAAGGATAGAGACAGTCCTGGCTGCACACAGCAGCAGAGGTAGGAGCAGCTTGAAGCATGCTAGGGTTTTCTAGGAGGTACCTAAATTCACAAGTGACTTAAATCATCTTTTTAGGTGGCAGAACGCTTTTTTGGGCAGCTGATTCAATGGTCTGCAAACAAAAGACTGACAGATGGGTCAGACATGAGGACTTGAAGTAAACAAGTGAGATGGAAGAGTTAACTTGCAAGGTTAAGCAGAAAGGTTGGAAGGGGAAATTTCATTCCATGCTTTTAGAGATTTCCTTCTACAGGCAGAAGACTTTTGAGGAGGTAGTTCTCTGGGAGCCAGGCAGCACATCTGGTTTGATCAGTTTGTTGTGTCACGTGATTTTAGGGTTGGAAAAACTCACTCTCTACCAAAAAGGACAATAGCTTTATGGCCTTTATTAAATTGTTGGTAGGTCTATTAAATCCACTGATAGCTGAGTTGTGCCAGTGGTTTAAAAGGCAAACTCACACACCAGGCCTGTGGCAATATTTCTTTGAAGTATAGAAAATTGATTTAGGAAATTACATAATTTCAAAAGAAGCTATGAAATGAATAATGGAATTAAGGCATACTTTGACTCTGAAGGGATGGTGCAGGGATGGAATTGCTAAAACCATTCAAAAAAGCAGAGTCTAATTTTCTAAACTCAGTGGCAAACTAATACATATTTTTGCACTCCTGAAAGAAATATGCAAAATTTCCATCTTATATTTTTCTGTAGCTTTAGTGTCTGTTTCTATGTACTAACAATAGAACTTATATTGCTAACTAAAGGTAGCAGGTAAAGAACAAAAAAGTTCCACCTGTCCAAATGTACTGTAAGCACAGCAAAAGAGACATACTTTATCCACCAGGAAGCTTTATCTTGTGAAACTTGAGGAACCCTCCAGCTCTCCTTGGATTTTTACCATGTCAATTTACATACTTAAACTTGATAGCAAAATCATTAAGATTCCAACTTGAAATAGGTTTTATAATGTCATTTACACATTTTTCTGTCCAGAGAAGAATGGCACTTGAGAGAAGGGAGAGCATAAAATTGAACACAAAATCCAGAATTATGTGAATAAATTAGATATGTAGGGACAGAAAATGTATTCAAATTATTTCATAAACCATAGTAAAAATAACATGGGATCAAATGACAGCTGGAAAAATAGCTAGAGATTGACACTCCTGAATTAGAAATACACTTCTAATTCTGTCCTCACTTAAATTTCATAGTATTCCAGATGAGTCAATAAAGACATGAAATTGTGAGATAAAACATATTCGTCTGTTACTGATTTCAGATAGAAAGGTTTATGTCAATACTAATCTAGGGGGTGAGTAAAAATAGAGAAGATTGGTATTAAAATGTTTCATAAATTAGCCTTGAATTAACCAACTCAAAATATCTGCTTTAAAATTGGAATTACTTAGCTAATGTCTCAGCATTAACTAATGCCTAAGAGTTATGAAGATATAAAGAACTTTATTGAAGCTAATTGTTACTGTTGTTGTCATTAATTAAAATATATCAGAAGTAAACAAAACACATTCAAAAAAATTTTGCCACTGGAGATGTAAGGAGCCTACATTAAACATTCTGAAATTAACTCATGTTCTCAGATCAATCTCTGTGCTTTAAGGCAGGCACATGCCTGTCTCCACAATACTGAAAAACATAGCCTTTATGTAAGAAAGGGTCAAGCAAGATCAATTAGAAGCAGATAAAATATAGTCTCTTGATGTATGGAGTGTAAATATCAAAAAAAACCCTGCAGGATTGGCACAGTACTTTCACAATGAGATATATATATATATATTAAAAAGAAGCCAAACCAGCCAAAAAACCCCAGCATATTTAATACCTTCACATCCTCTTTCTATTTGCCCATTGCAGAAGAGAGCATCTGAGATGAGATCAGGGAGCCGTCCGTTCAAGTCAACTGATGCAAGGCAGCCTTGGAATCCCTCCTTTGCGTGCACCAGCTTGGGCAAGGATTTAAACATTTCTTTGGCCACTCCTCCAATATACAAATCACCTGTTGAGGAGAAATAAATATTAGATACAAAAAAGAGCCAGCAGAACCTTTAACCCACTTGATCTTCTGGGTTTTTTTGTGCTGAATGATAGATATGTCCAAAAATATTCTTCAAAATAAATGTAGAAGAAAACAAACACTGATAACATGCATGATACTATGGCATTGCAGGACTATATTTTTTTCAAATGTAAATGTAGACTTCAAATTTGTATGGCTTATTTCTTAGAACTACTTGGGCATGCTTTCCATGTGCCAGCTCACGTGTTCAGGAAACATGCATCTATTTCAGAGAGGAGGATTAAATCACAGAATCCCCATCTAGAAACTCATCTAGCACTAATGCAATTGTTCATCTTTTTTGTTCAATATAATTGTTCATATAATTATTATCAAATTTGTTCATACAATTTGTTCATTAAATTGCTCAATATTCAGGGAAGCTGACCACAGACCATGCCAGTGATGGACACAGCACAGTGAGATGAAAGGCAATAAGGGAAGCATCAAGATCCACCCAAAGTCTGTGGATCCAGAATCATCCATTCAGAAGCACACCAAGAAATAAAAGATTGAGGGGCATATGAAAGGAGAATCTTAGAAGACACCATTGTTAAACTGCAAAATGACCACCTATCCCCACTGAAACTCACGTGGGAGCAAGGGGAGTTAGATGCCTTTAAAAAAGCAATATGAACACTGAGCAAATGGAATTTTTGTTGCCAAAAATTATTCTAATGACAGACACCTGTATAGCTTGCTCTGATGAACCTCAGGCAACTTACTCAGGATGAAAAATCAGTGCTTTTCTCCCTTCAAGAAATTCCTATCTCTGAAACAGACTTATTTTGAAAGGACATAACTATAACTTTCCTCTTCAACACTGAGGGGAGGATGCTTTTTTGTTTTAAAACAATTCAGGCTTTACATTTCTTTCATATGTTGGGTGTGTCTGGCAGATGGAACAGTCACCTTTCAATCCAACATAACCATAAGAACCTTCCTAAGTGTGCATCAAATGTCAGGCTGCAGGTTTAACCAGGTGCTTTCCATACGTGCTGCTGAAGACATGCCGCAGAAAAGAACCTGGCTGCTGCTTGGCCAGAGAAGGGAAGCAGGCACAGCACAGTCTCTGTTTAGGCATTAAATCCTCATTGATGATATTTTTTTGCTAGCGCAAATTTTCAGCAGCTTATCTGAATACACATTCTAATCTACATTGTGCTTTCCAGAACAACCCCGAGCGTGGCTGATTTTGGAGCCTAGGCCACAAGACCAGTGTCGGAACCCAGGACATCCCTTTAGATGTCCCAGGCAGTCCGAGACCCCAGGAGGGGGTCCGGAGACCCTGGTACAGTGATAAAAACACCAGTGCCCTTGATTTTAGCCCTTGGGAGTGATTACCAACATTATATGAAGAATTACAAGTCACGGGTGTGTGATTAGGATATTAGGTAACTTATTTTTGTGTATTAATGTGGATTTTAGGGGTTCACAAAGGAGGCTTAAGGAGACAAGATGGAGGGATTTGGGTGTGTCCCTTGTCTTCTTCTTCTTCTTGTCCTCCATCTTCGGGTGAGGTGGTGGCATTTTCTGATTGGTTTAGTGTAAAGGTGCACAGTTTAATAAAGGTAGTGGATATTGGTATAATAGTAAAAACAATTAGGACGTAACAATTAGTATAAAAGATTACGACCGCCCATGAGCGAGACAGATAGCCTTGGGAAGCGGTGTAGGTGACATCTAAGCTGGCTGAAGAGAAAATATTTAGGAACATGATTGAATAAACAACTTTGATAAAGGAAGCGACGCATCCTGACTCTTCCTTCTGGCACAGGGCTTGGAGAAAAGGACTTTATCCGCAATTCTCGGATGGCTACCAGCCCAGGATCCGAGAGACCAGGTGCTCTAGTACCAAAGAGTGTTGTTTCTACATCAAATACAAAATTGTTGATTTCCTAAGTGTTTGCTGAGCTTTGTAGGCAGGTTTTACAGTGACACAACTCAGAATGTACTATTGCCACTACCCCACGTGGCTAGTTTTAATCTCCCTCTGTTGGTGTAAATCACAGATACACCTTTTACTGGTTCTCCTGGCATATTTCTTGTTTGAAAGGGACTGCAATTTAGTGCTGTTTGTAATGGTTTACAGTTTACCTGTGAGGAAATAGCCTGAAACAAATAAATGTCTGTAAGACTGAGAAAAATCTTTAGTGACTATGAATCATCCCTAAAATTCAATTGCATTTGAATTAGTGAAATAGAGAGAAAATGAAACATGCTTAGGGAAATGCTTATTAACATATAGAGTTTATAAGCAAACCAACCAAAAGTCTTAGCAACCTTTGTAGCATCATACACCAAGACACCTCAAACTTTATCCATTCTATGTAGATAATTTGGAAAATAAGATCTTTCTTTCCTCTAGAGCTCTGAGGTACAATGTTGGGGGAGCACAAGCATGAGATTAAACGTAACAGATTAAAATATGGTGATCTATCTGTTCCCATAAATGGGATCTAATTCATTCACAGCAGAAAGATTCCTGCATTTTTCAGTCTGCTGAACTGAAGACAAAGTTAAAACACTTGTGGCATGTTAAAAGCTCATCTTTTTCTCAGGCAGAACATCTAGGAAGCAAAACCTTTCCAGGCTTCCTGCAGCTTTGTGCCTTCAGTCACTGCCAGCTCTGAATAGAGAGATAATTCATCTCAACTGATCCCAATAGACTTAAAAGAGGGAAACCATTCCAGAGAATAGTATTAAGAAAATCACTTCTATGATAAAAAAGTTAAACTTATCAGTTGCACATGACACCTGTAACCTCTTCTTAAAAATATACTGTCCAAGCAACCTTTTTTATTCTGTGATTAGTTACATCTTTAAAACCACAACCTTTCAGACTGATTCCCCTGCTAATTCCTGATATCCATCTCTCAAACCAATTGAGACTGCTATATACAGTCATGCAGTAGCTGTCAGTTATGATGGATGGCTAGCAGAAGTCCAGGTCAGTGTGCCAACATATAAGTCGGAACTCAGAATATTTGTTTCTGAAAATATACACTGGAATATTGCCAATTAGCATCATATGCAGTAAAGTACAATATACTGAATCTAAATAAGCTGTATCCCTCCTGTGTACTTACAGTACCTTAAGAGTGTTGTTAGTTAGACTGATCATTTTATACTATTAAAGGTACAATTTTTACAAAAACATGTTCTGGATAATATTTTGTTGATGTTCAAAATAACTTTGGATTTTGCTTTTAAAAATCAAACATGTATGTAATTCATGCCTAATAGAGAAATATATATCTTATGTATTGAGCAGACATACTGACTATTGGACTTCACCTTTTATAAAGTATATAAAAGTATTTTTATAACTATGAGTTAATCTTCCCAGATTTAATATCAAATGTTTAATACCATCTGTGTTTTGGGTTTTCTGCTGCTGGCATGAAAAGCACTTTCTCTCTGACACAAAATTTTGCTAAAGGATAAGCTCTGGAATTAAAACTCAGATTTTCATTTCTGTTTTAAAGCTAGTTAATTTTTTTTTTCACTTGGTAATATTTCTTACCTGCCCTCACAAAATTTTTGCACTGTTACTTTTATTTCAGTTAATCACATGCCACTTTCATGTTCATATCAATGAGGAAGTAGTTTCCAACAAAACTCAATCCATTAGACTTTCAGACAAGACAGCATAGCAGAAAATATTGTTAGTTAAATTTTATCTCAAACATGCAATAGCAGAGATTCAGAAAAGATAAAAGATTGTCCCTGTACCTACTAAAAAAGTTCAGGGGAATTAACACAGTGCAATACAAATTCCCAGGTTTTCTCTTTCTCACTTCTTATGTAAGTACAGCCTCACTACTGGAAATTTTACTCCAGAGCAAATCCCTTGTTGTGTAGCTGCCTACTTACAGGTATGAATTACATGCAAGTTATTTCATGAAGTAAGGTACCACAGTTCATCAGATCAATAGTAAAAGGTTATGCCACAGTGTTAACTGGCTGGAGCCCAAATGCAACACTAATGCTACACTGCTACCCACTGAAAATGTGTAACCATAACTTCTGGAACTAAAGTTCAGCTGTTGCCTTCCTTGTACATATTCTCCTCTAAATTTCAGTTAGATTTTCAAATGTATTCCTGAAAAAGTCTCATTTTTCTCATAGTAATCCTGATTTTCTTTTATTTATAAAGGAAAATAGCCAATTTACATATAATATATGTCAATTGTCATAGGCAAAGTTGCGGATAGTAAAGAAGTAGGTAAGGTAATAGAATGATCCAAGATTTCCTTCTGATCACTGGAAAAGCTTCAAATAAAGCAGTTTATTTGAGAGCAGATCTCGCAACTCTTCTTTCTTGTATTAGGAGTCAGTGCACAGATTTATCGCCCTTTTCTTCTTTTTTTGTTTTGTTTTGTTTTGTTTCGTGGGTTTTTTTGTTTTGTTTTGTTTTTGTTTTGAGGGGGAGGATTGTTTCCTCTCTTTGTTTTTCTGAGGGGGGAAAAAAGTATGCTTCATGCATATTCTCACTGGCAGGTTAATGGCAGGCCAGAGGAATCAGCTGGAGGGCAGCACTTTCACCTGCTCAGGGCAATGACGGTACTGCTCAGTTATGCCATCAGCACTGATAAAGAGAAGATTTTATTTGGTTTAATTTGCATCTTCTACAGGTACTGCAGATCCTCAGTTATTTCAGCTGTGTCTTTGCTATTTACACCTATTTATCTCTTTTCTGACTTAGAGCTGATTTCTGCTTTAATAACAAGTAAATTTAACACAGAAACAAATTGCTAGCTAATCAATTAACCCGAGTTTTTAATGTATTCATTATTGGAGTCACACTTATGCAAAAGCACACAGAACACCAACACAACAGTGAGTCACACACAACTGTTGGTAAAACAAATGCCAAGTCCTCCTGTAACAGCTCATCTTTTTTTATCCCAAGCCTCTGCACTTCTTCAAAATAAGAACTTTGCAAATGCTAAACTGAAGAAATGTAAACCAAAGATTGAAGATGCCGTTTTATTTTTTGACTAACTAACAGAAGCTATTAAGAGTTATTATCTGGCACTAGTGACATTACTGACTGGTCACTTCACAGACTTTTCACCTTTTCTCCCGTCCTGAGAATTCTTACATGATGTATGCTGGGCAAAAATTATTAACTTCATTTAACAGCTACCATTGTCTTCAAACATAAGTAGAGAGGAAATTGTTTTCCACGGGTTTATGATGGTAACAACTGAATAAGAATACTGCTCAGGTGTGACTGGTGAACCTGGACCCCTTAACCAAACCAGCAGCAGTTTGGTACAGGAGATTTGTAACAGCAGGGAAGAAGTAGTTTAGCAAGGATATAGCTAGACTTCTTTACTCTCCTAAATCTGTGTGCTTTGTGTATATATCTGGCATTCATTTCTTGAATACCTTTACTAACAAAAAACGAAAACCATTCATTCAAATATGGTTCCATGTACGACTAAGAAAAAAAAAAAAGGAAATACAACAGGAAGGAATTGTAGCTTGACTTCCTCATAATCCATAAAAACAATATCTCTGGATTATTTTTATATGCCTGAACAAAAGCATCTTCAAATCCATCATTCTCTCCAAGAGCAGACATTCTCTCCCCCAGTCTCCTGTTTTGTTGCTAGTTTTAGAAGTACTTTCAGCTATTCTCCTAATTTCTCTTTCATTTTGGAAGAAGTTGCTTTGTCATGTTTCTAATGTCACATTGTACTTAATCACTACCATGGCTAGCAATGAGAGTGCTTCTGTGGTGTACAAGAGTGGTGTTACTCCCCAGGAATGAGATGGATAGCCCTGGCATACTGTGGCAGATTCTGAAAACACAGTAGGCAGCTCCACAATTCCTTTATATGACACATGAAAATACAAAGGAACATCTGGCTGTGGCAAAGCCAAGGTGTCAGGCACACTTTTCTCCAAATATGTTATTTCAAAATGATCAAGCATAAAACAGCTTCTTCCCTCAGGCAGGCAAAGACAAGGGAGGACTGCAAAGACTGAAAAATAACATAGGGAAAGTCTAATCTCAAACAAAAAAAGTGTTCACTTTATTCCAGTCCCTCCTAAAACAGATCAGCTGCTGTAACCAGATCAATGGAAATTGCTTTGTAGTATCTTAATAATTGCACTACAAAGTACATGGTGGAACTCATCCTAAGACAACACAATCCCAGCTCATGGTATTTTTAAGGCAACTGAATTGTGAAAATAAATTACTCTACACAAACTGAGTATGCACTGACTAAAAGAACAGACACCATCCTGGTCACGAATCAAGGGCTGTTGTCTCAAATGAAAATGTCAGGTAGACATTTGGATGGTCTTTGACATTCACTGAAACATGGGAGCCTACTTGGCCTTGATGACCTTCTCACCTCCCCAGTGTACAAAATCATCCACCTTTTGCACATTTACTTTGTGCAATAGGCAGAGCACTGTGGAAATTTTTCTTTCAAATTTCAGCACGCACTTTAGAAAAGGAACTGGGCCTAAACAGTGAATGAGTGGTCATTCTAGTGTCTCTCCTCACCTTCCTCAATCCTGACTAAACATTTGCTCTTTGTCCCATATCAAAAAAGTCTTTGGTCTTTAAAAAAACATTGTTGAGACATAATTGCTCTTTTTTTTTTTTTTTTCATAAACCAAGAAGCCCACTGTGATCATAGCCCATTAATAAACTGAAGAACAGTTGACAAAGGCTTAAATGCTGCATCCACACAGCTTCTGCAGCACATACGCTCCAGCATATGGCTTTTCAAACCCCCTTTGCAGTGGAGAATATGCACTTTGCTGTGCATTCACAGGCCTGCTTGGTGCTACAGCAAAGCATGACTGAATTTTGTCTACCACTTGCAAGGAAGGGCACTTGAGGGAAGACATGAAAATGTAAACTTAGTGTTTTATGTCCACTTACTCACTTCAAAGAGTCCATTTCTGTAGCTTCAGTATTGATTTGTGGTTGAGGTCTTTTGGTTTTGATGTGGTTTTTTCTTTTTTTTTAAGAAAAATAGTATTTTCATATATTTTTCCTATTGGAGTGATGAATTCTATCACTTTTAGACCCTCTCTCACCTAAGAAGAGAAAAGGTGGCTAGTTTACTTGTCCAGGCTCTGCTGAGTTATCTGTCCTTTCAAATACTTCAGGCAAGAGGCTGTTTTATGATGTGACAGGTGGTGGCTTTCATCTTTCACATTCCTTATACTGATAACTAAGCAAGGCAAAATGTTTTCAGGCAAAAAAAAAGAAAAAAATTTTAAAAAATTCCTACGTTACCAAGTCACTCTTTTGGGAAGGAATATAGAAACTGATCTTTTCACCCTAATTCTACACTGCTTTCAGTGTCTTGCCTGAATACCCCATTAAATGTATGAGCAAAAAAAAAAAAATAGAAATCACCAGCACTGAAATGCTGACATTGTGGGTTTTCTTCAGGCATCCTTCTTGGCACACAGTACATTTTGTAGTTATTTGTCAAGAGAATTGAACTTTGAAGATATTTCTTCCCTTGAGTGATACTTGACTGTTCTTTTTACAATTTCATTGTAGCACTGCCCTGTAGTCCACACTGACAGAAAAAAAAAAAAAAAAAAGATGAGGAGAATTAAGAGGTACCAGAAAGAATTTAGAGTTGTTGGGTGCACCAGGAACAACATGTTAGAGTTTTCACTTGCCACCAATGTCCATGGCAGTCCACAGTGGAGATACAGGTGCTGCTTCACCTCTAGTCTCCTGAGTCAATCACACTACACATAACTACACAGAAGATTTTCTGCAGCTCCACAAATATTCTTCTGCCAAACTTTTCCTTATACTCTTCTGGATGTGCTGCCCACTTCTGCATGCACCTCTTGGTGCTCAGATTTCATTCTTATGACAATTTTTGACTTAGTTTAGTGCTCCTCAAGGATTACACAAATGTGCATGTTTCACAGGCAAGTAAATCTGTGTCATAGGAAGTGCTGGTGTGTGAGAAACACCAACAACACAACAATGTCCTCAGGAGATAAGTATTGAATAGACAATTGGAGATACTCAAAAAGTAAGTGTTCACATCTGAAGACTTCTCCAGGTTAAAATCCACCATTTCCCCAACAATTGTGTTCTCAAAAAATCATTTTTTTCCTCACAATAAACAGTTACACAAAAACCTTTAACAATTTCCTCACAATAAAAATCCTCAGATTCCCAGCCGTTCTATTTCTCTCTGCTTGTTTTTACCCCTGCTAAAGACTAGATGGAGAGCATTGGCATTGAAAAAGATTAAACAGATGTAAAACCAAAGCAGTCTGCTTGCGCAATGGACTGTGAGGAAGGTTGGACATACAATTACTCTGTATGAGGGGGATGGCTGTGGTGGAGAGGTGAAGCACATCAAATGTCCTTCATTTCTTTCCTGTTCTGACCACTTCTGGAGATTGCATACACCTCAAAAATAGACAAAATCTAATGAAGCTGGCATTTGCATGGCATAGTATATTTGGATCTCCCTTCCTCCTGCTATAACTTTTTCAGCCAACATATGCTCTTAGCAGAGCTTGCTTTCAAAATAGTAAGGAATTCCTCTTTCCAACAGACCTACTAGACCTCAGAGATCATCATCTTCAAAACTCTTCCTTTGGCTAGTGCTCCACATAAAGCTACCAAACAGCTGAGAAGCTAAACGTTCTCATTTTGAATGTAGGCTTGCTAAGAGTAATTTTTATATGATACCACTTTTGATCAAGACAATCACATTCAGACGCTGAGGATATTCCAAGAAGCTGACCTTTTGCAGAAAGGACAGTTCAGTTAAAATACCAAGGTTAATGAGGGTTCACAGCAGCAAATTTTAAAGCAAATTTAGAATGTGCTTCTTCACTCTGTGTATTTGGGGGAGGGGGGGGCAAGGATGCAGTAGATGCATATTTATACTAAATATACAGAGGTTTTGGTAACTTTTAAGAGCATCTGTGCTTCCTGTATTATTCTTAACATAACTTTTACTTTGTGTTCCAGAAAGGCTTGAATGAAATTCCACAATTACCGGCAGTAATAACCTGTGTGTCAAACAGCTGTAGGAATGAAGGCAAATCTATCCAGTCATATATGTATGAAAGACTGGGAAAACCAGGGGAGAAGAGGCAGAAAACAAAACCCCTTCTCACCATGTTCCAAAGAGGAGTTCTCCATTTTAAGTCCCTTGTTTTTTGTACAGAATCTGCTTTTCTACACTATGAGGAAGACAGCAGCTGCATTTGCCATTGTCTATTTCAATAGGTCACACTGGGAAGATCTATTTGCTGTTGACAGTATTTGGAACTCTGTAGTTGGAACAGAACATTATTTCTGCATGAAGAAACCATCCCACTGGCAAGGTCATTACATTTAGCTCACGCATGATTATTTAAGAAATTTAAGCATTAATAGTTGCTCATTTGTATAATGGTTCTGTGCTTCTTAAAGCTTTGTTTCTCTAATAATAAAAATATAAAGGATCACTGCTGTTGATGGAGACCTTGCAATATAGAGAAAAATCATATAATGAGGCAACAATAATAACTGCCTCAGTATAAAACAACAGAGAGAAATATTACATGAAATTGAAACAATTTCAATTTCCATTGCTGAAATAGGAATTCCTTGTTATGATCAAGACTAATTTAGCTCAGCATGAATAACCTACTTTGACAGGCAAATGAAATATCAATAGATTAAGGGACTGTTACAGATCACCAATGAATATGCCAGGCTAGTAGATCTACTGATAATTTAGTTACTTGCATTCAAAATTTACAAGGATGAATTAATTGCCAAGCAAATGTTTATGCATATTGAAGATCTATAATTTGGTGCATTTGTAAAACCACTGAGGTGATACCAGAAATTAATATAACTCCTTTTCTTTCAGGTGCTTCAGTCTAGTCTGTTTTCACAGTATTGGACATAACAGCAAATGAAAAAGCACACATAGATAGAAGCAGCAGCCCTATCTCAAAAGAATAAAGGAAGCCAGGGGACAGAGAAGAGGTACAGAAATAAAAGTAAAACAGACAACAAGAAATCTAGACAGGTTATTTTTATCCAAGAAGGCTGATTCTGATGTGTGCTCTAATATGAATAACATTTTTTGAGGCTGCAGTGATATAACAGCACAGGAATAACATATAACTTACAGTGGACTCTAAAACTGACATTTGGGAAGGCCATATGAAAGATGATGACAGTAAGAAAAGTTGAAATTATGAATGTCAGTTCAAAAAAGCAGGTCTTGACATATGAAATGATGCACAGGCAGCAAAAGTTAATCCATAAATGTTGAGCTGTGTAAGATTTTTTTTCAGAAGGGTGATTTCCTTCTAAAAAATACATAGTTAGCCCAATATCAAGATTAAGATGACTGCAGATCAACTTAGAGGATACAGCATAGCTGTGAATATATTCTGTGAACTGGAAAGTTTAAAATTGGATTGGATACTGAAGTACTGAAACTAGCAACTCATATAAAAGTTTGTAACTACTTATTGTTCAGTCTAAAATAACTGCAGCAGTCTTTACCTTGTCGTTTGGTAAGAGCACAAAATCTCAATTTCTCATTTCAATTTATAAACAATTAGAATGCTAAAATATTTTAATTCTCTGATGGGTATTCCAAGAGAATTCTGATTGGATTTTTTGCAGGGTTTCTTATTTCTGCTGTTTGGGGATTAAAATACTGCCTATATGTGTAGGAGAGAAGCAAGAGGAAGATCAAACCCTAGCAGGTAAGTGGATATAAAGTATGCTTGAGGATGTCCTCCTCCTCAGAAGCAGATCATGCATCTTCAAGTACTTATAAAATAAAATAATTTCTGACAGAACTACAGTTTCTTATACCACATGGAAAAAAATGTGGAGAGGGAAGAGACATTATAGGCATTGTAAAACTCACAGTCTGAGAAAGGGAGACATTTCTTTGGCCACAAGGAGGAACAAGAATCACAAAATGGTTTGTGTTGGAAGGGACCTTAAAGATCATTCAGGTCCAACCCCTTTGCCATGGGCTCCGAGCTCCATCCAGCCTGGCCTTAACCACTTCCGGGGTTGGAGCGCCCACAACTGCTCTGGGCAAGCTGTGCCAGCGCCTCAACACCCTCACAGTAAAGAATTTCTTTCTAATATCTAACCTAAATCTACTCTTTCAGTTTGAATCCATTCCCCCTTATCCTGTCACTACAGGCCCTCCCTTGTACAAAAGTTCCTCTCCACCTTTCTTCCAGGCTTTCTTCAGGAACTGGATGGAAGCCAAAATTAGGTCACCCCAAAGCCTTCTCCTTTCCAGACTGAACAATCCCTACCCCCTCAGCCTTTCCTCATAGCAGAGGTGTTCCGTCCCTCAGATCATCTTGGTGGTCTCCTCTGGACTGACTCCAACAGGTCCTTGTCCCCTGTGTGTTGGGAGCCCAGACCTGGATGCAATATTCCAGGTGGGGTCCCAGCAATGCAGATTAGAGGGGCAGAATCCCCTCCCTCCCCTGCTGCCCATGGTGCTCCTGATGCAGCCCAGGACATACTTGGCTCTGCAGGCTGCCCAGCACATGTGGAAAAGTCATGCCCAGCCTCTCACCCACCCACACCCCCAGATCCTTCTGGGCAGGGCTTCTCTTGATCTGTTCATCCCCTCAGCCTGTGTTCACACTGGGGGTTGCCCCATCCCAGGTGCAGCACCTGCTCTTGGTCCCATTAAACCTCATCACAGCACAATGAGCCCACTTCTCCAGGTCCCTCTGGATGGCATCCTGTCCTCAGGTGTGTCAACTGCATCACACAGCTTGGTGTCATCAGTGAATATGCTGAGGGTCCACTCAATCCCTCTATGTCATTAATAAAGGTATTTAATAACATTGGTGCCAGCAAGGACCCCTGAGAGACATCAGTGATGTCACTTGTCAGTGATGTCCATCAGGACTTTGAGTTGTTGACCACCACTGGACGCAACTGCCCAACCACTTCGATCTAAAAATCCACTCATTAAATCCACCTCTCTCCACTTAGAGGAAAAGGATTTTGAGGGTGACCATGTCAAAGGCTTTACAGAAGTCCAGATAAATGACATTTGTTATCTTTCCCTTGTCCACCAATGTAGTCACTCCATCAAAGAAGTCAAATTCCACTTTCACTTGATTTCTGTGCCCTTTGAGGCTGCTCAAATCCCTCAGAACATCAGAGCACAGCATCAAGTACAACAAGCAAGAATTCCTCTCCACTCAACTCTTTCAAGCCTTGAATTGCAGGCATGCCAACCATCTGAGCTATCCTGAGAGCAGGACAGGGAATCTGCTTATGAAATACATGAAAGAAAATTTGCTGTGTAACTGCATTGGCAGGCTTGAGCTGTACTGCTTTTGCTATGCAGATTAATTTATCGTTATGGGTTATCTGCTGGAACTGCACCTCAGCAAACTTTGCTAATTTTCCCTGTGAGGAAAAATAACACAGTTCTTGGAATCCAAATACAGAACTATTTTCACTCATTTATTTGTCTCCAATTTATAATTTACCCATCTAATTACAGCATTAATTAGGCTGCAGGATGTAATATATTTACTATACCTGTTTCCACAGGTAGCTGCTGAAATTGTACCAGAGTTATGCAGGGAACCAATGTGTGTGATAATAAAGTTTGTGTTATATAGCCAAATCCTACATCCAAAAGGAAACATATATTGGAAATTCTTTCCCATACTTTTATGGCAGCTGTCTGCTCTAGACAACTTCCATGCTGTGCAGGCTCAGCATGGTTGGTAAGACAAAACAATCTGTGTCTTATCTTTGCACTGAATTCACTGTGTGTTTGAAAAAACCCATATATAGTGGATTTCTTTTTGTAGGATCATCTTGGATTTCAAAATCAGAAATCTGATAACTCTACAATTACCCAGAATGGCTGCAGGTTTCATACTATCTGCATACATTTATATTTTACCTAACTCTGGTTAAGCAGAACTATTGATACCAGTAGCAGGAAGTGTGATTTTGCATTTGTTTTGTTGCTAAAGCTAAGATAGTACAGGACAATGAATTAACTGCAACTGTATCAGGAAAGTATATGGAGTGTTTATAGCACAACAGAAACATGTCACTGTAAGAAACGCAGACATAAAATAGAAAAGAAGCAACTACAGTAGATCAGTTCTATTAAATCCAAAGGAAGGAAACCAATATTGAAAGGCATTTTTTTCCTCACTTTTAGCCTGCTGGCTAAAAAGTATCAGCTTGAATCCCCTCCCAAATCCAACCAAAATTCTTATGATATATACTCTGCGATATTTAAGGGAAGCTGACTAAATAAAATTCAGTATAATGCATTTAAAACAATAAAATAAAATGAGGCATACTATTATGAGAAGACAGAGGTTTAGGACTTGTGTGTGCTAGACCAGTTTTAGAGAGGTGCTTGCTATATTATTCCTGCACTGAACACGTCAGGCTTGTTATTCTTTCACTATGCACATTCCCTGGCTGGTGAATTACAGAAAATCATCTAACACAATTCACCTTACTTGCTTCAAATCTCAGTATGGCTGTTTGGTTTTTTTTGTTTTTTGTTTGTTTGTTTGTTTGGGTTTTTTTGTTTTTTTTTTTTCATGCTCCTCATTTCCTCTTTTTTTTTTTTTCTTTCCCCAAAGGAATTCAAGGTTAGAAAACGCGGCAGCTATGGATACAGTTTTACTTCAAAAACATAAGGCGAAAGTAGCATTTTCAAAGTGCCACACTCAAAGGGATGCTGGATTTTGCAGGTTGTCCTCGCTGCTGAGCTTTCCCTTCCCTGGGCAGCGCGTTCGGTGAGATCACAGCGCTCTCTAGTGCCTTCAGAGAGCACATGGAGAGAACTGATCCTCTCTTTTTTAAGTAACGCGACGCACCATAGACCCAGCATAATCGGTTTGAAAAATAAGTCGAATAAAATGGCTGTGTTAATTATCAGTTCGCAACAAGATTGTTTTTCGTGGGGTTTTTTTCTTTCTTTTTTTCCCTACCCATGTCTGATTTAAATATTTAGGAAAAGAGCCAAACATATTAAAGACATAGACATATGCATAAGTACTACTTGCCATCTTAAAAATGTCAAGGAACAAGCTGGATGCTTTTTCTACAGCATCAAAACCAATGTTGAAACATTGCACTGTTTCAATAAAAAATCGATGATGTTTAAAAGAATGCAAATCTGAGAAATAACATGCCATAAATTCCAAATGCTACTTTAGGAATAGAGTGTGAGCCATCCAAAAAACTTTATCAGAAATGCTAGATTTTTAAATAAAAGAACCTGTTATTGAAGATTATGACATATCAGGACACTGTTTTCACAGCCTTTCTTAGAATCTTAATAGCACTTTCAAGTGAGGCAAACATGTAAAATATCACAAAATCCAGCATAATTACCAAGGTCAGCTCATTATCTGTGACTCAGAGGCAGTTAAAAGAAAATGCAGCAAGGAATAAGCTCTTGATGGAATATTAATATCTACTTTGAACATCCTGGCTTTTGAAAGATCATATTTCTTTGACTGTTGTGAAATTTCAGTTTTCCTGCCAAGGGACTTTTTAAAGAATGGTAAACACACACACTACTTTTTAATGTGACCAGAACGTATTTTCTTATGTCTGATTAGGTAGTCATTATTTTAAAAGTATACCTATACATCCTTTCAAAAAGGTATTTTCCTCAAATGCAAAATAGCATCCATAGAAATCATTGCTATCACTTATTTTAAAATATACTTATGTTTATTAAAAAATAGATCTTAAGAATCCAGCTGGATTTATATAGATTTAGTGATGTAGAACAAAGTTTGCCCCACCTGCAATTGAAATTATGATACATTACATATTTAGATGAGTATGTTATGTTACTTATATAACCTATGCTCATGTAAAAGTCAAGCTTTTAACAGACATTGTAGGCCTCCTTTAGTGCCTCAACTATATTTTGGTCTATATGGACCACTTTGTGTTATTATAATTTCCTGCTCTTTTTTTTTCATTATTCCCATAGGATCTTCACATGTTTAAAGTTGTACGTACCTGGGCAGAAGTCCTTCTAAGCTGGAATTGTCAGGTTAAGGTGATTTAATCTCTTGTGATCTTTTTGATTATTATAAAATATTTCATACAATATTACAAAATTATATTGTACTTTGCATCCATGATTTATTCTGTTTATTATTCTCTAATGGCCCTCACTGTAGATAATATAAGAGTAACTGTACTTACTTTTGAGATCTAAATTTCTGGCTCCTGCTGTGCTCTGAGTTGTGATTTTGGTGTCAATCTTTACAGTGTGTAGGTTATTGGTATCCCTTGATATCATGACATTATGCCACTGGTTGTCATTCAGAGGTTTATTAGAACTTCCCTTGATGAGGTTAGCACCGTTTCCCAAGTCAAACACATAGTGTAAATACCTGGGAAAAGAGAAAAAATTGGAAAAGTTTCCTTTTTCTTTACATAGCAAGGGGGCAATAATTAATATGCCTAATATTTTCTATTTGCTTGTACTCCTCAGCAGAGCTGGCAAAACCAGAAGATAACAATGAATGCCAGATGGGGAAGCAACTGTCATTCCGAGAAATTGCCACTTGTTTGGATGAGTTGAGGTGCAGTCCCAAATTTCTGGAAAGCAACGAGCACTCCATGTACCAAGACATGCATACATACGTAGAGAGAGAGAACAAGAGGGAGGCTACAAACTAGCACTTCTTTGTGGTTAATGCGAGAGAAGTTATACCTATTATTTACTTTCATACATTTCAGGCATCTAGCTTCATCTGAAAGAAAGAGTCACAATAAAGCACATGAAGTTCAACATGAAGAAACATTTATCAATCACATCTATCCAGTCAGAAAAAAGATTTGCATCCTAAACTTTCCTGCGTATTCGTCTGTATACACATTTCGAATGGACTGGTTTTGTCGTTACGCTAATCCATACATACCCTTTTACTAATTCAACCACAATGAAATCATTTCCATCGCCACTGTTAAAAAGTATCAATCCATCCAGGGAGGTGGTTTTGAACTGGAAAAAAAGGTGCATAGATGTGTATGCTTGTAGCGTGGCCAGTGCAACATAACTTGCTTTTGTTTTAAAGGTTACAGGGTCTGCTATGATGTTCCTGAACCCAAATCTTGCATTTAGCTCACAATAATCGATGTCTCCATTTTTACATAAGTCAATGTATGCCATGCCATTAAATGTGAGACTCTGTAGATGCCCAATAAAATTAGAAGGCACAGAAGACAGGTAGCGCCGTTCTGTTATTATTCCTGTTTCTATGTTGTGGAATTCCAGTCGAGTGTGATCGCCAGCCATTTGACCTTTAAACAGCAACAAGAAAACACATGTTAGTGTCTGAAATGGGAGGTCAAAGAGCACATCATGTGATTAAGTATCTGCATCATTTTCACTCTTTTCAGAATATGCAAGGCCCATTGCTGGATCCAAAGGGAATTCTTCCAAATTCATCCTAATTACTGGCAAATCCAGGAGCATTCAGTACATTTGGATAAGGCAAATAGCAAGATTTCTAAACTGAAACACTTTACCAGAGTACATTAAACTGCTGATAAAATCCCTCACTTTAGTTACACTTAACCAGATGTGGGGTTTTACTATAAGCAAGTGCAATTACTTAACATGAGGACCACAAAGGCCAATCTGAGAGCTAAACCAACAAGATCAAAGTCTCATGCAAGAGAAACAGAACAGCTTGAGGGATTTTATTCCATATGTTTATCTTCAATGTGCATGATTTGACTAGCAGTAGGAAGGATTCCTGTTTCAACTAATAATGTACCAAATGGCTTCGGTACATTAATGCTAGTCCTGCTGCAAAGCCCTGTGACAAGGGTGGAGAGCTGCTAGAAGACAACCAGCTTTGTACCATGGGGATGAACCATGGGAGAAGGAGCAGAGCCCAAGAGATGAGCTGAGCAGAAAACCCACAGGAAGGGCGTATGTCAGTGTTTTATAATCCTGGAAAAAACCAAGGGACTTGCTTATGTCAGAAAGGTGGCCAAAAGCAAGCCCCACAGTTGCCTTTGAGTTCTCTCTGTCATGCAAGGACCACTGCAGAGCAAGAAGCCTGAAATCTGCTGAGTGTAAAGCTAATCTGGAGGAAAGGATCAGCACTGCCAGAGTACACTGCATACAGGTCAGGAAAGTTTTTAAGCTAGTTATTAAATACCTTACCCAGGCACATCAAAATTGTGTTCACTGAAGAGTTCCCTTTTCTGACAGAACTTCCAATTTTTTCCATGCTTATTTTACAGAAGTGGGGCAGTATTTTCACAGGGCTGATTCATGGTCACATTGTGTGAAAAAACAGCTTCTTATTACTAATGAATTTCACCACTTAATGTACCTTTTGCAAACCATGGCCTAGATTTTCCAGTTCTTTAACTGTTTCATGTCTCTCATGGAGTACAGAGAAGGTGAAGAGCAGACCTAGCCAAGCTGGACTAAATACTAGCATAAAACTGCTCTAACACAAGTTCCCACAGTGGCAAAGCTGTTGACAAGTCAGATTCCCTCTGTCCATCCCCAAATATGCTATTCTAAGAGAGAGTGTGAGCACTGCTCCAGGCTGGACAGGTCAGAAGTGGTGCACAAAGCCTGGAGGAGGCTGACACAGCTGTACCTTTGTAGGTGTCATAAGCAAGTGTCTGTGGACATGTGTGTGGCAGGGAAAAGACAAGGGAAAGAGAAATGTCAATATCTGGGATTTGCCCAGGGAAATGAATTCATGACCAGGTTAAGTCACAGCACTGAGATACAAGTACAGACATCATTGAAGTTACAGGGAAAATAGCTCTGTAAGTTTTAATACCATTCAGGCACAAAATTGCTCTAATAATTTATGATAAATATTTAGAAGTGGCTTACTTAGCTTCAGGATGAGTTCTGTAGGAGAACTTGTCACTGAACACCACTATCACCTGGGATCTGCACTCACAGGGCTGAGCACTGCAAGAGGCACCTTAAACCCCAGGGACAGTCTTCTTGATGTTCTTGTTTCTAAACATCAGTTCTGAGGATATCACTTTCCCTGAATGTATTAAGCAAAAGTGGGTTCTTCCATGCAGTAATGAGTCAGGGAGATGTCTTGAAAAATGCCAAATGCGTAATTTTTGCTGGGACAAGAGCTGTATATTGGATCACAGCCAAAGAGCTGAGGATCAGGGTTCAGAGAAGAGCATTATATATTCCAGTCTTGTATCCCTTCAGATAGCATTCCAATAATATCATGGCAAAAATCCACCAAGCTTTGGCCTGTAGCACAATATCTCCACTATATTAAATGCATTTCTTTCTTGAGCATAGTAATAAAAAAGTTCCAGAACGTGGGCTCACATCCCAAATATCCCTTCAACATTTCAGTTCTACAAACAGGAAAACAGGACTTGAGATTTCACATAATGCTCCACAGGATTTGTAAATGCGGCAATGAAGTAAAAGAGAATGTAGTTTGTACTTACAAGGTTAGGCTTTTGGAGATCTGGTGGAGGTGTTTTGCTGTTTCTTTTTTTAGTCTGGTTTTGGTGGTTCTCTCTCTTTCTTTATTTTTTTTTTTTTTTATTTGTCAGGTTTGTGGAAAAACATTATACAAAAGGGCAATTGAAATTCTCTTCATAACCATAAGCTATTCTGTTATCCAAATTTAGTGGCCTTCCAACCACTTTTATTTTCTATACAGTCTTAGAAAATAAGGCTCATTAGAGCTGGAAGTATTTAAACTCTTTTATAATGAGTAACTTCAAAACCACCTGCATGGCTTCCAATGAAAGCTAGTTATGACTGAATTATATTATGTATCCATGCACACATGATGCATTTATCAAAGAGAACCAAGCACAGCTCACGAATGAACAAGTGGTATTTTATAATCTGTAAAAATTGGAAAGTAGGGTTGAATTAGGTAATGGATTTTTCTCCAGCTTAAGCTTTCTGGATCCGATGGGATTTCTTTCATATATGGCACAGGAAATTGAATCAAAAAAGGACAACAATGTGTGGCAGGAAAAAGCTGGAATTTTTAGTAGGCAGTCAGTTTACTTCCTTATTCTCCTTACAAAACTATAATAACCTTTCACATGAAAAATTAATAGATTGTATTTTAACCAAATTTCTGAATGTTGGGACATCAGAAAAGTTCTAAGCAATTTAGAACAAGCATAATTTAATCTCATATGGCAACCCTTTCCCTATCCTTTCAGGAAATTCAAAGCTACTACACATTAAATTCTATTACATACATTTGAAATTTAAACTTGTAAAGGCTTGTAAAACACTAAGTGTTGAAAAAAACCAAAACCAACAAAAAACCCCATCCCCAAATAAAAGAAAACAAAAAATCTCATCACTTACAAAACAAGAATTATTTTCTTTCTAGGAAACGTGACATTCATGGAACTAACAATAGATTATCCACATTTAAATTTCCCTCTATTTGTTCTCATACAGCAGTTTCCTCCTCACTGTTGGAGGAGGCCTCAGACTGGCCACACAGATTCCTACAGGGAGTTTAGGAAGCTAAAGATGTCTTTTTTCTCTCCAAAATATTGGGATGAGTTTCTCCTTTTGGATTAATAACATTAAGCATCTGTGGATTATGCAAATGGAGACAACTTCCAGCTTGAAGAAGTGAGAGGGAATTCAAGTCAAATGGCCATTTTTTGATATAGATACTGGGTTGTGGAAAGAATACAAGTGTTGCACCAGAAAGCTGAACCTAGGTTATGTAACCTGCAGTATATGTAAATTAGAACTCTGGCATGAGGAGTCCAGGAATTGTGCATTTGGATCTTACACTGGATTTTGATCTAAAGAATTTTCTCTATATTAAAATCTGCCTTGAGTGGCAGTTGAAGCAGCAAGTTCATAATATTTTTATTGTACTTCCTCCCGTACTATAAATCTATTATCAAAACCAAAATAAATTATTTAGGTCATTTACATTCTTAGGAAAATGACCCTAGACATCACAACATACACAGACTTCAGCTCTGGAAGATATATTGGTAATTTCTGATTCTAGAAAATATGTTCTTGGAACTATATGAATTATTTTTCTACGAGTGACACAACCCTCAGTGTTCTGCTGAGGTGAAAAGGGACTTTTAAAGAAGTTACACTCCTCTTTAAAAAAGCCCAAAACATTTACCTTGTTACCATTTTAACAAAGCTTAGAACCAATGATAAAAGTTGTTTAATGCTACTCAAAACCAAAGGATAATTCTAAATAGCTAACAAAAAATTTAGGCACATTCTGCTGTGCAAGGAATCAGAGCCAGAAGCCAGATCAGTTGCTATTAACAACATGCATGTAAACATTACCTTGTACAGGACAAAATCAATGTGCTCTCTATTAACATTTCTGATAGTATAAATATAGAAATACATTTCTATCATCTGCTAGCATGCATGTCATTTTTTTTCTCTGATCCTAACTGCTATTTTAGTATTTGAGAAAAACATGCTGCCTAATATATAATTATTGAGGACCGTTGATGCAAGATTCAAACCACAGTAGAATATCCTTTAAATGTTTGTTAAATTCCTTCTTCCAGCAGTGGTTAGAGTTTAGCCCTAACAATATGTTGCCAAAAGCATTTTGCTTGCCTTCTCATTAGTGATGTACCAAATTGCTTCTCTCCAATCGCTGTATAAAAACATTCATTTAAGTCAGCATGAAGGTTTTCATTCATTTCAATAGCAACCTTAAAGCAACATTAATATCAATCTAATAACATACTTCTTGTACCAGCATTCCAAGATGTATAACATGAATTTTGAATCTTACCCAAGAAAAGGAAAAAAAAAGAGCATCTGTTTCTCTCATATAAAGTAATTTTACTTCTGTCTTTTTTTGTTTGTTGGTTTTTGGGTTTTTGTTTTGTATTTCCCCCCAACAACAAGGAATCACAGAATCACAATGCCACAGTACCTGTCACAGCCTGCTGGTCATCCACCATTAACTTTAAACCTTTTCCTCGCCGCACCACACGCACTGTGTGCCACTCATTATCATTGAGGTTATAGCCAGCAAAAAGGGTTTCTGGGCCTTTGCCTGTAGGACATGCCAAACAGTCATTATGCAATCTTTAAAGCAGTTTACATGTGAACCTCACAGAGAAAGAGAGAAACAGAGAGACTGGCTGGGCAAATGTTAAATGTGACTCACCACAAGTCACATCAAGCAAGAAAATTACCAAGTATAAGCAAAATATAGAGCTACTATATACTGTATACTATAGAACTACTACATTAAAGCACTTCTAATGTCTATTTAACTATGTAAACACATTGTATATGCACCAGGTTTTCATAAATAGGCACAGTCAACATGGATTTAATTATTCATTTTTAAATCTCATACAGGTCTTTAAGAAATAGGATTACTGAGCCAAAATAACTTCAAGTATAGATTTATAAGACAGAAATTTTGCTCCTTTATTAAAAATAATTTGGTGGAAAATAAAAAGTAGTAAATGTGTGTGCATGTATGTTATATTTTTCTTAATCTATGTCAAATTTTCTGTTTGTTTAGTTTCTGTTTATTAGGACTTCTCTGAACATTATCTATTACCTGATCTAGATGACTTGCTAACATTCAGATCCAGTACCTTCTGCTGTTAGCGGATTTTCAAACCATACTTTCCTTTTTCATTTATTGGATTTTTTTTTTTTGAAACCTGCTATTTTTGTCAGCAGTACAGCAAACACTTTTTATGCAAATTCTGTGTATAACACAATGTACTTGTGATAACCAAAATATTCACAATCTTAGGAAAAAAGATACCTTTAATGCCCAGGAAAAGATTTCTCATAAGAAAAGGATTATGGAAATTGTCCCTTGCACTGTTGGTCAAGAAGTGAAAGAGAGAAAGAAAAATCCTGACTTTGTACTGTTATTGATATGAATAGATGATAGACCAAATGCTGAACCAATTGATTAAAATTCATGTGGTGATTGTCCAAAAGGCAAAGTTAATCTGCTATAAACAAATTACATTCTTGTAAAACAGAGACCTCTCTGGCCTATTTTTCAGTTCCTCTGGCAGAATAAATGCTACTGACAACTAAAAGTTGTCAACTAAATTCTGGACTCCTCTGTGCAAGAGAGACACAGAGATCCTGGAGCTGGTCCAGAGGAGTGCTACAAAGGGACAAGAGCATCTCTCTGGTCAGGAAAGGATGAAAGACTGGGTCTGTTCAGCCTCCAGTGGAGATGACTGAGAGGGAACCTTATCAATGTCTGTCAGTATCTGCTGGGAGGGGCCAGAGGATGGACCAGGCACTGCTGGGTGGTGCCGGCCAATGGGGTAAGAGGTGACAGGCAGGAACGGAGGCACAGGAAGTTCCACATGGACATCAGGAAGAAATGCAGGTGATAGAGCACTGGAACACGTTACCCAGATAGTCTGTGGATATCCACCCCTCCTTGGGATATTCAAGAACCATCTGGATACATTACTGTGCCATGTGCTCTGGGGTGAAACTGCATGAACAGGGAGGTTGGATCAGATGCCCCACTGTGGTTCTTTCCAGCCTGACCCATCCTGTGATTCTCTAAAAGAGACACATTGCAAAATAACTTTTGACACAGAAACATCAGGGTTACCCTAAGTCAGACCATTACCTCCATTGTGCCCTTCCAGGTGACTCTATCCCATGTGTCAGTCTTGCTCTGAAAGGGACATGCAACTAACTCAGAAAAGTTCCCACTTTTCTCTTGGGATTCTTTTCCATCCAGCATGGGCTAACTGTGATGGGTGAGATCTGTTAATAAAATCAAAGCCTAAAATCAAAGCCTTTCTGACTTTAGAACTGCACGGAGGAAAAAGGACACTAAGAGCTCAATGTAGCTGTTCAGCATATTGGACAGTTTTCGTCTTAGATGTTTTCCATCTTCTGTAGCATTTTTTTAATTGCTGCTGGTTTATTGCCCTGCTTTTATATGCAACCTTTGTTATTTTGGGCATGCCAAGGGATCTCCAAGAGCAAAAATGCAAAGCAAAGGCAGTGAGAGTCTCATAACACTCCTTCTCTGTGTCTCGGCATTGACACCAAGCTAGGAAAGGTGGTCAAACACAGCAGAAGCAGGTGATTGGGGTCAACTGCCTGAATCATTCTGTTCCTTAAATGTTTGCTTTCTTTGACAAGAGAAAGATCCAGTTTTGCATAAAGCTTAAGTGAATAATATTATCTTTGAATGTGCTGGTATAGATGCAGTGACTAAAACTTTAAGCAATTTCTTTTAGGCACTTCAGTGGAAGCAACTTCTAACTAGATTTGGAGACAACAGATGGATTTATAAAAAAATGCTGAAATAACATAAGCAAAATCTTTGTGAGAGTCAATAGGCTTGCCTAGGCATACACCATATAATAATATTGTAAATATATTCATACTTATTTGTTAGTTAGTCCAACCTCCTTCTGTTTTTAATTTTTAAAGAAGTTGAACCACTTAGTCTCTATTATCTTGCTTCAGATCTCTAAAAGACCTAAAAGCATATGCAATTTTAATTTACTCTCACATTAGCAACCCTCTGTAGTGTCCCTTTCATGTAAAGGTGCCTCAGTGTATATTAATATCAAATCCAACTTGGCTGCTCACATTTACACACAAATCTATCTAGTCTCTTTTAATGGTTGGGTACTTGTAAACTCTTGTAAAATTAAATGTGTTTTCCTATGCATTAGTCTATTTTCTTTGCAGGAGTACTCTGAGTAAAAAAATCAGGTCAGAACTCCATGTAAGCTGCCTGTTCCCACTGCACGCAATCCAAAAGAGGGTTTAGGGGACCCCTAGTGAGAGGGCTTTAAAAAGGACAAACGTTGATATGACACACCATGGGAGCAGTGCACTGAAAAGAGTCCTGGCCTTGGAAAAACTATCCACTTGCATGGAGAAGAGACCTTTCTAACAGACAAAAAGGGCTTTTGATTTGTCAGAGAGGGTACAAGAAACTACAAAATATCAAGGTCCAGCATCCAAGGATTGTGTATCCATTTGTCTCATCATGCTGCATCTCTGCAAAGTAGGACAGTTTTCCATGGCAGCTGAAGATGGAGATAAGGAAGGATGGATGCTCACCATTCCAGTGCTAATGCAATGCTTGGGCTGCTTCCTGGCCAAGGACATGCTTTCATACACAAAAGCAGCAAATATGCTTTTGAGCAGAGTATTTAGGAGAAAATTGTCTAAATACTTAAACACAAAAACATGTAGGCATGCCTTGATACCATGAGACTACCAGCACTGCAGAAGAAAACTCAACATACCTTGTTAAATGGCATTGGTCAACCTGAAACATAGTCATATTAGTACTATCCTCACTGACTTTCAAATATATTGACATGAAATTAATTTAAACATCATATTGAGATCATAATGGTACCGAGTCTTCTTCTGCCCTGATTATAGTTCTTCGGTGAATCATTGGCTCTCCAGTCTTATTCTTACTTTACACTGATCAGACTCCACTTCATTTAAATCACACCAGCAGAAAATGCTCTTAAATAAGAGTATTTAAATAAGAATCAGTATATTGTCACCTTTTTTTTTTTCCAGGAGGAGAGGGGTGTTCTGGGCTTTTTTAAAAAATTTTGTTCTATATCTCCCACAAGAAGAAAAGCAAGAGCTCCAATTAAAAGAATATCTATATCTATATAGCTACATATCTATATAGCTATATATCTATATATCTATATCTCTCTATATATCTCTATATCTCTTTATCTATATATCTATAACTTTGTTTTGTTTTACATGGACTGATACTATGTTGTGACAGGTAAAAGAATTATAAAAGAAAGGCCTCATAAAATCAGGCCTGTTCTGCTAAATTGCCAAAGTTAGCCTGTCACTTCTTCTAAGTAATTTGCAAGTTCCCACGCAAAAAAATCTTAGTATGAAAACTTGTTAGTATAACAACCTATTCCTGGGTTGAAAAACAAATGCACCTGCAATAACAAGGGATTTGTCCCATGAGAACGAGTAAAGAAGATATATAAACAATCCAAGATTAGAGAAATTTAATAGACAAGTAGAATACATTTTACTAACCAATAGAGTAATTGGCAAGAAAGCTATTAACCAATTAAAGTTGCACACGAGGTCTATAAAAACTGTATAAAATGAGTTATGATGATAAAGAATTGGCTTTTCCTGCAGGACAATAATGGAGTCTCTGCAAAATTATTACAATAATACTATTTTTTCAAACTTATCTCCCTCCACTCCTGTTTTTCATAGTACCCTTCCCCTGGAACTCATTTGTTTCTTTCTAGAGAGAACACAGTTATTTTGCTTCACACATGCAGCCAGCACTGGCTCACTTTCTGACCTACTGATTCTCTCAGATACTAAAACCTTAATCATAAACCTTTTCTTTCTGAGACAAGATGCAAACTGGAAAAAAAAAATCCATTAAGTATCTCTTCTTGCTTAAGTATGAAATTTATTATCAACATCTATGTTCAGCTCTTTTCCTATTTTTAAAGGCTTAAATAACAACCAAATTTTATGCATCCTTAGAGAAAATGGATAGTACCAAATAAAAGAAGCACTGGCACTTTTATGGCTACTACAGTTTGCTCAAGAGTCCATCATGCCAGTAAAATTTCCACATCTATTTAAAAGCAGATAATTACTTGTAGAAACAAAGCAAAATGCAGACTGTGCAGTCAGTCAATAACAGGTACAAATCTTGATGGTGCATTCATTATGAACTAGGACATATAAAGCCCCAAACATTCCCGTTCTATGTTTACCTTGGCATGCAAAGCTGAGCTTACTTTGCTGTCAGCATCTCATCTGGAACTTAACAGCCTTTTCAAAGTTAAAGGAAAAATGTATGAATCTCCCAAAGGAAAAAAAAAATCTAATTTCCAGCACACTAAATACTCTAAATGTTCTCTGGAGATTCCTATTTTCTTTACTACTTTGTGAGGAGCTCATTCAGCCTACTTCAAGTTCTGAAGATTTGCTGAGTTTCAACAAGTCAGTCAATTAACTTTAATATGCACAATTTTTCCTCTTATAGATATCTTTCCTGTGGTACTTTACTTTTAACCAACTACTTGAACAGAACTGATGATTTTGAAAGAAGATACTAGTTCTTGCATTGTACCAAACCACGTTCAAAATGAGTTGTCTGTATTTGTTTCTCACAATGTCATCCACTACTACCACTAAGGCATATACCAAATTTCTTGGAGCATTCAATATTGCCATCAAAATAGATAAGAAACATGAAATATAGAAAGAGGCACCACAAACAGACCAGCAAGGGAGACTGGGTGGTTCATTGAATGCTATACTAACCAGTGGAACTCAAGCTGGATACAGGCAAACCACTACTATTTATTTGTCAGTATAAGAAAGATCAGTGGTTTCAGCCTGGTTTGCTAATAGAAAACTGTGCATACTACAGCTATATGCTATATACTATCAGTATCAGGTGGCATTTAGACAAAAAAACATTTGGACAAGAAGACAAAACCCTGAGATCAATTCAGTTAATAGAGAATGTTACTTTAAGTCAGGGTTGTCAAGATTTCAGCTAAAATAATAAATATTTTACAATTCAACTTGCTGTGTATAACCAGCTCCATGGCTCTGAGAGATACCTTAGAGTGTCATTGTAAATACCTGGTGCAGAACAAGAAGACTGTGCCATCTCAGTTATCCTGCTTTCCAGAGTAAATTTAGCATGCCTCTAATCTAGGCTTCTGTTCCAGCATTCAGCCAGACTCACAGTCACTGTGAAAACCTCATGAGGCATCTGTATTACATACCAGGCTGCAGCACAAAACGTTCAGGAAAGATTCCTCCAGAGCAAGACACAGAAACACAAGAACACACAGGGTAAGGCATCTGCACCTTCACTATCTTTTCTATGGCTGGCTGCAGAAACATTACTGGCCTTCCAAAACATTCATTAGCACAGCTGATCTTAAAAATTCAGCTCCTATAGTGAATCAACTGTATTTTAAATGACTGTGCCTATATCATCCCAGAATTCCCTTGCTAAACAAGTTTCTTGCCAACAGAAAAATTACATTGCCTTTTAAATATCAGAAATGTGTACCAGGTTATCATTCACAGCTAATTGATAGGATAACTTGAAAAAAAATCTAATTGCAAGTCAAAGAAATTTTGTCCACTGGATTTTTTTTTTTCTCCCCAACAGACTCATGTGGAAAATTCCACAAGAATAGTACATTCAGTGAATTGTATCAAGAAAAACATATCAATCTTGCATGGCTTGATCCAAATGCTTCAGCCCACAATAGTTTTATTATAGGCAAAATTGCTTTTGGCAATTTGGGTAATATATTGGCAGTTAAGGGTATTTTTATCCCATTTTTTTAACAAGATTTGACATTTCAGAAATTAAGATGAAGGAGATCAGAGCTGCTAATATCATTCATCAGCCTTCATTCCAGCTGTAGAATCTATTTGCTCCTGTTATTCTTTAGAATAACAGGAATAAAATAATAAATATTTCCATCTAAGCATATCTATATTTCTCATACAGAAGTGCAGAAAGCTAAACAAGATACTTTGAAAATTCTACTGGCTTCCCCTACATGACCAAACTACAAACAGACTGCATTTATTATTGATCTAGTTCACTAGCAAAGAGAAACAGCATACACAGTGCATTCACTGGGGAAGAAAAATCCATGGAAGGATATAAAAACAACAAATCCAGGAGTCAGGCACCATATCTAGCTCTGAGGGCACAGAATTTTCACTTCTCTGGTTCTTTTCTCTCTTTTCTCGAAATTTGCTTCCCTGACCATGGTCTGAGTTGCTGTATATTTTCTGCCTCCCAGCTTTGTTTTTCTTTTGGAAACTGCTTAATTTAGAGTGCAACATCACACATATATTTCTTTTAAGCTGTGAGATATTCACTGTGACACAGCTGATGTCTAAAGAGAGCCAGTGGATCCAGGTGGGAAGGCAGAACACAGGCAGATATATTGGAAAATTAAATCTAAGGATTCTGCCAAGAAAGGTGCTGCTGATGAACCACTGTCTTGTGAAAGCCTGTTCTCTACAAATACGACCAGTACTCAATTTCAGCAAGATGGAGAAAGTAAGAAAAACATCAGAAAGCGGTAAACTTTTAGAGTTTGTATCTCTCTGTCTCTCTCTCTTTAGAGTCTTGGCCCCTAGATTTCCCTGCTAAACTAAAGGATATATAGAAGACAGACATATGCTCTCAAAATTGTGCCTTGCTGGTCAATAATTGGGTCTATATTAATTTGAACTGTATTTCCTGAAAGAAAAAAAAAGGTTTTGAAGTAGCCTTTAAAACTCTCTGGAGTCAGAGCACATGAGAGGATAAAACTGATTTTGTTACTGCATTATGAAATGTCTGATCCATCTTAAAGATGTCTCTCAATGTATAACTTAAAACATTTATGGCTTAAAATCAGTTGCATTTTTATTTAGTTTTGTAACTCATCTATCTAAGCTAGTGAAACACAAAGAGCCCTAAGGACACGTGATTTTCCTTTTTCTTGGAAATAATGAAAGAGAAGCAGCTAAGCCCAGAAGCCAGTTAGATCCCTGTATTTTTCATAAGAGTGCAGTTTCTCTTTCACACTGTTCTCTGAGGAGCATGACTATCAGAAAATGTGCTAAAGGTACTAAAGGTTGTATGAATCTACCCCAAGGCCCTAAACTAAAGCAAAGTCAATGAGCTTGAAAAATATAGTTGTTGCTTTGTCAGCTCACTGCTGAACTCTCTGAGACATTTTCAGAAACCATGGTGAACCTGACAATTGACTTTGCTATAGGTGAGGTGAGCGTGAACTTTCATCACATGGCAATTCTATGCTAATTTAAAGAAAACTTGAGTGCAAGATTATTTACATTGCATTTACTGCAGGTAAAGAAATGTGCACTTGCAAAGATCATGCAGCTTTACAATCACACTGTAAGGTCATATTCTGCCTTGAATAAATCTAAATTTTTTAAAGAGCAGTCAAGATTTATCAGTGGGAGTTGGCATTCAGCACATTCACTTCCACAAACTACTTTGAGGCTTTTGTCAATTTGTTTTCACATTAACTTGACATGGTTGCTATAATGAAAAATTCCACAAATTTTAAGCTGAATATGTTTGAGCATTTTGTTTTAAGTAAAACTTAACACAAACACTTTCAAGTCAATACCTTTGACTTCATTCTACCTAAGCTACTGCTATACACTAGGAAAGCAGCTATTTCACAAGCCTTCTATCCCATTTGATAACTGATTTTTTTTTTCAAATATCATCCACCATAAGCTTGTGTATTACATGAAAAAGAAAATGGGAAATTTTAATCCCTTCAAAAGACTGAAATTCTCCCATGTAGGATTTTTGCATTACACTGATCTTCCAAACTCTGAAAGCTTGTTTCAATGGAAAAGTCTTTTTAGGTTTTAGTTAACAAAAACTTTGAACTAAATATTCATTGTTCAGCTATGACTTTAATGGCAGCCAGAATTACTAATATTCATTAATTCTGTATAAATTCAGAGTTTTATCAATACTACTGATTTGTGAGATGTGGCTTAAAGTAGGGGAAAACAGCAATCCTAGGATGAATTTAAGTTAAATTTCTCCTTTCCCAAGAAGGGTTTGATTTTTACCTCAGCTGACTCATTATTCTTATCTTGACTACCAAACCAAAAGACTCAAACCTTAAAAAACATGGAGGCAGAAATGTACATTTCCATGTCGTGGATTTCTAGGGGCAGCAAGAACTTTCTCTAGGTTTTCAAAGAAATGGAGTGTGCTACACCTGATAATCTCCATTTCCTTAGACATCATCTGTACAAGTTACTGATCAAAAAAGGTGCCCTCAGCTTCCAGGGTAATTTTGTTGTCTCCTCTGAGCCCAAGAGATCCAGAGGAATTCTGACTTGGAAGAAGGATTTCGCTATAAGATGGCTATCTAAATAATTTTATAACCCCAACCTTAATCCCTGTCAGTCAGCTGATAAAAAAAGAAACTGATAAAAAAAGACTGTGAGAATGGTGCTCTAGGAACAGATGCTGCTGATCTCCAAGTGTATCCTTAGGAACCTGAAAAACTTGTGCTACTTCTTTCCACTTAAACCCAGTGAAGTAAAAACAACCTAACTTACAGCAATCTTTGTAGAAAAAGTAGGTACATGTTTGATTATTTCATCTTTTTTTCACAGAGAGAATTGGAATATTTGTTGTATATTGGCTATATTATAAGTGACAACAGGAAAAAAAAGCAGAAACAGCTTCAACACATTAGCCTTTCTGACTTTGATATTGACTGTGCCCATTTATATCAAAACCATGGCTGTCAAAACTTGTTACATTTTGAAATACAAGTAAGCAAAACCTAGGTGTGCTTATCCACAATTTACCTTTTTATAGAAAAAATTATCTTTATGTTTACTTAAATAAATATAACAGAAAAAATTTAAATATTTCCTTTTACCTTATATCTTGCACAATGTTCTTAAGAATAAGCAGATTGGAAACTAGCTGGCATAGAAAGGAAGAGAATTTGGACTGTGACTTTATTTTAAGAATAAGCTCCTCTAAATTTACAGGTGTCTTCATCCCAAAAACAGTTGTTATAAAATAGTTACAACTAAATCTCACACTCATATCCTTTATTTGTTGTTTTCTTTTTTGTAGTTTAAATGCTGAATTATAACATTTTGCCTAATTAAGAATAGTGAGCATAATATTTAAATGTTTATTATTAATGATTATTTAATTGGTTTAAAATATTTTTATAATCATCATGGATCAAAAAGCACATTTCTTGACACTGCTTATTCTTGGATGCTTCTCGGCAGACAGGAATCAAAGAAGGAGGACTAAAATAGACATTTCAGATTTTCAGGAATTGCAAATAGATGAATACAAAGGTTGATCCCTGTTCTATGATCAGCCTCCACTGACTTTGATGGGTATACTCTTGCATGCCTGAGTAGAAAAGCATAGCTTTAGTACATGGAATTGTTTTCAACATTGAGAGAATTTCTCCAATGCTCTTGTGCCATTTATCATCTCTTTAGGATTGTATTCAGCATCAGCGAGTGACAATTTTTTATTTAACAAAACAAGTAAGCTTCTTGACAGAAGTGTCTACTTGACTTTCTTAAGGTGTGCTCTGTATCTTGATTTATGCAATTTTAGGGAAGCAAGAATCCATGTTGATGACTTTCAGAGGTAGTGCTGCTCTTATTCACAGCCAATCAGCTCTACAGCTGAGTTCCTAAGTGTCTTGTTTCATGTCAGTGATGCTGTCAGCTGTCTCCTGTTAGCTGGAGATGCAAGAATTCTTATTCCCCCCAGAGCAAATGGTGTGGTCGTTTCCTCCTAGGAAACAGCAGGCTTGCTTTCAAGCTGCTGAAATGTTACACAGCAAAAACTGCAAAGACAGTTCAAAGTATACTAGCAACCACAACAAAAATTCACCAGGTAATTTGCACCATTATTCAACAATTATAGTGCTTACATTTTGGTAAAACTGTAGCTCCTTAAATGCCAGTGAGCATGATTGTTATTTTTCACTTCTGATCCAATTTCCGCAAGTCATATATAAACAGTTCATGGCATGTAAGTGAAAGATGGAATTGTTGACTTACCTATTTGAGCTTTCTTTTCCAGACAGATTTTACTACTAGTGAGAAAAGCCTTAATGTGCAGAAACAGAAAGGAACTTTTAACTAATGAAATTTTATTTCTACATACATGCACTTCACTCCCTGGAGGAAAATCTCACAGAATATAAAATGAATGAGAAATAATACCCAAGAATTAGTATAAGCTACATGAACCACAGCCCCCTTTTTTCTTTAATTGCTTTTTCCCATTCCATGTCTTGGTCTTCATCTTGTGTCTTGTTGCTTCAAGTCTGCCTAGACAAATAACTGCTGAAGAATTCCTTGCACACTTCCCAAAGGGGACTGCATCTCAGAAAGCCAACTTTATCTTGATGTCTTAGCTCAACAGAGCAGTATCTCCTTTGAAGTGACTTGTCTGATGGATTGAAGCCTAGAAGTCAGCTGGAAGGGAGCATAAGTTAACCTCTTGACATGTCATCCAAAAAAGTAATGTGTTTGGATGAAAATTTCAACAGCTACCTGAATATAATTCATTAAAGTTATTGTCAAGAAGAGATAATAAGGAAGCAGTTATGTGGTTCCAGTAATAAGCTACTGAGTGCTTAAAATGTTATGATAGATGTTTCATGCATTTTAATAGACATAAATGCAAAATGTGCTAGATACAGAGTAAGTGCTTTTAATAGAAGTAACTGCTCATCAGTGACATGCACTGGGTAGATATTTGTAATGTTATCAGCTCTTCAAAAAAAGCACATTGAAAAATGAATTATTGTTCTTAGAACATTAATGAAGAATAATGTAGCTGTGAGCTTGCTAGGCTCTTTCATCAAGAATGAACTTAGGAAATGATGCCTTGCTGCAGAGAAGTGAAGCAAGGATAAAAGAGCCACCTTTCTGAAACAGCCATGGAGCTAAAACGAATACATACTTACACAAAGGTGTTTTGCAGGTGCAGTAAAGGAGAGGCCATCAAAATGCCACAGATGACTCAGAAGCCAGATTCTATGAACTTGTATTTATGCAAATAGGTGGACAACTTAATTTCTGTGCTACATATGGAAAGGACAAAAGCTCTATGCCCATGTGCCCATCAGTCTATAATACTCTAAATACTCCACAGTCTATAGCCAGGTTTCACTGGTCTTAGTGCTGAAAGAGTAAAATAATTCCTTACCAGAGATTTATTCCAGACTTCCAGCAGAAAAAAATATAGAAATGTATCAAAATAATTTTGATTTATGCCAAATTTTAGTTTGGCACCCTTGTCATTTTTCCTTTCCTTCTTTGAAGAAGAGGGAGCCAAACATTCCCTAAGCAGCTTGGCTCTCCTTGTCACACAAAGCTGAAAAATAGGATCAGATCTGATTCTCACTGAAATTAGTTGCACTTTTTTCAATCATTTAGAAGTAGTATCTACTAGTATGAGAGTGACAGACAGAAACTTGGCAATTCCCCTCAACATATGCCAGACCTACTGCAATGCTCACTGGCTGTGCTAGTAAGAACCAGACATCCCATTCCAATTTCACTCTCTTTGATTCTGTTTCCCCTTTCTCTTATTTCCTACGAAATATATGCCCATTCTACTGAGGAAAGAAAAAATCACTAACACCTATTCTATGAGTTCCTTACAGGTGTATATTAGGACAGAATGACAGCTGTAAGCATGTGATGTGCTCATCAGAAAAGCAGTATCTACCTGCAGAGAGATGGCAATTTGGTTGGTTTTCCTTGAAAAGTACTTGAGATAACACAGCACCACTGAATTATTAAGGCATTGTTTTTGGAAAAAGTCCTATTCACTTATTTAATAGATTTAAATGCTTTCTGAGGTAAATTAATGATTTTAGTATCTTTTTACACAGATTTTTTTTGAAAAAAAGCTCAACTATTTTCATTCCTGAAAATAAGTCTTCTAAAGAGGTATTTTTATTCTCTGAAAATAAGTCTTCAAACTGTAGTATTACAACAGAAAGACTGGAGTGTTTCTCCATAGAGTTTTAATTTATAAGCACTTCTAAATGTTTTCTGCAAACATATTAATAATTGTTCCTCTCAAGAGCATTAAATCTTAGAAACAGAGAGTCCTAAGAAACAAAGGCAGAAAAAGCAAAGAAAGATATTTTTACATTAAGCCTGATAGTATTTTTAATCTGTGTATAAATTTAGAAATATTATCAACTCCACAGTCACTGTTATTTTTTCTTAATACTGAATGCCAACAATGAATTTCTTTTTTAAAGAGTTACAGACCAAAATTTCTGGCCAGAAATCTCTTATTGCTAAGTTAAAAAAAAAAATATTCACAATGCTTAGTGAATATAAGAGCCATCTTAATTAATGGCTTACCCTAATTTGACTTGATTTGTCAGTTAATCAAGAAGGTTTTTGAGAATTTGTTGAAATATTGGCTTGTGTCATCTACTGCCATCTGTGTGTTAACACTCTAATTTTCATGGAATCTGATTACAAAGTTTAGAATGACTGTATACAACCCAGTTGATGATAGATTTTTTTTTCAGCGTAATGTTTCTGTGAGTCTGTGATTATTTTCACTAGCAATTTCCTGTTGCTCTGAATACAGGGTATAAACTAGTGATGAAATAATTAGGGAAAGAAATTGCAAATTAAGCTGGGAAATGGCAATGAGACCAGCTAGTTCAGCACTGTGCTTTCAAGTGCAGCACAGAAAAGCAGAACTACTCTGTAGTAATTACTACTCTAACACAGTACAGCTTCCAGTGATGGACATGTTTGGGACTTTCTGGCGCTGCAGAAACAGCCTTATCTCCAAAAGTCCTTGATGTATTCCCATTTCATTTAAAAAATCCATTTATTAGCCTCCTACTACTTCTTATGGTTGTATAATCATATATTTATAAAAACACATTCATATTCTCTCAGGTATTTTTTTTCCTAGCATGCCTAGCTGCCCTGTGTAGGAAAGCTAATCCATACTTGTAATCCTCTCCATTGCAGTGACCTGTATTTTCCCTATTTAAGTTAATCATGAGGAACGGGAACTGAGCACATGTGGAGCGTTCAGGAGGCAGATAAACCATGACTGCATAATAGCATCATCCTGCTTTCTCTTCTGGTCTTAACTCCTCTCCCCACAGCTACTCCCATCCACAGGGATTTCTGGTCACTTCTGAGCACTGAACTGTTTCACAAGAGCTATTTACAATGACTGCAAAATTTCTTCAGCTCAGTGCCACCACACTCCATTGCTGCGCTCGCATAATTAAGGTAATTTATTTCTAGCGTGAATTACTTTTGTGCGTATTGCTGTTTAGTTCCACCTACCACTTTACTGTGGAGTCATTCAGCATTTTGGAGCCTCAAACATGGCATTTCATTTGATTTTCTTCAATAATCCCATTGCATTTGCAAACAATATCATCTCAGTGTTCATCTTAGTCTCTCAATCACTTATAAATGTGTTAGCAGAGATTCCTGTGGGAGCAGTTGGGAGCAGAGCTTTACTGTGGAATGACTGCCATGGCAGCAGAGTTCACTAATATGAATGACATTACATTAGCTTTTATATATTCCTCTCCAGAAGAAAATAGTATTTGATTCCTTTGCTATTACTGATTAGAACAGGATTCCTTATTATCCCTGCAAGATTTGACTGTAACACCCACTTCCTGTCATGGAAAAAAAGTGTGAGGATAATTTAAATCACCAGTCCTGAAATGTGATTAAGTCATCTTGCTTCTCAAAAGCTAAAAGAAGAAAACATAAAAGTAAAATAAGAAAAAATTATGACCTGCTATACACGAAAAGCTTACTTTCAAGTGCTTCTTCCCACTAAAATATTTAAAAGGCCTAGTCTACTTCTTCTGAAAAGTCCTTTTATGAAAGATTTGCTAGGACCAGTATGAGCTAGACACGCATAGCTCCCTTGCATATAAATCAGGATTTATTAATTCAAGACAGTCTATTCTTACAGATCCATCACATCCTGGAGGCTGTTTTGTCCCTGTTGGTAAAACGAGAGGCTACATGCTTGCAGCAATCTCTGCTTTCCTACCCTCCAAGAGTCCTCTTGTCATATTTAGTATTTAGAGGATTTCCCACTCCCTGCTCGCCTTTCAGAGCTCAGGCTGAAGGATGAAAAGAAAACTTTCTTGGGCTTTGCTTGTGAAACTTTGGCAGCATTCCAGAGCTCAGAGCTCACTGATACATAACCACACTGTGGCCCTGACTCAGACAGCCCCAAAAGTCCACCAAACTGACAACTATCTATACCTGGCATTGCAAAAATTAAGGTATACACTGAAATATCTCAAATGGAAAGTCTATTACTTTTCAGCAATCTTAAAGGAGTTTCTGAGAACATTTAAGTGGTAGTGCTAAAAAAAGTCTTTACCTGAATGTTGAACTAATGATTTTTCACCACCAGTTAGGGCAACTAATTTTCAAATTTACATAGATAGCCTTGTGTTTAAGCTTTTGCTGCTGCCTTACTGTGGCTATTGCAGAGCACACCTCTGTGCCTTGAGAAAGCCACAAATGTATTACTATTGTATGTTTGACTAACTAAACCAGCTATATCTTTAAAGTACCGTAAGTAGAATGTGTGATTTAAAAAAGCAAAAGTAAAATGTATGAAAAGAGTGAAAAGACAAGAAAGAAACATACACACAGAAAAGGAAAACATCTGTTTTTTAGTAGGAGTACTTGAAATAATATTTTAATGACAGCCTGCCAGGAGACTAATAGCAATTTTCTCTTCTGTTAGCTAAGCAAGAGCAAACATAGATGAGGTTTTATAAAGAACAAGCAGAATGCAGGCACAGAAATAAACTTTTTTGCTGTCCTTCATGTACGCTGAAAGCACTGACAGAGCAAAGCCCTCAGTCCCCAGCAGCCAACCCTGAAAGATTTGTCAGGGAGAAAGTAAATATCATAGACCCTTAAATGGTCAGCTAACATATATAAAGCCTTTATTTTCACTTTAATGAAGATTTGAGCTTTTTTGCTGCTAATCTGATTGTCTCCCATGCCCCAGCTAAGCAGGTTCAGGCAGGGATCTTACCAGTGGCTTTGAAAAATTATGTATTCAAGACTCTTTTCAAGCTTTCCTCATAACAAGCTAGTTGATTCAAGTTTTCTTATGCTCTTTATTAGTTCAAGATTTCTTAACAACTATAACTGAATAAGGAAGGGTTAAAAATGGAATATTTTTAGATAAACTGAGCATTTCCCTGCAAATTCCTGTGCTAACCAAAACATAGACTTGAGATGAGAAATCAGTATATCACAAGAATGATTTTCTCAATCATTCACTGAATGGGAGAACTCATTCTTGGAAGTCCAATGTGCCTTCATTGTTACCTTCTCAGAGTCCTCCCTCAAGCCAAACCATGAAATTTCCCAAAAAGCCACAAAACAAAATGGATTTCAGACCTTTATTATCTTATGTGAATGGCCCAAATGCACAGCATCCCTGTAGCTGGCATCTCCTAATATGAATCCTCTTCATGATACTCAATGGCTTTTCTTTATGCTTGAAACCCCCTCAAATTTGGCATCAGATATTTTCTATGTTCAACACCCAGCTTGTTTTATAAGCCTAATTCAGAAGAGAATAATTGTGATGTACATAACTGAAGGTGCACACGTTTACCCAGAAACCTTTCCAACATTTCCCTTCAGTTGTCTGAAATACCACTTCCTCCATTGATATAGATTAAGAATTCCACATCTCAAGAAGTGATGTTTCTGCCTTTCTGTACATAACATGCACTTTTCCAGGATGTTGTTGCTTAGATGTAGGCCAGATGAATTCATTTTGGGAGAGCATAAATCTGTATTGCTGAAAAATACAATGTACTCTTTCTACTAGAGGTTGTTTTTCTACTGTTCCTGCACCATTCTGCCTCCCCCTCATCCTGTTTCATTTTACAACAGGTGTCAGAAAACTGCAGCAAGTCAAAATTAACAATTTTCTTAATGGGTCTCTTTAGTCAAATTCATCACATAAACACTTGAACATTTTGTGTTGGCAGCAATGGACAATGTAAGAGCAGGACCAGCAGACAGGAAGAGAGTAAGAAGAACACAGTTTTAAAATTAAATAACAGGGTTTTTTTTTAGAGACAGATGAAATTCTGCAACACAAAAACCAAAGAATGGTATGCATACTTTTGAAAAATGATCACCAGGGCCCTGCTGGTTCACTTTACTCTCCTACCATTCAAGAAACGTTACTTTTCTCCAGAGCAGGTGGGCAAGCAGGCTGCAGGAAGAGGTGAATGGCTTTGCAATCACTGCCCCAGTGAGCCAATTAATGTGTTGCTCTCACAGGGTATAACCTGTGCAGCATCACTTCTGTACACCCTCTGTTTAACAGAGAAAGAGAAATTAGAGGCATCTCTTGTAACAGGCTTCTGTGGCTGTACATAATAAATTATGGGCTATCCCTTAATGACTTCAGCCCTCCTGATCATATTTACACAGGCAGGCTCTTTTGATTTCAAACCTGAACTTTCTTCCTGAGCTGAGCTGTTTTCAACCTTTCTTCCAAACATAGGGCCTGGAAAAAGACAGGATGGTCTTAGTGCAGCTTCAGGACTAAGTACTGAAGACTCCAGTGGGAGTCTCTGAGTAAAGCAGCAGTTTTCACTTTTTTTGCATGCTGTCTATTAGCAACTAGGAGATTGTAATCAGAATTTGACTGAACGTTTTCAAGGTATGTTTTCAGTTTTGTTGCATAGCAGCAGACACTGTTTTTCAGGAAATTATATGAAAAGGGGCCTTTAAATTGATATTGCTGAATAAGAAGGAAAGCAACGACTTCCTGTTCCAAATCTGCAAAGTACAGGCAAAGTTTTAAAAGAATTATTTATAATTATTTCAAACCTTTTGCCACAAACAGAGGGAATTCCTGACTGAACTGGCAGAGAAAGTACCCTGCTGATTTGCTGCATGTCCTCTACAGTAAAACTCTTTGACATATTTTTGCCAGCCTGTCAGCCATTCTTAATGAGGGAAAGATAAAAACTCATGCAATTTATAAGCAGTATGTAAGAAAACAGGCCAAGTACAAAATCTTACATTTTGGGTGGAGCTACAGTAGAGTAGAATTGAATTGCTTTAATGATTTTATACTGCCAACAACAGCAAAAAAGAGAGCAAATAATATATTCTAATAATTCTTTTCACCAGATAGTAGGAAGTTAATACATGGAAATGTGTTAACGATTTGCTTATCACAGTAGATTTAGGAATATCCATAAGGACACAGCTGAAGACTCTGGATTTTGCAATAAAATGCAGTTTTACAAACAGTAACTTTCAAAAGGATGTATGGTCTTCGTGTAAGATTTTCTGCTGCTTAAAATTCATGTGCACATTGAAAATATAATGTAATTGAACACCATTGCTTGTTCTTTAATAAGTACAATTCTCCTCTTATTTACCAATAATCTGACAAAGCTATTTGTCATACCCTGTATTTGTAGGATACTTTGACAAGAAAGAAATCCTTCAGTAACAGACGTTGCCAAATAGAATAACTTAATCATCTGTAATGTGCACATCTGCAGAATAGGAAAAAATTAAAAGGATGAGCATACAAAAGAAGAAAAAAAGATAAAGGACTATAGAGAAGAATAGAAAATTGAAATGGCATGAGAAAATAAAATGAGAGGAACATTAAATTATAAGGAGAATGGGTGAATAACTAGATAGACACAAGAACGAGGGGTGCATGTAAATACAACCACTGAAGGGGATCTTTGCTGGAAGAACAAACAGAAAACCTTCCAAGCCCAGGAAACTCTTAATTTATAAAGGTGGACACCCAGTTTGCAAACCTGGTTCACACATTCCCTGGGGAATTGTGTACATATTTACTACTACGGTATTCTCTGCTCCCTGACATCCTACAATTCATAATCATTTCTTCTGACAGTCCTACATTTAAGTATAACCGAATTCAGTGCCATTGCTCTGTGAGTTATTGCCTACAGAAGCAAAGCTGTGTACTAGAAAACTAACCTAAGTGTCCCCTGCACTGTGTGCCACAAGCTGAGCAAGCTTTCACAGCACCATTCAAAAATGTGTCCTGTGTTTTTCATATTGAACAAAACTGTCAGACTGGGAAATGAGAGCCAGCTATTTACCAATTAACATTATTAGTGGTATAATGCATCAATTAATTAAAAAACCCCTACAGTCCTACTTGGCTAACTCATATAAAAATATAGAAAATTTATTCTCAGAAATTATAGCAATACAATAATAATAATAATAATAATAAAAACCCTCACAGTCCAAAAGATGAAATAATGTGTAAGACTGCAGATGTCAGTGCCAAAAGCATATTGAATATCAAAACCAGCGGCCTTTACAGCTACCTGGATTTTTTCAGATACTAATATTTTGGAATCATTAAAACTGAACAAAAAAGAGAAGAATTTAAGTCAAGATTGTAGCATTTAAGGTTACAACAGTGAAAAATATGAAAACAGAGCACACCTGGTTTTTTTTTTCACAAGTCATTCAGAAACTCTTATTGATCTGCAATGGAAATTCTGTTGGGATGAAGTTCTGTCTCTAAGAAATACTAGGGAAAAATCACTTTCAGTTCAATAGGATTCACAGCTATTTATAATTTATGCCTGATAGTTTGCAATTAAAGGGTAACAATTCCTCTTTTGGAAGGGAGAAATATTTTGGGGCTTTTATATATATATATATATATATATATATATATATATATATATAATTTATTCTGAGGCAATTTTTAAGGATTAGTTTATCAACTGTATATATAATGTAGAAAACCTCTACAGCGATCAAGTTTTTTTTACAGAATGATCAATGCCAAAAAATGCTGTTACATTCATATTACTTAAAACACCAGAGCTCACTGCGGTCTTATTTTTAAATGAGTTCCTCACCCTGTGAACACTAATATGGAAACCACAGCAGCTATTTCTGTTCATCAAATAAGTCTTACCCTTTCTCCTGGTGTCAGCCCAAGCACTGACTTACATGTACCTGCAATTTAAATGGACCATTTAATTCACTGCCTGATGGACAATTTGATTTCGTAAACTGGTAGTTCTGAAGAACACAAAGAAGTTATTAAAGGATGTAGAAACCCAAAACTGCAGCAACGTTATTTTCTGACTGCCATGAGACAGAATTTCTAGTGATGTATGGTTTTATGGGCATATCGATCTTCTAACCTAGCACAAAATATTTAGCATGCCACATATTGTTAATGGAACACAAGTTTAATAGTGACCTGATCTCTGATTAACATTTAAAAAATTCTGTCCTTCAAACAAGGAAGACCCCAAAATGCCACCTCCTCTGCAAGACAGGACATCAGCTAAAGGTGAAGGGATGACCATGTGTAGGAAAAGTTGCTGCCATAATCTTAGCTCTGTCAGCCAACACTTATGCATTTGATCTGCAGAGAGCAGAAGACATGCTTCAGGAGAAAATGAGAGGAGGAAGAGGTGCAGTATTTTATTTCCTGTGTTTGTAATTCACAGCAGGAGTAGGTGCTTACATTTTCCTTTTTCTTCTCTCAAGCTTGTTGATGTTCAGCTTAAGTTTTTGGATTTTTTTTTTAATTGTCTCCTTAAATTGAAACCATATACCTTCAATCCTGACCTTAACTCTGTTACTAGGTTAGTTATAATACATAACTCTCAGTCCCAACACTGAGGATATATTAACAGGACTAATTTCTAAGTAACAGAAATAGGGAATGGAAAAAAAGATTTTCAAACATGAAAACCAGATTTACTTCTATCAGCCTAAAATCAGGATTCATACATATCCAGCTCTCAGCGGAAAGAAGAGAGGCACTCAACTATCACAGTGTTTAGCAACTTTAATCCTCCAGTTCTGAATGCTGTTGCGTTGAAACAAATTGTGTCCCACTAAACCCCATTATATTGTCTAATAAGCATTTTTAAGGACTACTTAGAGCAATAATTCTCCATAATCTAAACATTAAGATATAGAAATTGCTCATGAAACATCTGGTTGCTGAAAAACTCCAGTGCAGATAAGAAAGCATTGTAGTACTTACCATACTGAAAGCTCACAAAACCCTGCTCAGTACACACAAGCACCACAAGGGAGATGGAACTAATCACTCAAGTTCATTCCTAACAACAAAACCACTATAAACAAACTGTAAAGAGAAATAACTTATGAGTATTTTATTCCAAGGATGTTTTGTAGAGAGGTTATGTTGCTTCTGTATGAGACCAAGAACTTATAACTGCTAATCCAACCCAGTAGATACATTGCTCCTCTTTGCAGTCTTCTAATCGGAGGCTTATTTGTGTTTGCAGATTCTCTTTTGATCCAAAACTTGCTTAAAAATGAAACCTAGAAACCATTTAAATTTATCTTTGACACATCATTTAATCCAAAAAAGATTAAAAAATGAGAACACCTGTTATATTGTGGCTTTATTCCTAGGGGGTTTCCTTATGTTAGCAACTCTGTTTTCAGAGGGTTCTTCTGATTTTGTTAAGGAAGTTAAGAAAAAACCAATATTTCTTTTCCTAGGAAAAAAAGGAATTTACCAGCAAGAGGCAGTCTCATTAAAATTCTGCCCAAAAAGCTGCTTATCTTACACTTGTTTTTTTTTCTAATTGAGATTTCATTAGTAGAAAAGAATAGTGTCCTGTGGCAGCCAAAAAAAAAAACTTCTGAGATTTTTATATATTTTAGCAAGTGGAAACAGGAAATATTTGTGTTTATAAGTGAGAATTTTTTACTTTTTTATTATTTTCTTTTTAATATGAAGATGATATCTTTATGCCTTGGTGATTAAAAGCATTTCCTTTATTATGCTGAAGGCTCTCTGAATTTAGGAACAGTTTAAATTAAATGCTTGCCTCAATAATTTTTTCTGTTTTTTAATACAAATGCTGTGTTTTTATGTTTCATCAAAAATTACTACTTGAAAAATCTATAGCAACTGACACATTAAGAATAACTTCAGATTCTTGTTTTTCTGTATGGGTTATAAAACTATTAAGGAACATTATGTTAATATAGTTTAACTCATACCAACTACAAATTAAACATATGCAGTTTGTTGTTTAGCTTTTTTTTCTATTTTCATAAAGCTAGTCCTCTGGCCTGCAAAACCTGTTAGGAAGGGAAACAAAAAAACAACCCAAAACTCAAATCTACCATACTTACTATCAATAATTTTGTTGACACCATTCAGGAATTCCATAGACTCAAAATAAAATCACAGTCCTTTTTCTCCTTTCAGAATATAGCCTCTTAATCCAAATAATATCAGAGAAGTTAAAATTTAGTCCATTCATCTGGCAAATGTTTCCCTCTGTTTCATAAACATGCATATCACAGAGAAAAATTGTTCAATTCAAGGATTTTTAGCATAATTAGAGTGTAAAAAATCATCATAGAAATATGGTCATTCTCATACTTAATAATGTCCTTATTGAAATGTATCACATTTCCATAAATCAAAGATTTAGCAAAACCTAATTGTGCTATAACCAGCCAGTAAATACAGGTTATTGTCAAGGGGGGTTGTAAAATAGAAATTTTTGTAGTAAAAACTATTATGTTCCAGCCATCTAACCACAAGTTGAAGATAAAATGTCAGGAAAATTAGAAGGAGGACATGGGCAAAAAAATGTGTAACAGCTTATCAGAAATGCTGGTTCAAAAATTCTATGGCTACTGTAAATATAAAATAGCCTATCTAGAATAATACAGTACTACAGGCACCGTTTCCTCTAGGCTTGTTTACAATCTGTAGAATGCTTCCTTTTTAATATTCTAGTTAATGTCATGTCCTATGTGAAGGACAAAAAACAAGTGCTAAAGTATATGATGACTTTTTACACAATGATAGTTAATCATCACATTTCATTAATAAATTGTCAAATGCTTGCAAGCTGTCCACAATCTTTGTCATTCTAGTTTGCATATTTTATAATGGTGGAATAACATTTTAAAAAGTTTGAATAGGCACTTACTGGAATTACAGTTAATCCTGATACAGTCTAGATGGGGAAGAATAGATGAAAAATGAAAATTTATCCTTCAAGGTAATAGCTGCAGACATCCAATAAAATCACAGTCCACCCTTCCGGGGACAGACACATGCAAATATGGCCACTCCATATCATCAATCTTTACATACTGTTATAACCCAGATATACTGCGATAAGTCTTTACCAATAGAAACGACAAATAGGGTAAAAATGGCCAATTTCAAACAAAGCTACATGGTGACAAATCTAAGTGAAAAGTCAGGATTAAAAGTCAAAGATGCTTAACTGAGGCAGGCTGCACCTTTCTCCCCATCTGTGAAAGAACAGGTAATTTCTCTCAGTGCAATTAGAAAGTGCTCCGTCACAATGGGTCATAGAGCAGGCCTGGCCACAATCAGACACCTTGGACAATTTGTGCATAGTATAACCTCAAAGGCTCATCTTCAAAAGCTAAGGATTGACACATAGAGCTCATCACCCAGGCCCAGAAATAAGGGGTTGTGGGTTTACATATCCTTAATGTCTAGATTTTAGAAATGAACAGTGACTACTTTACAGGTATAATGATACAGAGGGAAAAAAAATCATGTATTTATAAACACTCATTAGAGAATGAAGAGAATCCTTTCTATTTTAAGATTATTTTCTTGCCTGACTAAATAAATAAATAAATAAAAGAAATTTTAGAAAATGGGTGGTGTTGGAGGAAGGAACAATATTGTTAGGGCACGGATTTATTTACTTCTTATTGACTTTCATGAACTATAGAGGTAGGCAGAGGGTAGTGTTTTGTATGTAAAGTGAATAACCTGATCTATACACAATCCTCTGCTGGGCTACCTGCATTCATTAATTACTTAAAAAAAAACAAAACCAGACCCCAAACCCTACACCATGCTACTTGGTTTGTACGGCTACTCCTGGTTTACACCTTTGAGGAATATGTATACCATCAAACCTAGATTTTGTTTCCATATAGCTGAGTTTGTCATGTGTCGTCAACCGCATCAGAAAAGTGGTTGCAAACAGCCGAGGAGCAGCACCTGCACACCCCCTTTACAGAAAGTGCTCGGAGCCTCCTGCCATGGCCTCCCTGCAGCAGGGGCCAGGCAGGGAAGGGCCACCCGCGACACCCTTTGCTCTTCCTCCTCCCTCCTCACCGCTTAACACCAGGGCTGTGTTCCAGAGAGTGGCACTTTGATGAGGTGGAGGCTCAGGTGGTTATTTTCTTGCCCCCCACTGCCCACCAGTGCTTTCTAAATCTGTGACTAAAGCAATAAAATAATTAATTCCCTTGAGAAGTAGCATCCCCCTGAATGGGAATAGCTCCATGGGACATTCATTTTCCTGAGCATATTCCTGTTCTGTTTCAGGTCCTGACTTGGACTTATCCACAAGCATGGCAGAAGTGCTTTTATTTCTTTATTTACTTTTCTATTTTTAAACTAGAGAAAACCATAACCTGACATTTTTTCTATCATATTTTAAACAAGGAAACCATTTTTTTTTTTCTTTTTCTGTAAAAGGGCTTGTGCCTCCTGTGTTCACAAGGCTGTTTGCTGAGGGCCGCAGTCTTTGGGCATTGAAGGGTTGTGTTATCGTTCGATACTACAAAAATACCACTACAGAATTGTTCAAAAAAGAGGAGATGGATTTAATATAGGTTTGACACCTAAAAAAAGGAGACTAAGAAATCCATCAGTGGGAGTATCTAACTGCAACGTTTTCAGTGTTTAAACCAGAAAGTCTTTGATACATTTGCATGTTATAGCTTAATTGGTGGAGGTAAAACTGAGCTGACCTATATACATATTGTTTCCGCTTGCACGTTGAAATCGTGGAATTGCTATTCTGAAGAAATTGTGGAGGGAGACCAACCTTCCAGAATGAAAAAAAAAAATTAGCCAAAAAGTACCACTGATGAACTTGTCTTCTTTTTTTAGAATACACAACAGTACAAAAATATTGTGATGGGTAATGTTAATACTAAATAAAAAATACAAAAATGCAAAACAAAACAAAATAAATTGTAATAATGGCCTTGTATTTATGTACATATGCAAATGCCACATTGAGGTGTGTTTTTATATAATTTCAGTTTACTTTTAATGTTAAAACAGGCTGCTTCATAAATGTGTGCAAGCAAAAAGAAAAATGTAAAGAAAATGTTAATTTCTTGGAGGAAGAGGTTGTTACCTAGATTGACCGTTAGCTTAACTCGTCCTGCATCCAGCTCTAACCGAAGGGTATCTGCAGATTCTCTGGAAGTTGTTGCCATTAAAATGCCATAAGCTCGCTGAGACCTGAACCTTAAAGAAACATCCTCGGCCTCTGTGTGCATCACAACGGGAAGTTGTATTTTCATAAACATACTTCCATCATAGCTTAAAATTGTTGCCTCTGGAAACACAAAGGAGAAAACTGGTTGTTAAAGAATTATGCTCTGTCTACTGAAATTCCTTAAACGTAAGATGGTAAATGTATATTCAGTCAGTGTGACACAGAAAAATTACATATTACTTTTCATTATTATTACTGAGAGATACAAGGGAAGTCAGGTCTTGGGTTTTTGTTAGGATTTGTTTTGATTTGTTTTGTTTTCAAATGGCATATCTTGGTGCTTTTTAAAGAAACTGAATTGTTCTTTAATGACCCACCCAGTCATGTGTACATCTTCAAGGAGCTCAGTAAAATCACCTGAAAGGCAATGCTTGAAAGACCAGGCCTGTACTGCTCAAAATAGGTCAAATCAGTAAAAGATATTCAGGTAACCTTAACAGGGCAACAAAAGCCCATGCCTGACTTTCATTCCCCTAGATAACCACCATAGGATGCTTCATGTATAAACCTATTGGTACTGCTACAGCCATGGGTTGCAATTGTCATACAGTGAGCAAAAATCCTTCTGAAATGTGTGACTGTCCCCAGCACGGTTTAGATAGGGCACAAGTTGTTCCATGACTACAAAAACCATGGTATGGTCTCAAAAATGTTTGTATGAACACTATGACAGTCTCAGCAAGAGGACTGAGACTGGAACTGGCATATTGAGGGTAACATCTTAAAACTCCCAAGATGAGCAAAGAACTGTCACTTTCAGACATTCCAGGAAACCCTCCTGGCCAGAGGCTCTGGCACAGTGCAGTCACAGTCTGTTAGACCCCAGAGTAAGCAGTCACAAGCCTTCTTTTTCCAGCTTCCAGGCTGGTAACGAGAAAGGTAGCAAAGAGACTGCATTTCTGCTCACAGGGAGGCACTGCAGTTCCTAGAAAGCAAAGGAAACACATCTCTGAAGAGTATTAGTAAGTCCTTTTGGGCAGGACAATCAAATATTGTGGGCAAAGAACACCTATGGGAACCTTCTCTATGCTTTAATAATTTGCTTCAGTGTAACACAGGCACTTATCTAAAAGCTTATTGTGGTGTCAACACGCAGTAGTATTTTCAAGGACTAATACTACTGTTACTATGTTAAATAAGTATCACAACTACATTTGCCAAAATTGTTCCCATAGCATATCTTGTATGCTGCTAAAGGCAGATAAGCTCTTTAAGACTTCCAGCCTACATGATCCACGGAAGGACAAAATGTTCTGCTAATTCTGTGAGAGGCAAAAGTGACAGATTATATTTTCCCTAAAACAATCAGAAAATGACTTGGGTTAGGAGGAACCCTAAAGATCACCCAGTTCCACCCATGTGCCCTGCCATGGGACACCTCCCACTAGATCAGGTTGCTCCAAGCAACCTGGCCTTGAATACTTCCAGGAGTGGGGCATCCAGAGCTTCTATGGGCAATCTTCTCCCGTGTAAAGAATTTTAAATTCCCCCAATACAAATTTGGAGATAACGGTCTGATATTGGGAAAAAAGTGGTTACTGAGACTGTTGTGAAAGTCCTTAGATGTAATAGGTTATAAGAATGCATTTACAGGTTTGATGATTTCTGACTATGCAGATAATCATGTTTTCAGCTTATTTTAAATCTAATTTTTTTTTTCTGTAAAGTAGATAAAATACTTAACTTCCAACAGCTTGAAAAGTGATTTCAAGTCAAAGAGTTTTCAGTGGATGGTGATTTTCTTTTTGATGATTTGGGGCTTTTATTTGTTAGTTTGAGGGTGGGGTTTTTGTGGGTTTCCTTGTTTGTCTATTAGTTTTTTGGCGGAAGTCATGAACAGGTGCTTTCAATTCCTTCCTATATCTAGCTATCTAGTCCATGCATAAAAATCTCCCAAGATCTTTATCAAGGTAAATATAATTTAGGTAAAGAATTCCATGAAAAAACCCCAAAGTTACATGCTAATATAATAGGAAATAAAAGGTATTTTGTATTGTCTATAAAAAACCACCACATTAATAGTACTCAGGGTTTTCATATACAGAGCAAACGCAACATTCATCAGTGCTAGAGTTCTGTTGCTAACAAATTTTCTTAGGATAATGTGAAAAAGAGAGCTATCAGAATCAACGCTGCTACTGTTAGCCAACTTTCCTGTAATTATTCGAGATCTTTAAAAATTGCAGAAAAAGGAGAGAAGGAACTTAACTGGACACTTAATTTAATTGGAGACGGCCTGTGAGTAACACCATGGTGAGCAGACCTGATGTGATTAGATACTTAATCCTCCTAAGCCATACTGTGCCAGTGTTTGGGGAATAGATGTTCGATGAACAGACCAAAGACACTGAACAGAAGAGCAAATGACTTAAAAGCTCTGGGCAATGAGGAAGCCCCCTCATGTCAACTAGCTCCTTTAAATATGTCAACATATCCTTTCCAAGGCACAGGCTTTCTAAATATGAAAGTATCATGGGGGAGAGAAAAATGAAAGAAACAAAAACCAAAAAACCACCCCTCCCCAAACTACTGACAACAACAAAAACCTAAGCAAAACCACAACCAGAAAGAGAACAAATCAAAAATGAAAAGGCAAATGGAAAACAATAAACAAATCAAAAACAAACAAAAAACAACTCCCCCAAAACCCACACAACAAAGCAGAACCAAGCACAAAACTGGCAGGAATGGATTACTAATTTACAAGGCCTGGTGAGTAAGAAGGTGACCTGAGTGACAAGAGGCACTAGATACAAAAACCTTGAAGGAAAAATTCAGCTAAAAATCTGTATTAATTTTTCTCCTTTTTTTTTTTTTTTTTTTTTTTCCCCCTTTGGACCAACTAATTCCAAGGAGATGTGTCATCTTTACATGAAATCTATGCTGCTAAATATTCTCACGTAAGTGCTGGCAGAATGTCTTTTTACTCTTGTTTAGCTTTCTCTTAATTATTAGATCAAACGGTAGTAGACTATAAGTTTATCCCAGGATGTGATATTCATTTAAAGAAAGATGGAAAAGAGTAATAGATTCCAACTTCGCTGTTGGAAACACAGTGCTGATAAGAAAACCAGCAGAAAAGTCTTACAAAATAATCACCGACAATTTTTTTTTTGTGGCAGCAATAAATGCATGAAGTAGAGTTATTAAGAAATAAATGGCATTATATAATACAGAGATTTTTATAAAAAAAGTTTTATACATTTATTCTTTGACAGTTTTATAAACCTGACAATTCAAACTTTTCCTCTTCCTGTCGTAAAAAACAGCCAACCAAAACACATAAATGAACCAAACTCCAAAACAACCCCACTGAAGGGTTCAGTTCCCTTTTCCGTTATTTTTCTTCAATTTGTTTCTTATTTAAATCTTCACAGTTAGATACTCTTCTTTCCTACATATACACACACACTACCTCAATTAGCTCTGTGTCTATACCCAAGGATGCACAGATCTGTACCGACATGAGAGGAGATTCAGGACCTTAATTTCCACTTGAGCTGGAATTACCTAAATTGCTCAAGAGACTGAGGCACCAACTCTTCTGGAAACTTTCCTACATCTGCTCCTACCATCAGGACTGGATATTTTTAGAGTAAAGCAGAATTTCCTAATAGATGCTATTCTTCAATTCACAGCTTATTTAAATTAAAGTGAAACAAGTATGGACTAGGCATTTGAATTTCAGGATTCTTTCTTTAAGGGTTCTAAGTTTCAGAGTGAAGTTGGAGTTGCTGGAAAAACATAATTCTTGGTGAGTACAAATGCTTATTGCACATATTTTAATAAATAAAACTGGATCTTGTTTCCTCTGGAGCCCTTGTGGTGCTTGTGAAGTCCCAAAGACAAGAATTATTAATTTTTTCCTGCTTTTTCAGTTTCAGTGTGTCTTCAATAATATGAGGACTGTATTGCATCCCACAGAGCCATTTTTAAAGCATGAAATCACCCTTTGTGTCTGCTGTCACTAAAATCCCACACAAACTGCCCAGAAATGACAGACTATACAGTCCAGAGTCATGGACTGGATATGTATGAGCAATCTGGATCATCAATAATCAAGTAGTCAGGTTTAGTCTCTGATCCTATTTTATTTACCAGTACAAGTAAAGCAACAATGTCATGCCCTGAAAATGCTCTCTGATATATATGATTTTACTCCTAGAAATTGTGTGAATATTCAAATATATTGGCTGCTACTGAGTGAAATTTGAGCTTTTTGTTTTCTTCCCAGGTGTTTTCTCTATGGCATCTTCTTCAGCCCACTTGGGCCCAAAGCTGCAGCCTTGGAGACTTACAGGGAACATTTCCATCAATCTGATAGAAACAATTCTCTATATGTGATTATTTACTGGATAATATGTGAATAGAAGCTGAAATTATTCTTCCCAATTCCTACACTGGTGTTATTTCAGGACTGAGGTCCTAAGCCACACTGTAAGTTTATTACAACTTTAACTCATAGGATCAATCAGTTAATTTAAGACAGTGGAATTAGTATAATATTTAGAACACCTGATTTTTCATGCCATCTATCCTCACACCACCTCTATTATTCTTAATTTAAAATTGTAAAGCATCCAGGTATAACACAAGGAATGAAAGCTACATTTCTTTAATGTGTATATGTGTATGTAGGGGTCTGTGCATGCACAATATAGACATCTACACACACTCTACTTTAAATAAATTTTCTCTTCAGACATGTCACCTTCACAAGCCTTTGTTTGAATGCTTACTCTTTCTTATCCCTGTTTGATCGTTTTACTATTGTTCCTGGCCATCTAGTCAAAAGAATACACCTGCAAAAGGCTTTGCCAAGAGGCAGTCACTCACTCAGTGATCCACAAAGAAAGAGAGAACGCCAAATTATATTGCTGTGACATCTGTCCATCCATCTGCTAGAGTTTTCATAATCTACTAAAGCCAATCTACAGATTATGCTGATGTTTAACCTTACTGAAAATCAAGAATAAAATCAAGTATAACTTGCAACAGGATAAAATGGATCTGGATGTAACTATATATATGTGTGTATATATAATTTTAAGTATACACAAATTAAAATAGCTGACAGTGATGCTCCAGGGGTTTTGTGCACTAATGAGCAGAAATTATTTCAGGTTCTCTATTGTACACTAAACAGCCATGTATGGATATTAGCACTCCTGTTTTAGATTAAATAATATGTGAAAAAAAATGGCAATAAAAGTGGCTGCACACTTTCTTTTTAAACTGAAGACATCTTAATTACTTAATGTTAAATATTCTTATTATCTTCAGTATTTTATTCTAAAGCTTTCTTTTCTTTGTGAAACTGTATTGTTTGCTGAAATGAGTGTGTTCCCCTTTTATTTAAATAAGTTTGAACAATCTAAATGTGCTGCTTATATCACCAAATTCAAAAGTTTATCAGTTCCTACACAACAGGTAGTAGTTATAATAAATTTGTGTGGTAAGATGCCAGCACGACGCCTTGAGAATCCCAAAAGCTATAATCTTATTAATGCATGACCACTTGGGATATGAATATTACTAAGATATCTCCTTTCAGTGCAGTTCCTCTGGAGGGGGAAACCCAAGAGCAGGAAATGATCTCATTCTGCTGAAGTGCCACATGCATTTCTTTTGGACAGGAACCAAAGGTTGTTGTGGAGGAGCCAACACTACCACTCCCGTACCACCATTCCCACCAAGGGAATGCACTGGGAAAATGAAGCCTTAAGCTGGACAATGCTTGAAAATAAGGCATGGGGAAATTAAAAAAGCAAAGGTTTCTTTATAAAATGCAAATCTGCTTTTTGCTTGAGTCCCTGTGTAATAGGAGAGTTTGGCCACAAGGTGGTACACCAGCCATGTTTAGCCGAGGGATGCATCAGGCAGCTCCGTTATCCCTCTGCCGGCTCCACTCCGCCAAGAACAGCAGTCTGGAGAGCTCCGAACAGCTGGCCGTGAGCCAAAGGCATAAATAGTCCAAAAAATAAGACAGAGAAAGTCCACAGAAGAATCTGAAGATCTATTTGCAAATGCTGATAATATGGTGGTATCCGTACTACATAACTGCACATATCTACTGACATACTACTAAAAACATTCATTGGGGGTTTTATTTCTAAAGAGTACATTTTCATTTTGTCTGCCTAATTGGAAAAATTAATCAAACTAGATGAAAATAACTCACATTTTCAGTTAATAAATTTTAGGTTTAGATTTCAGGTTGAAGACAAATCTGAAGAAAATTTTGTGTCAGCTGTGAGATGAAAAAATACAACTCCTGGCATTGAAACATTTTCTATTCCAATAAAATAAAAATAAAACCCTAAAATATTAAATACATTTATTTTTATCGTTTACCTACTTACATTAAAATCTTTTATTAGCACACTGCAATTTTAAATAACAGGGTTTTCTATCTATTAACTATCCTCAACATCTGGCTTCCTTGCCACTATCCACCTTTTCCATTAAATAAATGGAGTTTGTGAACTTCACTGTTACCTTTTCTAGGTAAGAGGAATACTCAGATATTTTAGATAAGTACAGACAGTTTCCTTGGGTACTTGAATCTTCTCAAAAAGAGATAAGTAAAAAATATTAATTCCTACTGACTCTTCTGCTTTGACTCATGGGTGAAGTTCTGGCCATAGATTTAGGTGACACTGTGGAATTCAAAAGTAGATCTAATTATATACTAATATTGACATAAATACGCAGAGAATAAACCCTCAGTTTGGACTTGGAATGTGACAATTTAGCTGATGCCTTAAGATTTTAGCCTTTATATTTTTCAAATCCTGTGCTGCATTAGTGCATAACTCTAAACCTCATATAAAGTGTTAACTACTGTCTTCATATTTTGGTCAGACAAAACCATCCCTTTGGGCCTGGAACTGAAGGACACCATAGAGCCTCAGGCCCCAAAAAGTATAAACAAAAGCGAATTGAGAGGAAGCAAACTGGAGGAATATGACTTCATTACCCGAAGCTGTAATTGGAAGAATACCCTCTGATATGTAAACGGACGAAACTTATATCTGTCTGAAAAACTCGTGACTTGGGTGTAGCCTCTGGGAGCCTTTTGACTGCCCAAAATGTATCTCTTGAAGGCCTTTAACAAGTACCCACTTTATTCTCTTAACTTTGTCTAGCCTCTGTTCTAGGTAGCCACTCCAAGGCATCATAGCAATGCAATAATATTTAAAATTGCTTTCACAAAGCTATTCAGAACTCAGCACCATATGATGAGACACAAAAGGAGGCATTTTCTAGGAGATACTCAGCAGTACTGACTCTCTGTCATAGCCACCTAATACTTCTTCATGCACCTTGGAATCTCCCCTAAGATATTTCCTCTAGAATTACTGCTTTGAGTCTAGGGTAGGGCTCCACCTCATATGAGGGGAAATCAAGGATGCTTTATTTGCCTCAGGACAGTTACTGGTAGTTTACCATTTTTAATCATTGTACTGGATTTTGTTTATTTTATGGTAGTGCTATCTTTTAATATGTAAAAGCAGAAGTGCAGTCATCTCATGGAACCTACCTCTTTCGCACGATCTGCCAAGGTACCCCGTGCCAGAGCAATCACACACATATCTGTTCCACCCATCCCTGCACACACCATTGTTTTTACAGGGGTTGCTAAGGCAAGGCTTTGCAGTTTCTCTTGAGCATGAGGGTTTTACTCCAGCTGTGCTTTGAATTTCAGCCATCTGTCGAATATCTTTGCTTTGACCATCAATAAATAAATCTCTAATGCAGCCAACATATCCATAATTGAGGAGTGCTGTCCACACTTCTGTTGGGAAGACCAGGCCTGCTTTATTTTCTGGTAAGCCTCCAAGATACAAGTCATCATCCAAGTCAAGGATTTCGCTTTCCCCTGGTGCAGTATATGGAGTACGTAATGTGTTCACAGATATCGTTCCTGTAAAGACAATAAAATGTGTGATTTTTCAAGAGATTTGATTTTGGTACTGCTTTTTTTACTCATTCATCTACACGTCACATTAACTCCTGGCAAACAGCTAAAAGTGAAGCAGAGGTATTTTATTTGTACAGCTATAGAATCATAGATACACTTCAGTATTTCAATTGCAATGCAGTCAGGAAGTTAATGATCTAAGAAACCTTTATGCACAACACTGCATGAGAACAATATGAAAAATCCCAGTCAAAATCACTTTACCAATCTCATAGGTACAGGAGGAATGCAGCTCATAGTTATTTTCAGAAACATCCTCATTGTGCAACAACAGAAATATCTTCACTCTCTCCTATGTATTTCAAAGCCTTTAAGGCCAGGGTTGCATTGATAGGTTGTAACGTAGGAGGCACATCTGAGTCTTTGGTTTGTGCCCAAAGACACAGTATTTTAAAAGATGCTCACCACTTCCAGTGGGATTTGGATAAGACTTTTTTTCTTTAAGTGCAGAAGGAAAATGCTCTCGTCAACTTCCAAGCAGGCAATCATTAAGAAGGAAGTGATGTGGTCCTGAAGGGAAAATCAATGCCTCTGACACTTATCCCGAAATGTGTGTGTGTTATAATGAGAGGGAGAAAAGATGCATACAGGCCTTCAGGAAACCAGAAATATTCTTTCCATTTAAGTCTAAAATTTTAACAAACAAAATTGAACCTTTAATAGAGTTTTCTTTATGAAGTGTCTGAACAAAGAAAGTGTAATCATCAGCAAAGAACTTTTTTTGGTGGTACTTTGTTTTAAATAGTGAGATGTGCAACACTTACAATTTGAATAAGCAGAAAAACAAATTTAGTACATACAGTCACAGAGCATGCTTATACCAACCAGCTTTTATTTTATTTCTAAGTAAAATCACTTGGAAAAAAAAATCTTCATATAGATCTTCACAGAAGTGATTCCTTATCACTCTACATGGGTACAAAAGCAAACAAAATATAAATCAAAATATTATATAGGTCAAAAAATTATTATAATGACCAGTCATATCATGCAACACTGTTATCTGCTGAACATAATATTGAAAGTGTATTAGTAATGACAAGATACTGAAGAATTGTATTTACCATGATGAATTTAGCATACATATATATACAAAGTGAACATGATTCACCATCTCCACTGTTAGCCTGAAATAGTTTCCAGAAGATAACACTGATTACCAAAAATGCTTCCACTGTGGTAGGAGTTGTGCATAAAAAGAAATTCACACTTTACACAGCATTACTAAAATGTGAGTTTTAAACAAAGTCAGGTCAGAAAAAGGTCATTCTCTTACTTGGGAACAGCCTAAAATTTAGGCTTCTCTTTTAGTAATGGACTCCTGTGGAAGCTTTTTTTTCTGTTTTTTTGTTGGTTCAGTAGGTTAATTTCAATAACATTGACAGAATGAATATCTAAAGAATTTGGATCATTAGTAAAAGCTGTTTGGGATAAAGGTCTCAGGAGGTCCAACTCCCATGTGAGACTTGAAACATATAGATTTTGTAAAAGCTGGATACCACAGTCTTACTACTATCAGAAGAGAACTAAAGATAAAACAAAAGTTTACATAGCATTTTTGCATCTTTATAGGCACATTTAAAGAGTGAGAATGTGGTCAGTTTTCCCTTTTATGTATTATAAGAAATGTTTTCTGTGTCAGTTGAATAACCACATAGATGTAAAAGTGAACTTCTAAGAAAGTAAGAAATAGGCATGCTGAAACAAGATATTTTTTCTTCCAAACTTCCATCTGTTTAAAACTGATAAGATGATTATGGTTTGCTAACTCTAAAAATTTGTTGTTACTTCTCAGCTTCTAGAAGCAGAACCTGGCATTCATATGGAATGCTTGCTATAGGTTTGACCTTAGGCATGCCAGCCACAAACATTTTCAGATTTGATTAATCAGCTGCATCAAACGACACCTGTGAATGACCTGTCAAACCAAGAGAGACTTTTCAGAGAGCATCCTAGGGTATCAGGAAGGATGGCTAATAGGCAACAGATCTTTTTGTCTTTAAAAACATTAGAGATGCTGTAAATATAAATCATACTTGTCCTCACAGTGTCTCTTACTGCTATTGTTGCTTGCTGCCATCTGTTGATGTACAGGCTAATTTAGGACCAAACACTCTAAACCCATGCTCAGGCAGCACCCACTTGTGCACCCACACAAGTTAACTCAGCTGCAGCCTCCAACAGCAAGCTCCAATGTGTGAACAGTGCTGCTTTCTGCTGGACAAAGACATTTATATTTTCAAGATATAAACAAAGGATCCTAGAAGTCCTTTTCTATTAAAGAATAAAAATCTACTACGTCTTGATTGTTTTCAGCTCACAGGAAAAGACAGATAAATCTCTGCTAGTATAGCTGCCACTCTGTGTTCCAAGTGGAAGCTTTGCAAGCACAGAAGGCTTAGAAAGGTGAATGATAAGGGAAACTGGTGACTGTGAATTATAGTAAAGTGATAGATTGAAGAAGGAAATTTTTCTTCTCTGTGTCATAAAGGATTACCCTGAAGAGAGTTTAAGTATTACTTTGAATGGATGTCAACAGCTTCTTAAAGAAATGAACTTCTTACCTTCCCAGGTAAAAGAAATGAAACCCCATAAAATTCTCTGTGAGAAGTCCTCTGAAACCTTATTGCAATCATGGCATCTAATGACTGTGGGTAGAGAAACATGACAGGCACCACACAGCCATCACTGCTGGTGATATCCAAATTACCTTTTACATATCTCTGATAGACAATGCGAACTTTACTCACTCTTGCTTTGTAAATGCAGATGAAAAAAGAAAAATCCAAGTAAAATAAGGCAATATAAAAATATTCCAAAATATGGCAAAAATTACAGAGCCTTTTAAAGATCCTGCAAAAAAATGCTGAATTCAAGTTCATAGAATATAGGCAAACAATGGCTCCATTAGCACTTTTGGATTCACAGTGCACCCAGAGCTGAGACAGAGGTAGCACATGCTGCTTCATCTTGGTGATGTTCAGGGCAGGGGAGGAGTGATTTTTTTTTCTAGTTTATTGCAAGGGTTTGGGTTTGTTTGTTTTCCTGTGGTTTGTTGGTGTTTGTTTTTCTTGCCTTTTTTTTTTTTTTTTAAGTCTGTTACCTTTCTTGAGGGAAACTTTCTGAGTTCTATTGAAAACATCTCAAGTTGGCCCTCATAACAATGGCAGAAGCTACCACCGAAATTGGGAACTGTGATGCACATCTCCTTTGATAGACTTTGATTCTACTTTCTCTGGGAATTATAGGCAGATTGAAAGGAATTGTCTTGTCAAATAACGAGTTTGCTCCAATCCATTCAGATGTTTCTGCTTATGAATGTAAGGGGACATCACTTTCCACAGAGGATGAAAGGGAAAGTAATGGAGCATGCAAATGTCTTATGTGGCCAGCACAAAAAGGGTTAATAAATTTCCTTGTAAAGGTACTGTAATGTCATTCTCAAGACAGAATTGTCAAATTTTAAAAGAGGAAAGAATGGGACATATCTTGTTTAACAAAATAACCTAGAGACAACAGATATGATGAGAAAGTAACAGATTTAGAAGAGCACAGGATGCTCAAGAGAGAGACAAAACTATAACTTTGAATTGTAACATCTCTGGAGTAAGAACCATCCTTAAACTTCCATCTTTTCATAACAGCACCCAGAACCAGACAAGTAGTGATACCACTTCTTTGAAAAGAGCCATACTGCCTTCCGGGTAACAAGCAGCTTCTATGCAAAGTTTTTTAAGTTTCAAAGTAGGAAATAATTTCTGTATTTCTATCAGAATAAGCAAGCAATGGAAGAATACTGACAGCATGTGGTTTGTCCTGCCTGAAAGCAGTAAAAGGGAATGACAAAGACAAGAAGGTATGGAGTGACTTATATAGTCTGGGAATTCATGATTTAGCTTCAGATTGTAAAAACAATCTGAAGCTAGATCTGAATCTGAAGCATTTCTTATCTCCAGAATTTGGACATAAGTTTAAGTATCCTGAAATGACCTATAGCTGCTTTGCTTTTGCAGCATTTCACCTGAGAATACAGTGCAATTTAACATTCAGAAAATTCTTTCTGTATTAGAAAAGCAGTTTGAGAAAAACTAATGAAGTTATGGTTTTCAGCAAGAATGATTGACTCAAATGATAACTGATTAGTGAGAAGTCCTTGAAAGGATGAGTCGACATAAGTAAATGATAACACAGATGCGAGCAAAATGGGAAAGGTACTGGGGGTTCCAGAGCAGCCTATTGTACCACTTGGCTGAGCGTTGGTTAAGTTATATCTTGGACTCTGAGAAAAATTCAGATCAGCCAAGGAAGCTGCAGATCATTGAAATAACATTCCTTAAAATGCAATATAAACCCATCCTCCCCATTATTAAAACTATTAATATCTGTTGAAATATGAACAGGTACATCTGGCTGTTCTTAAAAGGTTAAAAAGATGTGGGAAGTAATATGTAGAAGAGTACCTGTGAAAAAAGAAAAAGAATCTGCAACAACAACACGTGTAATGGACATCAACAAAGCACTACTTACAGTGAGATGTTGATTATAGTTAAGCTTTAATTACATACTCCAGAAATGATTTCTGGTATTCAAGCTGAAACTAACTTTAGTTCAAAATTTCAGTGACTCAGCCCTTAAATGCTACCTACCTATGAACAGGTGCTGATACATTCGGCTTTATGCTGCCCTACACAATTGGAGGTTGACAAAAAGAGTAAGTTTCCTCCCTGATTTCACTATGTAATGATGGTTTCCAAAGGATGAATGGTGGTTTAGCAAAAAAATAATTTGCATGGTTATCCTTGCATATGGCAAACAGTTTTAAAAAAATCTAAAGAATACTTAAGTCTCAGAAAACAGTTATTAAACATATCCCTACTGTGTTACAAGAAACACTATGAGGAAACACCTTTACAGCTTCTTCATGGTTTTTTTTTATTTAGTTTGGGTTTGTGGGCTTTTTTCATAATTCTTTTTTTCTGCAGAGTTTGCAGTACTGTTAAGAGCAGAACAGACAAACATTTCCCTTAGGTATGACTTAATGAGCCTCTCCAACTTATTCATTATCTCAGCAATTTACTTTTTCCTAAAACTGTGTATAAGACACTAAATCATATTTCTAAATCTTGTATTTCTCCTGATCAGTTAAATATGAAGATTTTAAGTGCAGCTATTGCAACTGTTCTCATCTCTCTGCTTACCTGATGTGGCCTATTTTAATTGCCTTTTGTGCCCGTGAAAAACATCTGCTTATTGAGAAACGTTGAAAAATCAGAGCAAGGCATTAATTCTAAATACACCTTCTGTGTTAAAACACAATATAATAGCTGTGATGAGGACTTGTATGCAGCATGTAGCCCATGGCCAAGACAGGACACGTATCAGGCAGCTATGAAGCTGTGGTCCTTCCCAAAAATTCAGGATGTACAGTTCAGGATTACTGGGAAGAACTCAGGACACAGCAGCTGGTAGCACTGCTGCACACCTAGCAAGAAAGATGGACCAGAGGAGAATATCTTATGAATATTTCTCTTTACCTAACCCTTAAATATTAATGGTCTCAGGAACTCTGTCCTACCAATGATCTTCTTTTTAGGTAAGAAAGCACTCCGAGTAAGTCTTACAGGAAACAGAATGGGATTCTACGGTGAAAACATGAATAAAATAGGTCAAAACTTCTTTCAGCAAAAGGAAATCAAAAGGCACCATCTCTTCCCTCTTCCTTTTATCTCTAAGAATCTGAGTGGATTGACAGAATTACTAGCGAATGAGGCCTGGTTGTGTTCTCATTCCTTACATCTCACTGCCCCCTCCACCTCAGTCCCAGACAAGCAAAGGCAAAGTCAGTAGTTTAGAGTGGATGTTCACTGTGACTGAGAGTCTGAAAGAGAGCAAAGAATGAGAAGTAAATCTAGTACTTGTTGATCCAGCTAATATGAAAGTCAAGGAAATTAGCAAAGGTCCTTGAGAAATGTCACAGCATTCTACTATAGGAGGGAACCACTCTGCATTGGATTTGAAGGCTAGGAGCAAAAGGTTGAGACACCAAACTTAATTTAAAGAAAAAAAAATCGCAGTTTATTTGAGCTACTTATTCATTAACAGAAGAATCTCTTATGCTTGATAGCTAGGGAAATATGCTGCCAATGGCAACAAGAAAGTATCTGAAAAGCAAATCTTTTCTATACAAGATATATTCATTCAATTATATAAAATTCTGAAGGAAAGCTAGGGAAAGCTCATGTGATTTCCAGTATGTTTGGTCTGGGCTAAAGAAAAGAAACCAAAAAGCATCCTGAAATAGTAAAGTGAATTTTATTCTTCATGGGTAAAACACTAACATTAATAATGCGACCACAAGGTGGAGGGGTTTGAGAAACTCAGGAGAGCAAGGAGGGCACACAGCAAACTCACTGCCCTGGACTCCAGGAGAGCAGTCTTTGGCCTCTTCAAGGCACTACTCAGTGGAGTCCAATGGGAAAGAGCCCTGGAGGGCAGAGGGGCCCAAGGATACTGGCTGGTATTCAAGGATCACTTTCTCCAAGTTCAGACGCGATGCATCCCAACAAGGAGGCAATCGGGCAAAAATGCCTCCATGGATGGCTAAGGAGCTGCTGAGCAAACTCAGAGTGAAAAAAGCAGCTTTCAGAAGGTGGAAATGAAGACAGGTGGCTTTGGAGGAATAGAGTAAAATTATACAGGGGGATAAGGTTAGGTAAGCCAGGGCTCAATCAGAATCAAGTGTGCCCCCCCACCCCCGCTTTTTACTATTTCTTTCTATTTCCCTATATTACTGTATTACCTGTATTAAAGTTACTGCTAAATAAAATCTGTATTTTTTACATTGGCACATAGTCTTGTTTGCAGCTTAATTCAGGCAGAGGCATCTCTCTAATAATTTTTATAACCAGATCTTATCATTGTGAAGACAAACAAAACCATTGCCAGTGTTATTGGTACTTCTCCTACCATAAACTATTATTGTATGTGTTAGAATAACAGAAAAACTTTGATTCTGTTTCAGATTGCAGTTAAAATTCAGTTTTCCAATCAATAAGCCTGCATATTTGATTCAGTATTCATGGTAATAGTTCAATGTCTCAGAGTTAATAAGTATTATGATTAGTTTTCAACAGTGATGGGGGGTTGCATAAATTTCACCTATCTTGATCATAGGCAAATCATCAGATAGATTAATCTGATTATTTATATTTCTACTTAAAAAATAATGTGCAATTCTGATCACCAGGCGGGTTTTACTTCCTGAAATTACTCTACATTACTGCTGATGTTCATCAACAGTTTTAAAGAATTAAAGTACACCCTAAACTCTCTTAATGGCAGTTGTGAATCACGTTTTTGTGGAGCAATGAAAGGGCAGAACTTATCTTCAGATGTGAACAATTGCTATGCATTTATTTAATTCCTTTATAGATCTGTTGGCTTTGGATGTAAGAATAAACTTTGCTTTCAGCAGTCCCACAGGCATGATTATTACAGGATTTACTGCCTCATATGAATCATGGAAACAGCATTTAAGAAGAAAGTCTGAAATGAAAACTATAGTAGTACAAATAATATAACTGCTGGATATTGAATCCCAATTGAGGATTTTGAGAAGTTGTGTTTTGTTGTTCAATTAGGTTTTTTTTCTTTTTTTTTCTTTTTTTTGTTTGTTTGTTTGTTTGTTTGTTTGGTTGGGTTTTATTTTTTCTTGTTTGGGAGGTTTATTTAAACTCGAGAAATTTAAATGAGCCACTGACATATTAGAATAAGAAAATCAGTCTGTACCATCAGAATTTGAAGCGGCACTGCCCAGGAATCAGATAATTAATTTTCACAATCATAGTGCAGGTCAATTGAATTTGGTCTGATTCTCAATATTGATTTGACTGAAATATTCAATTTAAACTTGCACCTAAGATTTTCCTGATCTGAAATCTGATTTGTGTGTAGCAAGAAGTTAAGTCATAAAATGATAACCTTTTTGGGAGTTAAGTTTCATATAGAAATTATAAATGCAAGCTATGAAAAGGGAGTCACCAGAAGGAAGAAAGTGGGGGAAATCCCATAAAATCCAAAAGAAGTAGAGTTATATTATTCAACACCCAATTTTAGAACATACATTAACTTCAGGTTTCAACTTATATAAATCAGAAGATCTTAAGGACTGAATTACAGACTCAGTACATTCCCTGCCCTCTTCCTCCCCAAATCCTGGCATGAAGTACAGGAAAGTCACTGTAGAAGAGAGCTGTCCTTAAATTGATGTATATTGATTATTTGCTTAAGACAAGATGTATACTCAAGATGAGACGAGCTGATACACATTGACAATTCACTGGATAAATGCACTTTAAAGCCACACAACATTTCAATAGCATGAGGAACAGTTTTTGAATTCTATATTTTTACCACTTTTCAATGAGATCATTTTTTGAGTAAACTACTCCAGAATATGAATCACACTGATAGAATGCGGCAAGTCGGTCATTTCCACTTCTGCTGATACGTGTTGTTAGATGTTTATGAGCATATCATTTAAGTACACTGAGATCTGCTGACATGATTGGAAGATCTGTGTTGTTTCTGAGGGGCAGCTATTCCCTATGCTGGAGATTATTTTCAGTAATTCTTTTTTTGCTTTATTTTCATTCTTGAAACTTGCCACTTCAGCTATTTAGTGTAAGCAAGCACAGAGGCGAGATTACTGTTGTTTTTTCAATCACAAAAAATATTTATTTGCAAGATTAAGTACTTGATTATCCAATAATATTAACATAAGATATTTTACCTGGCAAATTATTGTATTCTGGCACCTTAAAGTAATGATTAATATTTTCCTTATTTTTCAGTTGATGCCCAACTCTGTGGCAACATCAATATGTACCCAGTATTCTCTTGGATACAGTCGAAAAAAACATTCTGAATACAAAAGGAACTTACCTGACCGCCCATCCCGCTGAAAATCCACATGGTACCATTCACCATCATTCACCTTCTTCTGCAAGGCTTTTATTTTTATAGTACCTGATCCCATGTCTAACAGTAGGTAGAGGTGGCCATCAAGCATCTCAATGGCAAAAAAATCAACCTTCACCATCTGTGGATGTTTGGCATCTTTTTGGTGCCTGGGTTTCCCATGACTGAAAAGAATCAGGCCATTTGGCTCAGTTGTACGAAAGTCAAATGATATTGAGCCTGTTTTCTTGGCATTCCACTTTGGCAGAGAGATGAACGACTCTGGTGTTTCAAATGTGATTGGATCTAAGGTTGCAACATTCTCACATTTAAATGCTACAACCCCATGAATCTTCATTTTAGGATCCCCTTGCTTGGCAAGTCGAGACAGCTCCAACCTTACATCGTTATTTTTATACACAACCTGCAAGCAAAGCAGAGAAGTTACTTGGAGAAATCTGACCATTTTAACCAAACAGACATACTCCTGAATAGGCACATTATTTAAAGGATAATGGTGATGATATATGAATATGATCATTTACATACAAACAAGATGAAATAACTATTTTCATTGACTAATGATCTAATAATTATTTTCATTAAACCAAACAAAGTTGCTCTAAAAATATCCCTGGAGTTAATTCTAACAATCTGAAAGAATCTGCACGTAATTTATACTATTAGTTGCAGATTAGCTTGTGTGGCCTTGATTACTTAAAAGCCTTCTCTGCGCAGCCATTCTGCTATTATAAAGAAGTATTAGATTTCTTCTTCCTTTAAATCCTTTGTCACTGTCTTAACTCTTCTGTTCATGTACAGAAAGTATACCAAGGACAGACACTTCATGATTTAACATCTTTTCAGTTTGTCCTTGGAGCTGAGGAGTAGCAACATTCATGGAATTCATGAGGCTATATAAGATAGGCAAACTAATATCGTAACAGATCAAAACAGGCAAAACCAGGAAAACCTTTGAGCCTTTTCAATTTGATTTAAAAAAACCCAACTTATATATTTTTCCTGACTGAAGACTTTTCTGATAAAAATTAAAGACAATTTTAGTTTTAAATACAGTTGATCTCTGCAGCAAATAGTCTATGAGCAAATAGTTTATGAGCGTATCATTTAAGTACACAGAGATGTGCTGACATGATTGGAAGATTTGTGTTGTTTCTGAGGGGCAGCTATTCCCCATGCTGGAGATTATTTTCAGTAATTCTTTTTTTGCCCCAATGCTTCAAATCACATTTTAACTTGGTCCAAGAAGCCTGTCATGATGCAACCATTTCCAGGGTTCTAATGTTTATCAGTGTTTTCTCAAATTGCTGCTCTTTCTGAGTTACCCATAACACAAGAGCTGCTGAGATGAGCTCCCCAATACCAAAGGAGTGCACAAGTGTTTTGTCAATACTTTTAATTGTGCAATAAATTATACACTCAAGCAAAAATACCACTGAAGGGCTGAATACAAAACCATAGCAACAGAAGCTAAAATTTTCTTCTCAGTCTCTAAGCTTAAGCCCTACATTAAAAAGCAATTTGGAAAAAAAACAACAGCTCAGCAAAACCAAGCACTTTGTGCTGAGGCTTCTTCATCTACAGATCTGCACCATTCAGGGCTGGATCGCATCTGGCCCTGATCCAATGTTCCAACTATGCAGTGTAGTTTGGAGCTGTTCAGGGGACCCACCACTGGTTTAGACTTTACATCCCTATTAGGGGTTAGAAAGTGCTTACTGGATACTTAGGATAGAGCTTCTGGATTAATTTTCTGAGACCAAGTTTGAACACATGTGAAGCCCACTCTGTCACCCAGAAAGGTGAAAACACAGCAGATGAACTGCAGAGACGTGCTACTGTCAGAAACCAAAGCACTAGCACTTACACAATCTAAGATGCCATACCCCACAAGTGATAACTGCTATTGAAAAATGATGTTTAAAGATAAAAGGAAATGATTGATAGAGTGACATATTTTTTTCCAGTAAGAATTGTGTTAATTCCAATTATATCATTATCCATAATGCAAATTTCATCATAAGACTTGTCAGAATTATTCTACTATAAATTTATCCTAAAAGTTAATAAATACGTCTCTTTCTTCATTTTATTCCAGAATGAAGTACAAATAGTGTTGTTCCCATGAGAGCTGTGTCTCCAAAGATAACAGATAAACCTCACTATGGATTGATGACAGCAGAAATGGCATTCTGCTACAGAGACAATGTGTTCTTCAATTGAAGACATCAGAAGTGAATAGATTGGACTAAATTGTAATATTAGATAGTAAGGTCCCATATTTCCATTTATCAAATACATCCACAACATCTGAGATTTCACAGACTGGGCAAAGTAGTTTAGAACAGTACTGCAGAATGCAAGTGATGTCCCTTTGGGGTGGCTTTCTGTCTTTAGAGTGAAGAGGAAGAAGCCTGGAGCTTGGGAAGTTACTTAGAGATATCTGGTCTCATGAAGCATTGACCACTTTCTATGGCAAGAGGGATTTTTGGATAGCTCCCACTTAATTTGAGGAAGTTACAGCAGCAACCTTTCTAGATTAGAATGAAAAGCATTAAACACTGCCAGAGGATGCAATAAATAAAAAAGGAACAGATTGTCTCTTATTAGAACTAAATCCTTCTTGGTAGTGATGAAAGTAAATACGGCAACAAAGAACATGAGAAGATCTTCTTAAATTAACTGCTGAACAAGAGCAGGTTCCAGGACAAGGTGAATAAATGCACAAAGAGAATTTGTTGTTTATGGACAAATCAAACTGTCCAACCTTTATGAAACTGCTTGAGTGAATATTAAAATTAGGAATTAATTGCTGTGTTAAAAAAGTCAGCAGACTAAAGGAAAGGTTTTCCTTGACGTCTAAAACAGCTTACTATGATCTGAAGTAATTTTCCAAATCAGAAATAATAATTTCTAATAAATACAGTTTAAGAACATAATGGACAAAGTGAAATGGTTTTCTCAATAACTTGTCACCAGCTCTTTAATTAACTTAATATATAATGTATGAGGGAAACGTTGCCAGAACACTTTAGTAACAGTGACAAATATTGTCAATTTTATGCCACCAATATTAAAACATTTTTGGAATCCCTAAATATTTTAAATGACAATTTCATGTTCGATATTCCACAACTGAAACTTTCTGCTGAGTAGCTACTGAGAAGTAAAAGAAGACTGCATTTTATTACACACATTGTGGGGAAACTTGAATAAAGTTTATACCTATGTTTTAGAGTGCATATGTTTTGAGTTTTAGAATACGCTTTTGTTCATTTACTCTTACTAAATGGAAAATTTTGAACTGAATTATCATGGATAATTAGTAATAAATCAGGAATATATGAATCATAACCTGTAAACTATTAACTGAACGCAGCTTGCATTTGGAAGCCTATTTCTGGGTGTTATGCTGAGATTCTTCCCCTATCCCTATCCATGAAAAATGTACTGAGCCATAAGTGAAGCATAGCAAAAAGGAGAAAAGCAGTATGTTCACAGAAATTAGTTGTCATTAAATTTTGGGGAAACCACTGAACAGTAAGGAATAATTCTGAAACTAATATCTGCTTTATAACTCATGAAGGTACATGCTTCAGAAACAACAGCCTCTAGGGTACAAATAACTTACTGATTTATCCATTATTATGCCTTTTTATTTTTTCTTTTGCTTCTGGGTACATAAGGACAAACATGCCTTTAATAGGGCTTATATTATCTGCTATTTCCATCTGAGGAACACAGCATATAACGTTAACTCAGTACATTCTCCCTCCTTTAGAGACATGGATCCACAATTAGTCAAGTGAAGGGAGTTTGCAATGGAGAAATATTTGAGTCACATTCCCCTTTACTCCCACACAGTCATTCTCCTGGCATCCATTGGGTTGGCCCCAGATTTTAGCTCGCTCTTACACTTACTTTCATACTTAAGCAACAGTCTAAGTTTCCTGCACATGAAACTGCCAGCCCTCAGGGGATTGTATCATGCCATTAAGAGCACCTTGAATTTGTCTTGTGTTCACCCTGTTAAGATAAAGTTTTAAGACCTCAGTCTTTAAAATATATAATTAACTTGTTCTTAGAAACTGCAAAAGGTCACCTAAACTCCCAAGAAAAATGGAGCAATTAGCAGTTTGCCACATAATTTGCAACCAAGCTATCCAAATTGAGGAATAAATTTAGTTTCTAAGAGAGACAGGGCAGAACATTCTACAATCAAGATACAGGCTTCCTTTGCTACCATCTAGGCTAACCACATTCTGGGTAACTTGCAATATCACAGGGCTGTGTCTTAACAAATAAGTCCAGCTTTGAGACAGTAATTATTACCATAAGCTCGGCACTCTCTTTAAGGTGGTCTGTGGTCATCTTGGAGCACAACCTAAATTGATTCAAGTTTCTTAAAGATATATCATATATAGGTGTTTTTGCAAGCTGGGGCACTACTATGCAATGAACTCCAGAAGTGTAAAGAAGTGTAAATTTATCAATGACCCTGAGAAAAGGTGAAGGAAAAGAGAAGAAATTCATACTAGGGATGTATCCTGAATTTGTAGCTTCCTAATTAGCAAATTTAAAAGTCAAGAAATTTTTAAAAATTAAAAAAAATAAACAGAACTCTATCCATTCTTCTACTGACCCTATCCCGTGAGATTTAGAACCATGAAAGGTGTGAAAGAATCCAGATGGCAACACCATTTTCAATTCAAAGTGCAGCCCTTTCCACGTAAAACATTATGAATGAGGAAAGGTCATTACCCTTAAATATTTCAAAATACTGACCACCTCTGCCAGGAACAGCTTTTCAACCACTGAGATTCTTACCCCTCTCCCTATCCATGCAAAATGTACTCAGCCATCAGGGAAGTACAGCAAAAAGGAGAAAAGCAGTACTTTAAAAATCATTTGAATTATTATGAAGCATTTATTTCAAATTACTTTACATTCTTAAAACCAAAGACGATCCTCAAGAAGCTGATCACATCACCTGATTTGCAGAATCTAGGTTTCCTTGAGAATCAAAGAGAACCCAGGATTTCAGAGCATCTACCACTACAACCTTGCTCCAAAGAACATGTCTATTCACTTATCTGAGAGATGAGGTAAAATACTTTTCTATTGCAAATCAGTTCAAATACAATTTGAATAAATGGATGAACCCAATATCAAAATCTGTTAAAAAACTGGATGACATAAGTCTTTGTTACCATAGAACAGTACTTTCATAATTTCATATTTCTGTGAAACCTGTATCACCTGTGGCTTACAATGAGCATTAATTCTCAAAAATGGAGAATAATATCATCCAAAATGGCACAGATAGGTGCTGCCAACATACAGGTTTTCCTGAAAAGTGGTTGTCAGCAGGAGGGAATTTGCTGATGTCAGAAACCGTAACAATGGGACTTACAATAAGGGAAGTGCGAGGCAATTTTTTCAGCTTGCTTTACCAGCCACTAGAATTTCCATGCTCTTTGAGAACTACCTGTTGCATGCAGCACCACATTCCCCAGAAATCCAACAGCAAAACTGACCACTAACAGTTATCGCGTATTTTTTTAGCACTTTCTGTATGGTTTTGAGCTATCTGGGAATGTCAGCCTCTCACAGCAGGCTTGTCATTTTGATAATATGCCTCCATGCATTTTCAAGGTCCAAAATCAATATATCAAGAAACACAATAAACTACAGACTTTTTACACAAAACTTAAGGAGCCCAAGTTCAAATGTTTACAATGAGGTGGATTTTTGAGCACAATGTGAAACTGCACAACACGAATGACAACAGCTATTCAAGCCTCTACATCATAAACCAGCTTTGTTTTCTGAACATAGAGAAAAATTTAAGGAGTATATTGAAGAAGTATATTGAAGGAATATATTGAAGGAGTATATTGAACAAGTATATTGAAGGAGTATGTTTAGCTCTGAGGGACTAATTTATTCTTCCTCAAGTGAAATGGTATTCATTCTCCTGAGGTCAACATTTATGCAAATGTGGTGGGGATGGTGGTGTGGTCATTGAGCACCAAAATAATACCCAGTTATCTCTAGAGTCTTACTAACTGGGAGGTAAGCCTGAGGACAACAGCATAGGGTTCCATGGTATGGATACGTAAACATCTACAGAAAACAATAGTGTGCATTTTGTTGCATTATTTTAGATCAATTAATATGGTCTGGGAAACTGCTCTGCATGATTCACCTCAAGAAACTCCTTGACTTAATTATCTAAGAAAAAACCAACCAACCAAACAAAGCACTATAGTGCAACAAATTCCTTGGGGTATGTATCTGGGAGTTTCACAATCTGCTGTTTCTTCTTCCTGTCCAGTCTGAGCATCCAAAAACCATGGAGTGCAAACATATCACACTCAAACTTTTGAAAAATATTAATTGGGCTTTTGCAAGGCAAGCATATTATTCATACAGTATGATTATGTGATTTGTTCTGCTGTTTATAGTTTTATATATAACAAGTAGATTTATAGATGAAATAGAAATAGATTAAATAAATGAAATATTTATATAACAAGTAGATTTAAAATCCAACATCCTCTCCACAGACTATTTTGGCCTAAGGTAGAAAGAAGAAAACTATTATCATGATACTTGTGTTAGAAAGTCAGGACCAGTAATCCAGGGATTTGGGTTTAACCTGCACCTAAATGCCTCACAGAGAACTTAATTTCTCCTTGCTTCTCTATAAATTGGATACACCGTCTCCTCACAGGGAAGAAACTTGCTTGAAGACTGAAGTTTAGACTACCAGCACAAAATCTATTGAAGCTTCATCCAAAATCAGACACACTTACACACACATTTCCTATAGAGTGTCAATCCCTCATTTTCTTTTAAAGGAAAACAGGTATGATATAGTTCTGACTTTCTAGTCTGCCACTACAGAGTAGAGAGCTCACTGATCATTCAGATAAGAAAACAAAATGCACCCAGATCTGTTCTAAAGCTCCACACAATAAAACTTGAACAGTCCACATCTCAGGGTGAACTTAAAAGCATAGCATCCTATGACCTGATAATGCACTTGGCAAGTGTTTTAATGCCACTCTACATGGCTAACTAAAGACAACAAATTTGTGATGTTTGTGTTTCTGTAACTAAGTAACATGGACCTTTTCTGCATTCCCCTTCCTTAAAATAACAGGATATATTGCACATCAGGCACTTGGAAAACTTCTGTTTACACAAAGCTGGCATACTTAATGCACACAAATTTATGCTCAATATAAACTGCTAATTATCATATTCCTGCAAATTCTAGTAAGGAAAATGGATACACAAAAAGGCTAAAATTACCATAAGCATAGGGAATTTGACTATGATTTCAAGAGCACACCTGTACTTCTACTGTAGCTTGAAAACCATCACTCTCCTACCCCAAAATAATGATGTAAAAAGAATGGGGAAAAAAAGTCAAATCATACCAGAAAAACACAAATCCTAAAGAACTCCCACAATTCAGTTAAAATCAGATATTCTAATTACTCCAAGGTAATAAAAAGTTGTTAATGGATATATACACCTGTAGAAATAAAACCAGTACTGTCACAAACAAAATTATAGGTATATTGTGAGTGTGTGTCCTTTGCTGTAAAGAGAAAGTCACCTGAGTTTAGTGCATGTCACCTATTTGCAGAATTAATACAGTCATCTTCTAGGCCAAGTGGTCTTTTCTGCTGGAGTTTTGAATGCGGATCCCAGAATTGTTTGCTTCTTTTCTCTCCTAGTTTGACTGCCTAAATAGAGACATTTTAAGGGGATGCCAGAAAATGTCTTTTTATGTTCTGAGTTACTGGAATATCGTTTAACATGATATATTGGCAGAACTTAGGAAAAAAGAGAAAATCAACATTTTTTTCTAACAACGTTGGTAATGGGATTGTTATGTTTTTCACCCTGCTGTGGACACAAGCCTTTTGAAGATCTTTTTTCCCTTCTTCAATAGACTATTTTGCTATTCTTTGTATGTCCTGCTGTCTGCTGCCAGACTGCTAAATGTTTCTGACTGTGGTTGCTAGTTGCTATGCTTTCTGTTTTTAAGAAATGGCTTCAAGTTTCCTTTTCTTGTTGTCTTTTTTTTTCCCTTTTCTTTTTTTTTTCTTTTACTTCCCATGGCAAGGACTCATAGAAATTTCTTGGCAACAGCTAAATTGCAGAGTTTAGGGTCAAGCTGGTTCCACAACATCTCTATTGGCTCCCTAGTAAAGATAAAGCCTTTACCAAGACATAGGTCATGAAACAAAAACAAGAGAAATAGGAACCACCAAAAGGAAAACAAAACGCATTATTTAAGGCAAAAGCAGCTTTGCATTAATATATTGTATAAAGTCTAAGAAGGAAAACAAATTATATGCTACATCCAATGACTGTTTGGGAAAGGAAAGGGCTACAGGAGACTCAATTGTCATGCTGGATTTCAGCTTTTTCCTTTTCTTTCTTTCCCAGTGCAGTAAGAGTTACCAAAGATTAGTTCTGCAGCCAAGTCAGAAACGTGTTTTTCCTCTTTCTCCATTCACTATTCTTACCCATGATCAAGCAAAAGAACTCTTTATGGACTACAAGAAAGAGGGACTGTAAAGCAGAACACAATCATTACTATTTGTAGGGTTCAAGGATTATTTCTTTAGCATAATATTCATTATATGCTAGAATTTCCCTACCTTTAGCACTTAAAGCTTTAAATTCAAGGTCAGAAAATACAGAAGCAAATAATGAAAAAAGGAGAAAAGATAATATATATGCAAGAATTAGTGTTCTAAGGAACATCTCAACTAAAGTGCATTTGAACACAACATGACAGATGTACTTAAAATATGAGTTACCTTTCATTAGGGTAGGAGTCATATGAGTTAAAAATGGAAATTATCACAAAAAGAGAAAAAATAATGAATCTTAAATTAAAAAGAAAAGCTAAAATGAGCTCAACACAATCCAAGAGGAGGAGGTCAGAGATCTGAATGCAAACTAACACAAACTTGTCAAAAATATTCAATTATCAACACATCGAACCCTGAATACCTGAAATATCTGAGCAAACATTTTTTCCATACATATTAAGCATGATTAAAAACATAGGAAAAGAACTGTAGGCTTCAAATTAAATGCAGAATGTCAATTCTACATATCCTTCAGTGAAATGAGGGAGGTTTATTCCACCCCTCACCACATTTCCTTCCTTCCTTCAGTCTCTCCCATAGGTTTTTTAGTAGCTGCCAACTTATGGCTCTTAACTTATTGTTTCTCCAGAATAATAAACACTCAACTGGCTTTTTCTTCCTCTTCTTTCTCACCTGTATAGGTTACTCCAGCCTCTAGCTGAATAGCTGGCTCTTGGCTCTGGGTATTTTTAGCTGCTCTCTGGTTTGGACTCATCTCCATTTCCCAATGCCTGGTTTGAAAGAACCTTCTGTTCCATCGAGGGGAAAATAGCCCTCTTTTATGAACTTTTGGCCAGCCTCCATTTAGAAACCTCATTCCTTCTCAGCTTTGTTGGTTGACTACTGGCTGAGTGAAGTTGGCTACTAGCTGACAAGCTGTAGAAACTTTGCTTCTCCCATTCTGAGAGCCAGCACAGTTCTTCCCTCTTAGTTTAACAGCTCTCTGATTTTGTGTGATATTAATTTAGAAATAATTTATGCAGTTGTTGGCTAAGTTGTGCTCTACCAAGATAGGCTAAATAGTTTAAAAATGGAAATGAAATTCCCACCCATTAACTATATTGGGCACATTCCTGGAAGACATCCAGGAAGATCCTTCCTGACCTTCACACGCAATTTCTTTTGAATCCTTATAATGCTTTAAAAGTATCCTTTTAGCTTTTCAGTACTGTAACATGAGTAACTCTCCACATCAGTGTTTTGAAACAATCTTTGCCTTCTCAGATACCTATGACAATTGGAAGATAAGTTTTCTGTGGTACTTTTGCATTCAAGGTTATTACGGTAACTGCAACACAAAGGTACCAAACCACCACATTACTCAGGAGCAGCTTTTCCCTCCCTAGTGTTCAATGACAGAAGGGTACAGCTGCAGGCTGCTGCCACTGCAATTCTTTACACTCTATTCTGTGCTCACCTTCCTTTTCTAAACAGCTTATATTTTCTGAAATGGCAAAGGAAGAAACAGCACTCATGCAGAGAAGTAAGAGGAAATGCAGGGCTCTTGCATCATCAAAAACCTGATCTGTGTAGTCCACAATGTGTGGGCCTAAAAGCATATTGTAATTTTCAACAAAATAAATAATTATTGGGATATTTCTAAGGCATCACCTTTCTATTTAAAGCCATCTTTAACCAGAGTCTACCTATGGGTCAGCTTTATGTTAATAAATTTTATTGAGTTTATAGCTGTCATCCAAAATAGTCTGGTTGAACTAATGAAAATTAACTACCACTTTAATGATAAGGAAGAGGGATGTGTTATTTGATTTTAAAGACATGCCATCTCATCGCAGTGAGAGGATGCAACAGAGTACACTTAAGTATGGTTTTTAAAGGGTCTGATTCTGCTTAATGACTTCCAAGACTGAGATTTTGGGGACAGCCTAATGTTAAGGGAATGTTAGATAATGCAATTTACCTTAGGTTTGGTACTGAGTGAGAGATCCTCAGCCTCAAGCCAAATCAATTCTTCTGAGAGATAATTTAAAAACCCCAAACATTTAATACTACAACAGTGTTCATCTAAGAACATTCCAGAAGAGCAGCTTGCCATATAAAATGAACTGCCAACAAGTATCTTTACACAAGTTATTGCAGCTCATTGCAATTTAACACAATTTTTAACTTTTAAAAGTATATTGTTCTGAAAATATTTTTGATTATGTAAATGTGTCTGTCAAAATAAAGACTCCTCACAGTGTTCTGTTTTTTTTTTTTTTTTTTAATAACTGTGGAGAGAACTAAGTCTGAGTAAATGGTAGACAGTGCAATTAAGCATTTATCACTTCCTTATGTCTTTCGGTACATCAGTTGAGGGTCTCAGGATTGTTCTGACATCTGTTTTCACTGTTGGAATTTTAGATTTTTTTTTTTTTTTCATTTCAAATAAACACTTCAACTTGAAGCTACTTTAAATATAAAACATATTTTGAAATGTTCTCAAATACCACTTCAGAAAAGTGGGAGGAAAATGGGCAAAAGTATCAGGCAAAAATGGTTTTCTATTTTCCCTAAAATACTTTCTTGGGACTACACATAGCATGCTCTGAATTATACATACATAAAAAAAATTAATAAAGCTATACATGGAACTTAAATAAAGAATTAAGGTATCCACATCTATGGTAGTAACTGTTGCTTGTGTTTATCTCAGTACAATTCCATTTCACAAAGCAATACAAAATTATGCAAAGAGTTGTAGCATTCATTTTCTTTGGAAAAGTTTAATAAAATTATTTTCAAGTTCAAGTTTCTGCTTTCTGTAGTGGGGCCTTAGTCTTGATGAAGAGACTTGTATTGTTTAATGATTGTGAGAAAGGCTAATTCAGGATTACCTAGCAAGCAGCTGATGATGTCTAATAAAAACTTTAATTCAGGAGTAATAAAGGAGTAACTCCTTTAAAAAAGGAGTTTTTGCCTTAATAAAGGCAAAAAATGCAGTATGAGCCTCATGACTATTGTACCCACAAAGAAAAAAGCATTTCATTTTCAAGAGAAAATAAATGAATAGTCTCATTCTGACTGAAAAATGGATTTGAATACAATACTTAGGAAGCGCAAATAAAAATACTGTGAAAAAATACTTATATAAGGTATTAATCCTAATATATACCAGAGCATGTGACTAAATCCTGCTGTGTGTACCTGTGTGATGTCAGCAGAAAACAGGAGGTCTCACTCTATCTGCTTGAACTGGAGTCTGACCCATGGCAACACCAAGTCTGGAAGTTTTTGCCTTTCCAACCGGTGTTTCACAAAGATGGAAAATACCAAGAGGATGACAGGAGGCAGGTTGCTCTCAGAAATTGTAACGTTAATAATTTGATCATGTGAAATGTGGCCCCCACCTTAGTATGGCAATACACTTTCAAAATACAAATTTATTAACTCAAATTCCTGGTAGCCTTTGATATTAATAATCTGACTAACAGAGCAGTCTCGAAGCATGATTTTTGCTATAATTCACATTATTTCTAAATCTGTCTCACAGAAATGACAAACTTGACAAGTCTTATGCTTTCCAACAACTTTCTCTGAGCCTGTACAAAAAGAAAGGTTGGCATACTGATTAAGGTGATTTATTTTGACTTGGAGTATCTTATCCATTAATTACCTAAGTTTGGCATTTGCAAACTCCAATTCAGTTATGAAGTAAAATACTATCTTTTTCATCTCTATTACTGGCAAAATGAATTGCATCTTATGTTATGACCCCTAAACTGGGAACAATTTACAAAACATCTACTGTACCATGCCTTTTTCATTTATACCTTTGGTCAGAGAGGAAAAAAAAAAAAAAAAAGGGGGGGGAAGAAAAATGTGCTCCTGCTCATCTCTTTTATATTTATTTAGCAGAAAAGATACTCATGAGAGGTTTTCTCACCAGCTTGATTATGTCAGCTTGTCAGTTCTTGAAACTGATAACAATAGAACTCCCAAACACAGATACAAAAGAAGGATTTCTGCAAAATTTTAAGGTGTCAGATGTACCGGGCATTTTGTTTGCACATTCACAATGAGCCAAAACACTTAGGCTTTTAACCACATAAGTCACCTCACTGCATTTTCAATTTATTTTATAGTTCTCTTCCTAGGCATAACCTTACAATTTGCAAGTTTGAGGATATCTGGGCTGTACATGTAACTAAATTAAAAAAAAAAAAATTGTACAAGATATAGTTCTCAGCTGAATATCAAAATAATCACTTTTTTAGACTGGGTACATATCTAGAATCACCAATACCTGAAAAATTGACTGTGAACTTTTGAATGAAGGAATATGTTCTTTAGAGCATACTAGAACACTAAAATATTAAGGTAATTGACTTAGTAATTGGTTTAGGTGTTTTTAAAACCATTTTAATTCTTATTAAATGTATGCTAAATATGTTTTAGGAAAAATTGGTGGAAATAAAAACGTAGCTTTCAGCTAAACATATTGAAACAATTGTAAAAAATTAAATAACTGTATTTTTAGTTTGACAATTAGAGGATACTGGGATTGGTTCAATAAGCACATACGGATTTTTACATTTCTACAAATCTTGTTGATTAAAATATTTTAAAGCATATATTTAATCTTTATTATCTGGAAATAAAGAAATAATTCTTGTCTCATTATTGATTTCAAGCTACCCAGCTAGAACTTGGAAAATATGCACTGTCTAAATGGCAAAGAAGCATCTGAGTCCTCAGTAGATTTTAGACATATGAAATTCCTTGGAATAAGTCTTGGAAAGGAGAACATTCATTTCATGGGGTCTTTTTCCTCTGTAACAGTATAGATTTTATATTAAAAAAGCCCCAAAACTAACAGAACAAACAGAATCAAATTATCTAATTCCTTAGATCATTAGAAGGATATAATCGGACAGCAGTCTTATTAGGAATTATCACAGAATATGCTGCGCTGGAAGGGTCCCATCAGGATCATCAAGTCCAGCTCCTGACCTTGCACAGAACAGCCCAAGGATCACACCATGTGCCTGAGATTGTCATCCAAATGCTTCTGGAGCTCTGTCAGGCTTGGTGCAGTGACCACTGCCCTGGGGAGCCAGTTCCAGTGCCCAGCCACCCTCTGGGTGAAAAAACCTTTTCCAAATACCCAACCTAAAACTCCCCTGACTCAGTTTCATGCCATTTCCTCATACTCAGTTGTGTTTCTGAGTGCCCCTAAAAGCAGAGCCTCACCTGAAGAAGCACAGAACAAATCTGCCAACTCCTTATGGATTTGACAGATGTTTCTCCAACAGAACCAAGTATCATAACAGCTGTGGTAAATAAGTATATCTTCTGAGTAAAGGTTGGAAGGACCAGGAAGCTGACATCTAGGTGTTCATGCTTGTCAATTTTACCAGCCAATTCTGGGCTCTGATGATGCATTACAGTATTATGTTCTCACAGAACTTTATGATCTTATCTGTTATATATACATCATCAAATTGCTGTTGCTAATATAATGTATCCTTAGTTAATGTGCAAGAAATCACAGGAATATAACCCACTTATTTTCTATGGTTTTAGATTAAATGACCTTAAAAAGATTAGTGTTTTCAGTAAGAGAAAGAGCCTCTTGACTGAGGAAGTGGAGAATATGGGCAAGAACATAACAATCATCTAAATATCACTCTTAAACAAGGTTTGCACCTTTATAATGTCCAGAAAAATGACATTTTGAGAATTTCTGTTCTATGATTCTGGAGGAACAAGACTCATCAAAATCTTCCTGCCAGGTTCCAGATACTTTTGTCAGTTTATTGGCTGACTCTTGAAATCCAGTCTGCATTTTGCAATCTTTTTAATTTGCCTTATCTCACACAGAGCCAAATACTCTGGCTTTTCCCCCCAAATATAGTGACAGATGAAATATAGAGAAGTATTTTCTTTTCAAACATTTTCTTGGAACAGCTTTTCCTGTATCTCGCATATTTCAATTTTAATCCTGATGTTGCTGAGTTGTGCTGAATATTTAATTTATGCTAACCTGTCACTTATTTTTTCCCCCCTATCTATGTAGGTATGAATATTTATGAACAAAGCAGTAGCTGACCTGCACCTTGTATCATCTGAAAAACATATGCACACTGGGCAAATGGAACAAGAAGGGAGGAAGACAAAAATTTCTTTTTCCATCTTTGGAGTACAAAATAAGCACTCTCAATAAGAATGGCATTAATGAACAGGAACATGTTGTTCCTTATGGTAATTATTTTAAGCATCCCATCTAAAGGCTTGAGAAACTCAGTTATTTCCAAGTCTAGTATGGGCAGAAAAAAAAGAATGAAGAAAAGGGCACAGAAAAAATAGGCACAATCTGATTGACCAGTGATATAGTTCAAGTCCACATCAAGGGACAAATAGTTCATAAGTACTTTTAATTTCTTCCTCTTAGATACTTCTTGAAAGTGGAAATGAATAATATGAAGTTGAAAACAATGCGCATCACTTCCAGCCTTCACAGCAGGAGACTGACATCGAGAGTTTGTGAACACTGGGGGCTGTTCAGTATCAAATGAGTGTCCTTCACACTGGTGTTTCAAAGGGTAAATATTCAGGACATTGCATGCATTGAAGAGGAATTAATAACTGAAACGCATGAAAAGTCCCTGTGATGACCCACTTCTCTGAGCCTCTGCACTCCCCAGTCTCCAATGATTCCATCCAGTTTGTGCCTATGCAAAGCATTCACAAGTCTTTAAAGAAATATTGTCACATCTGGGAGACAAAGTCCTCTTTCTGAAGGTCATTTTTTTTAAGGAAGTATACTCCTAACACCTTCTGTGATCATTCCCTCATATCCCTCCAAGATATATACTTTTAAGATAATATTAGTACCCAGAAAACTTACAGTTTTTAGAAATGGAGGAACAAAAATACTAGGAATAAAAAGATGAAACTCTGGTCACAGTGAAATCATCACTGGGTCTGTAAGCTTCCAGAACACCCTCCTCACACACTTCCTGTGCCAGAACACAAACATCCTACATTTTTCACACTCCCTGATTTCTTCCTCCTCTTTAAAACATTTTATTTCATGAAAGTGAAATGAATAATGTATATAAAATACTATTATGGGATATTGATTTACTAAGTCTGTGATGAACATAAACTCACTGAGCAGATCCACTGAGCAGAGTGAGTGGGAAACGTTATGGAACTACTTTCAATGAGAAAAAAATCCGTAACACATCTCTAAACTACTCACAAAAATGATTTCTAGCAAATCTATTAAGTCCTCCAGCACAGCTCTCCAAGAACAGCATGCTTCCCTGCAGAATAGCTCTTGCCTTTTTTTACAATCCACTCTGAAGTATCTCAGAAAAGACTGATACAGGGCTTTTACCAATACCTTCGGGAAAGTGCTCCACTACATAATCTATTCTAACTGTCAATCATTTTTTCCCAATATTCATCCAATCCAAATTTTCACTTTAGTAATCCCATCACATTACTCCCCTTGTGCTTCTGTGCTTTAGCATTTACACTCTTCAAATATGTATAGTTATTGTTCAGGAAAAAAACAGACCTTTTCCCTCAGCATATCAGTTTCTGTGACTGAATGCTGTTGGTCTTCCTTGGAGTGCTGTATTGCTTTACACATTCCAGATAACTGTCAGAGAAATTAATATTTGCTGTCGCTAGACAAAAACAGCCCAGAAAACCCCTTTCTCTTTCACACAGTTTTCTGTGAGCAAATGATCACTACTGCTACATCGCCAAAAAAGATTTCTGGATCCAAATATTCCAATTAAGGAACACAAGTAACTAGTTATTTTACAGGGAAAAAAAACCAAAAACCCAACTCTCATATGTAATCATTTTGGATACCTGGTCCTAACTACAAATGGTTATTAATAAACACTCTGTGTTACAAAAACAATGTAAAATCAAAATACCTTGGATGGTAATCTTTCCATTTGCATTTTAAATGCTTCAGAACCACCACTTTAGGAAAATTATTTTTGTTTTCCTCTCTCTGCTTTCTTCTCTAGTACCTCTTAACTGCATTAGATGCCCAAACTCAGCCAAACATCCTGCACCTTTCACACATCAGAGACCATGATCTATAATGATACAGTTACTTGACAAATTTAAATGTCTTTATGATCATGAACATTTTCTCGTAGACTTTCTCCAATCTGCTTTCCATTGAAAGTCCAGGCTGGAAGGGGCCCTCAGATCAGCTGGTCTAACCTTTTATGGGAAAGGGAGCCCAAGATTACCTGGCATGCTGTCCAATTACATCATGAAAACTACCAGCAGTGGGGACTTCACAACTTTCCTGGGGAGGTTATTCCAGTGACTGATCTCATTTTACCAAATTTATTGCTTATATCAATAGAAAATGTTTCTGGTGCAATGTGCACCCATTTCTCATTGTCTTCTCTGTGTCAGTTCCTGTGAAGAAAGAGCTTCTGTCCTGTTTGTAGCTGCCCTTTAAGTACTGGAATGCTGTGATGAGGTTCCCCTGAGTCTTCTCCTTACCAGGGAGAAAAGACTCTACACTGCTTCAGTCTTTCGTCTTGGGGTAAATCATTCAGCTCTTCTGCTCACCTTTGTGGCACTTCTTGGGATCCTCTCCAGTCTTTCTACATATTTTTTAAATTTTGCAGACCAGAACTGGGCACAGTACACCAGGATATCCCTATCTCCTTCATTCAGGTTATATTTCTTTATATAAACTTCTGAAGCTTTTGATAATCATCCCTATAAAAGCTGTTCTGAAGAATTCATATTTGTGTTCCTCCTGCATTCATAACTGTCATGTTTGAGTTCACCTTCCAAGTACTTATAGCCATAGTGAGTTTTGGAGACTTACAATTCTTGACACATGATCTAATTCTCAATTTCATCTTCCCCATTAAAACTGCTATAAATATTGACCTTTCATATAACATTCTTTCAGCAAAACTGAAGAACTCCAAAAGTCCATTTACTTCTAAATCAAACTCCTTTTTTAAACCTGAAGAAAAACACTTAATCATTCTAGCAAAATACACTGATGCTCCTGGATTTTGAAACTATTTTTTCACTGTTCTTTATTCCCTGTGGTTATTTTCTGTTCCTTCTGAAATTACATCCTTAAATTAATCAGTAAATTGCATTCTTTTCTGACATGAACTCACTTTTTGGTTACTAATGATATAGTCCTCCAATTTTCCCCATTTTCATTCACTTTCAGATCAGCAAGAAATGGACTCAGGATGTCTCTTTTGGGATCCTCTACTTTCTATTCAGCGAGTCTGACTACTCTGTAATTTATGAATATCCTTGCTAATTTGCTGAAAGCGCTACTCAACAGAGATGCAGGTAGTTAAAAATTTCCCATGAGTATCCTTTTACATGGAGTATTTTCAGAAGAGACAGAATTTCTTCAGAGCCACTTGAAATATGTCTAATGTTTGTTTTGCTTTGTTTATGTTTCTTCACAGGAAAATTATTCAGCAGTTTCCTAGCACAGTAAGTGTTTTTAAATATTATGGCAACCCATTTACTTGTTCCATTTCTGTTTCTCTTATACAAATTATGTTACAGTAATCTATACTGATGTTTATTAAAAAATTAGCTCATTAAGTTCATCTGAACCCACTAATGGATTCCACATACACTTTCATTGGGAATCTCACTTGCTTTCTCTGGACATTTTCTGTATGTACAGCACAGGTGTCTCATGGATCTTTTTCTCACTTTTACTGGGACAGTGAATGTATAGGTCAAGTTATCTGTTTTAAGCAAAAGTAAAGTTTCCTTTACTGTATTTCTTGGCTATTTTAAACACCACATGATAAGCCCCACAGGATCTGATTTCAGGAAGCAAGTAATACATGTTCTCATATTTTCATATTATTAATTTATATTACTTTAGTTATTCCTCTTAGCCCAAAAGATATTAAAGTGCCATAAAATTGTTATAAATAAATATGCCATTCAATACAGCCTGATCACAGTTAGACTAAAGATGATGAGATTTTTTGAGTCTGAGATTTTCTTTCGAAGCAACAGTCTGTAAGATTTTCCTCAGTAAAGTCTTGATATAGCTCCTACTAAGGTCAGCAGAAGTTAGTGGCAATTACATCAGCCTGGAAATCAGGGATAATTAGGCGAAAATCTGTGTATTAATTGACCTGGGAGATGCAGGAAAAAACTATGAAGATGAAACAGCTGAACTTTGAATGTGCATGCTTAAAAGCCAGTCATTAAAAATCTGCATAATGTACCCACATTCTACCTGGTTTTATATTAGCATTTATCAGATCACTCTTCAGGAAATACAGATGTATTCTGAATAGAAATTGAAGCCTTCTGATTTAAAAGGAACCTGAATAGTCTAAATACCTCTGGAAAAATCTTGTATGCTCCTGGTGGATTATTAGCTAAACATTAACATTTAGTAGTGGAATCTGCACAGAAGAAGGATATTAAACTGAAAAAAAATCATGATGATGAAGGATGAGATAAGGTAGAGAAGGTACAGAGAAGATCAGCAAGAGTGACCAAAAGACTGGAAAATATAGTCCACAGAAAAAATCCCAAAGGATTAAAAATGATTGAGTTAACAGTGAGGTGGAAAACTGTCACAACACAAAAGTACCTATATGCAGCAGGGAAATAAAGTAGGTAACACAGGACCCAAACACAAAGGAAAATAAAATGAAAATAGATCAATTCTGGTATGAAGACACATTTACAACAGGGAGACCATTTCACTACAAGAAATATTTCCTGTGAAATGTGGTAGATTCTACATTACTATATATATATAAATAAAATGTGGGACAGTGAAAACTGTACAATGGCTATGGTATTTGAGAAAAATTAGTTCAGCTAAACCCAATGACCTATTTTATACAGGAAACCATGTTAGATTATCAGCGTTCCTTGAAAACTGTGACAGTTTCAATTAATAGGAGATTACAGAATAGGGACAATCTTCAAGACTATGAGTGTTAATACTATGAGTGTCAAGATTCCACTTCATTTTTATATGGATGTAAAGGGGTCAACATAATTACAGAAGTCAATGGACTTGCTTAGTGTTAGCTGAATAAATCACTGTTGCCTATTCAAGCCCTGTGCATTTTTTTGCGAGTAACAAGATCATCCACAGCTTCATAAGATATGTGGCTTCAGCCATTCAAGGATTTCTTAGCATTTTCCAACCTGGAATTATGCTTGCATATGATACACTGTAGGTAGGTATCAGGAGAGAAGAAGCCGTAGAGAATCAATGTTATGAACCCACAGGTCAGGAAACGGGCTCCATCCAACATTCTGCAAAGGCACACAAAAGCTTAATGAGCCTTGCAAACCAGCTATATGTGGAAATTTCAAGAACAATATCCTCATCATCATGTCTCCTTAAACATGAGCACCTTGTTTATTTACCTAAAAGGAGAAAATGTTCCCCCTTCTTAATTATTGAGACGATTTTTGAGTGTGATATGTTGAAGGCAGCTCTGGTTTTGCGCTGTGGAAATCAATGGAAGCATCTCCAGTTTTAGAGTAGTGTCAGGGCCAACTCCAATTAACATCAAGTGGTGCGTTACAGAAATAATGTACATAATGTAATTGATTCTAATGGGAGGTACATGAATGATACATCAGGCTACAACTTTTATTGATGACAATTAATTCCTGGGCATATATCCATGGAAGCTCATCCTCTGCTAAATCTCCTATACCAGCCGGTAACCAAATTTTCTTGCCAAGGATTCACTCCTGCTAATACTGGAATCTCACACTGGCAATGTAAATCAACCAGTGTAAGTGTGAAAGCTGTCCTGCTTTCTAAAAATTGGACAGAAACCCTCTCTGAAAACCCAACCTCCTTCAATTCAGACTTTCTGAAGTCTTCCAGATTCCTGCATGTGACTTCAGACAATGAAAGCAGGAAACAGTGAAAACTAATTGATGCTGAAATATACCAAATGCTGCAAGGGTCTGCATCCCAAAGACCAAATGGATAGAGAGCTTCCTTAAGAAAAGTTTTGGGGTTTGGTTTTTGTTGTTAGGTTTTGGTTTGATTTTCATTTTTCATGGGTGATAAACTATATCCAGGAACCTATTTCTCATTTCAACTGAAAGTGATTATACAGGCACTAACAGATGTAGAAATATTTCATTTTATAGTATCATACTCCTGTGAAAGAAAGCGCTGGGCAACAAATTAAAATAGGACGAGCAGCTTTCCAGTCTGCAGCAAAGCCTGGATTTGTGCACTTGCTTTCTCACTACACTAAATACATCTGTGGAATTACAAGAAAATAATCATCATAGAGAACAAGAACAAAATTCTGTTGCAAATGTTTCTCACCAGTATTGAGAAAGCAACCACAATCCATTACAACAAATGGCTAGAGAGAAAATAAAACAGCAATTAACAAATAGATTTGGAGCAGTTCCATCCTCAATGCACCAACATGGTGGAAAGTGAACAATTGATTGTTAAAGAACATCTATCTAGTCTTGAGAGATGACTCTTTTTCATCTATTTGGGATGATGTAGCTCTATCCACTTCCTATTAAAATCCAGATGCACATATGATTGTGTGCTTTTTAACCAGAACCAATGTTTCTTCTGTTATCATCTTTGGTATACAGCAGCCTGCAGAACTAGTACCAAATAAACTGCATCAAAGCCTCAATTCTTGCTGGAGTGAAATATGATCATCCTGAGGAGATTCAGTCCCTTAGCCAAGCATTAACCACTTTAGGTCATACTGCACAGTACCAACACCAACTTCAAGACTTTCTGTAAAGCATATGTATTTCAGACTTACACATAAAGCAACCTGTATTTAACAACTTTGTTGTACCATGAACACACAAATTGCTAATAATCATAAATACTGAATATTATTTATTTCACTAGTATTCATACAGCAATAACAGTGTTCGCATAAAACTAACTCTGTGATCATGATCTAAATATGAAGAGGCATAATCAAAGTCAGGCGGTCTGGTGTTCATATCAAAAGAGTGCCACACTGAATTGTAAATTTATTGTGTATTTGGACTATTCAAAATGTTTTTCTTGCAATTGATATGTCAGAAATACATAGTCTTAAATACCTACAATTTATTCTTTATATATAAAATTAAGTACTAAATTTACAAATTTTAAACTCCTTCTGTTAAAGCTGGCTTTCTGCTCTGGTCTATGTTTATGTTTGAGTATTTTTTTCTCTTATAGCTCTAACATTTATCTCAGAAAAAGCTTTATAAATTCATCAGAGAAAACCCTGTAAGTGGGGAATTCCATTTGTTCCATACATGGCCAGTTATAAAGCATTAAACATTTCAAATTTGGCAGACTGCTAAACTAGTAAGTGAGTGAATGTTCCACAGACCTGATTACCTGTCACAGCTTAAAAGATCAGCAGCTTGTAGCAACAATGCCCATAACATGCTATTTCTGTAGCAAGGATTCAGGAAGGAAAAACCAATGCCACAAAGCAAAGCAACAATGCTGTTTTGCTTCCCTGTGCCTTATTCTTCTTCACAAAGCCTTGAGTTCCTCCCCTGTTTTCTTCCTACAGGTATTATATGGAACAGGATCTCCCCAAAACCTGGAGAGCAGGGAAGATACCTCTGAGCTGGGAAATTCTATATTTACAGTTTCTAAGGTGAGATTCTTATTGCCTTTCAACATATTTAATAGTCTTTTAAAATTGTCATGTATATATTTATATAAGCATCCTCTACATAGATTTGATTTAAAAGGTAAACATGGGCAAATTTGGCAGTTGGTAGACCCTTGATGGTAGACCCTTTCCATCCTCAATAAACTTACTTTTACTGAAAGTAATTAGTGATATAAGGAGGGTTTATGTGCCAAATATTAGGCTTTATGTACAGCATACAAGACATTTCACAGCATAATCCCTCCTATTCCTTGTGCATCCAATTTGCAGCACTGGATGGACCCATAACAGCACAGATACTTCTATCTTTGAGGCAACTCTAGGGAATGAAGCCTCAAAAATCAGAATAAGCTCTATCTGTGTGAACAGAACATCCATCTTACACCTTTAGCTACCATTATCATATCTAAGAGCAGCCAGATGGCCATCTGGTGAAGGTACTATTGACAAAAATGTCACTGATAGAAAAGAATTGCCATTCCTGATTCTCTGTAAGACCTTGAACTCTGTTAATCCTTCAGGATTACTCTTCACAAATTTATGATCAATGAACAGCAACCTCTTTAAAACATGAGATCTCTACTTGCTTTCACTGAAATAAAGAAACAAGTCCAAAGCTATATCTTTCCTTCTCTTCTAAATATACATACAGTGAAATTGCAGCCAGGCCACCTTCAGAAAAAATTATCATTAAAGGTTAGAAGCTTGAAAAGGAAAAAAATAACAAAGTTTATTATTTCACTGTCTGCTGATAAAGATTTTTCTCTTCTTCCCTCCAACTGAGGAAACTCTTTATGCTATATGCAACTTTAATTCCAAGAATGTTAAAATCAGGATATGAGAGAAACCCCTCTCTTCTTATGTTAATTCTAGAGTTACCTTGTGAGAGACAGTAAATTTTCACTGAGACAAATCTACTTTTAATTAGAATTGCTATTTGCACTCTAGTATTAAATTTCTTCTTCATTAGTTATTGGTACAAATGTTACTAAAAAGATTCAGATATGATCTTCATTTCTATTCCACTGTATATTTAATGCTACTGAACTTCTTGTCATTCAATACACCAAATACAATGAATTAGAATATACACTTATATCCTTCCAATTAACATATGTGCACTTTTGCCTTTTTTTTTTCTTTTTTTTTTTTTTTTTTTAACCACAGTAAGGCCAAAATGTTTCACTTGGAGATACTTCAATGCAGTACAACAGTTACTCTTATCAAATAAATATAATTGCAGAAGTTGGGAATTCTTCATACTACAACTCCATCATAAAAAGCTGCTTAAATCAGCCTGAGATTTCTCTATTAACTCTCAAATTATGTAAATCCAAAAATGTAATCTTTTCTATAAATTTTAAATATACCTATGCCGGAGCAATATCTGCTCTATATGCCAAGCTACTTAATCAGGAAATTAATAATTAAGGTATCCTTCTGTTATAATACACAGAGCCCAGGTAGCTGTGTGCATTTCATTTTTGCAATTCAATCCTGTGCCACCTTTAAAAGCAATCTGCTCTATCCACTATCTTGAATAATGACACTAAACTGAAAGCAAAACAGATTAAATTCTATGCCTTGAAATATAGGAATTCCTCTATGAACCAGTAATAGATTATGATAGAATTTTTTTTAAGGAATAGTAGTATCTATTAGGCAAGTAGTATGAACTTAAATACTTGCCTACTTTCTTGTGATTTACAAGGAATAACAAAGCATTAGGTAACTAGATTTTGCTATCTCTAAGCTTACTTTTCATTCAGAGTACTGCACAGATTGGAAAGAATATTTCAAAAGGCCATATTTCACTATATGAATTTACATAACGCTGGGGAGGAAGGCAGGGTTCAAAGACACCTTTGTTCTTTTTCCTACTTTTTTAAGCAAAGGACTTGTATTGTTTTCACAGGTGCTTTAAGACTTTGTGAAGTAATTATAACAGGTTAAGTGAAATAAGAAAAATAAAACATACTTTATAAGAGTGCTTTATTAAGAGTGCTCATATTCCTCAAATCAGGAAGCCTGGAATGCCACAGAAAAAGTAATTGTCTCTAAAAAAGTAAAAAAAGGTACTGGTAAAACCAAAAAGTGTACTAATCACTACTGCTCTTACTGAAGGATAGAATGAGTTACAGTCTTAATTTCAGTTAGAAAAAACACACCACTGAGTGCACACCTACCCCATCATACATTTATGTATTTTTCAAAACAAGTCTTGCAATTTCACTTGAAATTAAAATTTCTATTTTTTTCCTTTTTCTTTCATCCTCAGTATGATATACAACATATTGATATCAATGAAAAAAGACACAAGCCATTGTCCCCATGTTCTGAAGGCTACACACTTGAGAATTTCTATTTTCTTTTAAACACTTTTCTCTGTAAATGGACCTCCCTACAACAGAGCATTTTTAAATTCCATACAGGTAACTTTAAAAAAACCTTCAAACCCTAATAATTTGTATGCCCTCCTCACTCCTAAACTACACTTTCCTAAATACTTGTTTCCTGGTAAAATTACTTAATTCATTTTTCATTTTTAGCTTGGTTTTACAATTTACAAAGTGTGTTTGAAATCACAGACTCCATATTTCAAGCTCATCTGTTGTGAACAAAAATTTGCTTTTTTTTGCTATGCAGAGCAAAATTGCCATATTTCAAGTTTGGTGACACTTTAACGGGCACCAGGATTAAACATCTCAAAAATCTTCCATTCTTGTAGTTCTAATTGAAGTTTTTTATTAAAAAACACAATACTCAGATGCATCATGCATGAGTTACTTCATTTTCCCCCTAAGCTACATGATATTAAAAGCATCTGATATGAATGTCAGGTGCAGTGGTTCAGCTAAGAAGTGACCATAAAACCACTGCAGGAATTACTTCAACTTCAGTGAAATCTCAAAGTTCCTCTAGCTTTAAAATATTTAGAATCAAAAGGTTTCAAAGGAAAATGTTAAGTATTTTCTGCATAAACAGCAGGAGCATATACAGAGCACAGGATGATGCTTTCAGAAAAATACATGTTTGTACTGTTTTGTCCATTCAAAAATATTAATATAAATAGGCAATAAATAGAGAATACTCTAAAATATTGACATGAACTCCATGGGAACCTGCTAGGATTCTGTCAGTTGTTCTTGTAACATTTGCAGCAATGTATTATAATTTAATATTTGAAAAAAGACAGTTGCTTTGATCCTGGGAAGTCCAACGAACCCTCAGATTTGCTTTGTATTTGAGTATTCAACATTTAAAAGTAGAGGCCTGAAAGAAACCTCTAACAGCTTAAAAAAAACCCAAAAAACCTACCAAAAACAGGAAAAAAGAGAAAGAAATTCTTTACTGTCTGAAAACTTTCCTTGGTATTTATTTAACAGGGTGAGAAAGAGAAAATGAAAAATTAGTTCAAAACCTCTCTGGATCAAGACTGAAACAGAAATTCAGTATCATTATTTCAATATAAGGAACCTATCATCCACAAATGTGCGCTGTTTTTCTCTTATAGCATTCTTTCACCCTTTAACACCTTTCAACAGACAAGGCTAAAGCTGTTAAAAATACATTGTTCTTTTAGAAAAATGACCCTGTTCTCTATCAATACCAGTCAAAAGGCTGATGCTCTTGCTCACATTAAATAAAACACCATATAACAGAAAAAAATCAGACCAATTTCAACTGGCACAATCCCAATGTGACTGATATACAAGATTTCTACACTTCAGACTACAGAAAATAAAAATGTTGGAATGATGGAATAGAATTAACAATTGTCATAGCTGATCCTCCCTCCTTGGCTCCAGAATTAGTGGCCAGAAAGGAGTAGAACAAACCAGCTTGAGAAGTTTATTTTGCCTTAGAGTTTTTTTGGACGGTTATAAGTTACAGGCTCTGAATGCTTTTTCTTAAGAGGACTAAACACAAACTGCAACTGTTTCATACTTCAAATGAACCTGCATTAGCTACAGTGAATAAAGGAGAGTTGAAAAACCTCTTAGCAGTGACCATTAAAAATTGGAGCTCGAAGCAAAGAGAGATCACGTGGTTTCAAGATACATAAAGATATGTAAAACTATATGTAAAGTGTTGATATCTTAACTTCCACATTCACCTATTATTCGGAAATGTTCCCACTGGAATGTGGGTTTCCTATCTGCTGTTGATACCATAATACTCCCTAGTAGTGTCTATATAATTCTGAGAGGAGCAACATTTCCTATACTGTCCCACTATTGTGATTTACTAAGCCTATGTCACTTGGTCTGCATTTAATTTGAGACCTCATTTACTCCCAGCTTTGTAATTCTTTGTTGGGCCAAATCCAGTGATTTTGCTTGGCACACTTACCCTTCCATAGGAAAAATGCATGAATAACCAGGGGCAAGTGTAGACATGCAGAATTAATATTCTTGTTCTAGTTCACAGCAGCACAAACAAAAGTAATTCAAGAATAAAAGAAGTTAAAGCATTCATTTAACATGGCCAATGCTGTTGCACTCATCCAAAGTGATCTCATGCCACCTGAAACTATTTTCACATTTAGCTTAGTATTGTCTGGGGAAAAGAAATTAGCATTAAAAATACATATGCAGAGATGTTTACTTTGGGTAAAGTAAATTGTGATTTTGTTTCAAAACTGTGTTTAAAACTTAGGTTCTTAGTGATTTCAAAAACAAACCCCCAGGGATAAAAGAAAAGAATCTTAGTATTTAACCTTTTTTTAGTCTGATGATAGAAGGCAGACAAAGCTCCATTTTCATGCTTACTTAAATCAGTCAACATTTTAAACAACTGATTTCTATATTGACTCAATTAGAGTCAATGTGCAAATCTTAAAGATGCTTTTTATTTCAGGTAGAACTTAACAAATTCTGACTATATCAGATATTATAACAGCTGTTGAAATGTTCAAAACACTGTAACGGGAGTTCTGCAAGGCAGAACTATCTTGTAAGTGCTGACATAAATAGAAATTATATTTTACAGAAATAAATGCCTGACAGCTCTATGTTGTGCCTCACAAATATATATGGGCCACAAGAATGGCAGTAACTACTTTTTCTTCACTCATAGTCAAGAAATTTAAGGAGGATTTTCAACCACAGCTAGGTATTGTGGGCAGAAGCAAAGTATATTTACATATTTATGTCAACTAAACATGGGGAGTTAATTTTATTTCAATACTGGCCACATTTTATATTGAATACTAATATTGCATTGCAGCATGTGTAATTGTTTTTATAAATTATCTCTGTATGCATATACTTACAGCCACTCAGGAGGGGAACACAAGAGTGTGAGCATTAAAGCTCAATACTTACATGAACATCACCAGGCAAAAAACAGGAGCAGTCCAGAACCTCTGTCCTCATGGTCTTGGCCATTAGTCATGCTTTTTCTAGCACTGTTATATTAACATAGCCTAAATATCAGACCACTGTTCTATTATCAGAACAAATCTGAATTTCACACAGCATCATGATTTCAGCAAGGCAGACAGGCAGGGAATTCCCTACAAAGAATAAGCTGGTTCTGCCTGTACTCACTCAAGAAGGTAGAATAAAAATTTTATTTTCTGAAGAACCAAACCCCCCCTCCCACATTCTAAACACACCATCATGGCTCCTGGCCGTGTTTGTAAGAAGTGGCTGTCTCTGCTCTGTGATCAGCCAACTTCTCCTGCAAAGCCCGTTGGGTCAGACCTTCCAGAGCAGGAGGCTGAAGGTAGGCCGAGTTTCTTAATTTCAGGCAAATGTATACACAAAGAACATAACAAACTGAGATATAAATGTGGCAGAATTAGGATCTAAGCAACCAAACCTGTGTAAGCTTGTCCTTCAGGAGAAGGGGGGAAAAAAGCGCCAAACACAACTTTACAGAATTTAAGTCAACTTCCAGCATCTCCATGTGACACTTCCAGACACCACCTTCATGAACAGAAACTGCTGACTTGCAGATTCCAGGATAAAAAGTTTGAATTTCACATATTATACATATATATTTTATAGATTTGTAATAGGAATAAGACTGTTACAAATTAATAACAAATGAAAATATGTAAGTGAGAAAGCAGCAACAGAACTATCAGGGTTAAAAGAATGGCCTTTCTGGTTAACAAGGAACACTTCTTCAGGGAAACCACGCCCAAAACATCATTCCCAGATGCAAAATCGAGAAAAAAGCTATTTCTGTTGAGGCAAGCGCTCTGACAGGGGCACAGCACAGACACCCCCTCCACAGAAGACAACAACCTGACAACAGGAGGATGGCAGCATGCTTGCAGTCAATCACACCAGCTCATTTTCCTGCTAGTGGAACACGGGGAGACATATGGCACACACACCTTCCCAACTGAAAACAGGCAGCGGTTGCTGCTCATTGTTTAAGAGCTACAGAGCCTGAAGTAAGCAAAAATCTGAAGCAAAGTAACCACCATAACAACTGCTGACTTGTAAACATGAAGACAAAGCAGCAGACCAAAGACTAGTTTGTCACTGTCAGCAAAGGGAGCCCAAGAGTGCTTCACAGCCAGCACGCCCTTGGCTTTGTGCTGAACACCAGAATTCCAGGCCACACCACTCAGATGTTTTGATGGAAAAGTTGATGAGAGTGAATGAGTGAAATCTATGGAGTACAACTGTGACCTGCTCAAATAATTTACTTTGACATTTTGCTACTTAAAAAAACTACAGCAAACCAAACAACCACAACAAAAACTGAAAAAGCAAAAACTAAACAAACAACATAAAAAAATCACTTTGCTTCTCTCAAAGGCTTGCACAATTTTGTTTAGATACTGAACACCTTGATCAGGTTTGATTAAAAGCTAGCAAAGCCTAGGGTAAGTCTACAACAGCAGAACTCCAGTGTCTTAAACAGAAGCCAAATGGTTCTTCTGAATTAGCATCTCTGTATTTCACTGAAATGAAACAGAAATCAAGAAAATTAAAACATGATAAACGTCAATTAGAACTTCAACATGCAAAAAAATCCATGCTTCACTCCCCCCCAGAAATATTTTTGTGGTTTGTATTCAAAGTTTTGCTTCAGGCCCTCTCAGTTTCTCTCTGAAATACATATTGCTTTCTTGTTTGTTTGTTTGTTTATAAATAAGTAGATTTCTAAAAGCATTTACTGCATTTTATACAGAAATCTGCTATTTATTAATTCATTTATGTCATGCCCCAAGTACCAAAAAACTGGCAGGCTGGAACTTATAATTCCCAAGATCATTAGAACATGAACCCTTCCACTTTTGTAATATTCAGTGTCATAATAATTGCAAAGGTCTGCTAAACTACAATTCCAGGACTAGACAAAGCTAGTAGAGGACATTAAATAAATGGAGATTATTGACAAAAAGAAACGTCCTTTAATGAAAAGCTAAATTAGTGAAGGATTTGGAGGGAAAGTGAGATAAATTAACTGTAATCATTAGTAAAAGCTTTGAAGGCCAACCCATATCACTTAATTTAGAAAACCTAACTGACACCACAAATTAGGATGATTGCAGAGAGCTCTTTGTCCACAAGCAGAACATTTACAGAACACAGTAGCAGTTCAGGCCAGAGCTGTAAATACCACCAACAAATTCAAGAGTCAGCAGTCATTTTCATAGTGCTGGGAGTGGAGAACAATTAAAGACACCCTGGCTGGTTGAGTCACTGAGGTTGACATAAATCTCGAGTACCACTGGAGAGAAGTGCTAAATCTCAGCTTAGCAAGCCCTTGCCTGCTTGTGGTCAGTGAAGCTTCTGAGTTGTCAAGGTGCAATATTTCAGGGGTCTGCTTACAAGATCTGTTTCTTTTCCTCATCAGTATCGATTGCTCCTCCCTACATTATATTTTCAATAGATGCATTTTAAATTTTAAACTAAAGTTGATTCAAATACATTAAACTTTTAGTAGGCAGCTTTAAAAAACCCAAAACTCTATTTTTAATATAAACTAATGTGCATCCATGTGCTATTTATTGCTCCAGATGATGGAAAAGACTTTAAATGTGGGAATCCAACTGATTCTTGTCAGCATGGTGCAATATTGCACAAAAACAAAATTCAGGAGCCATCATTTGCAATCCTCCTGAGCTTCCAAACAATGCCCAATCGGTTCACTGTTGTATTCAGCAGTGACTTGCATTCATCTGTACCTAAAGGACTATTATAAAGCAGAGATCAAAGATACACAGCTACTTTGATAAACAAAAGACTGACAGGGGCCTTTCACAGATCAAAGAACTACTCATAACAGCTGTAAGAATGAATATTTTTTCCATACTAGCACTCCTAATTTTTCCCTACACTTTCCTGGAGTTGTCCTTTTTTCAGATAATACTTAGAGAATCAAGAGAACTTATATTAAAAAGCATTCTCCCACCATTGTCACTTGCTGGTAAACATGTTTACGAAAAAAAAAATACACTATAAATTGCCATGTAATAACTCAAAGTACAGAATGTTCTTTAGCAAAGTAGCATTTCAAAGTGTGTTATCATTCTATGCATATAAATGGCAGAAGAGGCTTAATGTCAAGACATGACCTTTTCAAAAGAGAAAGATGGATGCACTGAGGAATATATCCTCTCCACTATCACATTTACTTCATATAGCCCCTCCAGATGAGGTACACATCTTCCAACTCCAAAATACACAGAATTTAGTGTCTCTCTTCTCACTAAAAACTATAGCTCTTTTCTTTAAATTCTGTGCCAGTGACTCCTTTCTCAAGATTATATCTATGTTCATGAGAACAAAATCCCCCTGACCTTCAGTGAGTCATCAGTTGACAAATATCTTTACAAAGGCACCTCCATTGCAACGTAGCAAAACGTAGCATTTTATCTGTGTTGTTTTGGTTTTTTCTTCCTTGAATGTTGAAATGATTCCTTACACATTAACACATCAGCTTCTCTGATAGTCTTAGCAACACGAGATTTATTCATCTGCTATCCTTCAATACTGCTCTCCTGAGTCACTCAGAAGAGGACTCAGAACCCACAGATGTCTAGGAAAACGTTTGCCAGACATTTCCCAGGAGCCAGCTTGCAGCAGATACTAAATACTGCCATTAAGTATCACATCTTTCCTGGGAACATATATTTTTCATGTCCAAAATAAATATCTGAGAGCAGAACGATAACAGCAAAAAGGGAGAAGCCAGACCAGCCAGCTAAAGATTGCATGGAGAAGAGACACAAGATTAAAAATTAATGTGAAACAAAAAGAAATAGTATACCCAACAAGGCACTACAAATGCAGAAATTGTGATTTTTTTTTTTTAGGCAGATGGAGGATGTCAGAATTAGAACAGCTATAGAGACTTGATGATACCAAATTTGCATTAGAATTCAAGCATGAGTTTTCTTAAGAAGAACAGACTGTTTTCAGAGCAGAAGGCAGACAGTAACCATAAAAATAAAAATGGGACCAAAATTAGAAAACAAACAAAAAACCAAAAAAACCCACCCTCAAGTTAATTAGAAGAAAGAAGTCCAAGAAAGTTAGAAAATTGCAGCAAATAATGTTTATCCTGTTTGAAAACATGCATCTTCACTGAACTTTAAATATTAGTACAACGTAAGAACTTTCCTCAGGTGAGGTAGTTTCACAAAACCTACAGCATTATTGAACAGCCAAAGAGAATGTGGAATTTTTTACCATTTTGAGGTATTTTACCCTACATTTTTCAGTTATTTCAACACTTTAACATTTAGTTAGAAATAGAGCTTCTTAAAATATCCTGTTCATGTCAGAACTTTATGCTGCTTTGGAAAAGACTCCTTTTCTGTTGATTTAGGCACTTCTATTCTGCTTTCCAAAACAGTTTCTCCCATCAAATAAAAATCCACTAATTTGCATAAAGAGCCACTCTGGAGGGATGCAGAATAGATTGTTTCAATGCATACTTACAGAGTATAGCTAAGTATAGTAGTGACATGCCAATTAAAGTAATTTGGAAAAACAAAGCCAAGATGTGAACATTTTGCTGGCAGAGTAGTCACTGTTCCTGGTATAGTTCCAAATAATAAGTTTGGTCCCAGTCAGTACACTCATGACATAGGTTGTCCTCCATGTCCCCTCTCCGTTCAGCACTTCACTGGGTCAGGACTTAACTTCCCACAGAGCCAAACACAAGCAATACAAAATTTTAGTTTTAAACTAATACAAATAATGCACATAGTAATTAACTTTTAAAACAGACAGCAGGCCCTTAGCTTTCCATTAAAAAAGAGATAACCATGAGTCTGGACTTCTTTCAGATTTGAATTAATATTTCAATAAATGTTGAAATGTTGGTATCACCTATAACCACAGCAGCAGTCATGGAATAACACATGCCATACCACCAAACTTATATATACCTAAAATTTGGCAAACAACCTTTTCTTAGTTGGGTAACTTAGTTATCTAATTACATTTACAGTAAACCATGCTAATATTTTAGTCAGATTTTTCCAGTGTTCACTTGATGACACTCCTTGTTTAAAAAGCATTGAAGATGCAATGAAAGAGCTGTTTTAAGGCAGCTTTAGAAGGTCTCAAACCCTTAGGGCAGCACAGATTATTTACAGCAAAGTAGGGTGAGAAACAGAGATGTATTGAAACACTAGAATAATCTAATTAAATTTGGCTTTTTTTCAGTAGGGATTTAATTTTCTCCTTTTTTCCTTCCTTTTGTCATTTCTTAAACAATATTTTATTCATTTTTAGTAAAGATATTAAAATGAAGACAATTTGGACATCCCAAACCATCACCACAAAATATATTGTTCCTCCTCTTGCAAAAGGATGGGTCCTCTAAACATTGTTCCCTTTCACAGAGAAGCTCTGCTCTTCCTTGCTCAAAGTTAGATCTCAGAGGTTTTGGGCAAATAGTGTTTAGAACAAAATCAAATTCTGTACTTGAAAATGCACATGCAGCTTTATGAGACTTGGGACAGGCCTGACAGTTGTAATTCTTTATCTTAATCCTCACAATGACACATACGTTGATCTGCAGCCCTGTCCATAAGTGTGGGAAACAGAGAACTTTAAATAGATCTCTAAGGCATAAGGAGGTGTGTAAGTTTAAATTTCTCTATTAAGCATTATGCAAAGCTTAAGTGAAACACTGTTATTTTTAGACTAGGTCCAGTTCTCTGCATACAGAAAAAAAAATACTTAATCTCCAAAACATTTATTTTGCCACCATCATTACTTTCTGGCTTTACCAGAAGGTCAAAGTCAAAGTGAGGTTCTGTAAAAAAAGTAAGATAATCTTTGCACTGAGGAGTTTTTGATCTGTCCAATATGCCTTTACTTGGCCAGAGAAGTGACTCTTGCAGTGGTGCACAAACCTGTAGAATTGGTGCCACTCTGGACTTATTTCCCACCTCAGACAAAAGAGTTACTGCAGGTTTTGCTGTTCTGCCAACATCATAGCAATTCTTTGTACCATGAGACCTTCTTACATTGCTGGATAAACAAAGCCAAACACCCCAGTCTTCCATTTTACTTAGCTTTCAGAAATTGTCAGCATGGATCACAGGAAAGTTCCCTGAGAACCAATGCTGACTCCCTCAGAGAAACAGCTACTTCTTTTTTAAATAGGTTACTGCATAACTTTCCCTAGTGTAGCTAACATGGGGAAGCAAAAGCTCAAATTGCATCTATTTCGTCTTCATTAAAACAGCATTTATCAGTTTGTTTGCACACAGTTAGGTATAAGCAGTATGCTCTTGACCGTGTGAATGAAAGCCAGTAGACAGTCTTTAAAAATGCTACATTCCTCATCCTAGGAAATGGATAATTTCAGTCCTAAAATATCGTGGAAAACTGCTTTTCACCAAGTCTGTTATATTAATTGGATTACAAGATCAAAAGAAAACCCCAAACAAATTAATAACCTCCACAGAACAGATCCAGGACAGCCAAGATGATCTTATTTCATGGAAGATGTTATCAGAAAACTGTCCTGTTGTCATACATATTGAAAAGGCTCCAGAAGACACTCATACTATAGAACAACATAGTGTTCTCATTTATTGAGATAACCAAAACAATATACATCTTAATCATGCATAAATTATCCAGGTCGTGACAGATCAAAGTCAAGTAGGCAAAAAGTTTGGGGAATGAAGAAAAATTAAATGTTTTGCATAAGGAAGTGACAACAATATTAGACAATGCAGGATTAAAGAAAATTCTTTGCAATACTGGTTGAAAACTACTATTATTTTTAAGATGTTTAAAAAAATGAACAAAATTATATTTAAAAATGTATTAACCACCACACAAAGAAAGACGTTGCATACTAGTTACAGAAAATGAGAAAGAGGATTGAACTCAAAATACAGAATTCAGATTCTCAAATACAGTTTGCTCAGGCCTCACTTTCTGGTGGTATTACTGCCAGAGAAAATGATGGCAGAATGATTTTCCGGGGGAGATCCTTCAGTTTCTCAGACCAAAGCCTTCAAAAAGAAATAATTCATCCCTCTGGCTCTTTCCATCCACCAGGGCAAATCTTACCTCTTCAAACTGAACTACAACAATACATCTCTTACAATCCCATTGCAGCCTCCCAAATTTTAATTCACACACTTTCTTCTATGTGCTCCAACTGGCTCATGAACTGCCTTGCTATTTTATTGTATCTCTCTCCTCTTTACTGCAAGTCTGCTAGTGCTGAATCCCACATTCCCTACTTTGGTCCTACCTCAATGCTCCGAACTTAAAGTGAATTTACAGATACTCCACAAGGCAAGGAGAGAAAGAAACAAAATAACCCTTGGCAGCTCTCAAAATGGTGGCAACACCATTGTCTTTGTAGTGGTATAGCTACAGCTTTGTTACAGGTGGCACAGCTTGGAAGATTGGGTTTATAACCAAAACATTTGGTAGTTTTCATAGAACTGCACTTCGCTTTGTCCCTGGACTTAGAAGCACTGAGCCCACTGAACTGACACAAAGATACAGCAAAATGAATGCAACTGAGCACTGATTTACTGTGCAAACACACAGCTGACCAAGCCACCTCACAAACACACCTCAAGTATTTCAGGACCAGTCTGTATAATATATACATAGTCCATCCTCAGATGTGAGCAGAAGTTCTTCAAATGCTATCCAGATATATCTTCTGCATGGGAAAAATATTTGGAGTCAAATGTGGACATACAGGAGATAAAGACTAACACAATCTGCATGAGACTATCAGTTGTGGGTCCTGCACAACAGAAAATTTATGTCTGTGAACTTTAGAAGTAATGTTAAATACATTACTAGGACTAGAGATTTATTTAGTTTAACTTAACATTGAGCAGGAAAAGTTTTTGTAGTGATTCTAGTTGAACATCATATTCTGAGCAGTAAGTAAGCAAGCATAAGGGCAAAACTAACACCAAATTAATTCCGTTTAGGGGAAATTCTCTTCTCACAAGTCTTGTTCCCGGACAGCCATTTTCTTTCACATTATTTATGACTACTGAAATTAGTTGACATCTTTCACAAAATATTAAAAAAATAAATTCAGATCAGTTCTTTAGCATCACATTAATTCAGGACAACATGGTTCCTTGTTGGACATTTTTTTCTGTACTTGCAATGAAAGAATATATAAAATACATCTATTATTTTTTTATTATAGTAACATTCATTTGATAGTATTTGAATGCAGGGGGAAAAAGGTCAGGGCTTCTCAGTTAAAGTACCTGAAGGAGCATTTGAGTTGTGCCAGGAACCAACAGAATATTAATAATATAACGAACAATTTGAATGACATATCGGGATTTGAATGTTCAATACACTTTATTCTTAGAGGTAGTTAAAAATAAAATTTGTTTGAAACAGAAAGAAGAAAAGCAGGACATCTAAAAACACACACAGCCCAAAAGAATTCCCTAGAAGGAGAAATCTAAGAGATGTTTTTTGAAAGCAGGCCTGAAGAATGAGCAAACTAAGACTGAAATCTTAAGAGAAGGTATGGCTAGGACAAGAAGAATATTGGGGGAAAGGAGAAGAAATGGTTTTATCTTTTTTCTACAGGGAAAAACCCAACAAATCTATACCAGGTTATTTTGAATTTGTTATTTTTGGTGAAGTTTCTGTTGATGTTTTATTTTGCTTTCTCAATTGTCTCACATTCCTAAGCAACTGTATACAAGAGATTCTACTAAAAACTCGTCTTTGAAACTGTACTTTGTAATCCAGTACACCTCCTACCTCTTCAGCACAAGTAATTTTAACTCACAGAAAATAGTCAAGTAAAGTCAAGAAAATCCACAAGTTTTTCTAAGGGTAAAATCAAAACCTTTAGAACACAGAAGGACAGTTGTGAAAGTGACAGTTTCTGCATCATCTCAGCTATCAGACAACTATATTCTATGTCTGCTTTTTTGACTAATCCCCTCCCTAGGAAACAAAGTGTAGCGCAAGCACTGTAGCCTCCTATATTTAGATATTTGTGGGGATTAGGTGAACATAGTGCTAATATTAAGGCTCCTAAAGCTTTAATTATAATTCTTTGAGCATGTTATAAACCTTGAAAGCAAACCCTAACCAATGGAGTTGAATACTTCTTGAGAGTTGGCTCAGGGAAGACAAAGCCTACACTAAACAGGATAATGAAAATCGGGATTTTTGGTGACAGCTGACATAAAGCAGTTAGGAAATGTTTGACAACTACAGTCGTTCCATGATTTAGAGGAACCATTTTAACAGCAATCTAAACATGGGATCCAAAAGGGACATTTATCCATCTGCATGAAGTGTCAATTTATCTGACCTATCTAAGAATCCCAGAAGCAGCCTGTAATAACCACACTATTGCTCCTGAACATGAGGGTACTACACATTTCTAAGTCTGATGTGAGGTAGCTAACCAGAACTGAATATAGAAAAGAAGCAGTGTCCTTTATAGCCCCACATCATTGCAAGATGTTAGTGACCAACTTTTCTGTAAACATAACACACCATAACTAGCAAAAAATTATAGCTGAGTCAACAGTAATCATTCAGTTCATTCATGGACTGCTGCATTTGCAGCAGGCAGATTTTTTTTCAAAAACCACTTTCCTGAAATGAAAAATGAAAATTCATGTCAACCAAGATGACTAATATTTTTTTTCTGTATTTGCTATTTGTTTGAAAGGAGTCAGGAGCAGTTTTCAGTTCTATGTGTATACAAACTTCAATGTATTTACTCTAACAACAATATGAAAGTAATATTTATGGCATTGTTGTTATGTTTCTTTCAGCTTAATTTGAAAGGTAAAGAGCATATCCATTCTTACAGGTATCAAAACAATTTTGATCAGTTACAAAATCAGCTAGCCCTGGATGTTTTATACCAACAATAACTGTAATAATGTTAATTATACGTACAAACATCACTGAACACTGGATCAATGTTTTATTTTATCAAATCTTTCATCTTCATTATTGGATTAATATGCTAAA